>QXEO01001756.1:934468-1534468 GCA_007115705.1 Dactylis glomerata
TCTCATGCAAGTCTTGGTGGGAAGAAATATTGTTTGGTGATTGTTGATGACTATTCAAGATATACTTGGGTCTACTTCTTCAAGCAAAGAGTGAGACTCAACAAACCGTCATCGACTTTGCCAAGGAAGTTGAACGTCAACATGGGCAAACTATTTTGGCAATAAGAAGTGACAATGGCACCGAGTTCAAGAAACTACACCTTAAATGGATTTCTTAGTGATGAGGGGATTCGTCATCAATATTCCGCTGCATACACCCCTCAACAAAATGGTGTAGCCGAAAGGAAGAACCGGACTCTTATGGATATGGCTAGGTCCATGTTGGCGGAGTTTAAATCTCCATACAACTTTTGGGCCGAAGCTATCTCTACGGCTTGTCACTCCTCAAACCGGCTCTTCCTCCGCAAAGGCCTAAACAAGACTCCATATGAAATACTCACCGGAAGCAAGCCCAACATCTCCTACTTCCGAGTTTTTGGGTGTAAGTGTTTCTTCAAAGAAAAGGAGTTCGTTTAGGTAAATTTGATCTGAAAGCAATAGAAGGTATTTTTGTTGGTTATGGTGCCGAATCCCACACTTATAGAGTATTCAACAAGTCCACCGGACGTGTTGAAGAATCTTGTAGTGTGGTATTCGAAGAGAATGACGGCTCCCAAGGGGGGCGAGATGTTGTTTCTTGTGATGTAGATGATGAAATACCTCGAGAAGCCATAGGAAGAATGGGCGTGGGATTTTCTGCCCCATTGAGGGACACCTTGTGGCGGACCGAGAAGGACTATGCTCTACTCAAGTGGAGCCTTCATCTTCACAAGCTCAACAAGCCTCTCCCAAGGAAGCAACTAATGCACCAACCGAAGCACAAGACAAGGACCTTCATGAAGAAGAAGGGGCACCACCATCCTCTCCGGTTATCTCAACCGCCCCCAATTCTTCACAAGACCAAGATCAACCTACTCATGAAGATAATGATGATCAAGGTCAAGTTAATGGTCAAGACGGGGACCAAAATGATCAAGATGATCAAGTGATTCCTCCAAGGTCAAATGAGGAGATCGAAGCCCGTCGCAAGAGAAGAGTTGAAAGAGACTTGGAACTTAAAGGTCATACCCTTGAGAGGGTTATTAGAGATTTAAGGAGCAAAGTGTCAACCCGACGTCAATTGGCACAATTTAGCACTCATCATGCTTATATCTCCATGGTTGAACCCAAGAAAGTATTTGAAGCTCTTGAAGATCCGGATTGGTTGGATTCTATGCATGAAGAACTCAACAACTTCAAGCGCAATAATGTTTGGGTGTTAGTGGAGAAGCCAAAGGAGTGCCGGAATGTGATTGGCCCAAAGTGGATATTCAAGAACAAGCAAGATGAGCATGAGATTGTTGTGAGGAACAAGGCAAGACTGGTGCCTCAAGGTTTCTCCCAAGTTGAAGGAATTGACTTTGGAGAGACTTATGCTCCCGTGGCTCGCCTTGAGTCCATTCGTATCCTTCTTGCATATGCCACTCATCATAATTTTAAGTTGCAACAAATGGATGTTAAAAGTGCTTTTCTAAATGGTCCATTGAAAGAGGAAGTGTATGTTAAGCACCCCCCGGGGTTTGAGGATCTCAACTTCCCGAACCATGTCTACAAACTCCATAAGGCACTCTATGGCCTTAAACAAGCCCCACGTGCGTGGTACGAGCACCTTAGGGAGTTGTTGTTAGACCGTGGGTTTGAAGTTGGGCAAATCGACCCCACTCTTTTTACTAAGAGGGTCAATGGGGAGCTTTTCGTATGCCAACTATATGTTGATGATATTATTTTTGGCTCTACTAACAAAGCTTTTAATGATGAATTCTCAAAGCTTATGACCGATAGGTTCGAGATGTCTATGATGGGTGAAATGAAGTTCTTTCTTGGTTTTTAAATCAAGCAATTGAAAGAAGGGACTTTCATTAATCAAGCCAAATATGTCCAAGACATGCTCAAGAGGTTCAAGATGAAGGAACTAAATGGGGCCGCCACACCAATGGCCACTAAATGTCATCTTGATCTAGATCCCAATGGTAAAAACGTGGATCAAAAGGTATACCGTTCTATGATCGGTTCGTTGCTTTACCTTTGTGCATCTAGACCCGATATTGTGTTGAGTGTAGGTGTGTGTGCAAGGTATCAAGCCGCTCCTAAAGAAAGCCACCTTATGGCGGTTAAGAGAATCTTTCGATATTTGGTTCATACCCCAACTTATGGGCTTTGGTATCCCAAAGGCTCGGATTTCTCTCTTTGTGGCTTCACGGATTCGGATTGGGCCAGTGACAAGGATGATAGGAAATCAACCTCCGAAGCTTGCCAATTTCTTGGTAGGTCTTTGGTGTGTTCGTCTTCTAAGAAGCAAAATTGTATATCTCTCTCCACCGCCGAAGCCGAATACATTGCCGCCGCAAGTGGATGCACTCAATTGTTATGGATGAGGCAAACTTTAAAGGAATACGGTGTCAATTGTGACAAAGTGCCTCTTTTATGTGACAATGAGAGTGCTATCAAGATCGCCTATAATCCGGTGCAACATTCAAGAACCAAGCATATTGAGATCCGGAATCATTTCATTAGAGATCATGTTGCCCGTGGTGATATTGAGCTTGCATATGTTAGCACCAAGGATCAACTTGCCGATATATTCACGAAGCCTCTTGATGAAGCAAGATTTGGATATTTGAGGAATGAGCTAAATATCATTGATTCAAGGAGTGTGGCTTGAGCATCTTACAAATACACCTATATTTCAATGCTTGTTTGGTTTAGGTGTGGGCATGGAGATAGGGGGAGTGCGGTCCTAATCAATTGGGCTATCCCTCCCCCATAATGCCAATAGTAATCATATCATTCTCTTTATATATATCATTTTGTGATATATGAGCTTCAATGACGAGTAGTGGTTATGGACCCAAGATACATCTTCGCGGTCCAATGCCATAACACTCAAACATGGTGGCTTCGGCCACCGACCTCTTCTTTTCGAAGAGTTGATTCCTTGCATATCTTATTTGAGATCTTAGTGTTCTCTCTTGGTGTTGTTTCTTAATTAGAAATGGGAAGGCACTTGCATTGGTTTTTTCGTTGATTTGCTCTTGCAATGTCAAGTGCCGAGAACCACTCCATGTTTGCTCTCTCACCTAAGCCATCCTATCTCAAGACATCTAATCTTTGCACACGAGTTCATTTTTTCGTCAAAATAACTTCTGTTTTTGAAAACTTCGAGTGGATCAGTTTCTGGCCTTCGAGGCCAGAATATCTGCCCCCTGGGCGGAATATCCGGTGGGGCCGGATAATCCGGGTCTCTCTGGCCGGATTATCCGGCCGGGTAGTGGCTGGGTATATAAAGGGCAGGGTCGGGCTGCCCTTGGGCAGTTCCTTTCCCCACCCCGTCCTAGGGTTCCAGCCACCGCCGCCGCCCTCTCGTCGCCCCTGCCGGAGCTCCGGCCATCCCCTTGGCCGGATTTCGCCGGGATTTGATCTCCTCCACCTTGGGAGGGCTTTCACCAAGCCGTTTTCGCAATGGATCTGGGTATTGCTCATCTCCCCTCTCTAGGGCCTTGTATGAATTTACCTATGTCTGTTGCTTGGTGTTTAGTCCTCCACTAGTTGTTCTTGACTCTCATGAATCATGTTGTATGACTTCCTTCCCCCGATCTATCAAATTGGTTGCTGCAGCAAGTTGTAGAAGAAAATTTCGAGGGGGTCGGATTATCCGCCCCCCCCCTGGCCGGATAATCCGGCCTGGGATTTCACTGCTCCATTTTTTTTATATTGATGCTGTCAATTTGATTCTTTGGGTGAAGTTTGTTTATTCATACTACATGATTTTTGATCCTTTCCGTAACTCGTGTGCATATGCTTATCCCCATGCTCTCCTTGCATATCTCTTTCACAGGTGGTTCGAGTATGCCGAAGCGCAAGCGTCGGCTTGTTCCAGATGAACGCGGAGTCCTAGTTGATGAGGTCGCAATCCGTCAGCGTCAGAGGGAAGTTGCTAGGAAAGCGGAGAAAGAAAAGGCTGCCAAGGTTCAAGCCCGTCGTCGCAAAGGCAAAGCGACACGTATCAACTACAAGAGCATGCCAGAGGCCGAGTATATTCTTGTGCGGCGGAACAATTGGTACGCCACACCAAGAGATGAAGATATTGAGGACCGTGGTTTCTGGAATGAAGAGCAGTGGGGCATTTACCGTGATGTCTATGAGCCTTTCAAGAATCCGTGTCGACCGATGCATCCTATTGACTTTGATCACCTTCGCAGCAAGACCTATTTTGATGAAGCAGTTTCTGTGGTGGAGAGATTGGGATTGTTGGGGTTGGCCAGCATTCAGTGCAACTATAATCTCGGCCTCATCAAGCAATTCTATGCTACTCTTGTGATATTGCCCAATGCTCAGAAGTCTATGAAGTGGATGACTGGAGAGCATGAGTGTACATCGGACTTCTCTACGTTTGCCTCTCTCTTGGGGTATGCGTATAATGGAGACACTCCAGTGGGTCGCCGTATTCACAATCCGGGGACCAAGCCTGACAAGGACAAGCTCTATGACCTCTATGACTCCACAGGTGTTGTGGGCTTCATCAATGGCCTACATCCTCTTTATGATCAGCTTGTCCGCATTTTCAGAGAGAACATTGCTCCTAGTGGTGGTAACAATGATGCCATTCGGACCTCGCTTGTTGACCTTCTCTCTCTTGCTCATGAGTGTGCCACTTCGACTGACCCGGATGAGGATTTTACTCTTGATGTGATGGATTTCATCTTCTATGAGATCAAGGATGCTATCGTTCAGAGGAACACCGTGCCATATGCTCCCTACATCATGCTCCTCATCAAGCATGTACTTGGAGACTATGATATCCATGATGATAGTGTGGAGCACTTAGTCAAGAAGATGTATGTCAAGAGGAAGAAGACTTCTGCTCCAACAGCTGCATATCCTAGCACCTTCATGGCTGATGCGAGGTCGAGTGCTTCTACTCATGATCAGAGGGCTGCTGCATCTGCTATGTCCAGGGAAGTGAGGAAGCTCAGCTGGTTTGAGAGAAACGTTCTCTGCATGAAGGTTGAGATCCACCGTGAGAACTACCATGCCTATGTTGAGAGGAAGAGCATTCAGGACACTCAGCAGCTGATCCTTCACCGTCTCAGTGGTGTTCTGACCGCCGATCCCACTCCTACTGCTCCTACGCCCTATGAAGCTTGGAACACCGATCGCTTCAACTGGGTTGATATGCAGAAGCATCTCTTTGATGCTCCCGATGCTCCCACAGGAGAGACTCATCCAGAGGCTGAGGAGGACTTTGAGGATGAAGATGCTGGAGGTGATGAAGATGCTGAAGGAGATGATGGTGATGGCGGAGATTATGATGCTGAGGACTCTGACGACATCGGTGATTGGGAGGATTGATTCCTCGGGGCGTGTAGCATCGCTCTTCTCCCTTTTTGGTGTCTTGATGCCAAAGGGGGAGAAGTAGTTCTATTAGGAGTCTTACGGGATTTGCATGGGTGGAAACACAAGCTTGCGCGTTTATCATTCCTTTGGCGCTTGTGTTTCTTCTTATATTTTCTTGTCATTAAGTTTGGAACTTCGTGTGGTTTATTTGCTACCATGGTGTGTATGAGACTATGTTATATGTTCTATGTGCCATGTGGACCATTATGTTTGTTCACTTATGTTTTTGTGAGACTATGGTTTATTGGTGAGATGGCTATGGAATTATTGTCCGTTGTTCTTGTCATTATCATATTTGAAATTCCATATTGGTTGAATTATCTATGAAGAGGTACGCTTCCTACAAACTCTTGTGGTTCTCCTTCGAACTTAATTGTGTAGATGCACACATTTAGGGGGAGCTTTATATCTTGCTCAAATATTTGTTGTTTGAAATATTCGATCTCTCTTGCAAATCCTAGTGTTGTCATCTAACACCAAAAAGGGGGAGATTGAAAGTGCAAACTTTGTATCCCTCAGGTTTTGTGTGTTAGATAACAACATTAGGAATTTTAAGTGTGTGTTAAAGTTGTGCAGATTTTACCAGGCCGGATATTCCGGCCAGGGGGCCGGATAATCCGCCCCCCCGGCGAGAGCTCAAAAACTGCTAAGGACTTGAGTCGGCGTCACCCAGTATAGGGGCCGGATAATCCGCCCCCCCCCTTCGACGACCTCAGAATTCGGCTAAGGACCTGCTTCGGCGTCACCCAGTATAGGGGCCGGATATTCCGGCCAGGGGGCCGGATAATCCGCCCCCCTTCGACGACTTCAGAATTCTGATAAGGACCAGAGTCGGCGTCAACCAGTTATAGGGGGCGGATAATCCGGCCAGGGGGCCGGATAATCCGTCCAGCCGGATATTCCGGCCATACTTTGGCCGGATAATCCGCCCCTCCAAGTCAGCAACGGCTACATTTTGGGAGGGGCTATAAATACCCCTCTCCTTCTTCCACCTCAAGCTGCTCGAGCTGTGCAAGAAGAACACCCTATTTGGAGCCACCAAATCCACAAGATCTCCTCCCTCAATCCACCAAAGCTCTTGATCTTTGGAGAATCGAAGGAGAAGGCCTTGATCTACATCCTCACCGAAGCGATTTGATTTCCCCTCTCATTTGCTTGAGGGCCCTTGTGTCTTGGGTTCCCTTGTGTCCCTTGACCTTGATTTGTGTGATTGATATCTTGATACTTGTTGATTGTTTGCTTTGTGGTGCTTGGGAGCCTCCAATTCAGTTGTGGAGTTGTGCCCCAAGTTTTGTAAATGCCGATTCCGCCTTGAGGAATCCCTTAGTGGAAAGTGAGCTAGGCCTTTGTGGTGGAAGCTTGCACTGGAGAATAGGGTGAGCCTTTGTGGCGTTGGTTAGGCCTTTGTGGCAACCACACCCCTCCAACGTAGACGTACTTTCCCTAAAAAGGAAGGAACTACAGGAATTACATCCGTGTCTCCGTGTGCTCCACTCTCGGTTACCTCTATCCTTTATTGCCTTTACTACTTGTATCTTGCCTACCTTGCTAGTTGTCATATAGGTAAATTCACCTTAGTTGCATATCTAGAGAATTTACCTTTTGTGTCAAGCCTAAATTGAAAAAGAATTAAAATTTGAGTAGCACCTATTCACCCCCCCTCTAGGTGCCCATACGATCCGTTCACTTGGCGACCAGATCCACTGCGTAAGGTGGTTCTTCTTCCTCGCTGCATCACGGTGGTGGTAGGCTGAGGTGCAAGGAAGGATCTTAAAACCTTTTGTATTTTTTGCCTATTGATTATGGATGTTTCAAACAACATACTAATCATTTTGTGTATTTCATATGTCATGTAGAACGCACATTTTTTGGTTAGAATATAAAATAGTTACATGCCTTGATGCATTTTTTACATAGAAATTATTTTCTTACTTGTCTCATTGGAGTTCAAACGACAATACCTTATTTAAGCTTTGGGCTAGTGAAACAACACAACCTGCATTTCAAAGAATGTTGTGATTTCTTCATACTAAATTTTAACTTAAATATGTCATATACATGTTCATCAAATGTAGAAATTCAAATACTCCCTCGGTTTTAAAATAATTTAAGCACTAGTTTTATTCTAAGTCATACTACTTTAAGCTTGATCAATTTTGTAGAAAACTATATCAATATATAAAATATCAAATTAGTTACTCCCTCCGATGGAAAATCGGTTTGGAATCCAGGCTCCATGCAACTTTTTTTTGATTTTTTTTAAATTGACATTTGAAAGTTTCAAAAAATCTAAAAAATACGTGGATGTAGTCAACTACATACACTACGAGAATAAAAATTTGAATGTGAGATACCTTGTATTGTAGCCTAAGCAAAAAATACAATAAACAAAATTTAGAACATGTCCCCAGATCTAGAATTTTGTTCTCAGATCTGAATATTTTTGCCAAGGGCAGAATACAAGGTTTTTCTTAATAAATATTTACACACAGGTAGAGTAAATCACTTACTACAATCTTGTATTTTTTTGAAGTACAAATTTTAAATTTTCCAAAGTTCGGAAAAACGAGCTTCATGGAGTTCGTCCTCCAAATTGACACACTGCTGCCTCCGCCCACTGATATGAGTGTATCTAGACACTAAATTATGTCCATATACATTTATATTAGGGAAAAGTAATAGTGGTCAGAGGGAGTATTTTAGTTTCTTCATATAATAAATTTTTGTAATTTATAGATTTTTATATGGTCAAACTTAGAGAATTATAAATTATGACAAACCTAAAACATTAATTATTTCAAAACCGAGGGAGTAGCTTGGATGGAAAAAAAGAATCTCATCAGATGCAAAAGGAAAATTGTGATGGAAAACTGCCTGTCCCTTGTCCCATGCATGGGCCTCCATGATCCAAATACGCGGCTCGCATCGGGCCGTTAGCCCATGAAAGGCAGTAGTGCTCTAGGGTTTCTCTCCTCCTCTTAGACCTCCGCCGCCGCCTCTGCGCATTTCCTGTTTGGAGAGTTCGTGAGAAGGCTGCCCCTCCCTCCCCTTCCTCCTCCTCTCCGGCCGCACACCAACCGCCGCCGCCATGGTAAGCCTCGCCGCTCTCACCCCTCGTAACACCATCTACCCGTGCCATCTCCCGTCCTTCTCACATCCCTTCCGTTTCATCCGTCGCAGGTGAAGTACTCGAGGGATCCGGCCAACCCGACCAAGTGTAAGATCTCGTGTCCCTCTGCTTCTGCAATGGTTTCTTCTCCTCTTTGCTCTTCGCCTTCAACCTATGGCGGGTTCTGACCGGATGTTTCGTGTTTTGTTGCGCAGCGGCCAAGGCCTGTGGCAAGGATCTCAGGGTCCACTTCAAGGTACGTCTCGTGAGCCTGGTCTCGGCATCTGGGCGACATATTTCGTTTGTGTTGTGCACTACTGGTTGGTTAGCTTGCGCATTAGCTAGCTATTCTCGTCAACTGCCATGGATCCTGTTGATTTAGGGTTAGGGAGAAGTGCAGAGTGCGTTATGGGTGGGTTGAATTGTGATAAACCTAAAGAGTGCTTTAGGGATCGACAGCTACCACGTTACTTTAGGATATCGATGCATTGTTCTGATGAGCTGTTGTATCATTCGCCGCGGGTAAGACATCGCTAGGGATGTTTTGGTGTTGTGGAATATCGAACCATGCCCGAATTTGGGCCTTAGCATTTTTTCCTAATTTCCTAATACTGTGTGCGGAGCTGTGAGTATTGTTATCTATATCACTATATTGCTTTGGTCATATACTAGTTACATCTTAATGATTAATGTTGCTGTGCACTGCTCAAGCTGAGTCCTAGTGAAATGCTTGAACTTTACATTTAAATCTGGATTGAACGTTTAGCCAGTTCTTCTATCTGCAGCCTGATTTCATGTCATTTGCTGTCATTGTGTGATATCTTTCATCATACTTTTTCTTATCCTTATATTAACAAAACTTTGGTGTGTTCAGCACAACAAAGTTTTGTAAATTTTATGTTTGTCTTTTCCATCTAGTCAAATACCGAATAATGGTCACTGAAAAAGTACTATGTGATTGTATTGCAGTGAGTAATATCGTAGCTAATATCTGTAACATTGGGCCTTGGGACTATCCCGTCAACTTGTAATTGACAAAAAGTGTCAGTAGGTGGGATGTCCCTCTGTGAGTTCAGTGTGTAGCTTATCATACGACCCCAATGATAGTGCGATGGTCAATTGATGGGTTGTCCTAGAGTAATAACGTTATTTTGTACTTCCATGTATCTTTTTTCTCTTGTTTCTCTGTCTAAAGTTCCTAATATTGTTTGCAGAACGCTCGTGAGACAGCGTTTGCCCTTCGCAAGATGCCTTTGAACAAGGCTAAGAGGTACCTTGAGGATGTTTTGGCCCACAAGCAAGCCATTCCCTTCCGGAGGTACTGCAGGGGTGTTGGCCGTACCGCACAAGTAAAGAACCGCCAGCCAAATGGGCAGGGTCGCTGGCCTGCAAAATCAGCACAGTTTGTGTTGGATTTGCTGAAGAATGCTGAGAGTAACGCTGAGGTATGGTGGTGCTGCCGTTGCTACTAGTTTTTCCTTCTGAGTATTTGTTTAAATGCATAATGCTATCAACTTTGGTTTGGGGTTACTTAAGATCTGGTGTTTATACAGGTTAAAGGCTTGGATGTCGACAGCCTTTACATTTCACACATTCAGGTGAACCAAGCCATGAAGCAGAGGAGGCGTACATACCGTGCTCACGGACGCATTAACCGTAAGTTAATCAAGGGTTATATTGAAATGTCTATTTTCCTTTCATGGGCAAGTGTTAAATTGAGATATCTATTCTGCTATCATTGGATATCGTACTAATATTTCTTCTATGTTAGCTTACATGTCCAATCCCTGCCACATTGAGCTGATCTTGTCAGAGAAGGAAGAGCCTGTGAAGAAGGAGGTATATTCTTTTATCCTTCTATATTTGTTCAGTTCATTGAATCGGTAAACTTGGTCAAGTACTGTTTTGTCCAGTCTGAATCAGAATTCTTACTGTTCACCTTCTAAACTACTAGTCTTACTAGTCATGTTGCAATGTTTATGGAAACTTGTGTTCCCTTATCAGTTTAAGGTGCTGTTCTTATATCGATCTTTCTTTAACTGTTTCTCCTAATCCACATTTTCTCTTTTGTAGCCTGAGAGCGCCATTGCACCAAGGAGGAAAGCTGAGGTGTAAGCCCATGGAGTGAACCGTGCCCGTCCAAGGATCATAGCTGTAGTTCTTTCCAAGTATCTTTATGGCAAATGTTTCCTCCTTTATGTTTTTGATAACAATGTCGAGTCTGGATTTGTTAAAGTTGATGCTGTCCTTGTGGTCGTGGATGGTCGTTATATGCTAAAACGGATTCATATATTTGAGCAGTAGCCTACCCGAACTTATCGGCCAAAGCTGTTTGTCTTGTTGGTCTGTTCACTTATTTATCCTCTTTGGTTGCTTATAATGTTCTTGTTCAGCTTTTCACTGCATGTATTGTTGAATGCTTTGTGTTGCGTCCAATGTTTCTTTCTGTATCTACAGTTTCGATCATTCTGACCAAATGGGTTGATGATTGTTACTGTTGCCTGGTTTCTGTGACATTCGTGCTTTGATTGCATCGACTTGTTCTCACGCTGGCTTCCTTTTTGTTCTTGACCTTACCTTGTGTTGGGTTAAGTCATCAGCGCGAGATGTAGACTGTACTTCCAAATTTCAGATACAATATGCAATCTGTCTGCCATTCTGCTTCTTATTCTTCCACTAAATTTGTTGAGCCAGTTCATGTAGATAAAGGGGTCAGGCATGTCGATCTGTAACACAAGGTTTGGAAATATAAGATGTTTTAGTTTTATGTAGCGAATGTATTTAGATATCTTTTAGTGTATAGATTTGAGCTAGCGAATGTATTTAGATATCTTTTAGTGTATAGATTCGCTCGAATCTATACACTAAAAGATGTTTATATACATTAGCTTTACAAAGCTAAAACATCTTATATTTCTAAACGGAGGGAGTACTTTATTACAAGCTAATACTACAAGAATGTGCCTGGCAAAAACTGGTTAGGAAAGTAGGGCCTTCACAATCCTCAATCCATACTTTACTTGACTAGCCTGTGCTCGATCTCGATGGGCAGGCCATGGAGCGGGGACGGCATGGGGTCCCTGACGAAAGTGTCGTTCTTACAGCACAGCTTCCATCTGAACTGCTTCAGCAGGTGGTGCATGGTCACCAGCGTCTCAATCCTTGCAAACTCTATCCCGGGGCATATCCTCGGTCCGCCGCCGAAGGCGACGAAGGAGCACGGTGGAGCCGCCGACGCCGACTGGTTCTCGAACCGGGACGGGTCAAACTTGGCTGGATCGTGGAAGATGCTCGCGTCCATGTGCGTCACGTTCGCCGTCCAGAACACCTGCAAACGCTTAGAGTTAAATTAGCGTTTCTGGGCAAGGTGGTGCTACTTGATATGTCTAGTGTGGTTTTTATCATTGCCAAACACGTTGTAGTATCTGAAACCATAGTAGTATCGGTTTTGTTATTTCTCAGTAGACTGAGAAATAACTTACGGCTCAGTAGAATTTTAGACCATTAGATTTGCATCGTGATTCGTACAATTAAGTTGCAAGTTGAGTTGCAACTGAGATTTTTTCAGTTGCAAGTGATGTTGCAACTAGGAACCATACATCCGGACTGTTGATTTGCTTCGTAATTCGTGCTAATAGTGAGTTGCAATATGAGTTGCAACTGAGATATGATGACGTCATTCTACTGCGCCATAAGCTATTGCTCAGTAGACTGAGTCCTAGACAGACCCTAGTAGTATCCTTAAAAACTTAAGTATTGCTCAAATGCATTTTTTAAAAATACATTCAAACACACACTTATATTATTTCTAAAAAGATAAACAATGTAAAATTTTACCAACTTTTAAAAATAAACTAGTATTATGCATAATACAAATCAACACCGTTAGATACATCATGAGATCTATTTTGATGTGATATCTTTATAATATACTACTCCCTTATTTTTTAAATATAAAATGTTTTAGCTTTGTGTCTAGATACATTTGCTTCATAAACCTAAAACATCTTCTATTTAAAAACGGAGGGAGTAGCTTTTTTATATATTTTTTATTTTTTTTATCAAATTCATTTAGCTTGAATTTAAGAAAATATAAGCCCTTTTCATTCAAACAGAGTGAGTATGAATTATGCAGGGAGTAAGAATTAGCAATGACCTGCCATCCCTTTGGGATGGAGTAGCCGTCGAACTCGATGTCCTCCAGTGCTCTTCTGAAACTGCCGAAGATGGGAGGGACGATGCGAAGTGTCTCCTGCGCGACTCGCCATGTCAGTTTCATCTTGGCCAGATCTTCCCAGGTCAGAGCCTCTCCATCAGCCTTGTTCTTGGCGATCTCCTCATGCTCTGTGCCAAGAAAGACAAATCAAAATGACCATGGCTGGCGGCTTGGTGAGGTACATAGTCAAACTTGTAAACAGAGGTAGAACTGTTAGTACTTGCCTTGGACCATGGCGGCGAGGGTGGTCGGATCATTGGCGAGTTGGCGGACCATGAATGTCATTAGGATGGACGACGTGTCCTGGCCGGCGATGAGGGCGACCATGGCGTTGTCCACGATCTCCTCGTCGGTCAGGACCCGCCCGCCATGCTCGTCGGTGAGGCTGAGCAGGCAGGTGATGAGGTCGCTGTTTCTTGACGCCTTGCCCTGCTCCACCTTGACCTTCTTCTCCCGCGTGATCCCCTCGAGCACCCGGCGAGCCCTGCCGCTGGCCTTGAGGCTCCGGCTAAACGCCGTGAACGGCAGGTTCACCGGGACGGCCCACATGCCCTCGAGCATGCGCACGAAATCGCCGGCGAGGGCGTCCCGCGCGGCGCCTCTCTCGAGGCCAAAGAGAAGCGCCGAGATGATGTCGAACGTCAGCCGCTTCATCAGCGGCAGCACCGTCACGGTCGCCCGTCCGGCCCAGTTCTCCTCGATGTGGCGACGCACCTCGCCGTCGATCCTCCCCACGTACATCTTGACCATGTCCGGCCTGAGGAACTCCAGCAGCGCGCCGCGGATGCGCCGGTGGTCGGCGCCGTAGAGGTACAGGATGCTGTTCTCGCCGAGTATCCTCTGCACGGATCTGGGCTGCTGCAGCGCCAGCGCGCTGCTGAAGAACATGAACTTGTTGGCCGCCGGCCCAGCCACCAGCACCGTAGGCATGCCGAACAGCGACAGCTTCGAGACCGGCCCGTACCTGTCGATCCGGTCCCGAACCCACTGGTCGCCGGTGCTGCGGCGCATGGCGCGGAGGAGGCCGAGGCTCTGGCCAATCACTGGCAGGCCGAGGGAGCCCGGGGGCAGGTTGGCCGGACATGGTTTCTTCACTCTGGTGACGAGGTGGATGATGGCTATGGATGAAACCGCGACAACGAGTGCCACGAATATGGGAGAGTAATCCATTGGAGCGTGAGTGTGAGTGCTACTGCAAACGAGGCTTCGATAGGAGGAAGTCGAGATAACTGTAGGATATATTTTTTCTTTAGATTTCTGCGTACATGATCATTGTTCCTATTAGCAGACTCTTCACATAAGATGGGAAATAGTCAAACAGATGTCAAATTTCTCCACCAAAAAAATACACTAATCTTAGAAGACTTATACCAGCCCCGTGATGCCCAACGAGTACAAGATATAATAAACTGATTCCATAAACTATGCACACGAGATACGCGCGGGTAAGACAATATCAGCATCATATCACAGCTCCTCTCCCCCGCCACCACTCTCATCTATAATAATTATACTTCTAAATAGCAACAGGACAATAAAAAACAAGGGATAATGAACAAATAAAATTAACTCATGTAAAGATCCAAATACAGCTCTAACTGAGAAGCTGCTGCAGATCGATGCGCCGCAAGTAAAATTAGCTGCTTTATTATCTGAACAGGTGTGCCCCATCCCAATTATCAGGCAGCTCAATGGCGGTAGCCTTGTGAAGTCCACATAAAAGAATCAGTCAACTGCATTAACAACCAAGAAAAGAATGATTTACACAAGTTGCTCAAGCACTAGTGCTTTCAAGTATTCAACTCAAATACTCACCGTTTTTGCATCTCCCTGGCGGCAGGGCGGCGGCGAACAAAACTCCCCAGATCTTTGTCGCCATTGGCGTTGGTCCCCTCTCCCTCCGCTTGCCGCTCCGACGGTAGGAGGAAGGGGGATCTTGTTTCTTTGTTTTGGTCTAGTAGTTAAGATTTATTTGTTGTGGCACGTTGTTGGGTGATAAAAGTGCCATCCAGGCAAATAAATCTATCTCAACTCTACTTCCACACCAGTGGTGACCTTCACAGCGACATCTTAGAGTTGAAGGAAATGTGTGCTTGCCGATCCTTTATATTGGCGGCTTGGTCTTCTAACATGGAGAGAACAGTAATTCAGCTCACACCATAAGAGTCCGAGTCGGTGGAGACTAGACCATCAGAAAGGCCAGCGATCGTGCTTTGCGAAAGAGCCTTATCCAAGGGTATCTCCTCCTGCGTGCCTCCAGAGCGGGTCTCCTTCTTCATCCTCTGGTGGATGATCTTGCTTGCCCTGTCCTCCAGTACGCCAACGATACTCTTATCATCATTCGTGCGATCCCTCAGCATGTGGCCAACTTGAAACAGATTCTTGACGACTTCTCTGCCGCCACTGGGCTTGCCATCAATTTCCATAAAAGCACTTTTGTCCCCATAAAAACTGACCCAGATATTTCAAATTCTATGGCCGCCACATTCAGGTGTGCTATTTCATCCTTTCCACAAACCTACATTGGTCTCCCTCTCTCCACTTACAAACTTCAGGCTTCGGACTTTAACCCCATTATGTCCAAATGCGACCTGCGCTTGTCTGGTTGGCGGGGCCGCTGCCTTCCTATTGGGGGGCGTCTTCTCCTTGTTAACTCTGTTCTCACTGCAATGCTCGCCCATGCTATGGCGGCTGGCCTCCTTCTGGCCGAAGTGGTTGACGCCATCGACAAGCGTCGTCGCGCTTTGTTTTGGGCTGGCGAAGAGACGTGCAATGGTGGCCAATGCAAGGTCACTTGGGACGATGTCTGTACTCCTAAGCATCTTGGCGGGTTGGGAGTGCTTGCTATCCATGCTCCTCTCGCAAAATTCTTAACTAAGTTTCACTCCAACTCGTCTGTCCCTTGGGCCTATTGGTTCCGTCGTCGTTACGGATGGTCCTCCAACCATGAACTTGGAGACCGCCATCACCTTGACTCCCCCATCTAGAAGGCAATAGTCGCTGGCGTTTCCTCCTTTCGGTCGGTCTCTAAATCCTCCGTAGGGAGCGAGACTTCTACTGCCTTTTGGCTTGATCTCTGGCTTGGGGAATTGTCGTTGGCCGATCGCTTCCCGGCCCTTTTATCACACTCCACCCATCCCAACGCCTGTGTTTCCTTTATCCTCTCTTTTGACTTGCGCCCTACTCTTGTTCCTCGCCTCTCCAATGTGGCTTGATGTCTCACAGGACCAGTTGGGAAACCCCAAGAGGAAGGTATGATGAGCACAACCGTAAGTTTTTCCTCAGTATAAAACCAAAGTTTAATCGACCAGTATAAGAAAGAAACCACTTCTGAAGGTTGTTGCTAGCTGACTTTGGCAAGGCGCCAGAAAACAATCTGGTGCGTGGTTGACGGCGCCAGCAGCAACGTGGAACCTGCACACAACACAACCAAACTACTTTGCCCCAACTTACAGTGAGGTTGTCAATCTTACCGGTTTGCTGAAAACAAAGAATTAGACGTATAGCGTGGAAAGAGATGTTTGTTTGCGGTGAGGTAAAATAATGCTTGTGGAAAGTAAACAGTGCTTGCAGTAGATGGTAATATAAATGCAAAAGAATGGACCAGGGTCCACAGTTCACTAGAGGTGTCTCTCCATAAAGATAAATAACATGCAGGGTAAACACATTACAGTTGGACAATTGACAAAATAAAGAATGCATAACAATGCATGTACATGTCATGAAGATCACTATGAGATTCACTTGGGCATTACAACATAATACATAGACCATAATCCAACTGCATCTATGACTAATAATCCACCCGCATGATATCATCCGAACAACCCTTGGGTATTAAGTTGCAAGCAACAGATTATCGCCTTAAGCAAAGTGTATAATGTAAACAATACAATTATCCTTGAACAAAGATTGTTGTTTTCTCCCTAGTAGTAACAGCACATCTACAACCTTAGAAGTTATTGTCACTCTCCCAGATTACTAGAGGCATGAACCCACTATCGAGCATAAATACTCCCTCTTGGAGTCACTAGCATCTACTTGGCCAAGATATCTACTAGCAACGGAGAGCATACAAGATCACAAATAACATAGACATGATAAATCAACAATCAACTTGACATAGTACTCAATATTCATCAGATCCCAACAAACACAACATGTAGAATTACATATAGATGATCTTGATCATGATAGGCAACTCACAAGATCTAGACATGAGGCGCATGGAGGAGAAGACACCCATCTAGCTACTGCTATGGACCCATGGTCCAGTGGTGGAGTACTCACGCATCACTCCGGAGGCTGGCATGGTGATGAAGAAGGCCTCCGGTGATGATTCCCCTCTCCGGCAGGGTGCCGGGAAGAGCTTCTGGACCCTCCCGATCTCGGGTCGATGATGGTGGCAGCTTGCAGTATGTTTCGTGGAAAAGTGTTCTATCCCTTAGGGTTTTCGTGACGAAGGGAATTTATAGGCGGAAGGGCGATGTCAGTGGGGGCCGAGGGGCCCACACCACCGGCCGGCGCGACCAGGGGGTAGGCCACGCCACGCCACCCCATGGTGCGGCCGCCTCCTGGCTCTCCCCCGTCTCTCCTTTGGACTCTGTCTTCGTGTCAGGTACATAGGAACTTTGGCTTTCATTTCGTCCAATTCCGAGAATTTTTCCTGTGTAACTTTTCTGAAACACAAAAACAGCAGAAAACAGGAACTGGCACTATGGCATCTTGTTAATAGGTTAATTCCGGAAAATACATAAAAACGCCAAAAAGTGTAAACAAAACATAAAGCAATTGGTGTAAAACAAGCATGGAGCATCAAAAATTATAGATACGTTTGCAACATATCAAGCATCCCCAAGCTTAACTCCTGCTCGTCCTCGAGTAGGTAAGTGATAACAAAAAATAATTTTTGAGGTGACATGCAGCCAACACAATCTTGATTAAATCGATGTAAAGCATTGTAAGCTGAGATCAAAGTACTCTAAACATGGGCATAAAAGATATAATTCTAACCATAGAACTTAGCAACCATGTTACAACATGAAAAGTAACACAAACAAAAGATCATGAGTAATAATGCATTGAAAGTCATTTGTTTGTTTGAAGCATAGAGAAAACATAGCAAAGTGGTATTCAGCTTGTCCCTCATGGAGTATCAAAATATAAATGCATAGGACACCTTCAAAGTTCAAAAGGGTGACTAGATACAAATAATTTGAGAACAAGCAATACCATAATCATGAATCAATCAATAATAAATTTTGGGACTATGCACATTATACTCAGAATGATAACTATGCTCTCTTAATCGGTGCATAAAGATAGAAGATGAAGACTCAACATAAAAGTAAAAGATAGGCCCTTTCGCAAAGTGAAGCAGGGATTTAACATGTGCTAGAGCTTTTCATTTGTAAAACAGAGATAAAAATGTTTTGAGAGGTGGTTGTTCCTGTCAATGAATGGCAATGGGGTTCTTGCTATCTTCCATACTAAACAAGTTGAGAGCGGTTCTGAGTTCTTGAAAAATTGGCATTTACATGCTCTTTTATAAAGTTTGGCACTCCTCCCCACCTTTACTTTCACAAACCATGGCTAACCGAATCCTTCTGATGCCTGCCAACAATCTCATACCATGGAGGAGTGCCTTTTTTCTTTTCTTTTTTAAAGGTTACAATGGTCTGACCAGCTCTCTTGCAAAATTAGTGACGAGCAGATGAAGCATGCAAGTCGAGGGGTACTTAATTCAATATGGAAGATAACAAACCTGACCACTATGTTCTCATGAGCTAAAAATAGTGTCACAAAATGAGAAATATTTTGAAGGTTTTGAAAGGTAGCACATGAAAATTTGCTTGGAATGGTTTGAAATGCCATTCATAGGAGTTTATAGTGGACTCTTTGGAATAACTTTGGTTTTTGGGAGTTGGATGCACGAGTAGAGCTCATACTTAGTACAGATGAAGGCTAGAAAAATACTGGGAGCGACCAACTAAGAGAGCAATAACGGCCATAATCATGCATAGCGACAAAACATTATTAATCAAAGCATAAAGTGATATTACAAGTCAAAAACCAAATAATCATAGAGGTTTGAGGCGACTGGTTATAGTCTTAACATTGTGTAAGCATGCGCCAAGTCAACCCAAATAAAGCATCAAAGGAGAATACCACAATATTATGCTTCTATATGATAAAAACAACGCATGATTCTTTCAATGGCACATTAAGCACTCTCAGTCATTTGAGACAAGTCATGCTACAACAATAACTACTAAGCATATAATCAAAATAATATCTAGCATGACATGCTAAAGTCTAAGCCACAGTCTAAACAAGCTCCCTTTTGCATCACTATAAGCATGAAACATTTTACTCTTTTCCAACACCAATCAACCTATTTGAAACAACTCTTAAGGATGAAAATAAAAAAACCAGAGGTCTAAACACACCTAGCTACAAAGAACTAGCAAGTTCTAAAAAAAATAAAGGTGAAAAACAAAAGCCAAACGCAGTACTAGCAAAAGAGAACACTCGTGGAATGATAAGAGTGAAAACTAGAGTGTTCTAGGCAACAAAAACGGAGTGTGTCTTCTCTAAAATAAATATGTTGGGGTCCAACCATTTATTACAGCAAACAAAACAAAATAAAACTAAAAGCAAAAAATAAAGACGCTCCAAGAAAAACACGTAGCATGTGAAGCAATAAAAATATAGTGTCTTGAAAGATGACCTGATATTTTTGTTGATGAAGAAGGGGGCGCCTTGGGGCATCCCCAAGCTTTGACGCTTGTACCTCTTGGATATTTCTTGGGGTGACATGGGCATCCCCAAGTTTGAGCTTTTGTCCATCCTTCATCTCATCTCATCATTCTCCTTTCCCTACACTTGAAAACTTCCTTCATACAAAACTTCACACAATTCTCATTAGCAACATTAGTTTATGCAAGATAGTAGATCCAACTTTGGTTCAGTTTTAACTCAAGTACAACATCTATTAAAACATTAGCTATTGTAGCAACTTCTCTCAAAAGTTCCGTGATCAAAAGAACTCAAAAAGAAAGAGATCAAGAGGCAAATCCAAATAGTGGCAGAAATCTTTCAAAATAGAACAGCAGGTAAGATCGATTTTTTTTGAAAATATTCTGTTACTCAAATGGAAAAGTGCAAATCTAATGAAAGTTAGATAATAACCTGGGGCATGTGCACAAAAAATTGCAGATCAATACGACGTACTGAGATTTTTCACAAATTTTTACAGCGAGGCGCAGAAATCTTATTCGGGACAACAACTTCCCCAAATCTTACCTTCCTCCAATTAGAGGCTATTCTTGGCAAAAAAAACAAAATAAAAATGATAAGGAGAGGTTATTATAGTAGTAACAATTTCCAAGACTCAACAAAAAGAAAAAGTACTGAAAGAAAACATGGGTTATCTCCCAAGAGTGCTTTTCTTTAACGCCTTTGAGCTAGGCGCAGAAAGTAAGAATCAAGTATTTTCAAGTGAAGAAGCATCAACATCATAACTTGTTCTATAGATAGAATCAAAATGTAGCTTTTTCCTCTTTCTAGGAAAGTGTTCCATACCTTTCTTGAGTGAAAAATGATATCTAATGGTACCTTCTTTCATATCAATAATAGCACCAACAGTTCTAAGAAAAGGTCTTCTCAAAATAATTGGACAAGAAGCATTGCATTCAATATCCACAACAAGGAAATCAACAGGGACAAGGTTATCGTTAACCATAATAAGAACATCATTGATCCTCCCCAAAGGTTTATTCTTAGCAAAATCAGAAAGATGAACATCCACATAACAATTTTCTAACGGTGGTAAACCAAGCATATCATAAATTTTTCTAGGCATAACAGAAATACTGGCACCAAGATCACATAAAGCATTACAATAAAATCATTCATTTTCATCTTAATGATGGACTCCCAACCATCTTCTAACTTTCTAGGAATAGAAACTTTTTGTTTTAACTTCTCCTCTCTAATTTGCACGAGAGCATTTGTAATATGTTTTGTAAAAGCCATATTCATAGAACTAGCATTAGGACTTCTAGCAAGCTTTTGTAAGAACATAATTACATCAGAAATATTGCAACCGTCAACATCAAAATCATTACTATCAAAGGTAGTAGGACCATTGTCTCCCATACTCCGAATTTTTTTAGCACTTTTATTAGAAAAAGTTTCAGTAGTTTTAGGCAATTTTGCAAAAGGAGTGGAGACTTTTCCTACACCAATCAAAGTAGGAGGTTTGCTAGCATTTGAAACTTCAACATCACTAGTGGTAGTAATGGTACAAACTTTAGTCATATTTCTAGCAATCTCATCTTCCTTTCCCACCTAGCATGCAGTTATGTTAACATCCTAACATTGTCATCAATTCTAACTTGAATGGCATTCAAAGTCTTGCTTTCTTTAATATGAGGCATAACCTTTATGTCGTGGGGATGACTTAGGGGGGCGCATCACAGGCCAGGCAGTATGCCGGCTGGCGTCCCAGGAGTTCCCGCGACTTCAGCACGAGAAGACCGGCTCCGACCGAAGGGCCGGCTGCGCCCGCAGCCGGCTGACGACTCCACCGAGGAAGACCGGAGCCGGGCGATGGAGACAAAACTTCCCAACGGCTGTCTCGCCGAAAGCGGAACGGCCCCGACAAGATCGTCAGGGGCGCAGGATAGAAGTGACGAGCGCCACGACCGCGTCCAACCAATGAGAGATCGAAGCCCTTTCCCCACGACGGGATCCGAGGCAAAGGGGAGGGGATATGCCCTCCAGATGCCGGTCCAGGGAAAAGACACTTTGTAAAGTGTCTTTGCCAGAGCAGGGTCAAAGGATCACGCCAAGGACACCACCGCCGGGGAGCCGGCAGCCGGTCGAATCGCCACCTAAACCTGTAACCAGGCCCCCGTCTTTATAAGGGGGCCTGGACCCTTAGCGTAGGGGGGATCGGATCCTCTTCTTCCTCCTCTAGCCGAACAGCTCGAAGAGCATTGTAATCGCTACTATTCGATCAATACGAAGCAGGCAGGAAGTAGGGGTTTACCTCCAACGGGGAGGGCCCTGAACCTGGGTAAACCGTGGTGTCTCTGTTGGCACAATCCCGAGCCGGACCCATCGTCACCAACGTCGAGCCCCTCCGATAAGCCACCCCATGGCTACTGTCTCTAAATTCCCACGACAGTTGGCGCCCACCGTGGGGCAAAGCGCGGTGGCGAGCGGAGTCAAGTTCCGGCCGGGACCCTCCGGCGAGAAGGTCGCCTCCGGCCTCGTCTGGAGGTTCGGCACCTTCGACTGCGTCGACGACAACTTGGCCCACTTCAAGAACGGCTTCGGCAACAGCGGCTCCTTCCTCGACGTCGGCAGCCACCGCTTCTACGTCGCCAAGCCCTTCCCGGAAGAGGTAACCGATGTGCTTGACCCACTCTGTGACACAGACTCCGACGATGGCGAAAGCAACGACTTTTGCAACATGGTCGAGGTGCGGGTCCTGGAGGAGGATGGTGGCGGCGGCCTACCGCGCTCCGCGCGCCCGCCGCTCGAACGCCCACCTCCACCGGAACAAGATCTTCCACCTCCAGAGCGGGACGTGCTGGACGCAGCCATCACGGACCTGCGCGCTCCGCTCGACATCTCTGCGGATCCGGTCAAGGCCTCCGAGGATCTGGAGCGGACGCGCCTCAACCTCCTCAAGGAAGCGGTCGACGTCGACGACACCCGTCGGCGCGTCCTCTCCACGATCAACGAATACAACGTCGCCCATGGCTTTACCCCGGCTGGAGACGGCCCAAGCCGGGCGGGACAAGTTCGTCAGCGAGGCCGCGAGCTGGGCGCGGAGCTGAACCAGGCGGCGCCCTCGGCGAAGCTACCTCCGATCATCAACAAGCCCACCTACAGCATGCCTACGAAGAATCTCCGCGCCGCGCGCTACATCACCTCTGAATTGGATGGGCTGCAAGGCGAGGACCTACGGGAGAAGCAAGCCCGGATTCAAGAACTCCTGGACGCAGCCGATCTGCAGCAGCAGGCGATGGGTCCACGTGGAGAGGCGAGCGGCACGCGAGGCGAGAACCGTATCGTCGTGGCTGGACAGAGCAAGTCGCATGGAGAAGCGTCGTCGCCAAACCACGGCCCTGCGGAGCGCAGCCGGAGCAATCGAGCTCCAGGCAAAAGCGGTGGAAATCACCGTACCCAGCACTCTGGCCACCACAACCGGCAGCCTCGAGATCCCGCCGCGATTACCAGCAGGCCGCGTCACCCTCCTCGGGTAGACGTGATGGAGCCGGCGCGCGGCAAGTCCGTGGCGCCAGCCCAGCCGGCCCAGGGAGCCGGCCAGGGCGCTCAAGGTCATCATCCAGCTCGCTCGCACGTGAGCCAGAGGATCGGGGAGCGCGTCGACCCGCCAAAGGACGACGCCCGCCATCGGCTCAATTTGCTGGCGGACTCCAAGTTCGACGAGGAGGAATCCTCGGCAGGACCTGTCTGTTTCGGCCCTCGCATCCGCAACGAGCCTTTCCCGGCCAAGTTCGCGCTCCCACGAGACATGCCCAAATACACTGGGGCGGTGAAGCCGGAGGACTGGCTGTCAGACTACGTCACAGCCGTCGACATCGCGGGCGGCAATAAGAGGACAACAGTGCGTTACGCACCCCTCATGTTGACAGGATCAGCCCGGACATGGCTCAACAGCCTGCCGGCCCTGCAGATCAACTCATGGCATGATTTCCAGGAGGCGTTCATCAAGAACTTCACGGGAACCTACAAGCGACCTCCCCGCCCACGACAGCTGGCCCTCTGCAAGCAAGGCCCCGACGAGCCAGACCGTGACTACCTCACGAGATGGTCCGAGCTGCGCAACTCATGCGAAGGGGTGGGCGAGGAGCAGGCCATCGGCTACTTCACGGACGGATGCAGAGAAGGGACCCTGCTGAAGCACAAGCTCCACAGAGCCGAGCCGAAGTCAATGGCGGACTTCATGGCGATAGCGGACAAGTACGCTTCTGCCGATTCTGTAGCAAGAGTGCAATGCGTTGAGCCAGCGCCAGCTGGAAACCAGTCTCAGCCGGCAGCCGGCCAAGGAGGACATCACAACCGTGATCGACATGGCAAGAGGAAAGACGAACGCCGTGACAACAAGTACGGCTCCCAGCAAGTAGCCGCTGTTCAAGGAAGCCCGGGGGCTACGGGTGGAAGCCAAAAGCGCAAAGGGGACAAATTCAGCAAGGACAAGTACACCATCGAGGTGATGCTAGACCAACCCTGCAAATTCCATAGCGTTTCAGGCAAGCCGGCAGCGCATACCACTCGCCAATGCAGCTTCACCAGGGATCTGGAGCAGGGAAATCACCAACTGCCCGGACCACCGCCGGGCCCGCCGGCTGAAGCGCATGGAAACAAGAATCGGCAACCGGCCAAGGCAGCAGGGGACTACCCCGAGGAAGCGAATGTGGAGCAATACCATGTATTCACTTCCCAGGTAGAGGAGCCAAAGGATGAACCGTGGTTCGGTGTCGAGGTGAATGCAATCGTGCAAGTTGGGCCTCAGTACATGCATTGGTTTGACGCGTCAATTACCTGGGGGCGTGAAGATCACCCGCCGCTCATGCCGAGGCCCGGGGGCTACGCACTAGTCTTGAACCCAATCGTGTTCTCTGAGACGCATACCTGCCGATTCTCGCGCGTACTCATTGATGGAGGCAGCAGCATCAACCTTCTCTACCGCACTTCGATGGAGAAGCTCGGAATCCCAGAGATCCAACTGAAGCCAACCAAGCTCACCTTCCATGGGATTGTGCCTGGGCATTCGTGTACGCCGATGGGAAGGATTGAGTTGGAGGTGCTGTTTGGCGAGAAGGACAATCATCGTCGTGAGCCGATCTGGTTCGAGGTGGTAGACCTCAACAGCCCCTACCACGCGCTGCTCGGCCGACCAGCCTTGGCCAAGTTCATGGCGGTCCCGCATTACGCTTACTTGAAAATGAAGCTCCCAGGCCCTCGCGGGGTGATTACTGTCACTGGATGCTACAAGAAGTCAATAGAATGCGCGAGAGCCAGTTCCAAACTGGCGGAGGCCTTGGTCATTGCTGAAGAGAAGCGACAACTGCTGCGGAGGGTGGCTGCAGTCCAGCCGGACCGCCCGGCGTCGGGACTGCCGGCTCCACATCTCCAGCTGGCAAGCCTGCCCAAGGAAGTCCCGCCCGAAGCGGGCAAGGAGTCAAAAGCTCTTGTCTCGGGGGCTGGCTCCTCCTCGAGGTAGGGGGAAGCGTTTCGCAGCTTCGCCTGAGACAAGTCCAAGATCGCTTAAGACCTTCGGCTAAGCCAAGGCAAAAACCTTGTATCTCGAACAAGTGTCGTTGAATAAAAGAAAGTTGGGCGGCATACGGCTGAACCCTGGAAAAGTGCTCTGAAGTACCTTTTACCTTTCTAAGCGTTATTCACGGGGGCTGGAAACCGGCTCCGAACGGGAGCCGGCAGCCCCAACCCGATGAAATGATCCTCTCGTCAGCCGAGCGAGTACTGTGTGCGGACCGGATCCCGAGCCCAACCTCTACCCTACATCGTGTAGGACGGAGCCGGCAGGTCACCCACTTAGGAAAGTCGCCAAGAGGAGACGCCCGCGACCCGACGAATCGAATCCCTTGTTAGACGAATAAGTACCGCGTGCGAGCCGGACCCCAAGCCAAACCTCCAACCCAAGTCAAGGGCAATGGAGCCGGCAGGTCGCTCGCACTGGGAATCGCAAAGGGGACCGAGTGCGGAGCCGTTAACGAACGATCACCCAAAAAACCGCGCGCATTGGTTA
Source organism: Dactylis glomerata (assembly GCA_007115705.1). NCBI lineage: Eukaryota > Viridiplantae > Streptophyta > Magnoliopsida > Poales > Poaceae > Dactylis > Dactylis glomerata. Next base: position 960,077 of record QXEO01001756.1, read on the forward strand.
ACAGCTGTGCGTGGATCGGACCAAGCCAGATCTCTTGTACACCGAAGTACTACTCCTCATCCCGCGGCACGCTCCCGCCCTAGACCGACATTCGGCTGTCGGTCCAAGGGAGACCAGCCGGCACCAGGCTGCCGGCTGGGGGATGAAGGGCCGAAGGATGGGGAGATAAAGGAAAAAGCCGAAAGGGATCAGGTCAAATCCGGTCCACAAACAGTTAGAAATCAATGCGTAAGGAACTCGGGATGAAGCATCATCAGTACAAACGAGCAAAATGTTGTTGGGCACGACATGAGTTCTGCGTACATAAAAACGAATAAGAAGACCCTGACACGCTCAGGGAGTGCTTGGCAAGCCAACCGGCTCCAGTGAGGTAGTATCGCCAGCTCGAGACGCCAAGACGAAGTCATCGCCGCTGGGGGACGGCGGAATGGAGTGACCAGCGAGATCCTCGGAGACTTTCTGAGGTCCTTCCACAGAGTCGGGCTCTTCGAAGTCCATGCCATCCAAAGATTCGTCACTATCCCCAGCGTCGAAAAGCACGTCGGTCTCGGCACACTCAGCAATGGCACAGGCGCGCTGGCGGAGCTTGGTTTTGTCAAGACCTGCTAATCTGCCTTCGCGAAGATTCTCCAGCTGGTCCAGGTTGACGCCCGGATACCAGGAGAGCACGAACTCCAGAGCCCGTTGAGCACCGGCCCGAGCCGCGGACTCCTTCCAGATGTCGAGCCGGTTGGACGCGAGAAGAACCCACCGGAGGAGGGCCTGGATCTCGCCAGGCACCGCCCTTCCCGGCCACAAGATTTCAAAGACGGAAACGAGGGCTCCGTGCAGATCCTTGCCTAGCTTGGCAGCCGGATGGAGTCGGCCTTTGGCCAACGCTACCAACTCCCCTGAGGAAAGCTCGGCCTTGGGGTCACTGCTGGGGACGATCTTCTGTTCCGCCCTAAACTCCTTTAGCACCGCCGTGGCAGTCTCGTCGGAGTCAGGGAAGGCTCCTGCAAGGGCAATCAGAGAGTGAGGGGACGGCATGAAAGGGCAAGAGCCGAGAAATAAGGAAGGAAGTATACCACGAAGAGCTTCCTCCAGTCCCAGCAGGCCGGATTGAACCTTGCGGTCGTGGGCGCGCCAAATGCCGATCTCCATGTCATAATGCTCGCTGTCGAGCTCCCGGAGAGTCTGCAGCTCGGCAATCTGGGCGCCACGGTTCTCGACCTCGCTCCCCAAGGTGGCGTGAAGCTCTTTCACCTTGCTGTCAAACTCCGTGGATAGGATTCTCTTCTCTTCGGCCAGCCGACGATCAAACTCCAGCTGCAGCGACGACCCCGCCTCCCGAGCTTTCGCCAGCTCAGTTTCCAGCTCCTGAGCCCGGGCGGCCTGGGCTTGCAGACCCTGAAGCTCCTCAGCGTGCTTTTGCTTGAGCGACTCAACAGTGGCGGCCGACACCGAGTCGGCCAACTGGGACTCAAGCGAAGCTATGAGCGAGGCAGAGTCTGAAAGCGGAAGCATAAGAGCAGGAAGGATAGCAGCAATGTTCTCGAAATAAGGGGACCCGAGCTCACCTGATAGTTTCTCCAGTTTTTTCTTCAAGTCCTGGTACTGGATCTTGCCGGCACGGTACTTCGCCAGCAGCTTCTGAAAGACATTAGCTCGAAGCGCGTTCAGTTCCTGCAAAAAACGGAAAGGCAACAACTCTTAACAGAATCCATTTTCAAGCCAGCTGTCTTTACAGCTACCTCGAAACTCGGGGGCTAGGGTGTATAGCAGAAAGAACCAGGGGCTAAAGGCGCAGCACTCACGTTGGTCGCCTGTATAGCGTCAAGGAGTTGGAGGCCGGCGTTTTGAAGCGACCCCTTGGCAGCAGTAAACTGCTTATCCAACTCCGCCAGAGTTGGCTTGCTGCCCTGCACCTTGAGCTTCTCTCCGACATCAGCGCTCGAGGCGGTGTCCGCCCACTCCTGCTGAAGGCGACTGGCGGAGCTCAGACTGCCGATGTTGGACTCAACCGCGACGACAAGAGCCTTCCCACTAGAGGCGCCTTTGGTCACCACCTCAGGGGCTGGCGAGCCGTCACCACGTTCGCTCCTCGCCACTCGAGTGGCGAGGAGCCCTTGCGAAGCTTCGCCGGAGCTGGAGGCCAGCCCAAGGAGCGGGGAATCAGCAATCGCGCCAGCCCTCGACCCGGCCGCAGGAACCATAGCTTGCACGCTCGGGACGAGTTCAAGAATGGAAGGAGCCTCGACAGCCGGCACCGGGGCCTTTTCCGTTTCCCCCGCCGCGGCCTCACGCGCGTTTCCCTGGCTGGGCAAGTCGGGGGAGGTGCGGATAACGGCGGCGTTCCCCGCCGTGGCGTCATCGGTAGCAGGAGGTGGGGACAGGTCAGCCCCAACTGGCGCGGTCTCCTCGACGGGCGTGGAGCCAGTCGTAGGTGAGGCGACTGGGTGGAGAACAGCGTCCACGAGCACCTCCGGACGCGCAGAATCCTCTGCCCCAGGGTCGCCTGCCACAAGCTTCAACCGCGAGGAGCGGCGAACGTCCTCAGCGCGACCCGAGTCGCCGCCCATTTCTTCCCCGCGCGCCCTCTTGCGGCAGGAGGGTTCGGGAGCCAGGGTCACGATTTCCTCGGAAGCAATGGCGGGAGGAGGTCGGGCAGCCGGATCGACAGAAAGAGGCGACCTGCAAAGAGAGCATCCCGCGACCGAGTCAGTAGGGACCGCGATGGTAAGATGAAGATGAGAAGCAAAGAGGCGGGAAGCTCACCCGGCTATGGCAGTAGCCCGCCGCTTGGCCACCTTCTTCACCTTGGGACGGCGCAAGTCCCACGCCGCCGGCTCCGGTTTCTTGCGCTTGTCAGCCGGCTCGGAGAAGGCTGGCTGGGCTTTTCTCTTGATGCCGACCAGATCATCTCCAGCCTCTTCAGGGTCTGCCGGCTCCGGAGCGGCAGAGTGATGTCCGGGAGACTCTGGCAGATCCACGATCGGGGGAGCCTGAGCTCCAGGAGCGGCAGCGGCGGCTACGTGGAGAGCTACGCCCCCGAGGGTGGTAGCTGATCCTGCGTCGCCATCGTCATCTTCGGACCAATCTCTTAGGAGAGAGGGACTGGGGAACTTACTGGAGTGGTCGAGGAGTTCGCCCGAGTCTTCAAGCTCATCATTTCCTTCGTCACCTTGGGTGGTGCTGGAGCTTTCGACGGCGGCCTGAGAACCGGCGTCCTCTACCTCCTCGGCTTCGTCCCAGACGACTTTATCATCCGATTCGGCTCTATCAGCGGCAAAGCCAGCTTGACGCTGAGTTGAATTCTCTGCCGCCTGCAGGGCAAACAAGTTCTGCCCGGGCCGAATGAACAGAGGTCAGCAGACCAAAGTCGCAAAGGAGGCAAAGGCCTGAAGCCGAGTCCAACGAGCTTACCTCAGCAATTGGGTTGTCCCGATCGTGAGGCTCCAGTCCCCACGTCCATGAGGCCTGAAGCTTGGCGTCGGCGATACGGTTCACCTTCCGAGCCACCTCCAGCGCTGACAGCGCCTTGGAGGAATGGTGAGTAGGATCCTTAGCGGATCCCAGGAAGCACATCTTGTGCGAGCGGCGTTGAAGCGGTGACACGCGGGCGACCAGGAAGGCGAGGAGAAGGTCGGTCGGCTCCAGGCCACCCTCCGCTTGCAGAGTGGAGATCCGTTGAAGAATCTTCTCCATGTCCGGCGATGGGCGAGGAGGAGCGGCACTCCAGCTCTCCCGCTCGGCCCGCCCGCCTCAAAGGGCAGCAAGTTGATATGATCCTCGCCCTCCTTCAGGTTCTTCACATAGAAGAAGGAGCGCTGCCACTTCTTGCAAGATTCCTTCCCTTTTATACCGGGGAAGTCAGCGGACTTGCGGGCGTAGAAGGAGGCGGTGCCGCATATCACCGGAACGGTGTCCGCCGTCTGGGTCTTGAAGAAGATCAGCCGGCGGAACAGCTCGACGTTGGGCCAGATGCCTAAATACGCCTTGCAAAGGGTAGCGAATGCGGACAATACCATCATCGCATTCGCCCCGATGTGGTGCGGTTGTAAATGAAAATGGTCCAGGAATCGGCGCATGAAGCAGCTGGCGGGCAGCGCGAAGCCCCGGGGGAAATGGTCATAGAAGACCACCGTCTCCCCAGGCCCCGGAGCGGGAACCAGTTCGCCGCCGGTAGGACGGCAGCTCACGAGGTCCGCGGGTGGAAGCACTCGACCCCGACGCAGTAGCTCGATCTGCTTCTCCTTCACCCAAGAGCCTTCCCAGGATCCCTTCGGCAAGGCGGGCGGAGCGGCGTCCTTACCCGCCGCAGTTCCTTTCCCTTTGGGCCGGGGCGCTTTGGGAGCCATCCAGGTGCGGATCTGGATGAGCCGAATGGCGGCGGAGCGAGCGAGGAACCCTAATCCCTTGGAGGTAAAGCTCGGGAGCAGGGGATTCTAAGTGGAGCAAATGCAGAAGGAAGAAGAGAAGCGGGCAACCGATGCTCCGTTTCCAGAACGGTCCCTGGTTTAAAAGTGAAGGGGCGGGTCAGTTGCTTATTTCGGCCACGACGGGCCGGCAACTGACCCCCTTTCGTCACAAACCACGAACGCGTAAAGATCGGGTAACCGCCGTGGTCGCCGCAAAAGATCGTGGGCCAGGGCCGATTGGACGTGGCGCGATGACGTGCAGACAAGTGATGCCTCGGTCCGGCCCCCGAGGGAACAAGTTCCCAGGAAGGGGCCTGCCGGCTCGCGGTCGCCGGCCGTGCCACCGTCGGAGCCGGTTTGTCCTGAGACGGCAGGAGAAGCTCCGCGAGGCCCAGCCTCGGCAACCAGAGCGACTAAGCCGAACTGGAGATCCTGGGACTTCGACAAGGACGAGCAAGACTTCGGCGAAAAGAAGAACCCGCCGAAGCCCCATGCTAGCCCATGAGACTTCGCCAGTTTCGGGGGCTAGTGTCGTGGGGATGACTTAGGGGGGCGCATCACGGGCCAGGCAGTATGCCGGCTGGCGTCCTAGGAGTTCCCGCGACTTCAGCACGAGAAGACCGGCTCCGACCGAAGGGCCGGCTGCGCCCGCAGCCGGCTGACGACTCCACCGAGGAAGACCGTAGCCGGGCGATGGAGACAAAACTTCCCAACGGCTGTCTCGCCGAAAGCGGAACGGCCCCGACAAGATCGTCAGGGGCGTAGGACAGAAGTGACGAGCGCCACGACCGCGTCCAACCAATGAGAGATCGAAGCCCTTTCCCCACGATGGGATCCGAGGCAAAGGGGAGGGGATATGCCCTCCAGATGCCGGTCCAGGGAAAAGACACTTTGTAAAGTGTCTTTGCCAGAGCAGGGTCAGAGGATCACGCCAAGGGCACCACCGCCGGGGAGCCGGCAGCCGGTCGAATCGCCACCTAAAACTGTAACCAGGCCCCCGTCTTTATAAGGGGGCCTGGACCCTTAGCGTAGGGGGGATCGGATCCTCTTCTTCCTCCTCTAGCCGAACAGCTCGAAGAGCACTGTAATCGCTACTATTCGATCAATACGAAGCACGCAGGAAGTAGGGGTTTACCTCCAACGGGGAGGGCCCTGAACCTGGGTAAACCGTGGTGTCTCTGTTGGCACAATCCCGAGCCGGACCCATCGTCACCAACGTCGAGCCCCTCTGATAAGCCACCCCATGGCTACTGTCTCTAAATTCCCACGACACTTTAATTTTAGAAGTTCAACATCAAGAGCAAGGCTATCAACTTTATAAGTAGGAACATCAATTTTACCAAACTTTTCCCCAATAGATTTATTAAAAGCAGTTTGTTTACTAATAAAGTCCTTAAGCATGACTTCAAGATCAGAGGGCGCACTCCTATTGTTGTTGTTGGATTACCATAAGAATTACCATTAGTAGAAGGATATGGCCTATAATTGTTGCTACCAAAATTATTCCTATAAGCATTGTTGTTGAAATTATTATTTCTAATGAAGTTCACATCAACATGCTCTTCTTGAGCAACCAAAGAGGCTAAAGGAACATTATTAGGATCTATATGCGCCTTACCATTAACAAGCATAGACATAATGGTATCAATCTTATCACTCAAGGAAGAGGTTTATTCAACAGAATTTACCTTCTAACCTTGTGGAGCTCTCTTGGTGTGCCATTCAGAATAATTTATCATCATATTATCAAGGAGCTTTGTTGCGGCGCCCAAGGTGATGGATATAAAGTTACCTCCAGCAGCTGAATCCAGAAGGTTTCTTGAAGAAAAATTTAGTCCTGCATAAAAGGTTTGGATAATCATCCAAGTAGTCAGTCCATGAGTGGGACAATTCTTTATCAAAGATTTCATTCTTTCCCAAGCTTGAGCAACATGTTCATTATCAAACTGTTTAAACTTCATTATGTCACTTCTCAAGGATATAATCTTAGCAGGAGGATAATATTTTCCAATAAAAGCATCTTTGCATTTAACCCAAGAATCCATACTATTTCTAGGCAAAGATAGCAACCAATCTTTAGCTCCTCCACTCAAAGAGAAAGGAAACAATTTAAGCTTAATAATATCTCCATCTACATCCCTATACTTTTGCATCTCACATAGCTCAACAAAGTTATTAAGGTGAGCAGCAGCATCATCAGTACTAATACCAGAAAATTGCTCTTTCATAACAAGATTTAACAAAGTAGGCTTAAATTCATAAAAAGTTGCTTCAGGAGCAGGTGGCGCAATAGGCGGGCAGATGAAATGATTGTTGTTTGTGCTAGTGAAGTCGCACAACTTGGTGTTCTCAGGATTACTCATTCTAGCAAGATTAAAACAGGCAAACAAAAATAACAACTATAAAAGGAACTGATTTTTTTGTATTTTTGATAAACAAGAAGCAAACAAAATAAAATAAAGAAAATAAGAAAAATAATAACAAAGTAAAAAGATTGGAAGTGAGAGACTCCCCTTGCAGAAATCCTCTTTCTTCTCGGCAACAGCGTCAGAAAACAGTCTTGATGTCTCACAGGACCAGTTGGGAAACCCCAAGAGAAAGGTATGATGAGCACAACAGTAAGTTTTCCCTCAGTATGAAACCAAAGTTTAATCGACCAGTAGGAAAAAGAAACCAATTCTGAAGGTTGTTGCTAGTTGAATTTGGCAAGGCGCCAGAAAACAATTTGGTGCATGGTTGACGGCGCCAGCAGCAACGTGGAACCTTCACACAACACAACCAAACTACTTTGCCCCAACTTACAGTGAGGTTGTCAATCTTACCGATTTGCTGAAAACAAAGAATTAGACGTATAGCATGGAAAGAGATATTTGTTTGCGGTGAAGTAAAATAATGCTTGTGGAAAGTAAACAGTGCTTGCAATAGATGGTAATATAAATGTAAAAGAATGGACCGGGGTCCACAGTTCACTAGAGGTGTCTCTCCATAAAGATAAATAATATGTTGGGTAAACAAATTACAGTTGGGCAATTGACAAAATAAAGAATGCATAACAATGCATGTACATGTCATGAAGATCACTATGAGATTCACTTGGGCAGTACAACATAATACATAGACCGTAATCCAACTGCATCTATGAATAATAATCCACCCGCATGATATCATCTGAACAACCCTTGGGTATTAAGTTGCAAGCAACAGATTATCGCCTTAAGGAAAGTGTATAATGTAAACAATACAAGTATCCTTGAACAAAGATTGTTGTTTTCTCCCTAGTAGCAACAGCACATCTACAACCTTAGAAGTTATTGTCACTCTCTCAGATTACTAGAGACATGAACCCACTATCGAGTATAAATACTCCCTCTTGGAGTCACTAGCATCTACTTGGCCAAGATATCTGCTAGCAACGGAGAGCATGCAATATTACAAATAACATAGACATGATAAATCAACAATCAACTTGACATAGTACTCAATATTCATCGGATCCCAACAAACACAATATGTAGAATTACATATAGATGATCTTGATCATGATAGGTAACTCACAAGATCTAGACATGAGGCACATGGAGGAGAAGACATCCATCTAGCTACTGCTATGGACCCATGGTCCAGTGGTGGACTACTCACGCATCACTCCGGAGGCTGCATGGTGATGAAGAAGGCCTCTGGTGATGATTCCCCTCTCCGGCAGGGTGCCGGGAAGAGCTTCTGGACCCTCCCGATCTCGGGTCGACGACGGCGGCGGCTTGCAGTATGTTTCATGGAAAAGTGTTCTCTCCCTTAGGGTTTTCGTGACAAAGGGAATTTATAGGCAGAAGGGCGATGTCAGAGGGGCGCCGAGGGGCCCACACCACCGGCCGGCGCGGCCAGGGGGTAGGCCGCGCCACCCGATGGTGCGGCCGCCTCCTGTCTCTCCTCCATCTCTCCTTTGGACTCCGTCTTCGTGTCAGGTAAATAGGAACTTTGGCTTTCGTTTCGTCCAATTCCGAGAATATTTCCTGTGTAACTTTTTCTGAAACACAAAAACAGCAGAAAATAGGAACTGGCACTATGGCACCTTGTTAATAGGTTAGTTCCAGAAAATGCATAAAAATGCCACGAAGTGTAAACAAAACATAAATCAATTGGGGTAAAACAAGCATGGAGCATCAAAAATTATAGATACGTTTGCAACGTATCATGGCTTATGCTGACCTCCTTGCGCTTTCAACTGAACTTGCCTCCGTCGCCCTTTGCCACGTTGTTCCAGACTCTAGAGTTTGCCGTCTCACCAACAAAAAGATTTTGAATAAAGATTTCTATCTCAATTACTTTTTGCATCTGCAACCTAATGAGCTAGCATGTATGGTTTGGCGGAGCGCTGCCCCATTGAAGTGTAAGATTTTCTGCTGGGTTGCTAAGCGCCAATGTCTCCCTACCAACGAGCAATGGTTTCGACATAGTCTTGCTGGTTTGGCCGCCTGCCCCTCCTGCCTTCAAGATGAAGATGTCGATCACCTGCTTCTTAGGTGCCCCCGAGCTTGTGAAGCTTGGAGTTTCTTCCACCTCGACCTGGTGGCTCCGGACGCTGCGCGGTTCACTAATCTCCTCCTTGAACGCTACCGCAGCATTGCTGACTCCACGATCCACACCGCAATTGCATGGAACATCTAAAAGAGAAGGAATGCCCTTGTTTTCAACAATAACGATGAGCCACTCTCGGTGCTGGTTAGGTGTTGCATTGAGGATGTCCGGCTGTGGGCAAACCGTTGTAATAACCCCAATTCATCGTCTGCTCTCATTAATTGTTGTATTAACTTTGATCCCCCGTGATCCACCCCTTTTTATTTCCTTTTGCTCTCTACCTTCTTAAACTTGTAATGGAACCGGTTGTTTCGCTTGGTTATTTATAAAAGTTCAGGCTGGCGTTAGCCCGCCGTAGTCCAGGTCAAAAAAGGGTATCTCCTCATCTGGTACAAATAATCATATAATGGTCACTAGTTGATTTGCATGATAACTCAAATCCCTGGGTTAGTTTAAATGGATCAATATTTGCATAAAGGGATTCTATTTGCAGAGCATACATAATAGAAGGCAGCATACATGCACCTATTGTACAATATGAACATAATCTTCCATAGTAATGTAGGAGAGGTAAATGTGATAAACACAAGGGAAACATAAATCGATTGAAAATCTAAGTCATCAATTTCACTCCCATATATATGCTAAAATATAAAGTCAACATTGCCTTAATATATCTAAAAACCTACATAAAACATCATCATTGTTTATCATTTCTGGAAGTACATATCCTTCATATGGTAATTAATGGGGAGTAGCTGGAACTAATTGGAGAATGTTATCTCCAAAAAGCTTAGAATTACCATATGGTGAAGCACATCTCGATTTCTTGGCCCAAGTCCTGGTGCTCATGTAGTGTGCCAGCTTAGTGAACCATTGACCATGGATGAAGCTACCAGGGAGAACAGTAGAAGCATTTGGTCTACCTAGGGTGCTACAGAGACAAATTCTTGATGTCCATGAAGACAAGTGTAACATCCCAGGATGTGAGGCTAGAAATAGAGAGAACACAGAAGTGTGCATTGCATTCATGCATAGAAAATCTGGGAAATTTTCGCGCATTTAAATAAAACTTGTCAAAGTGACTGAAGCTTCTCTTGAGTTGATGGAATATAAGTAGCTCATCAACTGAAGTGCGATAAACTTCAACATGACCTTTGTTAACAACCTTGTTTTGGGTAGAGATAAAAACAACAATCAAAGGAGATGAATGTGAGGTAGGATTAATATGTTAACACATCATTTTAGGACCTTATAACCAATTCTACCATGATCACCATGGTATTTCTTAAACCTAAAGCATTGAAGCCATTCCTATCTTAAAGGAAGACAACACAAGTCTTACCTTGACTCTTAATCTACTTTGTTTTCATATCTTGATTAACATAATCTTTCCCATCTAAGTCTATTTAGCTCCAGAACAAGGAGAGAGTCTATATCAAATCCAATATCATTCCTATCTCTTGAGATAGAACCATAGGGTATAATTCAGAAGCTTCAGAAGAGGGAAAGACTAACCTAGTACCAACATGGTTAGAGGAGTTTACAATAGAGTTTAACTACTTAAATAATTAGCCAGTACTTCTGGGTATAATTTAATTCACTCTTAAACTTGTTACCAAAATTGGTAAACCACAAGGTCTAAAGTGCATAAAAGCCACCCATTCTTATTTAAATCATAACTTATTAACTATAAGAGATATTACAAAAATAAGCTCATTTACATTACATTAAATAGTTCAAACTATTTGAATAAAAATAACTATGACCATTTTGAAACTCTTATGATCATGCCCTGGTGAAATCAAATCAATTCACTTAAAATTTGAACATGACCTTTGCTAACTTTGGATATTTTGGGCACAACTGATAATAGGAACAAATAAGATATGACAATATGCATAATTCACAATAACAGGATCATTTCAAATATGAACTTTGGAAGTTAAACTTCCAAACAATTAATACAACATCAATTGATAACAATTCAATTATGAATTACAAATATGTATAAGAATATGAATTGATTCAGCCACAAGTCCATTTAGTGCCAAATGCCACTTGGCTGTCCAAAATAAAGATTATTAGAGGATAATCATCATGCCACCTAGGATAGTTATCCACTTCAAAATATCTTCCTATATTTGAACCCCAAGTAATGCTCATAGTTATCCACTTCACAATATCTTCCTATACTTGAACCCCAAGTATTGTTCATAGTTATCCACTTGAAAATATCTTCCTTTACTTGAACCCCAAGTAATGCTCATGCATGAGAGCTTGACAACAAGTAGCTTACTCACCTTGCTCAAACAAGAGTCGTCACTTGAGGTGTCAACTTGTGGTGAGTCTCAAGATACTATAAAAGGAACCCCTTGGCATCCATTTGGACACCACAAAATCATGGTAGGAGGTCACCAACGAATTTGGGCCTTATCATACATTAGATAGAGCCAAGAAACACCACCATCACAGCACCATCACACCAGCAACACCACCATCACCCTAGTGACACCACTACATAATCCACCCTGCTCATGAGTTGAGCAACAGGGCAGGATTCACCACCACTAGCACAACCACAAGAACCAAACCAGCAAGACCAAGACCAAATGGTTACTTAGTTCAATTAGGAACTAGGTCAAGCAGCTAGGAGGTGCAGGCATGCCACAAGACGCAGGTTTATCAGATTTCCCGAAGAACAAGCTTCACAAGACCACCAGGTTGGTCTAAGATGAGAGGAGAGGAGTGTGATTAGTGGGAAAAAGGAAAAACTCACCATTAGTAGGAGAACTATGCCTTTAATCTGAAATCATAAATGGCTAGGCCTAGGAATCATTGGATACCTATTCTACCTATTTAAATTCCAACTTATGCATCACCTTGTGATTATTAGCAAAGCTCCATAATCATGTCTTATCTCTAAATCTTAGAGTGGCATCCAAACCATAATCTCTCACCTGACAATCATATCTTTTGCACCAGTAATCAACACCTATATATGAAATCCCTCATTACTATCAGTGTTATGCTATCAAGTTACTGTAAATATATGGTTCTACAAATCAATAGTACCTGTCCAAGACTTGGACCAGATTTTGAACACTCTAATTAAAGTATTTGAATTCATCTCTATTAAGAACTCTTTATAAATCCTGCACAATGTGCAATGAATTATATGTGCCACACACATGTAAGATATCCTAATACAACATATTGCCCCATTAAAATATTCCCTATATTTTATAATCAGTCATGAAGTTAAATTCCTGCAAAATAGATTTGAAATTCAAACTCAAATCTAAAAATAGAAAAATAGAAAAGGAAAAAGAATTAAACAAGAAAAAAACAGAACAAGAAGCTTACCTGGCCGCAGCCCGCTTAGTCGGCCTGATTAGCCAGCCCACTGAAGCCCAGCCTGGCATACCGATTCGGTATGCCACTGGCAAGCGGGACCCACCCAAGGAGACCATCGTCTTCCACCTCCCGATCGAGGAAGCTCCTCAGTGGCGCTCTCCGGTGGCTCGGCCGCGCCAAGATCCGTGCCGCCGCCCTCTGCGGCCTATAAAGTGTTGCCCGCCACCGCAGGAAACCCTAGGTCCCCATCTCTCTCCCTAACCCTAGCTTCCCTCGTTGCCTCCCGAAACCCTAGCTCCAGCCAAGACTTGCCGCCGACGTCTGAGACCACCTGAAGCATCGTTGTGCATCCCTAAAGCTCCGTCTTGCTGAGTGATTCATTCTGGTCAGAGGAATCAGACCAAATCGTCCTCAGAAGCCGATGGTAGGCCGTTCCCTTTCGCTATTGACTGCACCTCATGGTCGAGTTCATCGGCAATTCCGACCTTCCGCGACCTTCTCGAGCTTCCTGTGGTGTTCCCGGTGAGCTCCTGATCCTCCCGAACCCCTCGGTTACCCATCTCGCGCTCGGAATAGCTCGCCCATAGAAGACCGCCGCCATTCGCCGCTTAGACAGGTCGCCGGACTAGCTCCGGGGACCATTTGGTCTCAACGCCACCACCGAATGGTTCGTCGTCGTGCCCTGGTTCGATTAGACCCGGTTGTGCGTCCGCAGGAGCCTTGCATCGTCGTCGCCGTCATCGATCAGCTCGCCGGCGGTGAGGTCAAACCTCCCTGTCAGGGGCTTGACTGGTCGTTGCCAACATGGCAGTTGACCTGGCCCCTGGCCCACTTGTCAGCCTGTGTGGCTAGGTATAGACTCGGTATAAAAAATATCTGGCTGTTATTTGAAATATCAAAAAATATCAGAAACTTAGAAAAATCATAACTATTTCGTTTTAAATCAGAAAAATACAAATGATATACCAAAATGATCACAATAACATAATCTATCTATTTAGATTATAATCTTGCATGCTTGTGTGAAATAATTTTGAACTAAATTTGAAAACTTGTTTAAGTAGTATTTGAATTTTTAATTCAAATCCAATCATAATCATTCAAACCAAGTTTTCAAATACCAAATAAAAATTTGACTACTTCAATATTGTTATTCCAGTTAATATTTTGTTATTACTAAATATTAATCCTAAGACTTTACTATTAGGATTTTAATTCCTAAAATGATTTTTCTAAAACAAATTTAATGTAGTAAAATTTGGGAAAAATCATAAACTTGTATCAGAATTATTTCTTAACTCTAATATTGTTATTTCAACTATTGTTTCAGTAAAAATTAAATTTAAAACTTCTATGTCAATTTTAAAAACATTAAAATTTGACTTAAACCCTAAAACTATTTTCTTAAATGATAAGAAATTAGGATAACTCTTAAATAAGCATCAACTTGAGTTTAGACTCTATTTTCAACTATAATCTATTGATTAACAATTGTTTCATAACTGTTAACTCAATTTTAAGAATCATTTAAAATTGTGATTCAAACCCTACTAGCTAATAATAAAGGAACTTGTGTTTTATTAATCACTTCAACCTTCCTATAAAGTAAATGGCCACTAAAAGGTAATTTTATACTAAATGTCCATTATGAGATATGTTCTTCAAAAGTTATTCTTTTAAGAACATATCAAGTAAGCATTTCACCAAACCATATGCTTTCTGATAACAATTGCCTAGTTAGGTTAAGATTGTTGTCAACCTTAGAACTACTTAGATATTGCTATGTGTATACTTTACTTTGACTTTGCATATCCATGATCAACCAAGTGATTGCTAATTATAATATGCAACTTAAAACTGTTACTTCCCTGTCTTCACCATTAACCATCATTCCCTTGTAGCAAGGAATGATTATAAGGCCCTAAAACAATAGCTCTTGTTAAAGTCTTATTCTTTTAATAGCACCTGATAATGATCTAACCTAAAATGCTTAACCACCATGTTATGGTGTGATTCAAAAGTGCAACACATCATAAATAAATCACCATAACTCAATGATAACAAGTCATCGGGGTTGGGTTACGCCTAGAATGATGCATAGCATATCTTATGCATATCATGCTGCAGATTTCTAACATCATCCCTACCGGATGATGATTGCTATTTTAGAATTGGGATTTCTATCATATCGAAGACCCTGACTCGCATAATCTTGCAGTCAGAAAGGCAAGTTCACTCTTGCTCATGTCTCTTGTGTATTTTTATCAAATTACTTGCAAATACATACCTGTGGTATTACTACTGCATTGAAAAGCAAAAGGTTCTCTTTTCATAATGAATATGAATAGTGGTTTCGACCGGAATGGTTGTTGCCCTAGGATGGTGGGCAGTGGGACCATGGTATGAGTATGGTGGAGGTCCCACTGCAACTGGAAAGTTCACCTAGGACTAATAACAAATGTCGCCAGTGATTCTAGCGCTATAAATAACGGTCAACCATGAGATCTGGAATGGGACGGAGAAGTCAGCTATATCTTTTCCCTCTCGCATGCCAACAGATCAGTAGCGAGGGTTGTCTTGCCTACGCTACTATAGTGTAAAGGGGGGAAATGTGTTTCCTGCTAGTCTGCCTATAGTATAGGGGGGGGGGACAAACTTGCTAATTGATCTATGATGGATTGTAAGAGTCATCCGGATCAGTCTACCCATATTGTATAGGAGCGGGCATCTGGGTCCGGAACAGTCTACCTATGGGAGCGTCCATAGTGTATAGGTGAGGACCAGTGCGCCAATCAGTCTACATATGTGGTATAGGAGAGGATGGACTTACAAATGGGTGGGTCTGCGGGGTCACGGAGAAGAACAGTGATTGGCTTGGATCACAAGACTGGGCCCCACACCAAGGAAGTGTGGACGATGCTCGAGCTCGATTGTGCAACAAGGCTTTGATCTCTCATGGGTACAAGTGACCACCTCTGCAGAGTGTAAGAAAGTATCAGGATACTCCCTGTTCCGGGAAGGAGCTGTGAACGCGGCAGGAAAGGAGCCCATCGAAGCTCTAATCAACCTGTGAAGGCTGACGGACATAGTTCTTCTGAATAAAAGCAACCTCTTGAAGAAATGTTTACGAAAACTTGCATTGCCAAATGACTCTTGAGTCTAAGGCTGTAGCTAGTGCATAAAACACCTTGTTACTTATATGAACTTCCTAGGTAACGCTCGTTATTCACCCCACTCCCTCATAACCCTTGCTTAGATTCGAGGCAACACAAGGAGGCAACCTCGAGACACTAAAGATGAAGATGAAGACCTCAACCAATGTCAGAATTATCAATGGAGTCAACAACTACACCAAGCTTGGAGGAAAACTAGAATAGGAATAGAAGGGACCCAATTCCCTACTCCTAGAACCTAAGTAGCTAGGGTAGTTATGTAGAAAGCCAACTACATTAGAGTAGCTCTAGTTGAGTCTTCAATGTATTATTCTCATTTGTAGTCGCCAGGACTAAACCTCTACCTGTTGAGGAGGTTCTGAAGATCTTCTGTATGATGAAATTTGTAATCATATGCACCTACCTTGGACCTGCGATGTTTCTGTTGTACCACTCTGATCGATGTAATACTAGTGAGATGGTGTTTCATTGGTGTTATGTCAACGATTTGCATACTACACATGCAGTGGTATGCTGGGTCACCACAGCTGGTATCAGAGCAAACGCTTTGACCCTAGGATTAAAACCCTTTAATAGGAGACCTGTAGGTTTGGTAGTGACTATAGGAAGCCTTCTTATCTAAACCAATTCTTCTTATGACTTGATATGGATATTCAATAAAAGGATAATCCTGACACACTCGAGTCCAAGGTTCTTACCTGTTTTCCTAAGTGAAGTTAGATATCTTATTTCATACCAAGTAGTTACAACATCATTAAGCCTTATACAATGGATGGAAGTTGATCATAATTGGTATACAATACATGGTAGTCCAAAGAGAGGATACAACCGGAATGGGAACTATCCTATTGGAAGATGTATACCAAGGTCGTTGTGTTAAACTTGAGTCATCTGAAACTGTAGTAGGATGATGTTAAGTGAGGAAGTGAAGCTATATGAGGTAGTAGGACCCCAAGGTTAAGTCATTTATGTGGATACTCAAGAATTCCATATACAAGTAAGAAGTACCCATGGTATAAAAGCTTGGAGCATGTGCGATTCACATGAGAATCTCTACATGGTAAAGAAGAACTTTGTAGTAAACCAGCAATTCTCTGCTGAGGAGGAAGATGCTTAAGGTGAATGGATGAAGGAAGTGTTCCAAACCATGGTAACTAGGCTAAGTATGAAAGAACCATATCCCTAGTTGGAGTAGATTGATCAAAGCACAACAGAGAACCCCCTGAAAATCATGGAATTGTGTGAACCATACTTAGTGAAGTAGGTGCTTAGAGCAGCTACGCTAGAAGTTTCAAGATATAATGTGAGGATAGTCTTCAATAGAATGGAAGGTAAGTTATAAAAGGATAGAAATACACGTTTAGATCAGTCATAAAGACTCCCAAACCCACTTTGTACAAGTTTATTCGATTGCAATTGAGCAATGGGAGTAAATATTGAGACAAAGAGTAGTAGTCCACCAACATGTGCAATATAGCACGATATAAACCTATATTACTTGGTGCTATAAAGTACACATCTAAGCCTGAATTATAGAGATGTTTTACTCAACGGGCTTATGATGATGTATGTTGCCAGCACACATTTGGACTTTTCTTGGATTTTTATTGATTGACTAGATCCATACATGAAGTTTAACTCTGATGTGCAAATGCATGTTGCATTATCAAGTTCTTACTTCATGGTATTGATCTAGAGGGTTAAGGGATTCGTGTGAGGACGAGGCGAATTCCTAAGGCAGTCAAGAAAATAGGAAGAGATCACAAGAAGGAAGTCAAACAAGAAGGAAAGTTATGAGAAGACACCTGTAGATGGTGTATTTCTTGCAATACAAACCCTAGGAGAAGAAAAATTGATTAAGAGATACCACAGTTGGTAGCAAAAGGGTTGAGAAAAGTATTTATACACATTCATGGAAGTATCATGAAGTGGTAGAAGTATGAAGTATTGGAATTTAGCGGAACTCTAAGTTCATAAATACTAGATTCTAACACCAGATCATGGAGTAGAACCACTAATTAGGTTATCTACAGTTGAGTTTGAGGTATTTGAGCTTGTTGTTATGCAGCCTTGGTTATGCTTAGTACATCACGGGTCAATTGAGGTGTTGTAGTACCCATGATCCATTCCGGTATTGCCTGCTGCTTTACTCAGCCTGGGAGTGGTAACTCCAGTAACCCTTGTTGCTAGCGTGACTAAGACACATAACATTTCTGTATAACATTGATCCCTAGTCCCAAAATCTTGAATTGTAGATTGGTGGTTAAGTCGTTAGTAGTATCTTTTCTTATCTTCGAATTGTAGTCTTGGTCTATGGACCAAGACTTGTGAGATTTTCATAGGTTTTCGTGTTAGCAATGATACGTTGAAGCCATTTGTTCATTTATATCCTTGTTAGTTCTTATTTTTGAACGACTTATACAATTGCCTGTCGTGAATGTCCTCCGGTACAAGAGAAACTCTGCCGGATTTCTCCCGTGGCTTTGTATATATACCCTACCGTCTGAATTAGGATGGATAGCGATGGGAAAAACCAATTCTCATCAACCTTTAGAACTTTGGGATGTACATACCTCCAGAAGTGGAATAGAAGCCCTACCTAAACACATAATCGAAGGATTCATACCGGATACCCTCAGTTGTGTGGGTACACCGCAGACTTCTTAGAGAAACCATTAGAACGATGTCACCGTAAGACAGACCAAGACTAATAGTCTAACCATGGAGTCCAAATGGTTAGAGGACAAGACTCTTGGAGACCATTAGAAAAGTCTAAGGGGGAGAGTAGGCTTTGAGTTTGATAGAACTAGACCAAATCAGTTAGAGTAATTCAGAAACCAAAGGTGTTGGAAGTTGGATGAAGTATATTTGAAAGACACTTCCCTAAGATTCACCCTAGCTCCATTGGGAGAGCAGTGAAGGAGTTGGACAGTTATGGACCATGAACCACTGCTAGTATGAACCACAGTTAGTAACTTTCCAAGCATAGAGAACCAAGATCAACCTTCTGAAGTAAACCAAAACCCTCTATTGGATAGGCTAAATGAGTCTAATCCATTCCTTGGGAATTG
Source organism: Dactylis glomerata (assembly GCA_007115705.1). Lineage (NCBI taxonomy): Eukaryota > Viridiplantae > Streptophyta > Magnoliopsida > Poales > Poaceae > Dactylis > Dactylis glomerata. Next base: position 978,653 of record QXEO01001756.1, read on the forward strand.
AACCTTTAGGTATGCCTATGCCTTAACGGACCTCTTAAGTAGCATCATGAGCTCCGTGAAACCTTATTTTATAACCTATCCCTAGAATCAAAGTAGAAGGTTGATACCCCACTATGGAGACCTCACCAAAACAGCTTGTAAATCTAAGTAAACTAAGGAGCCGAAGACTATTGGATTCCCCAAGAATGTTGGAAGACAACATAGGACTCATTCAAGTAACAATTGTTCAGAGACGGAGAAAGAGGATTTAAAAGATAGGGATTTCTATTTTCGTGCCCTCGGGTCCTTAGTTGTACTCAGTTTTCCCCAGCTCCTTAGTTTTTCCTCAGTTTTGTCCAAGCCCTTGTCTGAAACCGTCACAAGTGCTGGAACGGCCGGTTGCCCGACGGGTCAACACCTTTGACCGTTAACTGCTGACTAGTGGGGCCACGTAGAGCCCGCAAAGACACGTCAGAGCATCCATCTTTGTTTGACCGTAAGCATCGCCGTATCCCTGACCAAAACGCAGATGAGTGGGGCTTCGGTATATCGAATGACAAGTGGGGCCATGACGCTGATACAAGGGGCAATACACGGGTAGGATTAGATTTTTAAACGGAGCTCTATAGCGATGGCATGGAGGAGGTGGCCTGCGGGGTGCCGAGATGAGATCGACATCCACAAAGAACTACATGAGGCGAGACCAGACGCATTAGATAGATATGAACTAGATGCGTTTAACCATGCAAAGAAGAGAAGAAATGGTCGAGGACATCGACGATGACCTCAACACTTTGACTGACGGTGTCGGACACGAACGCGAGTAATGTAGAGAAAACTAGTGTCTCTCCTTTCTGGCGTGTATAGATGGGTGCTAGGGTAGTGTGGTGGCGAAGGGAAAGACCTCGCGGTGGTCTGTGGCGTCCAGCATAGCGGGGCGGCGTGGCCGTGCCCACAGTGGCGTGCATGTTCGGCATTGGCATCAGCATGTACGTTCGTCATTGTCCTCGGCGGTATCTCTGGTGTGTCAGTGATCGAATGAGGGGACGGGATTGAGGGTGCATCTCGACGGTGACCTAGCAGTGCGGCGAGCATGCATAGCCGTTCTGACCATGCCGATATCGGCATCGGCATCGTTTGGAGGCTGTGGTGCTCGAATCATTGTGGAAATTGCGATTCCCTATTATTTTTACATGCATAATATATAGAAAATAGCTAGATCTCTAAATCGATGCATATGAAGCTACATATATATTCTTGGTCATAATCCCCTTATCTAAAGGGGATGGATGCATGGCTTCACGTCGTCATCGCTTTCATCGTCAGTATCTTCGTCATCCGTGTAGTAGTACTTCCTGCACAATGTTACGTCGAACACCTTCACTGTGAGCACATCATCGCCTTCATATTTGAAGTGTAGGATGTAGCCGAAATCCACACCGTGCGCGATGGCAAAATTCTCCCAGCCCTTGTCGAGGTACATCCGGCCTTGTCCATCAAATAGGACCTCCACGGTCTAGAGACGAGGACCGCAGTTAGCTGCTCGCAGATACACCTTTGCGGGCTCCTGGCCGTCAAGATAGTCCGCAAACTTTTGTGGGAGTGCCTGCAAAGAGATCAAGCGCCGATCATTTGAAATTAAAGGCTTTTTTGGAACATGCACATAATTAATCACATGCATCATATATGTGGGAACGCGTACGTACCTTCTTGGCCAAAGGGTCTTCATAGATGACGATTAAGAACTCTATGATGAATGGCAGTGTTGACGGTGGTGGTGGCAATGATGATGATCCACCACCTAGGCCGCCCCTTCCCCTTCCCCTTCCCCTTCCGGTCGGCATCCGAGACGTGGAAGCCATGACAATGGATCAAGTGTATATGAACGAAGAAGAGAGAGAGGCAGAAACGAAGAAGAGAGAGGCAGAACCTATTGACATGAGGGATGGCTGTTGTGGGGGTTTATAATGGAGAGATGACCGTTGTGGGGTTTACACAATAAATTAAGGAGGAGATGACCGTTGTGGGTGTTTATATCTCAACAAAAAAGTAATGCCTAAAAGAAATGGAAATTCATGATAGTTTATTATTTTACCATGAAAAGTAATGCCTAAAGGAAATTCGTGATAGTTTATCATTTCACCGTGAAAAGTAATGCCTAAAGGAAATTCGTGATAGTTTATTATTTTACCATGAAAAGTAATGCCTAAATGGAAATTCGTGATTACCAAACTTGTTGAATCCGGTGGCCAACTCGTTATTTAGCATACATAGAGGGGTAGTAGTTTGCCACCGACAGATAGAGAGAGGGTGGCACGATCCTGCCCGTTAGATCATAGGATCGATGGTAGGTGGGCACGATCCGTGTGACAACAGCTCGACCAATCAGGCCAAGTTTGGGCTTCTGTGAGAAGGGAGAGGGTAAAACTGAGTAGTATCAAGGATACAAGGGCAAGTAAATAGTAAACAGGCTAAGGAATTCAAATAAGAGATTTAGAAAAAGAAAAACACATGTTTTGTACAATGAAACCCAGGTTGGCCTACCTCAAAGTATTCGCAATTCAAATATACATGAGTGTAAAAATTATGGCCTCATTTAGACAAACTATGTTTTGGGTATAGATGTTTTGAGAAGGGGTTTGAGTGGAAAACCATGAACCTTCATAGCTACTAGTGATTTGAGAAGTGGCCATTTGTGTTAAAACTTGATTTATATATGATTGTCTACGTGGCAGGTCGCGTAACAAGACTCCATGAGTAGGAGGCACTATGATTTTATTTTTTGAATTTTTTTGCGCATGAAATGACTCAATTAGATAGCTTAATCCCATTTGTTGACTCTCTGTTGACCAGCCACTTGAGGGTAAAACTGAGTATATTGCACTAGCCAGTATTAGTACTCGAGGGGAAAACTGAGTACATCTATTTTTCCAGTGTAAGACTCGAGGGTAGAACTGAGTACACGTAACGGTGCTGACGTGCAGTCCCACGGACGCGTGTCGCGGTGAGCAGCGGTTAGCCGCGCGGTACGCGTGTTGAGACCAAACATCAACTGCTGAGACGAACCGTCACTTTGCCAGTACAGAGCCCCTCTCTCCCTCCCTCTGCACATAGTCTCATTATAACTCACGCACGCAACCACGCCTCTCACGTCCCATCACCTTCTGCAAAAAACCCCAGCCGCCCTACGCGCGCTCCCCTGCCGGTGATGGAGAAGAAGAATGCGCCGACGGCCGTCGCCCCCGAGCCCGTCGCCTCCGAGCCCGTCGCCTCTGAGCCCATCGCCTCCGAGCCTGTCGCATCCGAGCCCGTCGCCGCCGAGCCCATCGCATCCGAGGGCGGCGCATCCAAGCGCAGCGCCTCCGTGAACTGGGCCTCTCTTAAGGGTGACGGACCACTTCACAAGATCGGTGACTGCTTACTAGCGAACGAGGAGTACATGGACACCTACGCTGCTTTGAGGCAAGTTTGTACAAATTGGCGCTCAGATCTACCTGAGCCCGACGTGCACCTGCACGAATGGATCGTGGTAGAACACGCCCTTCCACGCGCCGCTGAGTCCTCCTTCCTCAACCTCTGCACATCCCGCTACGTCACCATGGATCTAACGGAAGTTCATGCAAGGTTCAAATTCCTCCATATCTATAGAGTTAATCTATTTTTATTTTCAATCGTAAACATCTTAGTGCTGAATGTTATCTTCATAAATTCCCTTTTAGATACTACTTCGTCGGCTTTTACCGTGGTGTCATCGTGCTTGCCCAGAGGAACCAGCCGCACAAGATACGGCTTCTGAACCCACTCACAAAGACATTGAACGCTACGTTTGAGGCGCAGATGCCATCTATGATTGTGAAGTCAGTCGCTATAATGAAGTCCCCGACTATGGTCTTCATTTGCACAGGTTACCCCAATGAAATTGCTTGGGTCGATTAGAGCTCTCTAACTAAGGGTATAGATGTAGATGATTGGGGAGAAGGAAGATTTACGATCGAGGACCATATTCTGCGTTGCATTACCCCGTTCAATGGTGAATTGTATGTAACAGCTGTGAATGAGTTCAGAAGAATAGTGTGCACCAACAATGTCCAGTTGGAGCAGCGCGCGAGCACTATCAGCATGAAGACACTATTTTCATTTCGAGAACTTGGAAATGATTATGATTCCAAGTTCTACCTTGTGGAGTCGGATGGTGATCTGCTGCTTGTGTTGTTGGGCGGCAGCACTGACGACAACAGGCATTTGGAGGAAGGTCAACCATTGGTGTACCGTGTGGACACTGAGAGCCGCTATCTCCATGCCGTCAGTAACATTGGCAGTCATGCCCTCTTCGTCAATTTTATCCGGTGTATCTCCGTCGACACCAGAGTGCACCCGACACTTCGACCTGGCTGCATCTACTACGCGGATTTGGGTTATATCAGAGAGTATGATGATGATAGAAAGGCCTGGGATGAGTGGCCACGATGTGCAGATAGATTAGGATACAACGGTCTGAAAAATGAACAAAGGCCATACCGTTTGGAGGATGTATTGGCTGCACACTGCAGACGGAGGGAGTTCAGTGAATATTTCCTTCATCTCATGAATTGTAGCGACAACGAAATATATGATGAAGAATGAAGAACATTGTTATTGGCTGCTTTTGGCTACTGTATACAGTTTATGTATTATACTTAGTTTTCTGGATTTATTATGCTGCTATGAATTTATCCTATACTAGCTTCTAGATTTGCTACTAGATTTGTTACCATATTGGGCAAAAAACGAGGGCCAAAAGGCAACAATCATTGAAGAAAGACAGAAATAGAACTTCTCTAGATTTGATACTAATTTGGTGAAAAGAGAGAGAACTGTTATAGAGAGAGGGGGGAAAAAGGCGCTCTGAAAAGGCACTCTAAAAAGGCAATGCCAATTTGGCCCGAGAGAGACAGAACCGAGCTCTCACGTACAACCAAACACGGTCTCGTCCTGTCCAACGCGGTCCCTTTGTACCAGCCCCACGTGACGCGGCCCCACACGACGCGACCCTACACGTCAGCATGGAAACGGTCAACTAAACGGGAATCCTCCCGTCTGAGCTCCTTATGAGGGTTTCAGACAACGGCTTGGGGAAAACTGAGGAAAAACTAACGAGCTAGGGAAAACTGAGTACAACTAAGGACCTGAGGGCACGAAAATAGAAATCCCTAAAAGATACTCTGAACAAAGGGATATCATCTATATCCAATCAATTGGAGGAGGAGTTGAGAACTAGGTAATGTCGAGGATAAGCTCAGCCCAAACATAAGAGAGTTCGAACTTCGAGGACGAAGTTGATTTTAAGGGGGAGAGTCTGTAACATCCCAGGATGTGAGGCTAGAAATAGAGAGAACACAGAAGTGTGCATTGCATTCATGCATAGAAAAGCTGGGAAATTTTCGCGCTTTTAAATAAAACTTTTCAAAGTGACTGAAGCTTCTCTTGAGTTGATGGAATTGAAGTAGCTCATCAACTGAAGTGCGATAAACTTCAACATGAACTTTGTTAACAACCTTGTTTTGGGTAGAGATAATAACAACAATCAAAGGAGATGAATGTGAGGTAGGATTAATATGTTAACACATCATTTTAGGACCTTATAACCAATTCTACCATGATCACCATGGTATTTCTTAAACCTAAATCATTGAAGTCATTCCTATCTTAAAGGAAGACAACACAAGTCTTACCTTGACTCTTAATCTACTTTGTTTTCATATCTTGATTAACATAATCTTTCCCATCTAAGTCTATTTAGCTCCAGAACAAGGAGAGAGTCTATATCAAATCCAATATCATTCCTATCTCTTGAGATAGAACCATAGGGTATAATTCAGAAGCTTTAGAAGAGGGAAAGATTAATCTAGTACCAAGATGGTTAGAGGAGTTTACAATAGAGTTTAACTACTTAAATAATTAGCCAGTACTTCTGGGTATAATTTAATTCACTCTTAAACTTGTTACCAAAATTGGTAAACCACAAGGTCTAAAGTGCATAAAAGCCACCCATTCTTATTTAAATCATAACTTATTAACTATAAGAGATATAACAAACTAAGCTCATTTACACTACATTAAATAGTTCAAACTATTTGAATAAAAATAACTATGACCATTTTGAAACTCTTATGATCATGCCCTGGTGAAATCAAATCAATTCACTTAAAATTTGAACATGACCTTTGCTAACTTTGGATATTTTGGGCACAACTGATAATAGGAGCAAATAAGATATGACAATATGCATAATTCACAATAACAGGATCATTTCAAATATGAACTTTGGAAGTTAAACTTCCAAACAATTAATACAACATCAATTGATAACAATTCAATTATGAATTACAAATATGTATAAGAATATGAATTGATTCAGCCACAAGTCCATTTAGTGCCAAATGCCACTTGGCTGTCCAAAATAAAGATTATTAGAGGATAATCATCATGCCACCTAGGATAGTTATCCACTTCAAAATATCTTCCTATACTTGAACCCCAAGTAATGCTCATAGTTATCCACTTCAAAATATCTTCCTATACTTGAACCCCAAGTATTGTTCATAGTTATCCACTTGAAAATATCTTCCTTTACTTGAACCCCAAGTAATGCTCATGCATGAGAGCTTGACAACAAGTAGCTTACTCACCTTGCTCAAACAAGAGTCATCACTTGAGGTGTCAACTTGTGGTGAGTCTCAAGATACTATAAAAGGAACCCCTTGGCATCCATTTGGACACCACAAAATCATGGTAGGAGGTCACCAACGAATTTGGGCCTTATCATACATTAGATAGAGCCAAGAAACACCACCATCACAGCACCATCACACCAGCAACACCACCATCACCCTAGTGACACCACTACATAATCCACCCTGCTCATGAGTTGAGCAACAGGGCAGGATTCACCACCACTAGCACAACCACAAGAACCAAACCAGCAAGACCAAGAACAAATGGTTACTTAGTTCAATTAGGAACTAGGTCAAGCAGCTAGGAGGTGCAGGCATGCCACAAGACGCAGGTTTATCAGATTTCCCGAAGAACAAGCTTCACAAGACCACCAGGTTGGTCTAAGATGAGAGGAGAGGAGTGTGATTAGTGGGAAAAAGGAAAAACTCACCATTAGTAGGAGAACTATGCCTTTAATCTGAAATCATAAATGGCTAGGCCTAGGAATCATTGGATACCTATTCTACCTATTTAAATTCCAACTTATGCATCACCTTGTGATTATTAGCAAAGCTCCATAATCATGTCTTATCTCTAAATCTTAGAGTGGCATCCAAACCATAATCTCTCACCTGACAATTAAATCTTTTGCACCAGTAATCAACTCTTATGGTAGAGTGCATCTTGACCCTAAACTTAACCCTCATTTATAAAGATGAGGAGAAACATAAAATCAGGTATATAGGGTATACACCTATATATGAAATCCCACATTACTATCAGTGTTATGCTATCAAGTTACTGCAAATATATGGTTTACAAATCAATAGTACCTGTCCAAGACTTGGACCAGATTTTGAACACTCTAATTAAAGTATTTGAATTCATCTCTATTAAGAACTCTTTATAAATCCTGCACAATGTGCAATGAATTATATGTGCCACGCACATGTAAGATATCCTAATACAACATATTGCCCCATTAAAATATTCCCTATATTTTATAATCAGTCATGAAGTTAAATTCCTGCAAAATAGATTTGAAATTCAAACTCAAATCTAAAAATAGAAAAACAGAAAAGGAAAAAGAATTAAACAAGTAAAAAACAGAACAAGAAGCTTACCTGGCCGCAGCCCGCTTAGTCGGCCCGATTAGCCAGCCCACCGAAGCCCAGCCTAGCATACCGATTCGGTATGCCACTGGCAAACGGGACCCACCCAAGGAGACCATCGTCTTCCACCTCCCGATCGGGGAAGCTCCTCGGTGGCGCTCTCCGGTGGCTCGGCCGCGCCAAGATCCGCGCTGCCGCCCTCTGCGGCCTATAAAGTGTTGCCCGTCGCCGCAGGAAACCCTTGGTCCCCATCTCTCTCCCTAACCCTAGCTTCCCTCGTCGCCTCCCGAAACCCTAGCTCCGGCCAAGACTTGCCACCGACGTCTGAGACCACCTGAAGCATCGCTGTGCATCCCTAAAGCTCCGTCTTGCCGAGTGATTCATTCTGGTCAGAGGAATCAGACCAAATCGTCCTCAGAAGCCGATGGTAGGTCGTTCCCTTTCGCTGTTGACTGCACCTCACCGTCGAGTTCATCGGCAATTCCAACCTTCCGCGACCTTCTCGAGCTTCCTGTGGTGTTCCCGGTGAGCTCCTGATCCTCCCGAACCCCTCGGTTACCCATCTCACGCTCGGAATAGCTCGCCCGTTGACAAGGGTATAGTTAATAGAGCCCGTTAGTTGAGTACCCCTGAGGCCCGTTAAGCTAGGCCCAATTGTAATGATAAGTTGAATACGAGTTATTACCGTATGTCGATATTGTAATCTGTATCGGACCCTACCCGATCCTCGAGACCTGGCCATCTATATATAGGGGCCAGGAGGGGACGGTGTAGGGCAGATTGAAAAGCAAGCCAGGTTGAACACCCAAGTTTACTTTCGACGCACACCTATTTCGACTAACTTTACCTTCGAGTTCATCCGACGCCCTATCTCCCCGATCCTAAGTCCTTCATTTAGGACATTTGTCGAGTTAAACCTCGTCAATTGGCGCCGACCATGGGGATCTTGGGCGTTGGAATCATGAATTCGACGGCTTTTTCGCTTTTAGCCAACAGCAGTTCAGAACTCGACGGAAGTCAGGAGATGGAGTTAACAATTGGAAGTTTGAGCATCCTCATCGGGCCATTGGGTTCATCTCGCCTTTCGGATCCGATGAAACAAGATCCATCGGCAAGTGAGCCCGAAACAGTAGCAACGATGGAATATTCTGACAGCTCTTCCAGCGAGGTAAACTCGCCGGTCAGCTTAGAAGAAGTGCAAGAAGGAAAGATCGCAGAAGACAAAGAAGCAAGGGAAAATTCCGACGCAAGGGTCCAACTCGACGATCTCACGATCTGCCTCGACGATATCTCGGACAAATCAACAGACACATGGAAGACAGGGCTAGAGCTTTCTGAAGATGGCGTCTCGATCTTCTCAAGCTTCAGCGGTAACGTCGGCAAACAATGCCAGGTGGTCGCCATTGTGGGAGATAACTCAGAAAAATTTGACGAAAACAACAATCCAGTGCTAAACCCAGCAAATATCGACAGAGGAGCAAATCACCTAGCAGAAGGGCAAACAGCAGAATCCCTCACAGCCAGGGAAAAAATTCGACTATCAGTCGACGAATGGAGGATAATAAGAGAAGCCGTAGAACATGGCATGCCAATACCATCAAATTCCAGAAAAGACATGCTTTTGGGGTATCATTATGCCCTAAGGCAGCAGGCAAAGCAGTTAGCAAAGGAGAAAATAGAGATACAGAGAAGAAAAGACTCAGCCATTGCAGCCAGCAACGCCGCTCGTAAAGCGCGAAGCGACGCATCATATAGCAACACAAGGAAAAATCGCCGACACGGTTCAAGGTACGACAACCTCGAGTACTCCGACAGGCAAAGCATTTCCAAAAACCTCGATTCGTCCTTCTTATCGGTCGACGAGCAGGGGAACATCCTACCAAAAACCCCTGAAGCAGCACTAGTAGCAGCTCAAGCATATCTGCTCACAACTCGACCAAGTCCAGGAGATCCTAGGGAACACATGCATAGAGCAGCATTGAACGGACTTAACATGGTGGGCCACAAGCTATCAGCAAAAGGAGAGGAAGCGTATCACCACAAGGAAGCACACAAAGCAAGGTCACCTCGCCGTCACAACAGTCCTCGGCACAGAAGCAGCAAGCAACGATCTCGATCGCCATCACCAAAACAGCACGGTGGAACCCGAAGATCGCGATCCCCAAATGAAAAACGCGACTATGAAGAAGACGAAAAAGAGATGGGGGCATCGTGTTTTACCCGCAGGGTTCGCACCACTCCAGTTCCCAAGGGATTCAAGTTACCTCATGATCAGCAATAGTACGACGGATCACAGGAACCACAATCATGGCTCTCAGATTATCTACAAGCAGTACAAATATTAGGAGGAACCAAAGAAACAGCAATGCAAAGTTTGCAACTACACCTCACCGGCGCAACAAGGTCATGGTTGAGCAAACTAGAGAAAGAAACCATTGGAAGCTGGGAAGATCTCACAAAGCAATTTACAAGCAACTTCAGGTCGACATACAAGCGGCCAGCATCAATAGAAGAAGTCAAAGCGTGTATGCAACAACGCGACGAAACACTACGGGCATACATCCAAAGATGGAGTCTTATCAAAAATTTAGCAGTCGAAGTGTCAGACGAAAGAGCAATAGATGCATTCATCATTGGATTAAGGCGAAGAGACCTAGTCGAAGAGATGGGCAGAATCAAGCCAAAAACAGTGTCAGACCTCATGGACGTAGCAAACAGATTTGCAGATGGATAAGATGCATGCAACAACAAGCGGACGCGATCTCCAGAGGACGATAGAAGAAACAGATATGGAAGTCAAAGGAGACGGTCCCGAAATTACGACAACTATGGCTCTCATAGCCAAGTCGCCGCAGGATACAAAGACAACAACTATCAAGGAAGTGATCGCCGGAACTCGGGATATCGAAGCTACGGGAAAGAGGACTACAAAAAGTTTCCCACAAGAGAACCCAGAGAGTACAACCCATCGCCAGAAGATATGCTCAACGGACCTTGTCATATACACTCGGCATTCGTCGATGGGAAGCGAGTATCAAGGCACGCAATGAAAGATTGCACAACATTCTTAAAACTACAAGAGGCAGCACTAAACAAGCAAACCGAAGCAAGGCGACAAGGATTCGAAGGGAGCAACAATCCCCCGACAAATCAGCAAGGAAACAATGGAGCTCCTCAAGGACAAGACCAACAAAACAAGGGACACGACGACGACGAAGGATACGTTCCATCAAAGGGACACATCACAGCAATGATACAACCTGTGCCCAAGTCGAACAAAGAAGAAAAGAGTATCACTCGACAAGTCAACTTAGTAGTTATCTCACCTCCAGCCGCAACGGAGTATCTGCATTGGTCAGAACAATCAATCGAGTTCAACAGAGAAGACCACCCTATAACAGTACCTTGGCCAGGAAACGCGCCTTTGGTACTTAAAGCTCAAATCGGCGCGTATGATGTCGACAGAATATTCATGGATGCAGGAAGTGGGATCAACCTGATATACGCAAAAACGCTCAGAGCAATGCACATATCACTAGAGTTCCTGAAACCAACGGATTGTTCTTTCCACGGAATCGTACCAGGAAGTGCCAATTACCCACTGGGTCGAATAGCACTCAATGTTTGCTTCGGCAACCGACAAAACTATAGGAGAGAAAAACTGGACTTCGAAGTCATGGACTGGCCATCTCAGTATCATGCGATCCTCGGGCGACCCGCGTTTTCGCGATTCATGGCAGTGCCACACTATACATATCTGGTACTCAAAATGCCAGGACCAAGAGGAATAATTACAGTAAAAGGAAGTTTTGAAGTCTCAGATCTCTGCGACAGGGAGTTCCACAAGATGGCGCAAAACTTTGGCATGATAGCCAACTATGCAGAAAAGGCGAACAACACGACTACAGAAGGCGTCAAGCTACTCGAAGGACGTGTTGCGGAGCCCGAGATGAAGAAACCACGAGTAGGAGCATCGGGAGAAGACAAAGATACAGGAGAAGAAGAGAAAACCATGATGGCATAAGAGCCCAAGAACAATAAAGTAGAGTAGAAGAACAAGGCTGCAAAAGCCACGAGTTATACCAGGGGCAATGCCCTCTAGATCCAGAACACATGTCATAGGCTGGATCTCTTGGGTCACCCCATGTATCTTACATTACAAGTATAATAAAGACAAAACGTTCCTCATGTTCGAGTTTACGAGTCTTTCAAAGAGAAAATGCGGCAAACGCACGAATCATACAAAAAACGCTCTGAAAATATCTCTCAGACATACAGTCGCGAAATAAGAAATTCTCGCGTTTCCCATAAATATTACAACATCGGGTTGTCAGAATCATCCACACCCAAAGGGTCTAAATAGTGAAACTTGCGGAAAAATGCGGCATCTTCTTGCAACAGCCTGGCTACAATTCGTCGGGCAGGCTGCAGGGTACTCTCCAAGTGTACTCGAAGGCTAGCTCCACCTGGAGGGTAGCTCAGCGACATAGAACTATAATTGAGTCTTGGTTGCCACTTGCATATCCACCCAAGAGCAAAGTTGGCACCTGCCACTAAGTTCAGTTCTATCAATCGATGAATTCGCTGGCTGGATCTAAAAGTATCAAGGAGTAGTGGGAAAGTCACAGGCACAGGATTGCGAGGAAGCATAACCGAGTGCATCGTTACGAGAGATCTTCTGCAGCCATCCACCTCTTCGCCAACGTGCTAGGCACGGTCCTGAAGCAATACAACAGCACTCCGGCGTCGAGGATTAGACCACAAATTTTCAACACCTGCGGACATTTTCTCTAGGGCCGCATTTCGCTCGGTAACCCGACGATCTTCAGCAGCGAAATCTAAGCAAGTGCCTATGAGGGCAAGAGGATATCATAAGAACAGCAGTGGAACAAAAAGAGAAAAAGATAAGTCGAAAGGAAACTTACATCGTAACATTTCGCAGGCGGATTCAATAATGCCAAGGAGAAAAGAATTGCATTCCTCGTGATGCAAAATCTTTGCCGTCAAGCTGGACACCTTATCGTCAAGAATGGATACCTGCTTCATCAAATTAGAAGCTTTGCTAGCTTTGTCAAATGCCATCTGAGCTTGGCGTTTGGCTAAAGTCAAGCGAGATTCAAGATCAGAAATCCTTAAAGAGTACTCTGCACATTGACTGCATCGACTAGGAGGTGAAGAAATCGTCGAGTCAAACGCACGGGCAGCGGAAGGAGCAGGTCCGCTAGTCAAGGGATCGTTGGTATGCATCGACTGGAAGTCCAAAGAAAAGAAAAGAAGAAACATTTCAGAAAGGCAGCACAAGACCTCATGAGGGGGAAATATATTTACATAAGTGCAAACCCCTTTGGCTAAAGTTCTCGGGTTGCACGCGACTAAAGGATTTTACATTCAAAATAAAAAATTGAAAGCTACAGAGGCGCCGACGTCTACGCCACCTCAGCATTTTGCTCCGTGGCAGAAGAGGGCATGGCAAATCCGTCGCCAGAAGTCGACGGAGGTGCAGGCTCTTCCATCGTTGGAGCCGGCGTAGTAGATGCCGCATAGGCTGCAGAAGGAGAAATAATCGCCGCCAGTGCAGGCGCCAACTTCTTCGCCTTCTCGATAAAAACCTTCATCTCATCGCGGGTGCGGCCATGGGGAGAGTTCACCTTCTCCCAGTCGAAGTTCGCACCGTGCGCAAAAGAAAGGGCAATGGCACCCTCAGCGCCACGCTTCAGAGAGAGCCCCTTCAGTTGGAGGGTCGGGTCCTCAATTGTATCGAAGGACTTGGCAAGATTCTCCAAGTTATCCTTTGGGACTTCTGCCTTCTTCTTCGGCCACAACCCGACGAACAACCGCGACAGAATGCGGCTAACCAACTCAAAAGTCTCCTGGATAGATATCCAGTTTGCCCCGAGTAGGTTAACCGCGGTCAGCAAAGGATCATCGCCCGATGGCAAAGATGAAGAAGACACCTTGGTAAATCCTGCGCGACAAAGGAAAAAGTAAAGGAAATAATTAGCGAAGATCAACAATATAACAAGGAGTCGAAATAGAAGGCAAGACGAAACACTTACTTTCAGCGGAGGTAGACATTGTGTGAAGGCGCTCCATTACGGCCTGGTCTTGCTGAGCGTGCTCCCTGTTGGCATCTGCCAAAGCTTTTTCAGCCTTTTTCGCCTTACCAAGCGCTGATTTCTGCGACTTCTCAGCGCTTGCTTTGGCAACGGCCGCAACATCATATGCCTTCTGCGAGGCACTAAGCTCAGCCTCCAATGATGCAATTCGGGCATTGGCTGTTGCTAGAGCAGCTACAGTAAAAGAAGAAAGGAAGTCAGATAAACATCAAAAGATAAGCGTGGAAGAAAAACCATGACTGGATATAGAACATACATTCGGAAGCTTTCGCAACCTTTAGGTACTCAGCACATTCGGTGCCCAAGCCGACGAATCTCTCCAATAATGCCTGAGAGAAAGAGCGTGTAAAACGCACAAGTGTATGCAAGGGAAACAAAACAGGAAAAATTGCTTACATCATGGGGGGAAGCCGAGGATTCATGGGCTTCCAGAGAGGCATCGGGTTCTTTGGCCTTCTTCAAGCGCTTGAGGTCTCGGGGCGCAAGAACCTTCTTTACAGAGGCCCTGGTAACCCTAGGCACAATTACTTGGGCAGGGGGCTCATCATCAACTGCAGGGGGAATCACAGGAGTAGCTGTAGCAGCTTTTGGCGGCTCTTCGTCATCTCTACACGAAGCAAAAAAGTTATGTGTAACACGACATGAACAAGGCAAGAGATGTGCAATTGAAGAATGATACGTCTCAAACGTATCTATAATTTTTGATGCTCCGTGCTTGTTTTTACACCATTTGCCTATTGTTTCATTACACTTAGTGGCATTTTTATGCATTTTCCGGAACTAACCTGTTAACGAAGTGCCACAGTGCCAGTTTCCTGTTTTCTGCTGTTTTTGTGTTTCAGAAGTGATACACAGGAAATATTCTCGGAATTGGACGAAACAAGTTCCTGAAGACTTATATCACGGGGAAGCTTCCAGACATCCGAAGAAGAGATGGAGGAGGGCCACGTGGGCCCCACACGCACAGGCGGCGCGGCCAGGCCCCTGGCCGCGCCACCCCTGTGTGAGGGGGCCTGGTCCCTCCTCTGACATCGCCCCTTCGCCTATAAAGACCCCCCGACGAGAAAAACCTAAGGCCCGATCAGTTTTCCAGAATACATCGCGATCCGCCGCCGCCATCGACCCGAAGATCGGGAGGGTCCAGAAGCTCTTCCCGGCACCCTGCCGGAGAGGGGAATCGCCACCGGAGGTCTTCTTCATCGCCATGCTTGCCTCCGGAGCGATGAGTGAGTAGTCTACCTTGGACTATGGGTCCATAGCAGTAGCTAGATGGTTGTCTTCTCCACCATGTGCTTCATGTTTAGATCTCATGAGCTGCCATACATGATTGAGATCACCGTTATGTAATTCTATGATGTTGGTTTGTTGGGATCCGATGAATATTGGTGTTTATGATTAAGTTGCTGTACTGAAATATATCTTTTGTTATCTCTATGTTGTTTATGATCTTGCATGCTCTCCGTTGTTAGTAGCTATCTTGGCCGAGTAGTTGCTAGTGACTCCAAGAGGGGGTATTTATGCTCGATAGTGGGTTCATGTCTCTATTTCACCTGGGGGAGTGACAGAAACCTCTAAGGTGGTAGATGTGCTGTTGCTACTAGGGAGAAAACAACATTCATATGCTCAAGGGCATATGCTTTGTTTACATTACACACTTTGCTTAATGCAATTATCTGTTGTTCGCAACTTAATACTTCTAGGGTGTTTGGATGATATCCCCGGGAGTGGATTATTAGTCATAGATGCAGTTGGATGGCGGTCTATGTATTTTCTTGTAATGCCCAGAGTAAATCTCATAGTGATCTTCTTGACATATCATGTTATCTTTATTCTATCAATTGCCCAACTGTAATTTGTTTACCCAGCATGTTATTTTATCTATGGAGAGACACCACTAGTGAACTGTGGACCCCGGTCCTATTTTAATCATATTGCTATCACCTGTTTACTTTTCCCGCACTGTTTACTTTACTCGCACATTACTACTGTTTTCCACTCGATACACTCATAACCTTTGTTTCAAGCAAACCGGTGAGATTGACAACCTCATCGCAAGTTGGGAACAAAGTATTTATTTGTGTGTGTGCAGGTTCCGCGTTGCTACTGGCCGAAGATGAGTCAACAAGTATCGTTAACGGCGCCCTTGTTGGAGTGTTATTAAGCCAGTCTGGATCACCTTCAGTTGTCACCGTCTCTCCTCTTCAAGATCGACATTAAACCTTGGTTTCTTAATTGAGGGAAAACTAGCCGCTACACTCATCATACCTTCCTCTTGGGGTTCCCAACGGGCTGGTCATTCACCACGCACAAGGACAGTCTGCTCCCACATCAACTTGGAGTAGCAGTTATTTTTCTGGCGCCGTTGCCGGGGAAGAGAGAAGACTTCTGCGAGGGGAGTTCTTCGCACACACATTCTTTACTTTGTTATTTGTTTTGCTTTACTTTATTTTATTTTACCTGCATTGCTTTATATCAAAAACCCAAAAAAAATTAGAATCCTTGGTAGCTGTTTTTACTTGTTTACTTTCGTTTTGCTGAAATGGGTACTCCTGAAAACACCAAGTTGTGTGACTTTGCTAGCACGAACAATAGTGATTTTATGTGCACTCCTATTGCACCACCTGTTCCTGCTACCACCTTTTATGAGATTAAGCCTGCTTTATTGAACCTTGTTATGAAAGAGCAATTTTCTGGTGCTAGTACTGAAGATGCTGCAGCTCATCTCAACAATTTTGTTGAGCTATGTGAGATGCAGAAATATAAGGATGTTGATAGTGATATTATTAAGCTCAAGCTGTTTCCTTTTTCTTTGAGAGGAAAGGCTAAAGATTGGTTGCTGTGTTTGACTAAGAATAGTATTGATTCATGGGCTAAGTGTAAGGATGCTTTTATTGGTAGATACTATCCTCCTGCTAAGATTATAGCTTTGCGCAACAATATTATGAAGTTTACTCAGTTTGATAATGAACATGTTGCTCAAGCTTGGGAAAGAATGAAATCTATGGTAAAGAATTGCCCCACTCATGGACTGACTACTTGGATGATTATCCAAACTTTTTATGCAGGACTGAATTTTTCTTCAAGGAACCTACTTGATTCAGCTGCTGGAGGCACTTTTATGTCCCTTACCTTGGGCGCCGCATCAAAGCTACTCGACAACATGATGGTAAATTATTCCGAATGGCACACCGAGAGAGCTCCACAAGGTAAGAAGGTAAATTCTGTTGAGGAAACCTCTTCCTTAAGTGATAAGATTGATACCATTATGGCTATGCTTGCTAATGATAGGACTCATGTTGATCCTAATAATGTTCCTTTGGCCTCTCTGGTTGCCCAAGAAGAGCAAGTTGATGTGAATTTCATTAGAAATAACAATTTTAATAACAATGCTTATATGAACAATTTTGCTAGTAAAAATTATAGGCCGTATCCTTCTACCAATGGTAATGGTTTTGATAACTCTTATGGTAATTCCTACAACAACACTAGGGCCGCGCCCTCCGAGCTTGAGGTAATGCTCAAGGACTTCATCGGTAAACAAACTGCTTTTAACAAGTCTGTTGAGGAAAAGTTAGGCAAAATTGATATTCTTGCTTCTAAAGTTGATAGCCTTGCTCATGATGTTGAACTTCTGAAATTAAAAGTGTTTCCTAATGATGTGAATGTGAGCAATGTTGTTGCTGCCGCTAATGCTACCCAAGTTGGAATTGATGAAAATATTAGATTGTTAGCGGAATTGCATGCCAGGTGGGAAAGAGAAGACGAGATGGCTAGAGAGATGAAGGTATGTACTATTACTACCTCTAATGATGTTGCTCCTACTGATAGCAACCCTCTTACTTTGATTGGTGTAGAGAAAACTCCCACTCCTTGTGTTAAAAAGCCTAAAACTGCCAAAACTTTTTCTCAAAAGAGTGCTGAAATTTTTCGGAGTGTGGGAGATGATAGCTCTATTTCTTTTAATGATTTTGATGTTGATGGCTGCAATATATCTGAAGTTATTTTGTTCTTGCAAAAGCTTGCTTTGACTCCCAATGCTAGTTCTTTAAATATTGCTTTTACTAAGCATATTACCAATGCTCTTATAAAGGTTAGGGATGAAAAGTTGAAGCAAAAAGCCTCTGTTCCCAAGAAGTTAGAAGATGGTTGGGAACCCATCATTGATATGCATGTTAATGGTTATGATTGCCATGCTTTATGTGATCTAGGTGCTAGTATTTCTATCATGCCTAGAAAGATTTATGACATGCTTGATTTACCACCGCTAGAAAAATGTTATTTTGATATTCCTATTGCTGATGTTGCTAAGAAGAAACCTTTGGGAAGGATTAATGATGTTCTTATTGTGGTTAACAATAACCTTGTTCCCGTTGATTTTCTTGTTATGGACGTTGAATGCCATGCTTCATGTCCTATTATTTTGGGAAGACCCTTTCTTCGAACTGTAGGTGCTATCATTGATATGAGGGAAGGCACTATCAAGTATCAATTCCCATTAAAGAAAGGTATGGAACACTTCCCTAGGAAAAGAAATAAATTAATTTTTGACTCTATTCTTAGAGCAAATTATGAGCTTGATGCTTCATCACTTGATATTACTTGATTCGCAATTTTCTGCGCCTAGCTCAAAGGCGTTAAAGAAAAGCACTCTTGGGAGATAACCCATTGTTTACTTTTCAGTAATTTTTCTTTTATTTGAGTCTTGGAAGTCATTACTACTGTAATGACCACTCCTTATCTTGTTTATTTCGTTTTTGTGCCAAGAGAAGCCTCTAATTTGAGTGAGGTAAAGATTTGGGGATGTTGCTGTCCTGAAACTATTTTCGGTGCTGCACCGTAAAAATTCGTGAAAATTCTCTGTATATCTTTTGGACCTGCGATTTCTTGTGCATATGCCCCAGGTTATATCCAAACTTTTCTTAGTTGAACACTTTTTGATTTGAGCAACGGAAAATCCCTCAAAAAATCGACCTTTGTCAGCTGTTCAGTTTTGACAGATTTCTGCCAATATTTGTGTTTGCCACTTTATCGCTTTCTTTTGAGTTCTTTTGATCATGAAACTTTTTGGGAAGTTGCTACAGTAGTATATACTTTATATGTGGTGGTTTTGGGTTGAAACCTGAAGCTAAAAGAGGTTGAATATATTTTATGCTTACACTAATGTTGCTAATAGAATTGTGTTTAGTTTTGTATGAAGGAAGTTTTCAAGTGTAGGGATTGGAGAATGATGAGATGAGTTGAAAAATGGACAAAAGCTCAAGCTTGGGGATGCCCATGCATCGCCCCAAGAAATATCCAAGAAGTACAAGCGTCAAAGCTTGGGGATGCCCCCGAGGCACCCCTTCTTCATCGGCAAAAATCAGGTCACCTTTCAAAACACTATATTTTTATTGCTTCATGCACTATGTGTTTTTCTTGGAGCGTCAGTTGTTTTAGTTTTCTTAGTTGGTTTAGTTTGTTTGTTTGCTGCAATAAATGGTTGGACCCCAACAAATTTCCTTTGGAGGAGATGTACTCGTTTTCATTTGCAAAGAACGCTCTAGTTTTCACTCTTATTAAAAATCGAGCGTTCTACTATTTCTGCTACTGCTTTTGGTTTTCGTTTTCGCCTTGATATGCGTTCAGATCTTGCCATATCTTTTCATCAAGGTGTATTTTTGCCTCTGATCTTTATTGGTTTTCATCAAAAGAGGTATTTATAAAAATTTCAAATGGTGTTGGAAAAGAGAAAAAGCTTTGTGCAAAATAGTGGTACAAGAAGGAGCTTGTGTAGACTGCGGCTTAGGCTTTTTCATGTCATGCTTGATGTATTTTTGATAGTATGCTTAGTGGTTTTGCTGTAGCATGACTTGTCTCAAATAACTGAGATTGCTTAATGAGCCCTTGAAAAAATCATGCGTTGTTTTTATTGTATGGAAGCATTATTTTGGTTTTCTCCTTGATGCTTTATTTGGATTGACTTGGCGCATGCTCACACATGTTAGACTCTTACAAAGTCGCCATTAGCCTTCATGATCATTTAGTTTTTGACTTTTGATGCCATCGTATGCTTCTTTTAATGTCGCTTTGTCGCTTTGCATGATTATGGCCATTACTGCTCTCTTAGTTGGTCGCTCCCAGTCTTTTGCTAGCCCTCGCCTTGTACTGAGTATGAGCTCTACTCGTGCATCCAACTCCCAAAAGCCAAAGTTTGCCATTGTGTCCACCATACATACCTACTAGAAATTTGCTATTCCAAGTAAATTTGACTTGCTTTTATTTTCTCTTCAAATTAAACTCTTACCAGTGTTATGCGAAATTTGGTCAGTAAAGCTCTCACGAACCGGAAGGCACACTTTACTTTTTCCTGTTCTTAAAAATTTGACATTGTGGTCTTTTATGTTGAGTTGTTATGCTTGCAAGTTGTAAGTTGGATTCTAGCCCAGCCATGCTGTCATGGGGCAAGCTTTCAACATTGCACTTCTTTTTGAGTTGATATCGTGATCTTTTGTTTATGGATGCCCGCGGTGTGAAATGAATTGGGAATCTTGTGAGGATCATGGAGTTTTTATATGTGTTAGGGAAACGCCAGGCCGCCAATCTAAGCCATGCATAATTCATGGTGGAAATTTGCAGCATACCCATGGTGAACATTCGACGACGCATCTCATAATAAAAAGCTAAACAATATAGCAAATAAAAGAGATGTCGAGGTGTTCATTGTCTGCTTGTCCTGTCATTTTGGTGTGGGCTTGTTCCATGTCATCGAGCACGGAGGTACCCCATTGGCGGTTCTCAATGATATGCATATACTTACAATGACAAGAGCCTTGCTTGGGACTCTAAGTAAAGTAGCATGGTTTGGGTACTCGTATTCACGGGACACGAGGTTTTCAACTTATGATTTGTCAAGCATATGCATCATAATTGTTCTCGCATTAACTTTAACCATTCAAGATGCTTATGATGGGGGCAATGAGAGCTCAAAGCCGGTAAGTACCATAATTTTTGAAGGTTATAAAACTTGCAATCACTGCTTCCCTCTGCGAAGGGCCTTTCTTTTACTTTTATGTTGAGTCACCACCTTCTTTCTTTATGCACCATTAAGAGAGCATAGTTGTCATTCTTAGTGTGATATGCATTGTCCCAAAGTTCATTGATTGATTCATATTGTTGGTTTCACTTGTTCTTAAATTATTTGTATCTAGTCGCCCTCTTAAACTTTGAGGTGTCCTATGCATTTATGTTTTGCTCTCTTTGAAGGACAAGCTGAAAACCATTTGTATGTTTTTCCTTATGATTTGAACACACGTTTGACTTTCATTGTTTCATTATCATGATCTTTTGTTTGTGTTCATTTACATGTTTACAACATGGTTGCTAAGTTCTTATTGTCATGATTATATCTTTCATGCCCATGTTTTAAGTTCTATTGATCCCAGCTCACCAATGCTTGCATATATGATCAAGATTGTGTAGGTGCATGTCACCTCAAAAATTATTCTTTTGTTATCACTTACCTACTCGAGGACGAGCAGGAGTTAAGCTTGGGGATGCTTGATACGTCTCAAACGTATCTATAATTTTTGATGATCCATGCTTGTTTTTACACCATTTGCCTATTGTTTCGTTACACTTCGTGGCATTTTTATGCATTTTCCGGAACTAACCTATTAACGAAGTGCCACAGTGCCAGTTTCCTGTTTTCTGCTGTTTTTGTGTTTCAGAAGTGATACACAGGAAATATTATCGGAATTGGACGAAACAAGTTCCTGAAGACTTATATCATGGGGAAGCTTCCAGACATCCGAAGAAGAGACGGAGGAGGGCCATGTGGGCCCCACACGCACAGGCGGCGCGGCCAGGCCCCTGGCCGCGCCACCCCTGTGTGAGGGGGCCTGGTCCCTCCTCTGACATCGCCCCTTCGCCTATAAAGACCCCCCGACGAGAAAAACCTAAGGCCCGATCAGTTTTCCAGAATACATCGCGATCCGCCGCCGCCATCGACCCGAAGATCGGGAGGGTCCAGAAGCTCTTCCCGGCACCCTGCCGGAGAGGGGAATCGCCACCGGAGGTCTTCTTCATCGCCATGCTTGCCTCCGGAGCGATGAGTGAGTAGTCTACCTTGGACTATGGGTCCATAGCAGTAGCTAGATGGTTGTCTTCTCCACCATGTGCTTCATGTTTAGATCTCATGAGCTGCCATACATGATTGAGATCACCGTTATGTAATTCTATGATGTTGGTTTGTTGGGATCCGATGAATATTGGTGTTTATGATTAAGTTGCTGTACTGAATTATATCTTTTGTTATCTCTATGTTGTTTATGATCTTGCATGCTCTCCGTTGTTAGTAGCTATCTTGGCCGAGTAGTTGCTAGTGACTCCAAGAGGGGGTATTTATGCTCGATAGTGGGTTCATGTCTCTATTTCACCTGGGGGAGTGACAGAAACCTCTAAGGTGGTAGATGTGCTGTTGCTACTAGGGAGAAAACAACATTCATATGCTCAAGGGCATATGCTTTGTTTACATTACACACTTTGCTTAATGCAATTATCTGTTGTTCGCAACTTAATACTTCTAGGGTGTTCGGATGATATCCCCGGGAGTGGATTATTAGTCATAGATGCAGTTGGATGGCGGTCTATGTATTTTGTTGTAATGCCCAGAGTAAATCTCATAGTGATCTTCTTGACATATCACGTTATCTTTATTCTATCAATTGCCCAATTGTAATTTGTTTACCCAGCATGTTATTTTATCTATGGAGAGACACCACTAGTGAACTGTGGACCCCGGTCCTATTTTAATCATATTGCTATCACCTGTTTACTTTTCCCGCACTATTTACTTTACTCGCACATTACTACTGTTTTCCACTCGATACACTCATAACCTTTGTTTCAAGCAAACCGGTGAGATTGACAACCTCATCGCAAGTTGGGAACAAAGTATTTGTTTGTGTGTGTGCAGGTTCCGCGTTGCTACTGGCCGAAGACGAGTCAACAAGTATCGTTAACGGCGCCCTTGTTGGAGTGTTATTAAGCCAGTCTGCATCACCTTCAGTTGTCACCGTCTCTCCTCTTCAAGATCGACATTAAACCTTGGTTTCTTAATTGAGGGAAAACTAGCCGCTACACTCATCATACCTTCCTCTTGGGGTTCCCAACGGGCTGGTCATTCACCACGCACAAGGACAGTCTGCTCCCACATCAACTTGGAGTAGCAGCTATTTTTCTGGCGCCGTTGCCGGGGAAGAGAGAAGACTTCTGCGAGGGGAGTTCTTCGCACACACATTCTTTACTTTGTTATTTGTTTTGCTTTACTTTATTTTATTTTACCTGCATTGCTTTATATCAAAAACCCAAAAAAAATTAGAATCCTTGGTAGCTGTTTTTACTTGTTTACTTTCGTTTTGCTGAAATGGGTACTCCTGAAAACACCAAGTTGTGTGACTTTGCTAGCACGAACAATAGTGATTTTATGTGCACTCCTATTGCACCACCTGTTCCTGCTACCACCTTTTATGAGATTAAGCCTGCTTTATTGAACCTTGTTATGAAAGAGCAATTTTCTGGTGCTAGTACTGAAGATGCTGCAGCTCATCTCAACAATTTTGTTGAGCTATGTGAGATGCAGAAATATAAGGATGTTGATAGTGATATTATTAAGCTCAAGCTGTTTCCTTTTTCTTTGAGAGGAAAGGCTAAAGATTGGTTGCTGTGTTTGACTAAGAATAGTATTGATTCATGGGCTAAGTGTAAGGATGCTTTTATTGGTAGATACTATCCTCCTGCTAAGATTATAGCTTTGCGCAGCAATATTATGAAGTTTACTCAGTTTGATAATGAACATGTTGCTCAAGCTTGGGAAAGAATGAAATCTATGGTAAAGAATTGCCCCACTCATGGACTGACTACTTGGATGATTATCCAAACTTTTTATGCAGGACTGAATTTTTCTTCAAGGAACCTACTTGATTCAGCTGCTGGAGGCACTTTTATGTCCCTTACCTTGGGCGCCGCATCAAAGCTACTCGACAACATGATGGTAAATTATTCCGAATGGCACACCGAGAGAGCTCCACAAGGTAAGAAGGTAAATTCTGTTGAGGAAACCTCTTCCTTAAGTGATAAGATTGATACCATTATGGCTATGCTTGCTAATGATAGGACTCATGTTGATCCTAATAATGTTCCTTTGGCCTCTCTGGTTGCCCAAGAAGAGCAAGTTGATGTGAATTTCATTAGAAATAACAATTTTAATAACAATGCTTATAGGAACAATTTTGCTAGTAAAAATTATAGGCCGTATCCTTCTACCAATGGTAATGGTTTTGGTAACTCTTATGGTAATTCCTACAACAACACTAGGGCCGCGCCCTCCGAGCTTGAGGTAATGCTCAAGGACTTCATCGGTAAACAAACTGCTTTTAACAAGTCTCTTGAGGAAAAGTTAGGCAAAATTGATATTCTTGCTTCTAAAGTTGATAGCCTTGCTCATGATGTTGAACTTCTGAAATTAAAAGTGTTTCCTAATGATGTGAATGTGAGCAATGTTGTTGCTGCCGCTAATGCTACCCAAGTTGGAATTGATGAAAATATTAGATTGTTAGCGGAATTGCATGCCAGGTGGGAAAGAGAAGACGAGATGGCTAGAGAGATGAAGGTATGTACTATTACTACCTCTAATGATGTTGCTCCTACTGATAGCAACCCTCTTACTTTGATTGGTGTAGAGAAAACTCCCACTCCTTGTGTTAAAAAGCCTAAAACTGCCAAAACTTTTTCTCAAAAGAGTGCTGAAATTTTTCGGAGTGTGGGAGATGATAGCTCTATTTCTTTTAATGATTTTGATGTTGATGGCTGCAATATATCTGAAGTTATTTTGTTCTTGCAAAAGCTTGCTTTGACTCCCAATGCTAGTTCTTTAAATATTGCTTTTACTAAGCATATTACCAATGCTCTTATAAAGGTTAGGGATGAAAAGTTGAAGCAAAAAGCCTCTGTTCCCAAGAAGTTAGAAGATGGTTGGGAACCCATCATTGATATGCATGTTAATGGTTATGATTGCCATGCTTTATGTGATCTAGGTGCTAGTATTTCTATCATGCTTAGAAAGATTTATGACATGCTTGATTTACCACCGCTAGAAAAATGTTATTTTGATGTTCCTATTGCTGATGTTGCTAAGAAGAAACCTTTGGGAAGGATTAATGATGTTCTTATTGTGGTTAACAATAACCTTGTTCCCGTTGATTTTCTTGTTATGGACGTTGAATGCCATGCTTCATATCCTATTATTTTGGGAAGACCCTTTCTTCGAACTGTAGGTGCTATCATTGATATGAGGGAAGGCACTATCAAGTATCAATTCCCATTAAAGAAAGGTATGGAACACTTCCCTAGGAAAAGAAATAAATTACTTTTTGACTCTATTCTTAGAGCAAATTATGAGCTTGATGCTTCATCACTTGATATTACTTGATTCGCAATTTTCTACGCCTAGCTCAAAGGCGTTAAAGAAAAGCACTCTTGGGAGATAACCCATTGTTTACTTTTCAGTAATTTTTCTTTTATTTGAGTCTTGGAAGTCATTACTACTGTAATGACCACTCCTTATCTTGTTTATTTCGTTTTTGTGCCAAGATAAGCCTCTAATTTGAGTGAGGTAAAGATTTGGGGATGTTGCTGTCCTGAAACTGTTTTCGGTGCTGCACCGTAAAAATTCGTGAAAATTCTCTGTATATCTTTTGGACCTGCGATTTCTTGTGCATATGCCCCAGGTTATATCCAAACTTTTCTTAGTTGAACACTTTTTGATTTGAGCAACGTAAAATCCCTCAAAAATTCGACCTTTGTCAGCTGTTCAGTTTTGACAGATTTCTGCCAATATTTGTGTTTGCCACTTTATCGCTTTCTTTTGAGTTCTTTTGATCATGAAACTTTTTGGGAAGTTGCTACAGTAGTATATACTTTATATGTGGTGGTCCACCTTGTTTACCCCTATGAAATGCATGAGAAGACTGCAGAGAGATGCCATCCTAATTCATTGGGATGTGTGGTCTCATCATGTTCGTGGGGCAAGCATGCAGTACTTGGCACTGAGTTATCTTTTGAGAATCTTGGAACGAAAATCAGCTAAAAAGCAACAAGGAGTATGGTGATAGCCTGTATGCTGTCTTGGCCTTGATGAAGACCGACCAAAAAAAGGCTAGATACACATTCTTGGAAGATGTACAACAACTAGGAAGGTTACCAGAACAGAATGGTATCGTGGAAAATTGAAGATCAGAATAGTATAAGGAAGCAACCATAAGATGAAGAACCTCTAAGGATGATGATAAGAAAGTTGAGATGATGAGAGTATACCCTCTCAGCTTGGTCTTCTGAATGACCCAAAGAGGAGACAACTCATCTTGGTCCTCTGATTGAACCAAAGAGTGACTCCTCAGTGTCCAAAGTAGTTCAACAACTACCCCGTTGGATAGAAAGCTCTACAATAGAGTAAGGTTACCTCAAGCAGCCCCATAAGGAAGGTTGGTGCCCGGAAATGTGAGTAGACACCCACCTATTGTAAATGAAGATGTGGACTACCTTGTTGATGACAACGCGATGGATGATATCTGCTTATCACCAGAATTGGATGGAACCCTTGGTATGCCCACTTTTGATCATAGTGGCGAACATCAAAACTTCTGAGAAGTACGGTTCAGAGAAAATAGCACAATAGTGAATGCAAAGTGGGAACAAAATGCAAGTGCCTAAGGAAGCATCAAGATACCACCAAGAGGATTTTTCTTTTAAGGGTGGTAGCCACCCAGATACCCAAACCCAGATAACCTAATACCTACTTTCTTTCTAGCCTTTCCAATCTCGGGGACGAGATTTCTTTTAAGGGTGGTAGTCTGTAACATCCCAAGATTTTATCAAATTTTGGGGGAATTTTTTTTGCTTTTGTTTTGCTTGAGATGATTGGAAATTCACAGGGATTTAAAACTTTTGAGCCTAATTGAAAGCTTTTTTAAAAACTTTATATTATTTTCTTGAAGAACTTATTTTAGAAAGATCAAGTATCAAAATACTATTTTTTCCAACCTTTTATTCAAACCTATGCAAGCTTGCTTGCAAAGGAGTGAATCACAAATGTGTTTTATTTAGTAAAGATTGTATTTTAAAGAACTAAGTTTGAAAGATAATTTCAAACATTATTTTATAAAGTATTTTCACAATTTCTGAAAATAGTAAATTCCCACCCTATTTCTAATTTGTTTTATGCAAACAAGTCCCTCTTGCTTTGCTCATAATGTTTTATTGAAAATACCCCTTTTACTTGAAAACTGGTTTTATTACTGACTTAGAATCATGTGCAGTCCTTTTAGAAAATTTCTGAAAGAAGTTTGATTTGATTTGAAGCTTTTTGCAAATAATATGAAGGAAATAAGAAAATAGAAAAAGAAAAGAAGAAGAGAAAGAAAAATATGAAATTGGACCCCGGGGAGACGATTCGGCCTAGTACCCGAAACGGCCCGCGGCCCAGCTAGTCAATCCCGAACCGGTACCCAACTCCCTCTCTCTCCCTCGCTGCCATGTGGGACCCAGCTGTCATCTCCCTCCCCCAGCCGTTTCTTCCGCCAGAGAACGAGCTTCCAGGCCGGTTACTCC
The DNA here is from genome assembly GCA_007115705.1 of Dactylis glomerata. Classification (NCBI taxonomy): domain Eukaryota; kingdom Viridiplantae; phylum Streptophyta; class Magnoliopsida; order Poales; family Poaceae; genus Dactylis; species Dactylis glomerata. The sequence continues at coordinate 1,006,197 of QXEO01001756.1, forward strand.
TCCCCTTAATTCCGATTTAATTCCTGCCTTAATCAACGCCTACCCCGGCCTATAAAGACCCCCTCGCCGTCCTCCTCCACCCCCCTTTGCTTCTTTGCGGAATCGTCGACGAGCTACAGAGAAATTCCTCGCCGGAGATCCGCTCGCCTGCGGCCTCTTCCGCCCGATTCCGACGATCACGAGGTCACCCGCCGCCCGATTTCGGTCCCCCTCTCTTTCCCTTGCACTCGCGCACCTCCCCGACCCTTCCTCTTTGATTTTATCGCAGGGATTCGAGCAGCCCATTCACAGGCCGAAGCTCACCTGCACACCGCACGCCTCCAGCCGTCCTCATCTCCTCCTTCTGGAAGCAATCGAGGGCGCCGTTCACGTTTTCGAGACCGCCATCGTCTTCGCATGTCGTCCACAACTCCATCGCCTCCGGGAGCAACTGCATCGTCGCCGCCATCCGATTTCAGTGCCGGAGCTCGCCGCCGGCGACCAAACCCTAGCAAGCCCGGTGAGCCTCCCCCAGATCTATTCTCGTTCGTCAGATCTAAATCCGAGGGTCCAAAATAGATCACTTAACTGAACCGGTACAGACCGATCCTAGCCACACAAATCCCTTTAAATCCGATGGCCCATATTCATCATCCAGGCGAACCGGTACGGGCCAACGAAAAACAGCCACGTGGCCTACCTGTGTTCAAACAGAATTCAAATAGATTTTCAAATCAGATTTGATCAAAATCTTGCATAAATCATATCTTTCGATTCACAAGCCCAAAAATAGCAAATGATATACCATTGGAATCCTTAGAACCTCTAGAATCCAGTAGTACAATAAAACTTCATATTTTATGGGTTCAATTTGAATCTATTTTCAAATTGGAATCAAACCTTCTGTTAGCTTGTTAAATTCATATCTTTAGTTCTGTTAATCCAAAAATTACAAATTTGTAGTCTCTGGAACCCTCACAACTTGTAGAACATCATAGAATCAAGAAATTCCAAATTTGATACGTGCACACACTTTGTGCATTCAAATCTATCCAAATCACCAATTTGATCATAGTTTGAATTCTATAACTTATTTTAGGATGCTTCCACTTGCAGTGACTATGTATTACTGCAAGATATCTAGTAGTGTCACATCTTAATTTTTCTTGAGCCACTTCACAGTTATTCAAATTCTAATATGAGAATTTGAGTATTCCTATATAGATTAATTCCATATCTATTTCAATCAATGTTTCCTTTTACCATAGCAGATCTTATAATAATACCTAGCTATCAAATATCATCTTGAGATCACTTTGATCCAATGTCATATCCATCTAAGTACATCATGTCTAGTACCCACTTATTCAAATTACAAATGTGTCATTTGAGTAAAGTGTGATACTTTCAATCTTAGTTTCTACCTTTGCTACTATGGTATTGATCAAATCAACATCATAGTACTTAACCCAATCCTATTTACTCATTAGTAACCTTAAGCCATGTTTTCAAACATCATCTATACATATCCATTACCTATAGTCATTTACTCATGTCTACTCAATCTTAGCCTTGCATTGAACTATTCAATTTGCATTTGAGTTAATTGAGTACTACAATGTTATAAGAATCCTAGCCTAAGCTTAAGTGTAATATATACTATTTAAGGATAATTGTTGTCACACTTATTCAATAGTATTGCTATTGCACTATTTTGTCTCTTATGTGATTTACCCACATGAGATATTCCAAGATTCAATATGCTTTAATAAAGCATAAAGATCTCACTCATTATATTTTGTCTAATTCATATAAATATTCAAATTGCAATTGTGCTACTTGAGTGGAATATGAATTCATCGAAAACCTAGATTCTATTAATGTGGAGTGGTTATAACCCGTACCATAATATGTGTTATACACCATGTTGATCAATGAACCAATTGAGCCATGTCCCCAAATATCGATCATACACACCCAATCCTATGTGTAACTTATACTATTATGAATAAGTGTTGTCACACTTTATTCAGTAGTGTTCTGTTGCACTATTCTATACCTATGTGAATAAATTCACATGAGTTATTCTAAACTCTATTCATGCCTATGCCAAGCCCAGGATTATTATCATTACATTGTAATCTTGGAGGATCAATCATTCATACCCAATCCAATGCCTACCTAGTTTTGGTTCACATGTATTGAACTATTCAGTAATTTTTCAGTAATTTTGGAGATGTGAGTAGACACCCACCTATTGTAAATGAAGATGTGGACTACCTTGTTGATGACAACGCGATGGATGATATCTGCTTATCACCAGAATTGGATGGAACCCTTGGTATGCCCACTTTTGATCATAGTGGCGAACATCAAAACTTCTGAGAAGTACGGTTCAGAGAAAATAGCACAATAGTGAATGCAAAGTGGGAACAAAATGCAAGTGCCTAAGGAAGCATCAAGATACCACCAAGAGGATTTTTCTTTTAAGGGTGGTAGCCACCCAGATACCCAAACCCAGATAACCTAATACCTACTTTCTTTCTAGCCTTTCCAATCTCGGGGACGAGATTTCTTTTAAGGGTGGTAGTCTGTAACATCCCAAGATTTTATCAAATTTTGGGGGAATTTTTTTTGCTTTTGTTTTGCTTGAGATGATTGGAAATTCACAGGGATTTAAAACTTTTGAGCCTAATTGAAAGCTTTTTTAAAAACTTTATATTATTTTCTTGAAGAACTTATTTTAGAAAGATCAAGTATCAAAATACTATTTTTTCCAACCTTTTATTCAAACCTATGCAAGCTTGCTTGCAAAGGAGTGAATCACAAATGTGTTTTATTTAGTAAAGATTGTATTTTAAAGAACTAAGTTTGAAAGATAATTTCAAACATTATTTTATAAAGTATTTTCACAATTTCTGAAAATAGTAAATTCCCACCCTATTTCTAATTTGTTTTATGCAAACAAGTCCCTCTTGCTTTGCTCATAATGTTTTATTGAAAATACCCCTTTTACTTGAAAACTGGTTTTATTACTGACTTAGAATCATGTGCAGTCCTTTTAGAAAATTTCTGAAAGAAGTTTGATTTGATTTGAAGCTTTTTGCAAATAATATGAAGGAAATAAGAAAATAGAAAAAGAAAAGAAGAAGAGAAAGAAAAATATGAAATTGGACCCCGGGGAGACGATTCGGCCTAGTACCCGAAACGGCCCGCGGCCCAGCTAGTCAATCCCGAACCGGTACCCAACTCCCTCTCTCTCCCTCGCTGCCATGTGGGACCCAGCTGTCATCTCCCTCCCCCAGCCGTTTCTTCCGCCAGAGAACGAGCTTCCAGGCCGGTTACTCCTCCCCTTAATTCCGATTTAATTCCTGCCTTAATCAACGCCTACCCCGGCCTATAAAGACCCCCTCGCCGTCCTCCTCCACCCCCCTTTGCTTCTTTGCGGAATCGTCGACGAGCTACAGAGAAATTCCTCGCCGGAGATCCGCTCGCCTGCGGCCTCTTCCGCCCGATTCCGACGATCACGAGGTCACCCGCCGCCCGATTTCGGTCCCCCTCTCTTTCCCTTGCACTCGCGCACCTCCCCGACCCTTCCTCTTTGATTTTATCGCAGGGATTCGAGCAGCCCATTCACAGGCCGAAGCTCACCTGCACACCGCACGCCTCCAGCCGTCCTCATCTCCTCCTTCTGGAAGCAATCGAGGGCGCCGTTCACGTTTTCGAGACCGCCATCGTCTTCGCATGTCGTCCACAACTCCATCGCCTCCGGGAGCAACTGCATCGTCGCCGCCATCCGATTTCAGTGCCGGAGCTCGCCGCCGGCGACCAAACCCTAGCAAGCCCGGTGAGCCTCCCCCAGATCTATTCTCGTTCGTCAGATCTAAATCCGAGGGTCCAAAATAGATCACTTAACTGAACCGGTACAGACCGATCCTAGCCACACAAATCCCTTTAAATCCGATGGCCCATATTCATCATCCAGGCGAACCGGTACGGGCCAACGAAAAACAGCCACGTGGCCTACCTGTGTTCAAACAGAATTCAAATAGATTTTCAAATCAGATTTGATCAAAATCTTGCATAAATCATATCTTTCGATTCACAAGCCCAAAAATAGCAAATGATATACCATTGGAATCCTTAGAACCTCTAGAATCCAGTAGTACAATAAAACTTCATATTTTATGGGTTCAATTTGAATCTATTTTCAAATTGGAATCAAACCTTCTGTTAGCTTGTTAAATTCATATCTTTAGTTCTGTTAATCCAAAAATTACAAATTTGTAGTCTCTGGAACCCTCACAACTTGTAGAACATCATAGAATCAAGAAATTCCAAATTTGATACGTGCACACACTTTGTGCATTCAAATCTATCCAAATCACCAATTTGATCATAGTTTGAATTCTATAACTTATTTTAGGATGCTTCCACTTGCAGTGACTATGTATTACTGCAAGATATCTAGTAGTGTCACATCTTAATTTTTCTTGAGCCACTTCACAGTTATTCAAATTCTAATATGAGAATTTGAGTATTCCTATATAGATTAATTCCATATCTATTTCAATCAATGTTTCCTTTTACCATAGCAGATCTTATAATAATACCTAGCTATCAAATATCATCTTGAGATCACTTTGATCCAATGTCATATCCATCTAAGTACATCATGTCTAGTACCCACTTATTCAAATTACAAATGTGTCATTTGAGTAAAGTGTGATACTTTCAATCTTAGTTTCTACCTTTGCTACTATGGTATTGATCAAATCAACATCATAGTACTTAACCCAATCCTATTTACTCATTAGTAACCTTAAGCCATGTTTTCAAACATCATCTATACATATCCATTACCTATAGTCATTTACTCATGTCTACTCAATCTTAGCCTTGCATTGAACTATTCAATTTGCATTTGAGTTAATTGAGTACTACAATGTTATAAGAATCCTAGCCTAAGCTTAAGTGTAATATATACTATTTAAGGATAATTGTTGTCACACTTATTCAATAGTATTGCTATTGCACTATTTTGTCTCTTATGTGATTTACCCACATGAGATATTCCAAGATTCAATATGCTTTAATAAAGCATAAAGATCTCACTCATTATATTTTGTCTAATTCATATAAATATTCAAATTGCAATTGTGCTACTTGAGTGGAATATGAATTCATCGAAAACCTAGATTCTATTAATGTGGAGTGGTTATAACCCGTACCATAATATGTGTTATACACCATGTTGATCAATGAACCAATTGAGCCATGTCCCCAAATATCGATCATACACACCCAATCCTATGTGTAACTTATACTATTATGAATAAGTGTTGTCACACTTTATTCAGTAGTGTTCTGTTGCACTATTCTATACCTATGTGAATAAATTCACATGAGTTATTCTAAACTCTATTCATGCCTATGCCAAGCCCAGGATTATTATCATTACATTGTAATCTTGGAGGATCAATCATTCATACCCAATCCAATGCCTACCTAGTTTTGGTTCACATGTATTGAACTATTCAACTTGCAAATGTGCTAATTGAGTAATTCAAGCATTCTTAAAACCTAGCCTAGTTCCTAAGTGCAGTGGATACTATTTAAGAGTGAGTGTTGTCACATTCACTCAATAGTATTGCAGTTGCACAAATTGACTCTTGTGTAATTTATTTCACATGAGCTATTCTGAAACTCATATATGCTTTAATAAAGCATAAAAACTTCATTGATTATTTTATGCCTAATCCAATTCTCTCTCAAATCATACTGATCTTCCCCAGCTAAGCTCTCAAATTCATATCTCCCAAATCATGATCCCTTACCATATCCTTCTTGTCACAACATCTCAATAAAACTAAATTGTTAAACAATTGTTTGATTTGTTTGATTGTGTTTGTATGGTATGTTTATGTTATGTTATTTCTGTGTTATAGTTTGTGCGAAGAGCTACGTGCTTAGTTGAGAGAAGTGAAACGTCGAGATCTTCAAAAAGGCAAGTGACACACATATCCCCTACCTATTTTTACTACTGCATTAGTGTAATTCAGTAGTATGCATGATAGGTGAATTGATCAACTGTTTTATCAAGTGCTTAGATCCTAGTAGTGTGTAGCTATCCTCAAACCCCACCTGTTAGGATGCTAAATACTTTGAAAATATTGATGCCATGCTATGATCACTTGATAAAGGTGTTTTGTGAACAAAATTAAGAACTTCAACTAAAATGAAACACCTGGGTGGATTGGTTTGATAAGAGGCAGCGAAGTAGGTGGGTTCTGGGACGCATGCCTCGTTCGAGAGGACGTGGGTTCAGAATACCGCTCGGGATGGCCACCCAGGAATAAAGAGATGGCTATGTCTTCCATGCTTAGAGTGCTTCCAGTGTAGCCTTATGACATTATGGGCTCTGTCTTGACTGATTAGATGTGGGAGTGCAACTTGTCGGCAAGAAGTGGTGGTAGTTGAATTATAGGTTGGGAACGGAGCTTGCCAAGTTAGTTGCCCTCTCCTTCTAAAAGGTCTCGTTTCATTTTATGTATGGGCATAAAATGAATCGTAAGGTAAAAGTGCACAACCCTTGCAAGGTGTTTAAACTAATCGATTAGCCGTGTCCCCGGTTATGGACAATTGAGTCTCTAGACATGGAATGTACAGAAGAATCTCATCACCGATTCTGAATTATTAAAATTTGTCTAGAAACCCCTAGGCAGGAACTAAGGACCATACACTCCGAGGGGTGGTGGTGCCTGAGGTTCCAAACTTTGTTGAGTTGCGCCCAGAACTACATACCGGCCAGTATGTAGTGTATGGGGGTTGTCTTGACCCTTGAAAATTAAAATTTGTTGAAAGAAAAGTATTAAAAGGATTTTTAGGATAAAATTGGCTTTATGCAAATCAGCCTATGAGATCCACCAGCCAAATGTCATGTAGTATAGTCTTTCCACAAAATGCCACCAAATATGTGTCATTTGCCAGTACATCATTGTACTGACCCCTTTGGGGCTGCATATTCAAACGTGCAGGTTTTATTTCGAGTAAGGAACCAGGAGTAGGATCTCGAGCTTACATCCCAACATGGCTGCCTGTGGCACTTGATGAAGATGGAAGCTCACTGCAACTATGCTTTATGCTGTGTACTCGTAAGGTTGAAGACCTATGTAACTGGATTTACGTTGTAATATTGATGCTATTGCAATGATTACTTATTTTGTACTGTGGTGCTATCTACTGATCCAGGGAATGGCACAGATACACAGGAGTTCTGCCTTTAGCAAAAGGTGGGGCGTTACAGTGTAAGAAAGTATCAGGATACTCCCTGTTCCGGGAAGGAGCTGCGAACACGGCAGGAAAGGAGCCCATCGAAGCTCTAATCAACCTGTGAAGGCTGACGGACATAGTTCTTCTGAATAAAAGCAACCTCTTGAAGAAATGTTTACGAAAACTTGCATTGCCAAATGACTCTTGAGTCTAAGGCTGTAGCTAGTGCATAAAACACCTTGTTACTTATATGAACTTGCTGGGTAACGCTCGTTACTCACCCCACTCCCTCGTAACCCTTGCTTAGATTGGAGGCAACACAAGGAGGCAACCTCGAGACACTAAAGATGAAGGTGAAGACCTCAACCAATGTCAGAATTATCAATGGAGTCAACAACTACACCAAGCTTGGAGGAAAACTAGAATAGGAATAGAAGGGACCCAATTCCCTACTCCTAGAACCTAAGTAGCTAGGGTAGTTCTGTAGCAAGCCAACTGCATTAGAGTAGCTCTAGTTGAGTCTTCAATGTATTATTCTCGTTTGTAGTCGCTAGGACTAAACCTCTACCTGTTGAGGAGGTTCTGAAGATCTTCTGTATGATGAAATTTGTAATCCTATGCACCTACCTTGGACCTGCGATGTTTATGTTGTACCACTCTGATCGATGTAATACTAGTGAGACGGTGTTTCATTGGTGTTATGTCAACGACTTGCATACTACACATGCAGTGGTATGCTGGGTCATCACAACAAGCGACGCAGAAACCGCAGAGGTTGCTTCCCCACGTGCTCCACCTTGTCGCTCACGCTGTTCATCGTCGCCATCTATCGGTACGGCAGCCGTGTGTTACCCAGAAGGGTGTGCTCTGGATGCTGCTTCCTCGTTTCCACATACGCCTCTGTCATGGCCAAGGGATTACCATACATGCATTGACAACCTTGATATGGCCACCAACCGCTCCCCATGGCAACGTCGATGGGTGACGAGATGGCACACATCGATGGTTCAAGCGATGGATGCGCTGCTCTTGCCGGTGGAGAACAACAACACCTCACACCACAGAGGAGGAGCCCCTTCGTGCCGCTGTCCCTGCCCTCCTATTGTCGCTGCTGGACCAGGCTAGAGGAGGTGCTACTCGGCTGGTAGGTGAGCTTGATGGAGAGGAGCGCCATGGATGGAGACGGTGCAACTCGACAAACCAAGGTCGAGGATGACAGTGGGGCATGAACGGATCCCCTACAAATCGGTCATCAAGGATGAGGATGCTCACCTCCTCCTTGGCCCCTCTACCTCCCGCAGGCCGACGGACGAGGACGAGGATGGCGGTGTCGTGTAGGGCTTGTTTACTTCTAGTGTATTTGAGGGGATCGGAGGGGATTGTTTGAATACCGGAAAATCCCCGATAGTCCGTTTACTACTCCGTTTTTTGGACGGGATAATCCTGAGATATCCCCACATATCCCTCCATTCTAGTGTATTTTTGTCAAGATTAAAAACTTCCCACCATATGAGTTTTTTTTAGGAAAGAGTATTTGAGGGGATTGAATGGACACTAAATACTCTTTCCTAGAATACTAAATAGAATATATGTGATTTACTGTATTTTTTCATATATTTTTCTAAAGAGTTTGAAATTTGAGAATAAACTTTTGATCAACCGTGTACATGATCGGATGGCACTGAGATGGATAAAATGCAATGGTGACTTCACTTAGTAAAGTCACTGGATCTCAGTCCCATCGGATGGTGCAAACACGCTGTGGCGGAGGCGATCTAATGGCCAGAAATCCAGGCGCTGTGAACCCCCTGCGTTTATACTTTTAGATAGCCAAACATAATTCACCCACTTGAAGATATGAACATTTTTTTACAATGCCTATCAGCGAACACAAACATCCAAAGCTGCCAATGCCAAACATATTCCTAACATCAAACTCACTTGGATAAAAAAGGCCATAGCCAACACAGAAATAGTACGCGCAAATGCAGCAAGTGATCACTAGTGTCAGTGGATGCACCTGCCGGGCCTGGTCCACCGGAACCGTCCCCGTCGCCTGTCCTCGGGCGGCGCCGCCGTGTAGTTCCTCCAGTCCTTGAGCACGTTCCTGAGATCGTGCACCTTATTGGCGAGGCCCGTGCAGCAGTTGGCGTGCAGCGTGCACACCCTGCCCATGTCGCCGCTCAGCTGGCAGAAGCCGCCGCAGTGCGCCGTGTCCAGGAACTGCATCCGCACGCCGGCGCGCCGGCTCAGCTCCCCCTGCGCCCGGCCCAGGATCTCCTGCTCGTTGCTCCCCTCCGGGAACCGCCGCCGCGCGCGCCTCCACCGCCGGTAGAACTCCACCGTCCGATTTGCCGCCCGCACGTACAGGAACCCGCCGTTGGGGTGGTTCCCCATGCTCTCCGGGTCGCCGTTGAAGAAGTCGCTCGCGATCGCGATGTCCGACGTGATGGCGATGTGCCGCAGCGGGTTCCGGAACCACATGATGTCGATGTCCGTGAAGAGGAAGTTGAAGCCGAGCTCGAGGATGGTCTGCTGGAACCGGTTCCTGCCCCACATCATGTCCAGGTAGTCCTTGGTCATGAAGTGCTTCTCGTCGCTGTAGTCGACGGCGCCCGGGGAGCGACGGAGGAGGTAGCAGTGGCGGTGCACGGAACGGCACCGACGGAGCGCGCCGGGGTCGACGGCCACGATGAGGACGTGGTCCAGAAGGTGCGCTGTGCCCTCGCCGAGACGGAAGCTCTCCAGGAAGAGGTCCAGGAGGGACCCCGGCGCCGCGTACGCCCGGTTGATGGACGTCATGATCACCGTGCCGTCCTCCATCGACGCGTTCTTTAGCACCTCAGCAAGCTCTGCAAATGGTTTCGGCTGCACAGAAAAGAATAATGATGGTTACGGTTAGAACTTAGATGCTGCCAATATGATAGTAGTTCATGGTTCTGATTTCAGTAATCTGAACAGATGCATGGTTAACTGAACATTAGAATTTGGATCTGGAAATCCATGCGTTATCTTTTATCTGATCACCAAATGTCCAAATCATCTTGTCACAAGTTCTTTTGAGACACTAGGGCATATTCGTTGCCTCTGCAGGCCAAATTCAGTTGTAAGGCTTTTGGGATCCGAATATGACAAAGCTGTAGGTTACTCCATTTTCAATACCTAATTAACAAGGACTACATTTTCTCTTCTATTTAGATTGGAGCTTAGATTTTATCAATGCTTTCGTTTCTGAATAAATGACGCTCGATCGTCAGTCTTCAGACCACATGGTTAGTCAATTAGCTCTGCTCAACAGTATTGCAGCTAAATGGGCTTGATCAAATTTCATTTCTACCTTATTGATGCGTCATGACAAATAAACAATGTTCAGTGCAAGATGATAATACACCATGATCATACTATATGATTAGCCTTGCATGATCATTCTCTTACTCTCGGTGTCTTATTAAAATGGATTCCAGGAGAAAACCTGACAGTCACAAACTCACAATCACAACAACAACAGTAACAATAGCAACAAGCAGAGGATAACTGACCTTGGGTTTGGGGGCCGGTTGAGCACCATTGCCCCATGAGGCCAGGGCGGAGGGCCTAATGTTCACATCCATAGTAGCATTGAGGAAGATGACCGCCGCTGTCAGTGCCGCGCCGAGGAAGAAGGAGGTCAACGGTAGGAGCTTGCTCATGTCTCCTCTCGCCTTGCAAGTCATGTTCTTGCTGCTCCTAGTTTGATAATGTGCTGCATCATCATCAGAGAAGAGTGCCATGTTTTAGTATGGCAAGGTGCAGCTTCTACTAATAGCGCTGCTGCATATATATAGCACTTGGCAAGCTCGAGCACAAATAACGTTTTTTGCTGTGTGGAGATTTATGGGACGTAAAGCTGAAGATTAGGGTCATTGCAGACTTGAGTTCAAAAGAAGGTCATTATTGAGTTGGAATCAAGTGGTGATACTTGCCCTAATGCCTAGATTTGCTCTGATGATGCGGATTAAGGTGCATATGTGGGAATTTGTGAGCTTGAAGAATGAACTGAAAGTGGGAGTGGAAAATCGGAAACGAATATGCTGTCCAAATGTGCAAGCAAATTGTTTTGTTCTGTGCCAATGGATCAACCAAAACTTGGGCAAACTTTGGTTCGCTTGTTCACTCTGAAAGTATCGCGCCCATCCCCATTCGTAAAGCCAAACTACGTTTTTGCGTACCATAGCAATACGCATGGTTAGGAAAACAGGTGACTTTTGTTTTACTTTGAACAGTTTGTAACTTTGACCATTACTTCGTGAGAATGTGGTTGCGAATAAAATTACAAAAATTACGCCATGAAACTATTTTACAGAAAAATCCTAATTGTATATAAGTAGTTCATTAGTAGTATCAGCTGGTTGTTGCAAAAAAATGTCCCAAATACATCTACCCCTCCTTTTCCGAACGGATATAGGAGGCGATCAGGGATATACTAGTAGTGTTTTCGATCTTAATTACTTGCCATAACTAAAAAAGGCCTGCAGAAACACCATGATCACGCGGCTGCATGCAGCAATAATTCAGTTGACCACTCCATTGATCTACCGCCTTCCATTTAATTTAAACCCTCACGAACTCGAAGTAGTCAACCCTTCTTCAAGCGACCCTGCAATGACGGTAATTAACTCGAGAGGGAGCAGGCAATTACCGAGGCTGATGCTGCGGCGGCGGCGCCGCGGCCAGTGGTGACGGCGCGTTACCGGAGAGGGGGGCGGCGGCTTTGACCTCGAGACCACGCGTTGGGAGTAATGGGAGACGGTCGCGCCGTATTCGTCTCTGCGCAGTTGAGCTCTGTTGTGCCGCGCCCGTACTCCGTGCTCAAACCCCGTGATGGGAGGCTTGATGGGCTCGATCGCTGGACATAGGCTGTTAGCGAAGGATATGGGCTGAGACTCAGACTTCATTCCGTTCGTACGATTGTGTTAGTCTGCAAGGAATTGGCTGCTTTCCTTCCCTCAAAAATCAACCCTCCATGTGTATCTTCTGTGCACTTTTTTTTTCTTGCGAATTATATCTTCAAGTGCACTTAGGTTAATAAGAAAAGATCACAGAACTTGATCACGCGATGTAGTAAGACATGGTATTTTGGCTCATAGGACTAAGTACATCTATTATAAAAAAATTAAATACATTTTAAAATGTTAAAGAAATCAGAATTTTTTCAGCCGTATATCTAAACATTCTATGTTTACTCACAAAGTTTTGAGAACAAAAAACACTTATTGTGGCATGTGTAAAAAAGATAAAAATGCCTTATAACACCGAAATTGTCTTCTTTACGCAGGCCACAAAAAATGTCTTTTCCTCGTGGAACTTTGTGAGTGACATAAAATATTTAAATGTACACCAAGAAATGTTTTTAAAACTTTTTAAAATATGGCTTTTGGATAGTAGGTGTATCTACACCCATGAGCAAGAGCCAGAGTGCAATTTCCGCTTTAGATAGTTTTTTCTTTCAAAAAAGCATGAACTGTACTTCACGACCTAGCTTTGCAACGTATTTTATTAAGCTTCAACCCAGTATATGCAGTTCACACAACTGAAATAGCACGGCATCTGCCGCAAACCCGCAATTCGGAATTCCAAGGCAAGCTATACATTTCACAAGCCACTTCACCGGCGAGGAGCAAGCTATTTTGGCCAGGAGCTTCATAACCCACAAAAGGGCCAAGTTTGTTACAATAAACAGAAAAGCAGCACATCACATGCCTAGCTAAGTCATATGGATTATGATAGTGCACATCATCATATGCCCTTCGTACCTCATGGTTGCCAGAGTGATGTCTCTGCTCCATACTGCTAGTATACCACAAACCACCGAACACCAGTATATCTCCTGTTAGGTCTAATCCGGGTATCATTGATGCCGACGAAAGCAGTATCGATGATTGATTAGTCGGTGCCAAAGTAGCGATCACCGTATTCGCCCAATCCTGGGACGACACGGTAATCCTCGTTTAACCCGGCGTCGATCTCTGATGTCACAATCTTCAGGCGAGGAAATCGCTTGCAGACACAATGGATCCCTTCAGGAGCCTGTATATGAAATGTTGTAAACAAACTAACCAAAAACAAGGGAAACATGTAGCAAGTTGTAACTAAGTGAATGAGCTAGACAGCTTTACCGAGATAAGATTAAGAAACATGATCTGGTCCTCTGGAACTCCTTTTCTTATAAGAAGCTCTATAGCTTGATTTGCTGAGTTACCTGTAGAAAACAAAGTATAATAAAACTTTAGTTGTTGGCTAAAACCTACCAACCTCTATTAGTTCTTTATTCAAACAAATATACATAGAGAACTATCAAGAAATGATTAAAAAATAGTCCCATGTTAAATAGCTAACCTCTATTAGTTAATATTTGAACAAATATGCAAAACTATCAAGAAAAGATTTGAAAGATATGGAATACTAACCTGTACCAAGCACAGGATCCATAAGTAGAACATGGCGTTCAGCAATATCCATGGGCAACTTGTGGTATATGAGCTAGACATTGAATATAAACAAGATTTATTCACCGAACTGCCGAAGTGTACTATTTTCATGAACATTTACAATGAAAGTGTGTAAAGAGCACTCAACCTGTTGTCCGTTGTCTCCATCCCGGTGTATTAGGATTTTACCTATTTTTATCCCCTTACAACAAGCACGCAACGCGTTCTCCATGCTTTCACCACTGCAGTCAAACATATGTATTATTCTAACACACACAAGAAAATACTACCAGAAATTAATTGCATGAGAGATTCAATTGAAAATGTATAACTGGGAAATGAAAAGAGGCAAGGAAATGGTACACAAGTTTGAATCTGCACATGTTCCTACTAGATAGCATGAGTCAATAGTGATTAATGTTCGATGATGCAATGGTTGGAATGGAGCAAAAGTAAGAGCTATGTACTCTATGCTTAAAAATCAACATCCTAGGAACACATAACTGGAAGTTGCATATAATGCTATAGTATGGTTGAACCTTAAATTCAAGCCTTTAAAAGCAGAGCTCCTGCTGTTCTCGTAAAAAATATATCATATTTTTAAAAATGGGGTCTACCTTCTAACAATTGACACTCCACAGAGCTTCTTGCAGAAGTCAACTCCCGAATAAACAGATCCTGGACATAGATAATCATATGATGTTAGTGAAAAAAAACTTTGATTCTTTGTTCATTACAGAATATGAATAGGTTCACAGGTCTTGTGTTAACACAAATGTACAGTCACAGTTGTATGAAGTAAACAGGGGAAAGAAACATCAATCTTTTGAAGTCCTAGGCTTCCAGAGATTATTCTACGAATGCATATTGGACAAAGCCAATAAGATTACATAATCCACCAAAACATAGGAAATACAAATTTTATTTCACACTTTGATGGGATAAGTTACCTTATGTCTACACACACACACACACACACACACACACACACACACTCTGGTAACCAATAACAAGTCAGATCAGTGTTGACATTGCAAAGGGGATATTCCGTGTTCTTTTCCCTGGTTTTTGTGTGACAAACTAGGCATTTGTTATGTCTGTTATTTTCTTATAAATAAAAAGGCAGAGCTCCTGCCATGTTTCTCGAATTAAAAGGTGGCTATTCCAGCTCTCCAACCATAATTGAAGCAGATTATGGAATCAAGTTACCTGACCAAAGCATGGCAAAGAAATTCCTAGAGCAATTTGCAAAAAAAAAAAGTGTATGACACGATGAACCCAGTGATGTACCGTTGTACCTGTAGGTGTAATGACCTGCTTCTCTGTAAATGGCAAATGCCCCAAACCATGCTCAACTACCTAGCAAGGTATTTCCATATCAGTAACATGTTACTGCCAACCATATTTATGAACTATGCAGTTCAACTTAGCCACCGTATTAGAGAAGGAAGTCATCTAAAACGGGACAGAGAGGTTCAGGCCACAAATAGCAAGAGCATTACCAGACGAATCAACCGATCTGAATAGAAGACAAAATCCGGAGTAGTAATTTTCTGATCACGAATGAGAGTATGCATTCCCCGTATCTGTTCAGATGAATCTTTATGAGCATCAGAACTTTGGAAATCTAAGTACTGTTATAAAGCTCAAATCAACGGTGACAACAAAAGTACCTGGAAAGTTGTGTGAACTACTTTCACATTTGGATAAAATTTGCACAGGTCGTGCTGGCCAAGTTTTGTACGAATATGTTGCACGATTAAATCAATTGCAACATGGTTATCTCCTCCTCGTGGTATTATCACATCAGCATATTTCTTGGAAGGCAGAACAAAATCATCAAACGCGGGCTTCACAAACCTCCCATACTAATTATTCCATCAAAGGTTTGTGACAGAAGGGAAGAGGCAAGTTAAATGACAGAATAACAGAGAAGTAATAATTTAAACTGCACGAAAGCCTTATATGTTGAAACAATAAAAAAAATAGAGAGTATACTGCATCTGAAACAAATAAGGCTGAGATTCAAATGTGAAGCAGGAAAGACTTGTTTGAATTACCTGCTCAAGCACTGAGAGAACATCTCTGCCTCTTTCTACTGTATCACGCCTTATTCGCCGGGCAAGCCTAATATCAGCATCTAAAATGAATCCATAAAAGGCAATATAAGAAAGGGTAAGTGGTCAAATACTAGATACAAACATGACTAACCAACTGCAATACACTGTCTTCAACATTGTAGCTATGATGTTAGCAAACATATATGTACCAAAGAGAACAGCAACAAACCTGTGTCAACGAAAATTTTCATGTCCATCAAGTCACGCACCCTTTGATCATGAAAAACTAAAATGCCCTCCAAAATGATGACATCTGATACATTAACCTAATAAAAAGAATTAATCAGTGATTCATTGATAAGAGGAGTTTTGGACCTAGTTAGCCATCATATCCATTTGGCTATACTTCCATTACCGGAAGACATCAAATAGAGCACCAACAACACTAGACGTCTTTGTTACAACATTACAATGAAAGAAACTACGGCCCTGGTGACAACACCGTCAAAATCAGTAAAACCTTTTGCAAGGAGGAATCACTCATCTACAGTATGCAGATGACACTATCATCTTGATGGAGAATGATGACCTGAACATTGCTAATCTGAAGTTCATTCTAATTTGTTTTGAGCTCTTGTCGGGTCTTAAAATCAATTACCACAAGAGTGAGGTTATTGTGATGGGGGTGGAAGCGCAAGAACAGGCCAGAGTGGCTAATCTCCTGAACTGCCGAGAAGGGGCTTTCCCTTTTAGATACCTGGGGTTCCCAATGAGTGATAAAAAGCATACCATCTCTGACATGGTGGCTACGGTTGGAGGTAGAGTGGAACCTTGGCAAGGCCGGTTTTTGTATTCGGCTGCAAGACTAATTCTCACAGATTCCTGCTTATCAAGCTTACCTCTTCATACCATGAGTCTCTTCTTGCTGGCTGATGGGACTCATGCTTGTTTTGATAAACACAGAAGCAGATTCTTTTGGGAGGGAGTGGGAAATAAACGCAAACAACATTGGGTAAATTGGGCTGAGGTTTGTCAACCTAAGGACCAGGGTGGTCTTGGCATCACCAACACCAAAATTATGAACATTGCCCTTATGGTGACATGGGTTTGGCGCCTGTTCACAGAAAACCCTGAAAATACTCTGTGGCACCACATCATCAGGGCCAAGAACCCAGGGGCAAGTGGCATTCGCAACAGCCCACAGCGGATCTCCCTTCTGGCGCAGCCTTCACAAGATTAAAAGTTATTTCAAACTAGGGGCGAAATATTCCCAGGGGAATGGTCGGAGAATCAGATTCTGGACTGAACCTCTTAGTGCCAGATTTCAACGCCTGTTTCAAATCTCGACAGACCCGGACTGCTTGGTGGCACAGGTTCATCAGGATGGTGGGTGGCACATTAACTTCAAAAGAACTTTTGGCCCACAGGAGAGTGCAAGCTGGAATGAGCTCCAAGCTGAACTCCGTTCTTTGCAGCTCACGAACTCCATGGACAATGTGTCATGGGGACTGGAACCCTCGGGTAGTCGGGTGTGTTTACTACCAGATCCCTTTACTGCAAACTCATCCAGGGTGCCACAGTGGCCCACGCTAAGGACATTTGGAAAATTGCGTGCCCGCTCAAAGTAAGAATTCTAATTTGGCAATTGACTAAAGACAGACTCCCCTCCAATGCTCAGATCAAGAGACGTCATGGTCAATCTGATGGTAACTGTGTCTTGTGCCACCGAGTTGAGGATGCTGCCCACATCTTTTTCAACTGTCCTCTGGCCCAATTTGCTTGGTGCTGTATTCGTGACTTGTTGCGGGTTTCTTGGAATCCTACTTCTTTCACTGAGCTCTTTGGGATCCTGCAATGTTTCAGGGGGCTTCTAAACGTTTTCTGTGGACGCTTTTCGCTGCCCTGAGCTGGGCGCTCTGGACTACGCGAAACAAATTCTCCATTGAAGCTAAATTCCCCAAACGCCCCGCTAACTGCATCTTTAAAACTACTATCTTTTTGCAGCTGTGGAGGCCATTACAAAAGCCAGAGGTGCAGGCCATGCTGGACGAGGCGGTCCCAAAACTTAAGGAATTCTTCGCTGCCTCTGCTAGTTAACTTTGTAGTAGCTGTAGCTCAGCGTGTGTACGCTACTGTCGAGCCTGTGGTGTTCCCGTACTTTATTCGTGCTTTTCTGGGCTGTAAAACTTATTTAGTCTGGTTCGCCAGCACCTGTTACTACTCCTTGTGAGCTTTATTAATTTAAAGCTGGGCACGCGGTGCCTCCGTTCTAAAAAACATAGACTGAGACCAAAACATTCATTTCTTAGACACACTATTTCATCATGCCTTTTGTCTATTACAAATACCCGCATCCCTACAGCCTCGTGAATTTAGAGTTTCAACACTCTGCTATTATTCGTAGCTCATTTGACAGTGAAAGACTCACAATACCTGTTAGATGGCTGATGGGGCCAAATGTCTTTAATTAACGGGAAATATCAGAACATAAAACTACAGCAACATTCCCTGAAGCATGGTAACATAAACTAAATCACCACCCGCTGGATTGACAGAAAAAGACAAGCATATCCTGTCCCTAATTTTCATCTCGTCAGATACTTCACATATAACATTCTGCGACAGAGTTATCACCAGTAGCATCATAAACAATAAATGCACTACCACTTTGGCATCAGTTGTATGCAGCTATTACCTTTCTAAAGCTCTCAGAGCATCTTCGGTGATTCTTGAAATCGTATATAGGAATATTTACAGATTGCCCACTTTTTAACTGTCCCATGCACTCCAGAAGTCGATCGGTATCAAATGCATCTGCGCAGATAGAAATACATAAATCACCCTTCTCCAAAAGCATGTTAGGTTGAAAATCTGTGGGGGGTGAAAAGTAGCATAGGTTTTCGTTAAAGCAAGTACCAGGGTGATCAAAGTTGTATTCTCCCACATGTTCAGACTGTTCCTCAGTTAAACCACGGTAGAATGAATCCTGCAAAATTACAGCCAAAGGTTCAATTATACTCGCTCTTGGAAGTAGGTGTTGTGGTACTGTGTTGTGTACCATGATTTGCTTCAACAGTCAACCCAATACTGGATCAGATTTAGTAACAGAAAAAAGGATGCCCTATGGACAATAAATGCGGTGTATGCAGCAGGATATTGATATAACAAGGTAACGGCTCTAACGGCTAGATCCGAATTCCCCGAACAAGTTGAGAGCAGGGTATGAAACACGCCATCGTCACAGTAGAGAATTCCCGAATCGAACAAAGGTATGCTCCAAAATCGAGCAGACGTTTACAACCACCAAATAAATTTTACCCCACAAACATAACATGTCGACATCGCAGTCGAAGGACAGGCACGCACTATCGGAGAACAGATTCGGAGGAATAAACGAAGGCCGCAGCCCGAGGAGCAGAGCAGCGAACGGCGGCGCACCTGGTTGACGAGCACGACGCGGTGGTCGTGCAGCTGCTGGATGATCATGTCGCACACCGTGGTCTTCCCGGAGGCCGTCCCTCCCGACACCCCTTCACCATCAGAACCGACGAGAACGCACCCCCAAACAGAACTTCAGAACAGAACCGAAACGGAGAAATTACAGGGGGGGGGGGGGGGGGGGGGGGGGGGATATTGCGAGAGGGGCGCGCGGGGGCGTACCGATCACGAAGGGCTGCCTGCTGGCCGCGGGAGAGGCGAGCCCGCTGGGGGCCGCGGCGGCGGCGGGAGAGGCGGAGGAGGGGTCGGGCGTGCCGTTGCAGGTGGCGGCGTTGGAGGGCGAGGACGGGAGGGAGGAGAGGCGGAGGCCGCTGAAGTGGGCCCCGACCGCCGACTCGAGCACGTCCTCCATCGCCGCCGTGGCCTAGGTAGCTCGTCGCCGGCGTGCGCTGGTGGTGCTGAGCTGGCGATCGCTCCTGGGGAGGCCGGAGGTTTTGACACGCGGATGGGGCGGGTTTTGGGTGGGGGAGGTGGGAGCGAAAGGACGCTGCGTGGAGCCGGCTTCCGTGCGTACTCCGGTGACGAGAGATGAGAGAGACGGCCGAGTGGCGTATGTACACGAAGGCGGCGCACCAGGTCCCGGTGCAGGGATGTCTTTTTTTTTTTGGGAGATGCTTGGAATAACAGCATTTTCTCTGGGGAATATGTGGGACGGATTTTGTACCAGCACGAATGGGTACAGATGCTATCTTAGCTGTCCATCTGTACCTCGAGATCCTCGCTTGTTTCCCCTCCTTGACCATTTTCTTTTTCGGCCGCGAACCTTTCTTCCTTACTTTTCGCCGACCGACACGCATGTCTTCCCCATCTCCTGGATTTTCCACGTCTTACACTGTAGCACCATATCCTACCGGAGACAGAGGGGAGTCGATTTTCTCCGAGCCATTTCTTACCCCTCTCTTCTCCAGGAAGTTTCACAAGTCCAGCCAACGACGACCTACCATCACAGCCGCTCCGCCATCGCCGTTCAACCGGTTCCCGTTCGCCGCTGCAGTTCTTCGGCCACCGCTGCAGTCCCGCCGCCTGGCGCCCCCCGCCCCCATACCCTGCTAGCCCTGCCTCCCCGCCCCACCCCGTCGCCCCTTCTCGTCCTCCCTCGCGTAGCCTCCCCCATGCGGAAGCGCCCAGTCACCCTTCGCCTGGTCGCGGCACTCGGGTGGGGAGGAGGAGGTGGTGGTCCGGAAGACGACGGGGACCTGTTCGGCCGTGTCGAGGCGTTCCTCTACACCGTCATGGCCGCCGCGGTGGTGGCGGCGGCGGAGGGCGGGGCCAAGGAGGCCGCCGCGGGGGACTGGCTCTCTGGGATCACCGGCTGCATGGAGACCGTGCTCAAGGCTGCATGCAATGGATTGCAGACCAATCGAGATGGGTCATCTCCCCGGAGCTGGAGAGAGTAAGATGATGTCTTCACCGATGTTGGCTACCAAGCCGTCGAGGAAGGCGATGCCGAGGTGCTGAGGCACCGACGGTGCAACACTGACGACGGCGTTCAGAACATCATGCAGCGGCTAGTCCACGCTCGGCTGAATTGATTCCAGATCAGGTGTCAGTTAGTCTTCGACCATCTGTTAGCTAGCAATTTGCAAGATCGTTGTTAGTTAACTGGAGTGAGAATCAAAATCTTACGTAGCAGCAACCAAAGTTTTTCTTGGTGTTCTGTTTTAGACCATGGCACCTAGCTGGTCATGTTCTGTACCAGGATTTGCTGATTTCGGTGTCTATATTACTCTTTTGTAAGTTGCTGAACGACTAAGATGAAATCAAAATTGCTAGTTTGAAATGTTCAACAAGCTTGAAGATGTTCAGTTTTGTTGATGCACTTGCTAGACATTAGACTCAAATGAAATCAAAATCCCTTTCAAAAAATGGCATAATGGCAACCCTGAGCACGCATTCCTTAGGTGTGCTAAAACGAGAATTCAGAATAGGTCCTCGTCATGGCTGAGTGCATGCACCACTGCAACCGCCGCTGCTGCGGCAGTAGCCAGGTCCGCCACTGCTGCGACTTGGTGATTCAAACGACATTGCCTCCTAGCTAAGGGCAGTGCGCGCTGCCGGAGCGAGCGGCGGTAGCGGGCGGTGGTAGCGAGCGCGAGCGGCCGGAGCAGGAGCGCAGCCGGCGCAAAGCGAGCGGCCGGAACAGGGGTGCGGGTGCGGCGACCGGCGTGCAAGATGGAGAGGAGAGAAGGATAGAGAAGGAATCTGTGGGTGTAGTGACGCACATGGGTCTCTTCGTGCCAATAATGTCCTACAGTGTGAATAGTGTCCTACAAGGAAGGCAGCGAGTAGGCTTTTCCCTCCATACCTGCTTTTCTCCTATGTTCCCGGGAATGACAGGCCGGTCAGAAAAGGAAGAAAATGTTTCCCACTCTTTTCCTCTCGCGCAATGTTTTACTGATCTCAAAGCAACTAGAGACACTGGACGCACGAGATAGCTCATGTACCCATTGGTGCTGGCACAATTGTATTTCGTAGATTCCTCTCTTCTCTTTCTGCGCTTCGCATTTACTCCTTGCTGGTCCTGGTATGGTTTTCCCAGCTTCGTTTTCCGTTTTCTACTGCGCGATACGTACTCCTGCGAACGAAGGGCCATGGGTGTTTGACCAAACCTGTGATCAATGC
This sequence comes from Dactylis glomerata, assembly GCA_007115705.1. Classification (NCBI taxonomy): domain Eukaryota; kingdom Viridiplantae; phylum Streptophyta; class Magnoliopsida; order Poales; family Poaceae; genus Dactylis; species Dactylis glomerata. Next base: position 1,028,095 of record QXEO01001756.1, read on the forward strand.
GGGTGGTGTCTTTTCCCATTGTTGCGTTGCGATACGCCAGTAAACAACGACCTGCCCTCAGGAGTTGGGACTGCTGGCGCAATCGTGGATAGGACCGTAGGCGAAAAAGAAAGATCGATGTTTATTATTCGGTAGTGGTAGTGGCGTGGAGATGCCGAGTCGGGACGTGTCCAGTTGTGCGCAACTCTGGCCAACCCCAAATACTCTTTGAAATCGCGATTATTAATAAACAAATAACGTGGAGTATCAATCCGCATCGTGCCGTGCATACAAGCCTAAACTAAAATAAACGGGAAAACTAAGCTCTGTGACTCACAGGTCCCAGCCAATGCCCGAGCGTTTTAAAATATACGTACTCGTCTTTTTCATCTCGTGCGTGTAATGTAATGCTAACGCAAGTCTCCAAGTCGATATATAAATCTCATCTCGTTTGATTGGGTTGGGACGTGCTGTCTAACCTTGCAAGTTCTACTAAAAAAATACGTCACCGTGCTGATTTAAGTGCGAACGCAAAAGTTGCTTTGGCTCTCCAGCAACGGCGCCCGTCGCTTTATTTCTCAACGCTAGTAATCCGTGGAACCATGTTGCGTAGCATTTCTTTTGTTTATTGTTAACTTTCCTCAACGTCGAACCGTATAAGGGAAATTAATTTTTTATGAAAGGAATGCGGTAGAGAAAGTTCCTATAGCGACTTTGTTTTTTGAAATAATAAAAACCTATATTTGCATCCATAAGGATTTAAATTTGGATGTCTGGATTTGTTTCCAGGGAATTTGGCTGCTAAAATTGACATTGTTCTTAGTGGTGGCGATCATGCGTGTTTAAAGAGTTTTTTCTTGCAGTCTGCCATACTTAAACGATAAAAAATGAGTCACATGTAGCAAATCACAACATCCTATGAAGCATCAACAAAATCCCTGAAAACGAACATGAGCTCTACCTTCAGCCATGGAGGCTCCATCCTCAAGGAGGCCATAGAAATGCTTGCGTCCAGCAAACCCGTGTCGTGGAAAGGCTCCATCCAAGGCTTCCATGGCGGAGCTCGCATACGTCCTCTTCTGCGGCCATGCAACATGAGGGAGGGATGCCCTCCAAGCGGCGACGCTCGGTCCCTCCAGCCGACGGCTTGGGGGCTAGGAAGGGGCAGCGTGGGGGCACGGCGACGGCTTGGGGGCTAGGAAGGGGCATAGGGTATGTCGTACCACATGTGGCTGCCTCCCTCTAAAGATAAACCATATCTAGCTAAGACGTGGGCTTCAATGTTCGATGTTTTTTCTTCAAAAATGAACTTGTATCCGAGGAATTGTGTAGCTCTCGCATTAATTTCAGAAACCGCTGCTCATTGCCAAGAGTACCTTAAGAGATATCGATTACAACCTGTCTGAAGCCACCATAAAATGAGAGATTCCAAGATCATCGGCAAGTGCCAATGCCTCACGACATGCCGATGCATCTAAGACTGCCGGATCTGTGATCCCTGTGTAGACAATCGTTGAAGACCCTAGGTATAAACCTGCATTATTGATACGTCTTAAACGTATCTATAATTTTTGATGCTCCATGCTTGTTTATACACCATTTGCTTTGTGTTTTGTTTACACTTCGTGGCATTTTTATGCATTTTCCGGAACTAACCTATTAACAAGACGCCACAGTGCTAGTTCCTGTTTTCTGCTATTTTTGTGTTTCAAAAAAGTTACATAGGAAATATTCTCGGAATTGGACGAAACAAAAGTTGAAGTTCCTAATTACCTGACACGAAGACGGAGTCCAAAGAAGAGTCGGAGGCGGACCAAGGGGCAGCCACACCTGGTGGTGGCGCGGGCCACCCCTAGGCCGCGTCGCCAGGGGGTGTGACCGCCTGGTCCACCTCCTGGCATCGCCCTTCCGCCTATTTAATCCCCTCGACGGGAAAACCCTAAGGCCCGAACTCTTTCCTAGAAAACATACTGCAAGCCGCCGCCATCGTCGATGCGAGATCGAGAGGGTCCAGAAGCTCTTCCCGGCACCCTGCCGGAGAGGGGAATCACCACCGGAGGCCTTTTTCATCACCATGTCTGCCTCCGGAGTGATGTGTGAGTAGTGTACCTTGGACTATGGGTCCATAGAAGTAGCTAGATGGATGTCTTCTCCTCCATGTGCTTCATATTTAGATCTTGTGAGCTGCCTATCATGATCAAGATCATTGTTATGTAATTCTACATGTTGTGTTTGTTGGGATCCGATGAATATTGAGTACTATGTCAAGTTGATTTGTGATTTATCATCTCTATGTTGTTTATGATCTTGCATGCTCTCCGTTGCTAGTAGATATCTTGGCCGAGTAGATGCTAGTGACTACAAGCGGGAGTATTTATGCTCGATAGTGGGTTCATGCCTCTAATAATCTGGGAGAGTGACAATAACTTCTAAGGTTGTAGATGTGTTGTTGCTACTAGGGAGAAAACAACAATCTTGTGTTCAAGGACATTTGTATTGTTTACATTACACACTTTGCTTAAGGCGATAATCTGTTGCTTGCAACTTAATACCCAACGGTTGCTCGGATGACATCCGGCGGGTGGATTATTAGTCATAGATGCAGTTGGATTACGGTATATGTATTATGTTATAATGCCCAAGTGAATCTCATAGCGATCCTCATGACATGTACATGCATTGCTATGCATTCTTTATTCTGTCAATTGTCCAACTGTAATTTATTTACCCAGCATGTTATTTATCTTTATGGAGAGACACCTCTAGTGAACTGTGGACCCCGGTCCATTCTTTTACATACATATTACCTTTTACTTTCTACAAGCATTATTTACTTTCTTGCAAACAAACATCTATTACCACATGATACGTTTAATCCTTTGTTTACAGCAAACCAGTGAGATTGACAACCTCACTGCAAGTTGGGGCAAAGTACTTTGGTTGTGTTGTGTGCAGGTTCCATGTTGCTGCTGACACCGAAGCTACACCCCAGACAGGCGCCATAAACAAATTCTCTGGAGCCGTCGCCAAATCCAGCTAGCATCAACCTTCAGAAGTGGTTTATTTCTCCTACTGGTCGATTAAACCTTGGTTTCATAATCGAGGGAAACTTGCCACTGTGCTCATCACACCTTCCTCTTAGGGTTCCCAACTGGGCGTCTAGCACCGCTAACAAGCATTTTTCTGGCGCCGTTGTCGGGAAGAAAGAAGATTTCTGAAAGGGGAGTCTCTCGCTTCCAATCTTTTACTTTGTTATTGTTTTTCTTACTTTCTTTACTTTATTTTTGTTTGCATCTTTTTATCAAAAATACAAAAAAATTAGTTCCTTTATAGTTTTTATTTTTGCTTGTCTGCTTTTAGTCTTGCTAGAATGAGTACTCCTGAGAACACCAAGTTGTGTGACTTTACTAGCACAAACAACAAAGATTTCATCTGCACTCCTATTGCGCCACCTGCTCCTGAGGCAAATTTTTATGAAATTAAGCCTGCTCTGTTGAATCTTGTTATGAAAGAGCAATTTTGTTGAGCTATGTGAGATGCAAAAGTATAAGGATGTAGATGGAGATATTATTAAACATAAGTTGTTTCCTTTCTCTTTGAGAGGAGGAGCTAAGGATTGGTTGCTATCTTTGTCTAGAAATAGTATTGATTCTTGGGTTAAGTGCAAGGATGCTTTTATTGGAAAATATTATCCTCCTGCTAAGATTATATCTTTGAGAAGTGATATTATGAGGTTTAAACAGTTTGATAATGAACATGTTGCTCAAGCTTGGGAAAGAATGTAATCTTTGATAAAGAATTGTCCCACTCATGGACTGACTACTTGGATGATTATCCAAACCTTTTATGCAGGACTAAATTTTTCTTCAAGAAATCTCTTGGATTTAGCTGCTAGAGGTACGCTTATGTCCATCATCTTGGGCGCCGCAACAAAGCTCCTTGATAATATGATGGTAAATTATTATGAGTGGCACACCGAGAGAGCTCCACAAGGTAAGAAGGTAAATTCTGTTGAAGAAACCTCTTCCTTGAGAGATAAGATTGATACCATTATGGCTATGCTTGTTAATGATAGAGCTCATGTTGATCCTAATAATGTTCCTTTAGCCTCTTTTGTTGCTCAAGAAGAGCATGTTGATGTAAACTTCATTAGAAATAATAATTTCAGCAACAGTGCGTATAGGAACAATGTTGGTAGCAATAATTATAGGTCGTATCCTTCTACCAATGGTAATGGTTATGGTAATTCCTACAACAACAATAGGGGCGCACCCTCTGATCTTGAAGTCATGCTCAAGGACTTCATTAGTAAACAAACTGCTTTCAATAAGTCTGTTGAGGAAAAGCTTGGTAAAATTGATGTTCTTGCTTCTAAAGTTGATAGCCTTGCTCTTGATGTTGAACTTCTGAAACTAAAGGCTTTGCCTTATGATGTGAAAGAAAGCAAGACTTTTAATGCCATTCAGGTTAGAATTGATGATAATGTTAGGATGTTAGCATAATTGCATGCTAGGTGGGAAAGAGAAGATGAGATGGCTAGAAATATGAAGGTTTATACTATTACCACCACTAGTGATGTTATTTCAAATGCTAGCAAACCTCCTTCTTTTAATGGTAGAGTGATTGGTGTAGAGGAAATTCCTACTCCTTGTGCGAAATTGCCTAAAACTACAGAAACTTTTTCTAATAAAAGTGTTGAAATTTTTTGGAGTATGGGAGACAATAGTTCTACTACCTTTAATGATTTTGATGTTGATGTTTGCAATATTTCTGAAGTAATTTTGTTCTTGCAAAATCTTGCTAGAAGTCCTAATGCTAGCTCTATGAATGTTGCTTTTATAAAACATATTACGAATGCTCTCATGCAAATTAGAGAGGATAAGTTGAAACAAAAAAGTTTCTATTCCTAAAAAGTTAGAAGATGGTTGGGAGCCCATCATTGAGATGAATGTGAATGATTTTGATTGTAATGCTTTATGTGATCTTGGTGCAAGTATTTCTATTATGCCTAGAAAAATTTATGATATGCTTGGTTTACCACCGTTAGAAAATTGTTATTTTGATGTTCCTCTTGCTGTTTTTGCTAAGAAGAAACCTTTGGGAAGGATTAATAATGTTCTTATTATGGTTAAAAATAACCTTGTTCCCGTTGATTTCCTTGTTTTGAATATTGAATGCAATGCTTCTTGTCCTATTATTTTGGGAAGACCTTTTCTTAGAACTATTGGTGCTATTATTGATATAAAAGAAGACACCATTAAATATCAATTCCCACTCAAGAAAGGTATGGAACACTTCCCTAGAAAGAGAAAGAAGTTACTTTTTGACTCTATCCTTAGAGCAAATTATGAACTTGATGCTTCATCACTTGAAAATACTTTATTTCTATTTTTTGCGCCTAGCTCAAAGGCGTTAGAGAAAAGCACTCTTGGGAGATAACCTAATATTTTCTTTTCAGTACTTTTTCTTTTTGTTGAGCCTTTGAAGTTATTACTACTGTAATGACCTCTCCTTATCATTTTTATTTCATTTTTGTGCCAAGAAGAACCTCTAATTGGAGGAAGATAAGATTTGGGGAAGTTGCTGTCCTGAAACAGATTTCTGCGTTGTACCGTAAAAATTCGTGAAAATTCCTAGAACGTTATTTTGATATGTGATTTCTTGTGCACATGCCCCAGGTTATTGTATAACTTTCATTAGTTTTTCACTTTTTGATTTGAGCAACAGAAGATTTTCAAAAAAAATCAATCTTTACCAGCTGTTCAGTTTTGATAGATTTCTGCCACTATTTGCGTTTGCCTCTTGATCTCTTTCTTTTTGAGTTATTTTGATCACGGAACTTTTGAGAAAGTTTCTATAGTATCTAATGGTTTAATGGGTGTTATGCTTGAGTTGAAACTGAACCAACGAGTGGATTTACTATCTTGCATACACTAATGTTGCTAATAAGAATTGTGTGAAGTTTTGTATGAAGGAAGTTTTCAAGTGTAGGGAAAGGAGAATGATGAGATGAGATGAAGTATGGACAAAAGCTCAAGCTTGGGGATGCCGATGTCAACCCAAGAAATATCCAAGAAGTACAAGCGTCAAAGCTTGGGGATGCCCCGAGGCACCCCTTCTTCATCAACAAAATATCAGGTCATCTTTCAAGACACTATATTTTTATTGCTTCATATGCTATATGTTTTTCTTGAAGCGTCTTTATTTTCACTTTCTGTTTTCTTTTGTTTTGTTTGCTGCAGTAAATGGTTGGACCCCCCAACATGTTTCTTTTGGAGAAGACACACTCCGTTTTCATTGCCAAGAACACTCTAGTTTTTACTCTTATCGTTCAACGAGTGTTCTCTTTTTCTAGTACTGTATTTAGCTTTCGTTTTTCGCCTTGATTTTTGTTCAGAACTTGTTTGTTCTTTGTAGCTAGGTGTGTTTAGACCTCTGGTCTATGTTGCTTTTTATCTTTAAGAGTTGTTTCAAAAAGGTTGATTGGTGTTGGAAAAGAGTAAAAAGTTTCATGCTTATAGTGGTACAGATGGGAGCTTGTTTAGACTGTGGCTTAGACTTTTGCATGTAAAGCTTGATGTTATTTTGATTATATGCTTAGTAGTTATTGCTGTAGCATGACTTTTCTCAAATGACTGTGATTGCTTAATGTGCCTTTGAAAGAATCATGCGTTGTTTTTATTATATGGAAGCATATTATTGTGGTATTCTCCTTTGATGCTTTATTTGGGTTGACTTGGCGCATGCTTACACCATGTTTGAATTTAACCAGTTGCCTTAAGCCTCTATGATCATTTGGTTTTTGACTTGTGAATACCACTTTATGCTTTGGTTAATAATGTTTTGTCGCTATGCATGATTATGGCCGTTATTGCTCTCTTAGTTGGTCGCTCCCAGTCTTTTGCTAGCCTTCATCTGTACTGAGAGGGAATACTTCTCGTGCATCCAACTACCAAAAACCAAGTTATTTCAAAGAGTCCACTATAAATTCCTATGCATGGTATTTTCAAGCCATTCCAAGTAAATTTTCATATGCTACCTTTCAAAAAAACCCTTCAAAATACTTCTCATTTTGTGATACTGTTTTCAGCTGATGAGGACGTAGTGGTCGGGTTTGTTGTCTTCCATGTTGAATTAAGTACCCTTGACTTGCATGCTTCATCTACTCGTCACTAATTTTGCAAGGGAGCTGGTCAGACCATTGTAACCTTAATATAAAAAAAGAAAAAAAGGCACTCCTCCATGGTATGTGAAAGTTGGTGGGCACCCGAAGGATTCGGTTAGCCATGGTTTGTGAAAAGAAAAGTGGGGAGGAGTGCCAAGCTTTATAAAAGAGCACAAATATGCCCATTTTTCAAAGAACTCGGAACTGCTCTCAACTTGTTTAGTATGGAAGATAGCAAGAACCCTATTGCCAGTCGTTGACAAGAACAACCACCTCTCAAAACAATTTTTATCTCTGTTTTACAACTGAAAAGCTCTAGCACATGCTAAATCCCTGCTTCCCTCTGCGAAGGGCCTTTCTTTTACTTTTATGTTGAGTCTTCACCTTCTACCTTTATGCACCGTCTAAGAGAGCATAGTTGTCATTCTGAGTATAATGTGCATAGTCCCCAAATTTATTATTGATTGATTCATGATTATGGTATTGCGTGTTCTCAAATTATTTGTATCTAGTCGCCCTCTTAAACTTGAAGGTGTCCTATGCATTTATGTTTTGCTACTCCATGAGGGACAAGCTGAATACCACTTTGCTATGTTTTTCTATATGCTCGAAACAAACAAATGACTTTCAATGCATTATTACTCATGATCTTTTGTTTGTGTTACTTTTCATGTTATAACATGGTTGCTAAGTTCTATTGTCAAGATTATATCTTTTATGCCCATGTTTAGAGTACTTTGATCTCAGCACTCAATGCTTTACATCATTTTGATCAAGATTGTGTTGGTGTATGTCACCTCAAAAATTATTGTTTTGTTATCACTTACCTACTCAAGGACGAGCAGGAGTTAAGCTTGGGGATGCTTGATACGTCTCAAACGTATCTATAATTTTTGATGCTCCATGCTTGTTTATACACCATTTGCTTTGTGTTTTGTTTACACTTCATGGCATTTTTATGAATTTTCTGGAACTAACCTATTAACAAGATTCCATAGTGCCAATTCCTGTTTTCTGCTATTTTTGTGTTTTAGAAAAGTTACACGGGAAATATTCTCGGAATTGGATGAAACAAAAGCTGAAGTTTCTAATTACCTGACACGAAGACGGAGTCCAAAGGAGAGTCGGAGGCGGACCAAGGGGCAGCCACACCTGGTGGTGGCGCGGGCCACCCCTAGGTCGCGCCGCCAGGGGGTGTGACCGTCTGGTCCACCTCCTGACATCACCCTTCCGCCTATTTAATCCCCTCGACGAGAAAACCCTAAGGCCCGAACTCTTTTCCAGAAAACATACTGCAAGTCGCCGCCGTCGTCGACGCGAGATCGGGAGGGTCCAGAAGCTCTTCCCGGCACCCTGCCGGAGAGGGAAATCACCACTGGAGGCCTTCTTCATCACCATGCCTGCCTCCGGTGTGATGTGTGAGTATTCTACCTTGGACTATGGGTCCATAGCAGTAGCTAGATGGATGTCTTCTCCTCCATGTGCTTCATGTTTAGATCTTGTGAGCTGCCTATCATGATCAAGATCATTGTTATGTAATTCTACATGTTGTGTTTGTTGGGATCCGATAAATATTGAGTACTATATCAAGTTGATTTGTGATTTATTATCTCTATGTTGTTTATGATCTTGCATGCTCTCCATTGCTAGTAGATATCCTCGCCGAGTAGATGCTAGTGACTACAAGAGGGAGTATTTATGCTCGATAGTGGGTTCATGTCTCTAGTAATCTGGGAGAGTGACAATAACTTTTAAGGTTGTAGATGTGATGTTTCTACTAGAGAGAAAACAACAATCTTGTGTTCAAGGACATTTGTATTGTTTAAATTACACACTTTGCTTAAGGCGATAATCTGTTGGTTGCAACTTAATACCCAACGGTTGCTCGGATGACATCCGGCGGGTGGATTATTAGTCATAGATGCAGTTGGATTACGGTCTATGTATTATGTTGTAATGCCCAAGTGAATCTCATAGTGATCCTCATGACATGTACATGCATTGCTATGCATTCTTTATTCTGTCAATTGCCCAACTGTAATTTGTTTACCCAGCATGTTATTTATCTTTATGGAGAGACACCTCTAGTGAACTGTGAACCCTGGTCCATTCTTTTACATATATATTACCGTTTACTTTCTACAAGCATTATTTACTTTCTTGCAAACAAACATCTATTACCACACAATACGTCTAATCCTTTGTTTATAGCAAACCAGTGAGATTGACAATCTCAATACAAGTTGGGGCAAAGTACTTTGGTTGTGTTGTGTGCAGGTTCCACGTTGCTGCTGGTGCCGAAGCTACGCCCCAGACAGGCGCCATAAACAAATTCTCTAGAGTCGTCGCCAAAGCCAGCTAGCATCAACCTTCAGAAGTGGTTTCTTTCTCCTACTGGTCGATTAAACCTTGGTTTCATAATCAAGGGAAACTTGCTGCTGTGCTCACCACACCTTCCTCTTGGGGTTCCAAACTAATTGGCTAGCACCGCTAACAATTATCATGGCAGATGGCAGTGGAAACACCCTTGTCCTCTGTCTTTGACACCGAGGCATCGAAATTAATTTTTGGTGTTGGCGTTGAAGGATGGATCCAACACGGTTGTGCCCTCAGACTGTCGGGGGGATAACCCCCGGTAGGGTCAAGAGACTAGAAAGACACAAAGTCTATGGTTGACTTGTGCCGAGTTATCAAGAAAGGGCCTGGCCGGAATATGAGAGCATCGGCCAGGCTGGCATATGTGTGTATCCCGGCTAATACTTGGATATGCCGGTATAGCCGGAATACTGGTATATGTGTGCCGGCATATACTTAGATATGCCGGCCTAACCATTTGGTGTGTTGTGCAGGAGCAGGGGAGGCCGGATTACCCGACCCTCGTAGGTCGTTGGTCCGGCATATAAGTCCTGGGTATGGCCAACGGTCATATCCGGGATACTTAAGTCAACCAAGGTGTCACATCCCTACAATCAAGGAAGAAAACATTCAAGCATGGTAGCAGAGTAAGATGGCAGGGTGCACAGTGGAGGTTACCTACCCTCACTGTGCACAAGTACGAGCTCACCGCACAGAGGTAAGGCCACAGTTCAAGAGGTACAAGGTACAGGGATATGGCGTCCCATCGAGAGCAATCAGGGGCGAAGTCAAGGGTCTCTGCCATCGTCACCAGCTCCTGTTTGGAGTGTAGCCCGTGTCTTGTGGTCTTGTATGACCGTTGTAACCCTGGCCACCACTAGAGGTGTCTCTCCATAAAGATAAATAACATGCTGGGTAAACAAATGATGAGGTTGTAGGTCGTAGGTGTTGAGGAAGTCCCGGAAGAAGTCCGATGCCGGCAGGCCGAAGCCACGCTCGAAGTGGGCGATGAAGACGACGCGTTCGCCAGGTTCAGGTGCCGGCACAGTTTCTCCTGCTGGTAGCCGGCATGCTACGCCCTCCGGGACTCTCCTGGTGGAGGTGACCCAGGATATGTCGGCCGGAGTAACCTCCGACCCCTCCCAGCCGGAGCGTCCTTGGGCTCGGGCCGAGGTATCTTCCTCAGAGGCCGAGGTGCCCGTCATGCTTGAAGATGCCATCTTAGTGGCCGAGACAAGGCGTGAGAGCCGGAGTCCCGTGATGATATTCCTATCAAGGCCGGAGAAAAGAGGGAGGTTAGTCTCTCCGGCATACCACTCTCCCCAAGGTTAGCAGAAATCAAAGATCTACCGAGCCAGTTAAAACAGGAAACAAATAAGGGTAAAAATTCTAAGGAAGAACACCTGTGAGCGCTGTTAGCAATGCTAGTCGAATCCAGAGAGGAACTGCACTAGATCTATGCGGATATGGCTACCAATGAGAAGCTATGAAGAAGCATCAAAGAGGAAGAACAGAGGGAGAGAGGAACTCACCGGAGTTTGGCCGACGGCGAAAGAACGACGACGGCGAGCGTACAGAAGAAGATCCAATCTCCCTGCAATGCTGCAGAGAGAAGAGGCGGCGGCGGCATCGTCAATGGTGATGCCGTGCGTCGTCGGGCGTCGGCGCCGGAGTAGAGCGGGTCGTCGGCGGCGCTCCTTCTCTGTCCCTCGGTCCGGCGGCGAAGCGCAAGGGGCAGGAGAGCAGAAGAGGAAGAAGGCACTGTGGCGGGGGTAAAAAGAGCAAGTTTACCCCCACCCCATATTTATACCGAAGAGGCAGGGTCGTGGGGATCGTGGGTAGTGTTCCACTCCCCCGACCGTTCCTGCAGAGAGTCGCCACGTGGCGGCACAGAGTGGGGCGGCGGTTCCGGTAACCGTGCCATGACGCAATGATGGCAAGGAGTAACTGCACTGTGAACCGTCACATCGTGGGTGACCGTTCGAGGTGGCAGGACAGTTACAAGTTTCGATGCAAAGCTGTCAGGCATGGCTTCTCGAGGAAGACTCGTCTATATGTCGGATTAACTGCCCGATGTATATGTTCCGTCCGGAATACCCTCGGGACCGGCCGGAATAAGTTTTGGAACAGGAACAGAGGCCGGGATATAATCTGATCACCGGGACATAATGAAGAAAGGTATGTTGAACCTGTCGAGGCTCCACAGCTATGACTGGGGAACCTCGGCAGCTTCGGGGACTAGTGTCGGGGGGATAACCCCCGGTAGGGTCAAGAGACTAGAAAGACACAAAGTCTATGGTTGACTTGTGCCGAGTTATCAAGAAAGGGCCTGGCCGGAATATGAGAGCATCGGCCAGGCCGGCATATGTGTGTATCCCGGCTAATACTTGGATATGCCGGTATAGCCGGAATACTGGTATATGTGTGCCGGCATATACTTAGATATGCCGGCCTAACCATTTGGTGTGTTGTGCAGGAGCAGGGGAGGCCGGATTACCCGACCCTCGTAGGTCGTTGGTCCGGCATATAAGTCCTGGGTATGGCCAACGGTCATATCCGGGATACTTAAGTCAACCAAGGTGTCACATCCCTACAATCAAGGAAGAAAACATTCAAGCATGGTAGCAGAGTAAGATGGCAGGGTGCACAGTGGAGGTTACCTACCCTCACTGTGCACAAGTACGAGCTCACCGCACAGAGGTAAGGCCACAGTTCAAGAGGTACAAGGTACAGGGATATGGCGTCCCATCGAGAGCAATCAGGGGCGAAGTCAAGGGTCTCTGCCATCGTCACCAGCTCCTGTTTGGAGTGTAGCCCGTGTCTTGTGGTCTTGTATGACCGTTGTAACCCTGGCCACCACTATATAAGGTGGCATAGGGAGCCCTGGTAAAGGGTTGGTCACTCTGTGTTCCTACACTTAGCAGTTCATCTTCCTTCTCTAGCAGAGAGCTTGGAAGCACCATTGTTGTGTACTACATCGACCCAAATATACAATCAGTAGAGCAGGAGTAGGGGTGTTATCTCCTTACGAGAGCCCCGAACCTGGGTAGATCAGTGCCTCTTTCTGTCGTGCTTTTTAGCTCGTTCCCCTCTCCCGAATCCTCCAGCAGCTAGTTCGGCCCCCATTTAAGCCATCCTATGGCATATGTTGTTTCACCACGACGACATTTGGCGCCCACCGTGGGGCAGATCGATATGCTGGGCGGAGTGTTCATTCGGACGGGGTCTGTGATAGCAGCTTCGGGAGTGCGCGTGGTCTCTGGCCTCGTCCAGAGGCTAGGCTCGCTCAGTTTCGTCAGTGACAACGCCGGTTGTCTCGGTGGCCGGCCGTTCCCCAGGGATGGCCGGATTATGTCTTTCGGTTCCCACGAGGTGTACGTGGGGACTGAGAGAATTTGCAGGAAGGAGGTGCTGGTGGCGTCGGATCCTCCGTCACATCGGCTGGCTCACGCTGGGCGTAGCGCTCGCTCAGTAGAGCCAGCTGAGGTGATGATGGCCGGCACATCCGTGCCGCCGGCGGAAGATGCCGGCAAAGCAGCAGCGGCCGGAGCTTCTCCTCCGGAGCCGCCGAAGGTCAAGAGGTCGGCGCGTCCTCCGTTGGAGCGTGCGGAGAACCTGGCCGGCACTTCCGGTGTGCCGGCTAGGGGCGAGGTTCTTCTTCCCATCATCGACCGGCTTCTCGAGCCGGTGCGATCCGGCGTTGATCCGGAGCAGACAAGGGAGGTCCTGGAGGGATCTCGTCAGGCCCTCGTCGACGAGGCCCTGGCCATGAACCAGGAGCGCGAACGGTTTAACCGGCAACTCCGTGAGTATGAGGCAGCCCATGGTTTTACTCCTGTAGTAATCCGGCCTAGCCGGATAGAAGAGGTTAGAACTAGAGGCAGAAATCTTAATGCTGAGATAGGAAAAGATGCTAGAGATAAGAGTCATACCGCAACTAGTACTGTGCCTAAGGTAGTCTATAGTTCGCCAGTAAAGAACCTTAGAGCGGCGGCCGAGGTAGCTAAGGATTTATCCCATATCCAAGCTGGGGTCTTCCCGAGATTCAATCCCGCCCGGCATTTCGCTGGAGCATCTGAGGAAGCCATCGATCAAACCCTCGCCGGAGTCATCCTCCATTTATGTCCCGCCAGGTCCAGACGAAGCAGTTCCAATGGAGATAGATGCCGGAGCCAGGACGGATAACCCGGGGACTGTTTCCTCAGTCCCGGGGACTGGGCCGGCATATGCTGTTAGTACAGTATTCCGGAGCAAAACTAAAGGCAAGGGTAAAATGTGCCAAGAGGTTGTGCCGGTATACCCGGGGACTGCTCCGGCATACCCGGGGACTGATTCTTCAGTCCCGGGGACTTCGCAGCCCATGGAGATCGATTATGTGTCGGTCGAAATGATGGAAATAGATCAGGCAGTGTTCACTGTCAGGGAAGTGCCCTCATGGGCACGTCCTATCATGAACTTCATGGTGGATGGTCAAGTGCCGGCGGATGAAACCGAGGCCCACCGGGTTATAAGGAGATCCAAAGCGTATACCATCATCAACAAAGAAATATACAAGAGAAGTACCACCGGAGTATTGCAGAGATGTGTCGAATCTGCGGAGGGTCTGGAGATGCTCCGGGAAATTCACCAGGGGGAGTGTGGTCACCATGCTTCGTCCAGGGCATTGGTGGCAAAGGTATTCCAGCATGGCTTCTATTGGCCAACGGCACTGCAAGAGGCAGAAAACTTGGTCCGGAAATGTAATGGGTGTCAAAGATATGCCCACCAGATTCATCAGCCGGCATCTGCCCTGAAAACTATCCCAATAACCTGGCCCTTTGCTGTTTGGGGCCTGGATATGGTCGGGGCTTTTAAGCCGGCCAGAGGGAAAATGACCCATATCCTGGTCATGGTGGACAAGTTCACCAAGTGGATTGAAGTGAAGCCCATAAGCAAGTGTGATGGTCACACAGCAGTGAAATTCTTAAAGGATATAATCTTGAGATATGGTGTTCCTCATAGCATCATCACTGACAATGGGTCAAACTTTGCCCAAGGGCCATTTGCCAGATTTTGTGAGGAAGTGGGAATCCGGCTGGACGTTGCGTCGGTTGCCCACCCTTGTGCCAATGGCCAAGTAGAGAGATCGAATGGGCTAGTATTATCCGGCATAAAACCCCGGCTGATAGAGCCCCTGGAGAAAACTCCGGGATGTTGGCTAGATGAGCTGCCAGCAGTGCTGTGGAGTTTAAGAACAACTCCGAATAGATCAACAGGCTACACACCATTTTTCCTGGTGTATGGAGCAGAAGCTGTGCTTCCAATAGATGTAATACATGATGCACCAAGAATAGTGCTATATACTGAGGAAGAGGCTAAAGAAGCCAGAGAAAATGATGTTGATCTGCTAGAGGAAGCAAGGAAAATAACTCTGTCAAGAACAGCAGTATATCAGCAGAACCTCAGACGCTATCATGCGCAGAAGGTAAATCCAAGGATATTTCAAGAGGGAGATCTAGTACTCCGGCTAAAGCAAGGAACAGAAGGCCGGCATAAGTTAACTCCTCCATGGGAGGGGCCATTCATTGTGAGCAGAGCTCTGCACAATGATGCCTATTATCTTATAGATGCGCAGGACCCCAAGAAGAATAAGGCGGACAGGTCCGGAGAAGAAACCAAGAGGCCATGGAACATAGCTCTACTGCGCCCCTTTTACTCCTGAGCAACACAATGTATGTATTTCCATATTTTCCTTTGTATGCCGGCGTGTTGTGCCGCACAAGACTAATGAATGAAATACCGGCATCCCGAAGAAGCCGGGTAACTAGCTCCGAGGTATATTTGTTGTTTATTTACAGTTTTTTGTTATATGCCGGCTGGCTTTATTTGAATGTTTCCTATGTCGGCCTAGTAATGTGTCGGCACCAAAGGCCACTCTTCGACTCAGCTGCTGTCCGAAACCCGGCTTCATGGCTAGCAAGAGTAGATGCCGGAGATTGTCTACACATGGAAAACGGCTAAGGAAATACAAAGCAAGCGAACCGACATTTTCGTTAAAGCTAAAGTTAAAATTTAAAGTGTCGGATGATTTGAAGTCTAAGTCTCAAAGTTAAAGTACTGTATGTTCGAGGAAGCAACCTTGAGACTCATACGTCGAAAGCCAATTGAGGTAGACAAGCAGCCAAGGTTGTGAAATTGAGGAAACAGGAAAACAACTCGGTGACTTAGCCAAAAGATGATCCGGCATTAGTAACAAGCAAACCAAGATAAAACTTGTTCAGGAAGCAAACCAAAGGAAATTAAGCGTGTATATTACATCTGCACCCGGTATACCGGGGATCTGATAAAACTTAAAGTTTTTATGCTGCAAAGTCAAGGACCAGGGGCAGAAGCAGAGGCGCCGGCTGGTGGAGCAGTGGCGGTGGAGATGTCGGCTTCAGGAGTGCCGGACCCAGCAGATGGAATGGAGCCATCACCTCCGCCCGGGGCAGATGCCTGTTCCGGGACATCAGTGTCGGCCTCTTCAGCTTCATCTTCATCCTGGCTGGAGTCGGAGCCCTCAGCAGCGGCGGATGTCCCGGCATCGTCCTTCTTCTCCGGCTCACGGATATCCCGAACGAAGGCGTCGGTGTCGGCATAGTCCACATAGCTGTGGGCCAGCTCCCGTCGGCGCCGGATGTGTTCCGGATCCGTGGTCCAGATGGATCCTTCGCGCACAGTGCGCAAAGTCTCCAAGTCAGCCTTTTCATACCAGGACAAGAAGTAGCTGAGAGCTTCGTCAGCTCCAACCCTCGCGCCGGAATCTCGCCACTCCCGGAGGCGAACCTTGGCCAGCTGCAGATCGTTGCCGAGGTCGACGGGATCAGTGGGAGTCCTTTGTCCCGGCCAGAGGGCAGAGAATGCCTCCTGGGCGCCATATAAGAGTTCTTCGGTGTAGAGCGTCATGGCGTTTTTCCGGGACTGCAGAGCCAGCAGCTGCTCCGACATGTCCCAGTTGGGCGAGTCAACCGGAACACCCCGGCTTTCTCGATCCAACTGCAAAGCCCTCTCAACGTCTTCGACGGAAGCGGGAAACATGTCTGAGGAATAGAAACAATGTTAGCAAAAGGAGAATATGCCGGAGAGAATTACACTATGTCGGGAAGGATAAAGGGAAAGGATTTGAAGCTTACTGGCAAGGTCGGCATTCAGCTGTGCAACTGTAACCTCCCATTTGGTGGCCAGCTCCTTCAGGCTATCCAGTTCAGCGTGGGCGTTGGAGGCATCAGTCTCGGAGGTGACAAGTAGGGACTGGGTTTTCTTCAGTAGGCCCTCCCTCTGTTCCTTTTCGTCCAGAAGCTCGGTGATCCGGCCCTTCAGCTGCTCAACCTCGGCCTTGTGACCGGCATCCCGGTCGTCCAGTTGCTTGGCTACATCCACTGAGGACACACAGTCCTGGTGGCGTGCCTCCAGTGCAGCTTTCTCGTCTGAAAAGATTTGAAGTCAAAACAAGGATTTGAAGAAAGAAAACAGTGAAAAGATTAAAGGATTTGAAGTACAGAAGGATTAGTTCAAGGTTAAGAGGATCCGGCATACCAGTAAGTTCCTTCACTCTCTTGGTAAGCTCGGTGACTTGTGCTTCGGCACCAGCTGCCAAATGTCAGACAAAGATTAGGTGTCAGCATATTAAGATGTGCCGGCCAGAGGACTATTGAGAAGGGCAAGGTATGTCGGCTGAAATTACCTTTCTGGGACAGTTCCAGCTGGAGCTTGCTGTGTGCGTCGGAAAGCTTCCGATGCTCGCACACCAAGTCATGGAACATGTCGGCACGGGCGTTATTCATGCGCTGCAAAAGTATTAGGATTTGAAGGGATATGAGATAACTAAAGCATGCCAGTACAGTTGAAGATTATATGAACTATTTATGCTATAGGAGATCCGGCACAGGTGTTGCGCACCTATCCCGGCTCTCGGTGACTAGGATTTGAAGCTCGAATCGAGCTTATATCTCGGTCAGGAGGATTTGAAAGATAATTGAGATGTGAAATTGTAGAGACCCGGCACAGGTGCTGCGCACCTATCCCGGCTCTCGGTGACTAGGATTTGAAGCTCGAATCGAGCTCATATGTCGGAAAGTTAATTGCAAAAGCAGCTAAGTGCAAAAGGTCTTGGAAAATCCCGGATGTCCGTATCCCGGACAGCCGACATTTTCGGGGACTGGGGATATCTATATGTAAAGGACTTACGTTGGTGGCATCGGCCAGGCGATGAAGTCGTTGCTGAAGACTGAGAAGTTCGCAGGCAATAGGAATGGGCTTAGCGGCCAGGATATCAGCTGGGTTGCCGGTGGCCGAAGCTTCGGCCTGTTTCTTCTTCTTGGATTCAGCTGTGTCCAGGGAGTCGGCGTCATTCCATTTCTCGCAGCGCTCCTTGAGAGACCCGAGGCTTTGGTCACTCTTTGTCACCAGGGGGATGATGCCCTCAAGTTCTGGCGTGTTGAAGAAGTTGCGCCGGTAGCCAGGCCGGGCTGCTGCCCTGCCAAGATGCAGGGCCAGAGCAGAGCTGGTCCGAGGCGTTGCCTTAGGAGGAGCAGTGGCGGCGGATGGAGTGCCGGACTTGGTCGGCTGGATCTTCAATGTGCCGGACTTGGCCGGGGCAGAGGTCTTGGCCGGCGCCGTGGTCTTGGCCGGTGCAGGAGTCGTTTCAGCAGAAGGAGTTTTGGGCACGGGCTGTTCCGGCGCGGCCGGTGCATCTTGGCCAGCAGAGGCAGGATCCGGAATAGTCCGGACTTCCGGCACTAAAGGGCCTTTACCCTTGATGTCTGCTCCGGCGTCTTCAGTTGTGCCGGCGTCGCTGGTGGGCGCGCCGGAGTCTGGTGCTTCTTGGTGGGCTCCTGTGTCCATGTGGACATCAGGAGCCGGAGGTTCCTGTTGAGCCCCCGAGTCCATGTGGACGTCGGGGGCAGAGGTGTCTTGTTCCGGCGGAGGAACGTCCTTCGCCGGGGAGGAGGTCTTGTCGGGCGCAGGCGAGGATGCCGGCGCCGGGGAGGTCGTGTGGCTGGCAGAGGGTATGTCGGAGGTAGCAGTGGCCGCGGGCTTGGTAACTTTCGGGTCGCCACTCGAGCCAGAAGCTTGTTCCGGCGCAAGAGGAGCTCTGAAAGAGAAAAAACGCCAAGTCAATAATGCAAGCAAGAGATATGTCGGAAATGAAACAAGCAGAAGGAACTTACCCCGCGGCGACAGGTCTCGGTTTCTTCAGTATGGGCACGCCGACCTTCTGCCTCTTCGACTTCTGAGGTGTGTCGGGCTGGGGCTTCACCCCTCGCTTCCGGCCGGCACGTCCGCCGGTGGAAGGAGGTCCCTGGTTCAGAGGGGCGGCGTCGATAACCATATCGTCCGGGATAGCTGAGGACGGCATTGGAAACTCGTAAGCAATAGGTGTTTCTGGAAAGGCATACGCAAGTGGCATCGGGTCATAGTACAGCAGGATCTCCTCGTCAGAATCAATCTCACTCCGGTCTTGAGTATAATGCCGGGATGAAGAGCCCTTACCCATGGCAGCTGCAGCACGGGTGCTCCTGGGAAGCTTATCCCAATGATCCGGATCTTCAACATCCGCAACAGTGCGGTCCGCCGCGATCTTGATCCGGGAGTTCTCCATGGCTTGGAAGCTGAATTTCTGTATAAACAGCAAAGTCAAGTATTCAGACAAGGAAATATGCCGGTGGAAGAGGTATGTCGGATCAATATGATATGTGTCGGCAAACAGACATGTGTCGGCTTAAGTATCTATGTGCCGGACATGGACTTTATGTATCGGATAAGATGGTTTACCGTTGGGGCGGGCCTATCCCGGCTGTATGGTTCTAGCCCCCAGGCAAAAGTGGCCTGAGAGGACTTGCAGACATCCTTAATCCGGCGCAGAATGTCGGCCGGAGTCAGCTCGTGTGTGGAGTGCCGGGTGGGGTCCATTGGCCCGCTCATCTGGCAGATCTTGTGCGACCGGCGCTGCAGAGGGGAGACGCGCCGGCTTATATAGCAGGCCACCAGGTCTTGAGGAGTAAGACCGGCATCCCGGAGCTCGCCCTTAACCCGGTGAAGCGCATTCACCGGCATCACCGAGTTCTTCGGGTTGTAGGTCCAGTTCGTCATAGCCAAGGGTGGCTCGTCCACAAATGGCGGCAGGTTGAGCAGATCCCCGTCGGTGGTGTTCTTGACGTAGAAGAAGCTTTTCTGCCACTTCTTGCAAGATTCCAGGAGTTCCACCTTGGGGAAGTCCGAGCCCTTTCGGGACATGATGGTGGCCGCGCCGCAGAGGGTCATGGGGCGGTCCTTCTTTTCCTGGGCCGTCTCCGGCGGGTCGTCCTTGCTCCGGGGCGGCTCTTGGACGACTTGCTTCCGCAGTTGGAAGTACTTCGCCCAGCCTTGAGTAAGGGGCTCTATGCCGGCATAGCCCTCGCAAAAAGCAGCGAAGGCGGAGAGGATCATCACGGCATTGGCCGGGATATGATGAGGTTGTAGGTCGTAGGTGTTGAGGAAGTCCCGGAAGAAGTCCGATGCCGGCAGGCCGAAGCCACGCTCGAAGTGGGCGATGAAGACGACGCGTTCGCCAGGTTCAGGTGCCGGCACAGTTTCTCCTGCTGGTAGCCGGCATGCTACGCCCTCCGGGACTCTCCTGGTGGAGGTGACCCAGGATATGTCGGCCGGAGTAACCTCCGACCCCTCCCAGCCGGAGCGTCCTTGGGCTCGGGCCGAGGTATCTTCCTCAGAGGCCGAGGTGCCCGTCATGCTTGAAGATGCCATCTTAGTGGCCGAGACAAGGCGTGAGAGCCGGAGTCCCGTGATGATATTCCTATCAAGGCCGGAGAAAAGAGGGAGGTTAGTCTCTCCGGCATACCACTCTCCCCAAGGTTAGCAGAAATCAAAGATCTACCGAGCCAGTTAAAACAGGAAACAAATAAGGGTAAAAATTCTAAGGAAGAACACCTGTGAGCGCTGTTAGCAATGCTAGTCGAATCCAGAGAGGAACTGCACTAGATCTATGCGGATATGGCTACCAATGAGAAGCTATGAAGAAGCATCAAAGAGGAAGAACAGAGGGAGAGAGGAACTCACCGGAGTTTGGCCGACGGCGAAAGAACGACGACGGCGAGCGTACAGAAGAAGATCCAATCTCCCTGCAATGCTGCAGAGAGAAGAGGCGGCGGCGGCATCGTCAATGGTGATGCCGTGCGTCGTCGGGCGTCGGCGCCGGAGTAGAGCGGGTCGTCGGCGGCGCTCCTTCTCTGTCCCTCGGTCCGGCGGCGAAGCGCAAGGGGCAGGAGAGCAGAAGAGGAAGAAGGCACTGTGGCGGGGGTAAAAAGAGCAAGTTTACCCCCACCCCATATTTATACCGAAGAGGCAGGGTCGTGGGGATCGTGGGTAGTGTTCCACTCCCCCGACCGTTCCTGCAGAGAGTCGCCACGTGGCGGCACAGAGTGGGGCGGCGGTTCCGGTAACCGTGCCATGACGCAATGATGGCAAGGAGTAACTGCACTGTGAACCGTCACATCGTGGGTGACCGTTCGAGGTGGCAGGACAGTTACAAGTTTCGATGCAAAGCTGTCAGGCATGGCTTCTCGAGGAAGACTCGTCTATATGTCGGATTAACTGCCCGATGTATATGTTCCGTCCGGAATACCCTCGGGACCGGCCGGAATAAGTTTTGGAACAGGAACAGAGGCCGGGATATAATCTGATCACCGGGACATAATGAAGAAAGGTATGTTGAACCTGTCGAGGCTCCACAGCTATGACTGGGGAACCTCGGCAGCTTCGGGGACTAGTGTCGGGGGGATAACCCCCGGTAGGGTCAAGAGACTAGAAAGACACAAAGTCTATGGTTGACTTGTGCCGAGTTATCAAGAAAGGGCCTGGCCGGAATATGAGAGCATCGGCCAGGCCGGCATATGTGTGTATCCTGGCTAATACTTGGATATGCCGGTATAGCCGGAATACTGGTATATGTGTGCCGGCATATACTTAGATATGCCGGCCTAACCATTTGGTGTGTTGTGCAGGAGCAGGGGAGGCCGGATTACCCGACCCTCGTAGGTCATTGGTCCGGCATATAAGTCCTGGGTATGGCCAACGGTCATATCCGGGATACTTAAGTCAACCAAGGTGTCACATCCCTACAATCAAGGAAGAAAACATTCAAGCATGGTAGCAGAGTAAGATGGCAGGGTGCACAGTGGAGGTTACCTACCCTCACTGTGCACAAGTACGAGCTCACCGCACAGAGGTAAGGCCACAGTTCAAGAGGTACAAGGTACAGGGATATGGCGTCCCATCGAGAGCAATCAGGGGCGAAGTCAAGGGTCTCTGCCATCGTCACCAGCTCCTGTTTGGAGTGTAGCCCGTGTCTTGTGGTCTTGTATGACCGTTGTAACCCTGGCCACCACTATATAAGGTGGCATAGGGAGCCCTGGTAAAGGGTTGGTCACTCTGTGTTCCTACACTTAGCAGTTCATCTTCCTTCTCTAGCAGAGAGCTTGGAAGCACCATTGTTGTGTACTACATCGACCCAAATATACAATCAGTAGAGCAGGAGTAGGGGTGTTATCTCCTTACGAGAGCCCCGAACCTGGGTAGATCAGTGCCTCTTTCTGTCGTGCTTTTTAGCTCGTTCCCCTCTCCCGAATCCTCCAGCAGCTAGTTCGGCCCCCATTTAAGCCATCCTATGGCATATGTTGTTTCACCACGACGACACAGACCAGGCCAGGGCACTCGCTCTGCCGCTAGAGGGAGGCTTTGCAAGAGCCTTTAGTTTTGCCATAAAATTATTGATAAACCCGTGTGTCAACAGAGGACTCTGAAATATTTCCTTGTGTATGGCCTTTCTTCTCATAGTCCATATAGCCTAGAGAGTAACTGCAAGGAGGGTAAATTGCTCGTGTGGTAGTGTCTCGATTAAATGGAATAACCATTGCTTACCATTTTCCTCACCGCATGCGATCATGTGCTCAACCATAAGCTCATCCGAGAGGAACCACACACTATCGACCATGTTACACTCGATAAAAGAGTGCTTCCAGGAATCCTCGGCACCACAAAGACCGCAAGTGCTCGTCATATAAATTATTCGATGCACCGGAGCATCATAAGTAATTGTTGGGCTAACCTCCATAGGAAAACTCTAATCTTGGATGGAACATCCATAAAGAGCTCCATCATTTGACCTCAGTTTCAGCACCAGAAGATCCCAGGTTGCCGTTGAAATAATTCTCGCAGCTCACTTTCATATTAACCATCATTCTGTAAGCCGATCTGACAGAGAATAAACCTTTCTGAACAGAACTCCATGCACAAAAATCTGATTGCCTCCTTGTACACAAAGGTATGCTCAGAATTGTTATCGCATCCTCGTTTATAAAGCATGCTTTGACTAAATCTTCCTTCCACAAAGTTGAAGTTTCATCAATAAGATCCAAAACCGGTTCTCAATTAGAGATGCACAAGGTTTCATCATTGTGTCCCTAGGAAGCTAATTATCTGACCAGATCTTGGTAGACCGTCCATCACCAATGCCCTTGATAAGCCATTGGACAAGAATATATCTCTCATCTAGAATCGACCTCCATATCTGTGATGGATGCGAGCCCAATTCAGCCTCCAACATAGTACCATTCGGAAAGTAAATCACCTTGAGTATCCGGGCATGATATCCCACAAGTATAGGGGATCGTGTGTAGCCTTTTCAATAAGTAAGAGTGTCGAACCCAACGAGGAGCTAAAGGTAGGATAAATGTTCTCTCAAGTTCTATCAACCGCTGATACAACTCTACGCACAATAAACATTTGCATCATCTAGGAAATAAAACTAGAGCAACAATACGGGTATAAGAGATAGCTTTGCAAGATAATAAATACAAGAAAGTAATTGTTAGCGCTGCAGCAATAAAATATACTAAGTAACCATAAACTAATAGTACCATGAGTGTGGAAAAGTGGTGGTAATAGTGGTGGCTTTGTCTAAGTTCAATTAGTGAATAAACCGGGTTCATTGTCTTCGATGCAGTTTTCTATGTGGGAGAGGCTAAATATACAAGCACTTCACTACATGGAAATACAAGTACTATATGATTGAATTGTTAGAAAGCATCAGCAAATACTAACAATGTATTAAGGTTTCCCCAACCATAGCCTTAAGTTAATGGTCATCTTACTCCCATACGTGCAACGTTCCGGTTCGCGTCCTCAGGTTTCTGTCATTCCGGCAGAACTACCCCTTTCCTATTGCACATACTACTAACCCTAAGATGTTTAATCCATGCACGCATAAATATAATGGACACCAAAGGACAGTACCATATCCACATACAACTCTAATGAACCAAAGACATTCAACAAATCAATCTAAGAACAAATAAACTATGCAAACATGACATAGATCATAGGATAAATATTATAGCATCAGACACCATGTTTACATAGGACGGTACAGAGGTGTGTGGGAGGATGAAGCACTGCGTAATAGAAGGAGTTGGTGATGGAGATAGCGGTGAAGATGGCGGAGATGAGCAGCGAGGGGCGCGGGCGGCGGCGGCGGCGCGGGGGACTCCCCCGCCGCCGGCATCATGGGGGAGCGCCGCCCCTTGGCCCCCTTCCTTCATGGCTTCATGGGAGCCCTCCCCCATGGAGATGGGATCTATGGGGGAGGCAAAAACGTGACTCTGGTGGCTGCAAATTCGTGGGTGGAGGTGTCTCCCACGAGTTAGGTTTCCTCCCCTTATATAGCTTCTCGAATTCCCATCTCCCCATCTTGGGCCGCACTAGATCGGGCCTAACTCGGCCGTCCGGACCGGAATCAGGCGAATTTTATGTCCAGAAAGTTTGCCGTGAAATTCCCTACAACTTTGTAGTTGAAGAGTTTTCTGTTTGACACCGTCTTCGACCCGTAACGTGACCATCTTCGAAAAAAGTTCTGGCACAGATTTCTGGAAAGTCTCAATTTGACTCCAATAAGGTTTCCACTTGTATTCTTGGTAATTCCTACACATCAAAGTGTAAAACAAGAACATTGTGCACTTTTGCAACTATTATTAGGTTAGTCTAAATAAATCATAAAAGTGCCACAAAGTGTAGATAAAACATATAGCAATTGGTGTAAAACAAGCATGGAGCATAAAAAATTATAGATACGTTTGCAACGTATCAGGGCACTCAATGAATCTTGTTCTTGCAACATTATCCAAGATTGTTGTGCTAATAAGCATAAGTTAAATAGTTCCAGATCTCTGAAACCTAGTTCCCCGATGTGCTTTGGTGTTGTCATGTTTTCCCAAGATACCCAACAAGGTTTCCTCTCCCCTTCCCTACTTACCCACAAGAATTTACGAATAGGAGAATTGATGTGCTCACATAGTCCCCAAGGTAACCTAAAACAAGAGATGGAAAACACCTTATTGCTTGAGCAACCGATTTAATTAGTACCTCCTTGCCCTTATCCAAGAGGATTTTCTCAAGCCATCCTTTGACTTTGCTCCAAACTCTATCTCTCAGAAATTTGAAAGTTCCATATCTTGATGTACCAACATCAGTAGGCATATCAAGATATCTCCCATTCAATGCTTCATTACTAACATCAAGAATGTTCTTAATCTCATCGTGTAAAGGATGCGGGCATCTGATGTCTACGCACATGCCTGTTCTTGTAGACAGTGTTGGGCCTCCAAGTGCAGAGGTTTGTAGAGCAGCAGCAAGTTTCCCTTAAGTGGATCACCCAAGGTTTATCGAACTCAGGGAGGAAGAGGTCAAAGCTATCCCTCTCAAGCAACCCTGCAATTACGATACAGAAAGTCTCTTGTGTCCCCAACACACCCAATATACTTGTCAGATGTATAGATGCACTAGTTCGGCGTAGAGATAGTGAAATACAAGTAGTAGTGATGATTATGAGTAGTAAATGTAATATGGAATAAGTATCGCTGCAAGCAAACATGTAACAAAACAGGAAGTAAACGGTGTGCAAAGCTTGGAAACAAGGCTTGGGGATCATACTTTCACTAGTGGACACACTCCCAACAAATATAACATAATTGAACCAATAGATACTATCATCAATATGCAACTCAAAACAATTCTCCAATGGAAAACATACACTAATCATGCGTAGGGCTACGAAGCACTCCTCAAAGTCCGTATGTACCCAAACTAGATTGCCCCACACTATCACCGTGAACGCACTAGATGGTTCCAACAAACACCAACATTTCATAGAGACATTAACCAAAAAGATACACATGATGCACACACTAGTCACCTTTACACCATGATACGAGGTATCTCCGGAGAGTATAATAATAAAGCATAGGAGTAGCATAATATCTGAATAATAACATCTAACAATTCAACTAGATACAAAGTGTTGGGGATATACCAAATGGGTATACCAGCGACGTAGTCCTAAATCAGCAAGCTAGGGTGGCCCATCAGGGGTGGTATGGCGGATTCGCCATACCGGGCGGCCCAGTTGCTGAAGTTGCCACGGCGGTACTGGACGCAGGCGTTTATGGCGGATCCTCAGACAGGCTTGGTGGATTACTGACGATAGGCCCATGGCGGATTACTGACGATAGGCCCATGGCGGATCCGGAGACGGCCCATGGCGGGTTACCTTGACGTGCACGCATAGGACTTAGTCTAGGACTCCAAGTTGTATCCGCTCCGGTACCAACGTGTAGCCCACGCCAGGCGCCTTTATAAGCCCGGCGTGGAGCAGCCCTTGAGGCACGTTAGACGTTCTAGTCATAAGGCCAATCGCATAGCGAAACAGCCAACCTCATCATTGTAATCGAGCACTTGTTGCCATATAGTGAATTATAGCAGCACGTAGGATCTCGCCACCGTCGCGGGATCTGAAGCTGGGTAAACTCGTGCTACCACCGTCCTGGATCGCTCCTCCGTGTTCACCCCCTTCCACAAACCGCCATACCCCTACCTCTATGGCAGATCTGTTGACGAAACCACGACAGTTGGCGCCCACCGTGGGGCTTAGCGCGTCTGGAGGGCGGATCCAGGCGGGATCCGCCTTTGCAGGCATCGGCGACACCGTCGCCATCGGGCGCGTCCTCTATGATTCCGGCTTCCCCATCGTCCCAGCAGATAACCTCTGGGTGCCGGCTAGAGAATACCCTGCTCGATTCACCGTCGTTCCGATTGGAGATATCCATATCTTCATTGGAGAGACAAACCCTACCCCCGCCATGGAAACCAATTTCCGGCGGATCGGTATGGCTGAAATCCCCAAACGGACCGCTTTCGAGCTGGAGACGGAGGAGGACTCATCTGACCCGGAACTTTCCAAGTTGCCCAGATTGGATCTGAAAAATAATCCCACCCAGCCCGCCCTAGAGGTAGAGGAAGTGGTGGAAGACCGCTGTGACTCCGCCATGAGTAATCTGGCGTTAGAGACACCACGGTACTGCCTTGTTGCGTTCGCAGGCATCACTTCGGGATCTACCTCCAATGGAGGAGAAGATAGCCCAGGTGAATCCACCTTGAGGCACTTAACGAAAGTGGTGAATCGGATGACTGGGACAACAAGGGCTATGATTCTGACCATTACGACGCCGCCATGAGAAAAATCGAGGCGGAGTTGGAGCAGCAGGCACTTGAAGAACAGCAAGCAGCGGCCAAGCAGGTGTTCGTAACCAGCAAAGGAGATGATGCTGGGCAGGCAACTGGTGATCCGCCATCTCAGGCAGTCCACGACGGAGATGCCGGCAAAGAGCAGGGTAACCCGCCACCAACCGCGGATCCCGCCACGGAGCAACTTCCTGAGATCCACGGCGGACCCAGGCCTCTGCAACCCGCCATCCCCGAGGACCAGCACCCGGAAGACTTCATGACCCCGCTGGACAAGGTCGTCTACGGAACTCTGGCAGATCCAATCACCCCTGACTATGTCAGAGATGTGAACGATCTCGAGAAGAAGAGGCAAGCACTCCTAAAGGAAGCAAAGCGAGTCGAGAAGATGAGCCAGCAGCTTGATGGCGAATTTGCTAAAGCTCAAGACACGCTGAAGCGCGCAAGGAACATGGAGGAGAAGTACGTTACTCTCATCCAGAACCAGATAGCCGAGGGAGGCGACCCGCAGCTGGTACGAAACCTTGAGTTCACCGTACCAACAGCGGAAACTCTGGCCAAGATGTACATCAAGAATCCGCCATACGTGGATAAAAACCGCGATGAAGTCCGGGCTACGCCCATTGAAAATATCGTGGCTGCAAAGGAGCTATTGGAGCATAATAAGAGCCCAGCAGCCCTAGAAACGGCGGTGAAACTGATGACCAAAGCATTAGTGCAGCAGGAGAAGGCTACGTCGTCACGACGGCTCGAATCTGATCCCGCGCTATGCAGGTCCAGCACTGCCTCTAAGGCTCAGGGGGCTGGCAACCATGGTACGCGCCCTGACAACGAATCTCATACCGGGTCCTCAGAAATCCGAAGAAGAGAAGCTCGCAACCGGGCGAACGCCATCCCAATATCCTCCGATGACAAACCAAATGGCAAAGGCCCGCAGAGAAATCCATCGCCACCCCGCAAGAATTACCCTGCCTATGGATACCACCAAGACAATGCTGCCCCTCGCCATAAGACCAACATGCCGCCACCAAAGTATAAGACGTTCGAAGTCCCAAAGGGAGGGATCGTCATACGCGACAATGATGGCAAGCGAGGACGAAGCCGTGACGCTGGACGCAAAGACGATCCACCACGACGGGAAACCAGCAGAGACGGCGGATCTAAGAGAAGGGAGCGATCTCGCCATGACGACGGCGCGCACCGTGACGGCGGCAAAGACAAGCATCGCTCCACTCGCCATCACGATGACAAAGGGCAAGGCTCCCGCCGCCATGACGACGATCCATCTCCACGAAGAACAGAAGGAAGCCGTCGTAGCTGCAAAGATCAGTCGCAGGACGGCGAGAGCAAACGACGACGTGACCCTTCGCCATCCCCACCAGGGAGCCCCCATGGCGGCGGCGGTGGTGGTGGCGGACCAGCAAGGTCACGCAACTCTCGCAGGGATCTGCCGGACCAGCAGCCCTACGACGCTCATACCCATCTAAACGAGATTGCCAAGTCTCAAATAGCCTTCTTCCTCGGCCCAAAGTGCTTTGGTCAACGGATTCGTGATGAGCCCATCCCGCATGGGTTCAAGATAGAGAAAAATATCCGCCAGTACAATGGAGTCGATTGGCCCTTAACTTGGCTACAAGACTACTTCAACGCAGTACAATTCGCCGGGGGATCACCCAATGTTGTTGTCCGCTATTTGCCCCTGATGCTATCTGGCACTGCGAGGCAGTGGATCAACGACTTGGCAGAAAACTCCATCCAAACCTGGTTCGATATGCAAACTGCGTTCACCGAAAATTTCGAGGGGACTTACAAGAGACCCCATAACATTGGTGACCTCCAACGGTGCCGACGGGCCGACGATGAGACCTCCCGAACTTTCCTCGCGCGATGGCTTGATATGAAGAACTCCTGTGAAGGGGTTACTGACGAATCCGCCATCCTCGCGTTTATTGACAGTTTGGAGAGAGGCCAGCTGCTCCGCCATCGCCTATTGCGGGAAAGGAACGAAGGGAAACTAACCCTAATTTCCATGATCACCATTGCAAGCAACTACGCGGCCGCCGCCGACGACGCCCGCGAATCTCTGAAGGCTTCCGCCATCCAGAACACTAGAAAGCGGAATAGCAGCAATAAACGGAAGAATCCGCTAGAAGAGCAGCAGGCTCCGGATATGGTGGCCACAACCTTTGCTGACAAGGGGCAAAGCGGCCAGCGCGGCAGAGGACGCGGTACTAGCAGTGGCCAGCCGCGGAGTTCTGCAACTCCCGCTTCGGCGCCATCCGCCCCCGTGTCTTACGACGAATACCGCGATATGCCATGTTTCGCCCATCGTGACGCCTCGGGAAAGTGCAATCACACCAACTGGAACTGCAAGTTTGTCAACGACCTTAAGGCAGATCAAGAGGCTGGCTTCAAGCGTAGCCGGCGACAACGGCCTCGTGGCAAAGGGAAAGCGGACAAGGACAAGGAGTCCAGGGATGGCAGTGACATGCACGAAGACCCTGCCCCCAAACCCGCCGAAAAGGCAGAGGGTGGCGCTGGCAAGGGCAACCCAATCAAGGACAAAAAAGGTGCCTTTCACACATTCCTTGGACCCCCCACGGCCAAGGCACAGTGAGCTGCTATGCGCTCCCTCAATGCCACCGTGCCAAAAATCCGCCAGTACGTCCGATGGTCCGAAGTACCGGTGCACTGGAGCCGCGACGATCATCCAGAGCACATCCCAGATGGATATTACGCCATGGTGGTATGCCCTGTAATCCATGGCTATGAGTTCTCTAAGTGCTTAATGGATGGCGGCAGCAGCCTGAACATCATGTACGTGGAAACTTTGACGAAGCTCGGCCTTACCAAGACCCAACTCCGCCATAGCGCGGTCACCTTTTATGGGGTGGTTCCTAGTCGCCAAGCCAAGTCTCTCGGGTCCATCACACTCAAGGTTGCCTTCGGTAGCGAGGAAAATTACCGTGAAGAGCCTATAACCTTTGAGGTAGTCCCGTTCAAAAGCACATACCACGTGATCTTTGGTCGCCCTGCCTTCCACAGCTTCCATGCCAGGCCATGCTACATCTACAATCAGCTGAAGATGCCAGGCCCGGATGGCATAATCACCGTTTATGGCAGTTTCAGAAAGGCAAAGGAGTGCGAGGAAGGAGAAGCCGCCTTCGCGGAAGCAGTGTTCTTTGGTGACGAATTCAAAGAAATTCATGCCGCTACGGACCCCGCGGAGATGCCGGCATCCAAGCAGGAGATTTCCGCCTCCCCGCCCACCTTCAAGCCAACGGTCGACACAAAATAGGTGGAACTTGTCGCTGGCGATGCCGCCAAGACCACCTCCATTGGGACAAACTTGTCCCCAAAATAGGAAAGCGCGCTCGTCGAGTTCCTCCGTGAGAACCGGGACATCTTCGCATGGCAGCCATCTGACATGACGGGTGTACCCAGGGAACTCGCCGAGCACGCTCTGCAGATAATTCCTGGCTCCAAGCCAGTAAGACAAGCCATGAGACGCTTCGGAGATGAAAAGCGCCGCGCCATAGCAAAGGAAATTTCCAAGCTGTTGAAAGCAGGCTTCATCAAGGAAGTGATCCATACCAAATGGGTGGCAAATCCGGTGCTAGTTCCTAAGAAAAACACAAAAGTTCTGCGCATGTGTGTAGATTACACTGGCCTGAACAAAGCGTGTCCAAAAGACCCTTTTCCCTTGCCTCGCATTGACCAAGTCATTGACTCGACGGCGGGATCGGAGCTACTGTGTTTCTTAGATGCCTACTCAGGATACCACCAGATCAAGATGAAAAAGTCCGATCAGCTCGCTACGTCGTTCGTAACACCTTATGGCACATATTGCTATGTCACAATGCCATTCGGTCTGAAAAATGCAGGAGCAACGTATCAGCGCACTATGCAAAAGTGCCTGGCGGATCAAATCGGACGAAACATCCACGCATACGTGGACGACATAGCGGTTATGTCTAAGAAGCAAGATGGCCTTATAGCGGATTTGCAAGAGACCTTCGACAATCTAAGGAAGTATAACATGATGCTTAACCCCACGAAGTGCGTCTTCGGGGTGCCAGCTGGACAACTTCTAGGATTCATCGTCTCCCACCGCGGAATTGAGGTTAACCCGGAGAAGATCAAGGCAATTCTCGACATCTCCCAGCCCATAGATCTAAAAGATGTACAGCGACTCACAGGCTGCGTGGCAGCAGTGAGCAGATTCATCAGTCGTCTTGGCGAGAAGGCTTTGCCACTCTACAAGCTGATGAAGAAATCCGACGAATTCGTCTGGACCGACGAGGCAGACGTTGCACTTAAGGATCTGAAGAGAGTGTTATCCACTGCACCAGTCCTAGCGGCTCCCGAAGACCAGGAACCCATGTTACTATACATGACGGCAACTAACAGGGTGGTCAGCATCGTCATGGTGGTAGAACGTAAGGAAGAAGCGCAGGAGTATGGCGTACATCGACCAGTCTACTATGTCAGCGAGGTCCTGACGGAATCCAAGCAGTGCTACCCTCACTACCAAAAATTGGCATACGGAGTTTTCCTAGCTTCTCGTAAGTTGAGGCATTACTTCTATGACCATAAGATCACAGTGGTGAGTAAAGCCCCACTGAAGGACATCATCAACAACAGCGACGCAACAGGATGAGTTGCGAAGTGGGGCATTGAATTGGCCTCTTTCGACATCGACTATAAGCCTCGTACCGCCATCAAGTCTCAGGCTTTGACGGAATTTATGGCGGATTGGAAGGAAGCGCAGGAAACTACGCCAGTCCCAGAACCAGAGCATTGGGTGATGCACTTTGATGGCTCGAAGTTGCTACACGGCTCGGGGGCTGGCGTGACACTCAAATCTCCCAAGGGAGATGAGCTAAGCTACGTTCTCCAGATCCATTTCCCCACCACCAACAACATCACGGAATATGAAGCTTTACTGCACGGGCTACGTGTCGCAAAGGAGATCGGCGTATAACACATCATGTGCTGTGGAGACTCTGACCTTGTGGCTCAGCAGGTGGCTGGCACATACAAAGCTCGGAACAAAGTTATGGCGGCATACAGAGACGAAGTGGACGAGATGGCCAAAAGTTTTCTCGGCTACGACATAAAGCACGTACGACGAAAAAGATAACATGGCGGCCGATACCTTGTCAAAACTAGGATCTAGCCGTAAGGCAGTTCCGCCAGGAGTATTCCTCGAGCATCTGCGCGTACCATCGGTAAAGATGGTGGATCCAAAAAACCCGGAACTAGCAAGCTCTCCCGTCATGGCGGTTTTGCCCAGCAATCCGCCATGGGCAGAGCCCTACCTGAATTTCTGACGAACAAGAAGCTTCCCGAAGACGAAGTCCAAAAAAGACAAATCGAGCGTAGAGCCAAAGCGTACACCATCATAGATGGCCAACTCTACAAACGAAGCACCTCGGGAGTTTTCATGAAGTGCATATCCCAAGTGGATGGAATCGAAATACTAAGAGAGATCCACGAAGGCGAATGTGGGCATCACGCCGCCGCCAGATCCCTAGTAGCTAAAGCATTCCGCCATGGATTCTACTGGCCAACAGCCAAGGCAGATGCAGACCGTATTGTGGAGCTCTGCCACAGTTGCCAGATGTACTCCAAGCAAACCCATATGCCCGCCACAGCGCTGCATACGATTCCTATAACTTGGCCCTTTGCAGTCTGGGGGCTGGACATGGTGGGTCCGCTAAAAACAGCACCTTCGGGATTTACGCACCTCCTGGTAGCGGTAGACAAATTCACGAAGTGGGTGGAAGCTAAGCCCATCAGAAAACTTGATGGCAAAACTGCCCTCAAATTTGTCAAGGACATTGTGGTTAGATTCGGCATCCCACATAGCATCATCACCGATAATGGCACTAATCTGTCTCAGGGAGAAGTTGAAGAATACTGCCATCACAACGGAATCCGCCTTGACCTAGCATATGTGGCACATCCACAGTCTAATGGCCAAGTTGAGCGGACCAACGGACTAATTATGTCAGGAATCAAGCCATGCCTAGAAGCACCGCTACATAGAGCAGCTGGAGCCTGGGCAGAGGAGTTGCCATCTGTGCTGTGGAGTCTACGGACCACGCCAAACAGATCAACTGGCTTAACCCCTTTCTTCTTGGTCTACGGAGCAGAGGCAATCTTGCCAAGTGATGTTTAGTACGATTCTCCAAGAGTCGAGGCCTACAAGGAAGAAGATGCAGAAGCGTCCAGACAACTATCTGTGGACCTGCTGGAAGAAGAACGAGACCTAGCAGCCCAGAGATCCGCCATCTACCAGCAGAATCTCCACCGCTATCACAGCCAGCGAGTTCGCCAACGCTCGTTTAAAGAAGGTGACCTGGTGCTATGCCTCAAGTAGCAGAAATCCCACAAGCTATCCCCGCCTTGGGAAGGACCCTTCGTTATCAGCAAAGCTCTACTGAATGGTTCCTACTACCTCGTTGATATTCGCGAGCTAGATAAGCGACCAAGTAAGAAGCGCAAACGAAGAGACCCTGACGATATCTACGACGAGACAGATCATCCATGGAACATCGCACAGCTACGTCCTTTCTACACTTAGCACTTATCTAGCTATGTAATAGGCACCTCTATATGATCAATGAAATAAAGCATTGGGTTCACTCTTGATTTTTTCTGAGTCTTTTACCTCCTTTATTGTTCATTTAGATCGTATAGAACCTTTTTTGCGCAATTGTGCTTTGCACTTGCGTCTCTTTTAAATCCGCCATAAGCGGTCCGCGTAGCTTTTTTATGTTTTGATCTTCATTCGATGTTTTCTGTGTGGATTCCAGAGTAGTGACTTTTTGACGATCTAAGCCGCCATCTGCTCAGGGTTTTGGACGGTTGCTATTAAGTATCGTCACCCTAGCGGATTGTTCGCGTGAAGATTTTGCCATCTCACGAAAAGTCAAGCACAGAGAGCCGGATGGCGGATCACATAATCCTACGCGTGAATTTTTTTCAAAGTGTTGTTTTTTGGGCATGTCAAAAACTGCAAGTTGCATAAAACTAGGCCTGGCTGTTCTTTTGCACAATAAAACCACTTCATAAAAAACAAGCTGCAAGAGTTTAAAAGCATTCCACTGATCCGCCACAAGCAGATCAGTCACAGTGCAGAAGCATTCACACGCAGTTTAAGTTTAAATTACAGACCCACTCAGGGGCCGAATTGATGCAAAGTGTTTTTTCCTGCCATATTGCAGGGCACGTCCTAAGAAGACGGCGGAACCTTGGAGGACACCTCGTCACCGCCATCACCACCGGCAGTAGCTGCGGAGGCTGATGTCGAAGCCTGGCTTGGCGACCCTGGCAGCTCGTATGCTTCATAATATACGTTCAACTGAGTGCCAAGGGCACACAGTTGATCGTATCCAAGCACGCTCTGCCGGATGGCGGCCTCGTCCACCGGCGCACCGTCCTCGCCGCTCTCCGGGATGCCGGAGGTGAGCAGGTCCAGGTCCATCTCGGGATAGTGGGCCTTCGCCAAGGTCAGAGCAGTCCTGGCACCACCCCGAGCAGAGGACTGTTTCCAGTCCGCCATGAGCCCTGGCACCAGCAGCAGCTTCTGGGTAAGCGCAAGGGCGGAGAGGTTGGAAGAACCCGCTATCTGCAGGCTCCCGCATGCTTGGCGACCAGCGTTGAGAAGGCCATTAAGCTCCTTCCTCGCTGCGTCGGTGGCCATGCGCAAGCCCTCGGCGGTATCCATCTCGCCCTGCCCCAAAGCGACTGCATAGCGGAAAAAGAAGAGGCGTCACGCACGGCATAGCAGAAATTGAAAAACTTTACGTTATAAGAAGAAATGGTACCTAGCAAGGTGTCCTGGAAGTGATGGAGGAGCTCGTTAAAGCCTTCACGCCGCTTTTCAAAATCAGCAGCGGCTTTGCGGAGATCCTCTATCTCCTTGTCCTTCTTGAGGTTCTGGCGCTTTTGGTCCTTCAGCTGCTCTTCGAGGAGGGTGTTCGCGGCCAGAGATTTCTAGAGCTGCTGCTGCAGCCCATCCATCGCAACGGCGTGGCCCTTCTCCACCCCCTCAAGTGTGGACTTGAGCTTGGCAGCATCTGCATGGCGGAAGTATCAGCACAGCATTGATTAAATAAGCATAAGGGAATTAAAACTTGTTGAAGTAAATTACCGCTATTCTCAAGCTGTTGCTGCAAGTCCGCCACAAGAGCGCTTTTGGTTGCCAGCTCCTTCTCTTGCGAGCTGATAACCTGGACCAGGTCCTCTACCACCTTCTTGTAGTTCTGGCAAAATAATTTGAAGTGTTAGTCACTCTTAGAGCTTTATGCCGGATAAGAATCCGCCATAACACTCGGGGGCTACTCACGATGATTTTTTAGTCACTCTTAGAGCATCATGATAGATAGAATTCGCCATGATGCTCGGGGGCTACTTATGCTGATTTTTTGTCTTCCTAAGAGCTTTATACCGGATGGTCATCCGCCATAACGCTCGGGGGGCTACTCAGTATGAAATTTAAGAGTTCTCTATAGAGCACTGTGAAACTACCAGCGCTCGAGGGCTGTGCTATTCAAAACTTTACAGAAGTCACTCTTGAAGCCCCATAGCAGATCGAATTTAGAAATCCGCCATGGCGCTCGGGGGCTACTGGGAGTACATACCTTCTTCATAGTCGCTGTTTTCTCAACAAAAGCGGCAATGCCGCTGGACAGCTGGTTGCTGGCATCTTCCTGGCTAGAAATAAGATTGACGACCTCAAGTTGCTTTTGTCTCCAAAATAAACTGCCCCCCGTCGGAGCATCCGCCACTTGACCCTGAAATGAGCCAGAAGCCTTTTCGCTTTGGACGACATCATTAGCCGCAGCTTCAGTCGTTGGGTTGGCTTCTGGCATTGGGTCAAACTGACCACCAACATCCTCCATATCAATATCGATGCGAGCGGAGGAGGGAGTTGGTACGTCAGGGGTGAGCGGAACAGCAGCAGGGGAGGGCTTGGCTCGCTTGGATGACGGCTCCTTGACAGTAGGCTTCTTTCTTCTGAGGAAAGGAGGATTAGAGATGGAAAGCAGCAACAATGAAGAAGGATGTCCAAAGATTACCTTGACTCGGGCAGATTGATGGTAGCGGTATTCTCGGATGGCGTTTCTAACTCCGCCCTGCGTTGAGCTTCGAAACGACGGGAATCAGCAGATTTCCCGCCACCACCGCGAGTTTTTCCACTACCAGCCCGTTTCTTGGGAACCACCTTCTCCTGGGTCGTATGGGCTGTATCATCCACATTCCCCGCCATCTCCTCTTTGTTTCCGCTAGAGTGAACAACTTCCTCCTTAGCGGTAGATTTGAGGTTGGAGTGGCGAAGGGGATGGGCAAAGTGAGCAGGACCAAGCGATTTGAGCTGATAAGAAGAAAAATGTTATGGCCTATGAAATATAAAGATATCATGTGGTACTATGGCGGAAAGGGAACTTACCGAAGGGCAGGTGCCATTCTCAAACATAGCCATGCCAAACTTCAAAGGTTTCTTCCTAGGAGACTTCATCAAGGAACGGATACGCTTCTCGATGACTTTAGGGTCCAGCTCCTGGTCCGAACAACGCATGCCATCATTTGCACCAGTATACTCGTGCATCAGGCTGTCGCGGTATTGCAACGGCTGAATCCGTCGGGATATCCAGCAGTTGATGGTGTCGATCCCTCTCAAGCCATCCACAGATAGCCTGGCAATCCGCCGAGCCAAGAGCTTGACGTAGGGAGTGGCAGATTCGTCGTTGACAGCCGTCCAGGAGTCGCGAGATTCAGCAGCAACGTTCTTAAAGGGAGGAAGGCCGCGGGCTTGAGATGGCGCAGGCTTATCTGCCATGTAGAACCAGGACCCTCTCCATCCGATGGCGGAATCCAGAGGCATGATGAAAGGGTATTCCTTCGACCTTCGTGGAAGAAAGCAAACCGTTCCGCAGGTCCGAAGGGATCCGTCATCTTCATAATTGGCCCGCACAGAGAAGAAAAGTTGGAAGAGGTCTACCCTGGGGCGGATCCCGAGGTATCCCTCGCACAAAGCTGCGTAGCCCGCCACAGACACCAGGCTGTTTGGTGATATGTGGTGGAGCTGCAATCCATAGAACTTCATAAGATTAGTGAAGAAAAGAGATGGAGGCATACTGAGACCCCTCTCCACGTGAAATTTGAGCATCACGATCTCGGAGGGGTGAGGAATAGGCACTGGGGCCTTGAAGTCAGTCCGCCATCCGGATTCGGCTTGAGGAGCCACAGTGCCCTCGCCTTCCATGGCCTGGACGTCAGAATCCTTAACATGGGATTTCTGCCAATACCCATGGAGGTTCTGGGGGATCTGCTCTTCCTCGTCCTCAGCACCTTCCTCCTCAGCCTCGCCATCCGCTTCCTTGTCTGCGGGATCATTCGGGTTCGCTTCCGCCATCTCCTCTTCGGCCTCGGACATAATGTCCTCTGGGTCCAAATCCGCCATTGCAGGATGTGTTCCCTGAGTTGATTGTTGAAGGGGAGAATCCTCCTCCTCAGCTTCGGAATGATGGTGGGAAGGTGATCCGGCGTCCATGGCGTTGAGCGAAAGGAAAATTCCGCTGTGAAATCTGTGAAGTGCCTGAGCAAGCTGCTCCGGCGGAAATAGCTACCGGCGGCGAGGTTTTCTGCGGCGGCTCGTCGGAGATGATGGAGCTCTCGTGGCGGCGCTGAAGAGAGAGAAAGCGACGGGGCGAATGAGTGGTAAACTGGCCGGGGGTGAGAGGTCGGGGTATATATAGACCCCGGGCCTCGAGATTCGTGCCCGCCATCACCACCGCTCGTCCCGACCGGTGACACGTGTCCAGGGGTAAAAAAGTAACTTGGCGAAAACAGTGCATACACTGTAAATCTTGCCCTAGAAGGAACTATGTACCGGAATTTACGGCGGATTTCCACGGTATGATCCAACGGATCCCGAAAATCTCGCTAAGATAACTACGTCGCTTGATCCGTTATTTACGGCGGATTAATAGATGGAAGAAGGAACAACAAGATGACCGCCATCCCAGCGCAGAAGAAGAAGAGCTATGGCGGAAGTATTTCACCAAGACTATGCATGGCGGATGTAGATGGCAATCTTGAAGTTCCCTGGGGGCTACTGTTGGGGATATACCAAATGGGTATACCAGCGACGTAGTCCTAAATCAGCAAGCCAGGGTGGCCCATCAGGGGTGGTATGGCGGATTCGCCATACCGGGCGGCCCAGTTGCTGAAGTTGCCACGGCGGAACTGGACGCAGGCGTTTATGGCGGATCCTCAGACAGGCCTGGCGGATTACTGACGACAGGCCCATGGCGGATCCGGAGACGGCCCATGGCGGGTTA
This sequence comes from Dactylis glomerata, assembly GCA_007115705.1. NCBI lineage: Eukaryota > Viridiplantae > Streptophyta > Magnoliopsida > Poales > Poaceae > Dactylis > Dactylis glomerata. The sequence continues at coordinate 1,066,534 of QXEO01001756.1, forward strand.
CCTTGACGTGCACGCATAGGACTTAGTCTAGGACTCCAAGTTGTATCCGCTCTGGTACCAACCTGTAGCCCACGCCAGGCGCCTTTATAAGCCCGGCGTGGAGCAGCCCTTGAGGCACGTTGGACGTTCTAGTCATAAGGCCAATCGCATAGCGAAACAGCCAACCTCATCATTGTAATCGAGCACTTGTTGCCATATAGTGAATTATAGCAGCACGTAGGATCTCGCCACCGTCGCGGGATCTGAAGCTGGGTAAACTCGTGCTACCATCGTCCTGGATTGCTCCTCCGTGTTCACCCCCTTCCACAAACCGTCATACCCCTACCTCTATGGCAGATCTGTTGACGAAACCACGACACAAAGCTCACGATCACATAAAGATCACATCATGGGAGAGAGTGGTGAACCACATAGCTACCGGTAGAGCCCTCAGCCTCGGGGATGAACTACTCCCTCCTCATCATAGGAGACAGCAAGGTTGATGGAAATGGTGGTGAGGTCGATGGAGACGGCGGAGACGGCGATGGAGACCGATGGAGATGGCTCCGGGGGCACTTCCCCGTCCCGGCAGGGTGCCGGAACAGAGACTTCTGTCCCCCGAAATTTGTCGACGGCGGCGACGGAGCTACGGAACTCTTTTGGGAAAATTGCCGACTCTTCTAAGGTTTTCCGTCCCGAGGCTTTATATAGGCGAAGGGGCATCGTCAGGGGGCTGCCAGGGACTCCTCCCACATAGGGGGCGCGGCCAGGGGCTGGGCCACGCTGCCCTGGTGTGAGGCTGGCCCCTGGCCCCCCTCCGGCTCTCTTTCGGTCCTCGTCCTTCGTCCAGGAAAAATAGGAGTTCTGGAACTTGTTTCGTTCAATTCCGAGAATATTTCCTGTGTAGCATTTCTGAAACACAAAAATAGCAGAAAATAGGGAACTGGCACTGTGGCATCTTGTCAATAGGTTAGTTCCGGAAATCGCATAAAAACGCCACGAAGTGTAACGAAACACGAGGCAAATGGTGTAAAAACAAGCATGGAACATCAAAAATTATAGATACGTTTGAGACGTATCAGCATCCCCAAGCTTAACTCCTGCTCATCCTCGAGTAGGTAAGTGATAACAAAAGAAGTATTTTTTGAGGTGACATGCACCATCACAATATTGATCATATAGGTAAAGCATTGAGTGCTGAGATCAAAGAACTTAAAACATGGGCATGAAAGACATAATCTTGATAATAGAAACTTAGCAACCATGTTATAACACAAACAAAAGATCATGAAAATGAAACAATGAAAGTCAAACGTGTGGTCAAATCATAAGGAAAAACATACAAATGGTTTTCAGCTTGTCCTTCATGGAGAGCAAAACATAAATGCATAGGACACCTTCAAGTTTAAGAGGGCGACTAGATACAAATAATTTAAGGACAAGTGAAACCAACAATATGAATCAATCAATGAAAACTTTGGGACAATGCACATTATACTAAGAATGACAACTATGCTCTCTTAATGGTGCATAAAGATAGAAGGTGGTGACTCAACATAAAAGTAAAAGAAAGGCCCTTCGCGGAGGGAAGCAGTGTTTGCAAGTTTTATAACCTTCAAAAATTATGGTACTTACCGGCTTTGAGCTCTCATTGCCCCCATCATAAGCATCTTGAATGGTTAAAGTTAATGCGAGAACAATTATGATGCATATGCTTGACAAATCATCAGTCGAAAACCTCGTGTCCCATGAATACGAGTACCCAAACCTCATGCTACTTTACTTAGAGTCCCAAGCAAGGCTCTTGTCATTGTAAGTATATATGTATCATCGAGAACCGCCAACGGGGTACCTCCGTGCCCGATGGCATGGAACAAGCCCACATCAAAATGACAGGACAAGCAGACAATGAACACCTCGACATCTCTTTTATTTACCATTTGTTTAGCTTTTTATTTTGAGATGCGTCGTCGAATGTTCACTATGGGTATGCTGCAAATTTCCACTATGAATTATGCATGGCTTAGATTGGCGGCCCAGGCGTTTCCCTAACACATATACAAACTCCGTGATCCCCGCAAGATTCCCAATTCATTTCACACCGCGGGCATCCATAAACAAAAGATCACGATATCAACTCAAATAAGAAGTGCAATGTTGAAAGCTTGCCCCATGACGGCATGACTGGGCTAGTCTCCAACTTACAACTTGCAAGCATAAAAACTCAACATAAGAGACCACAATGTCAAATTTTTAAGAACAAGAAAAAGTAAAGTGTGCCTTCCGGTTCGTGAGAGCTTTACTGACCAATTTTCGCATAACACTGGTAAGAGTTTAATTTGAAGAGATAATAAAAGCAAGTCAAATTTACTTGGAATAGCAAATTGCTAATAGGTATGTATGGTGGACACTTTGGAAAAACTTGGTTTTTAGGAGTTGGATGCACGAGTAGAGCTCATACTCAGTACAAGGCGAGGGCTAGCAAAAGACTGGGAGCGACCAACTAAGAGAGCAATAATGGCCATAATCATGCAAAGTGACAAAGCAACATTAAAAGAAGCATAAGATGGCATCAAAAGTCAAAAACTAAATGATCATAGAGGCTATTGGTGACTTTGTAAGAGTCTAACATGTGTGAGCATGCGCCAAGTCAACCCAAATAAAGCATCAAGGAGAAAACCAAAATAATGCTTCCAAATAATTAAAACACCGCATGATTTTTTTTCAAAGGCTCATTAAGCAATCTCAGTTATTTGAGACAAGTCATGCTACAGCAAAACCACTATGCATACTATCAAAAAGATATCAAGCACGACATGAAAAAGTCTAAGCCGCAGTCTACACAAGCTCCTTCTTGTACCACTTTTTTGCATAAAGCTTTTTCTCTTTTCCAACACCATTCAAAAAATTTATAAACACCTCTTTTGATGAATATCAATAAAGATCAGAGGCAAAAATACACCTTGATGAAAAGATAAAACAATATCTGAACAAAAATCAAGGCAAAAAATGCAAGCTAAACGCAGTAGCAGAAAAAGAGAGCACTCATTGAACGATAAGAGTGAAAACTAGAGTGTTCTTGGCAAATGAAAAGCGAGTTCATCTCCTCCAAAAGAAACATGATTTGATCTAACCATTTATTGCAGTAAGCAAAACAAAATAAAACAAAAACAAAAACAACTGACACTCCAAGAAAAACGCATAGTGCATGAAGCAATAAAAATATAGTGTTTTGAAAGGTGACCTGATTTTTGCCGATGAAGAAGGGGTGCCTCGGGGGTATCCCCAAGCTTTAACGCTTGTACTTCTTGGATATTTCTTGGGGTGATGCATGGGCATCCCCAAGCTTGAGCTTTTGTCCATTCTTCATCGCATCTCATCATTCACCAATCCCTACACTTGAAAACTTCCTTCATACAAAACTAAACACAATTCTATTAGCAACATTAGTGTAAGCATAATAACGAATCGACCCTTTTTGCTTCAGGTTTCAACACAAAACCACCACATATAAAGCATATACTACTGTAGAAACTTTCCCAAAAGTTCCGTGATTAAAAGAACTCAAAAAGAAAGCGATAAAGTGGCAAACACAAATATTGGCAGAAATCTGTCAAAACAGAACAGCTGACAAAGGTCGAATTTTTGAGGGATTTTCTGTTGCTCAAATCAAAAAGTGTTCGACTAATGAAAGTTTGGATATAACCTGGGGCATATGCACAAGAAATCGCAGGTCCAAAACATATACAGAGAATTTTCACGAATTTTTACGGTGCAGCACCGAAAACAGTTTCAGGACAGCAACATCCCCAAATCTTTACCTCACTCAAATTAGAGGCTTCTCTTGGCACAACAATAAAATAAAAATGATAAGGAGAGGTCATTACAGTAGTAATGACTTCCAAGACTCAAATAAAAGAAAAATTACTGAAAAGAAAACATTGGGTTATCTCCCAAGAGTGCTTTTCTTTAACGCCTTTGAGCTAGGCGCAGTAATTTGCAAAGATGCTCATGTGGGCGCCATATAAGAGCTTGAGGCAAAGGCGCCATATAGGAACTTAAAGCAATAGAGAGCGTCAACAAGCAAATGTGAAAGACATTTAAATCTGAACCACTTCCTATGAAAAATAGTCTTGTAATGAGACAAGTCATGAAAGCGCAAAGCAAAAACCATAGGAAGGCAAAACAAGTACAACTTCAAGAATTGCAACATAAAGAGGGGAAACTCAATATTGTTGAGATCCATCAAACCATGTTTCCCTCTCTCATAGTAACTTTCAGTAGCATCATGAATAGAACTAATAATATAACTTTCACATAAAGCATCCCTATCATGAGCCACATGCATAAAAGGATTAATACTCCCCACATGAACAATAGTAGTAGGAGCGGATTCAATAGAATAATTATTCTCATCACCATAATCATCAAAAACAGGAGGCATATTGTAATCATAACTATTTTTCTCCTCAACTGTAGGTGAACTGAAAATATTATACCCATCATCATAACCATCATAAACTAGAGAATAGCTATTTCGCAAAGCATATTCATCAAACATATCATCATAAGAAGGAACATGGATAGTACTAATGGTACAACAATTATTAACCTTAGAATTGGTACCAAAAAGATTTTCAATATCAAAAGTAGAGTGCTTTTCCCAATCATGATCACTAACATAGGTAACAGGCATAGGAACATCATCCCAATCAGAATTATCATAATCTATAGCAGGATCATAACGCTTAGGGGAAGATACCGTGTCCTCTCGCCTTTTACTCCTCTTCTTCTTCTTCTTCATACTCTTCTTACTCTCTCCTTTAGGAGGGAGAGACTTGAAGGGCATCGTCTCCACATAATCTTTAGGAGGGAAAGGCATCTTTTCCACATAATCTGGTTTGCTGACAGAAACAACAGAAGAAACTTTGGAGGATTCCTCCTCTCTATTAATAAGATCGAAACATCTATTAGTCCTATCATTGCTTGGCAAAACATCATGTTTTATAAGATCTTGCAAGTAAGTATTTGTGAGGCAATCTTTAGCACAATAGAGACGACAACCGCGAAGGGTACTATTTATATCAGCATCTCTCATATCAACCAAAGAAATCTTTCTAGATATCTCTTCACAATTCAAAAACGAAGTACGCTCATCATACTGATTGAAAGTAATCTTATCATCACAATACAAATCTGTAGTACTCGTTCGATCAATTGGGCATTGAAAATTAAAGTGACCCTTTTCACCGCAAAATTCACAAAGAAAAGGATAAAGCTCACAAACCCTTTCACCAAGCACATCTAGATCCTTGAGCCACATACTGGTTTCTTCATTTGCGTGGGTGATGCAATAATCTTCCTTGTTGTAACTCTGTTCACAAGGTCTATGTATTCCACAAAAATTAACATGCTTATAAGAAATAGTACTTTTAGAAGTTTGAGCATATTTATTGCAATCATCAATAACAATATCACTTTCTATGTAAGTGTCCTTTAAAGGTTCATGATACACGTCCCCATTTCCTTTAGGAACATTCATATGGGAAGCAAAGGCTTTAAAGCAATCAACCATAATTTGAGGATCAAGACCATATTTAGCACTAAGCTCTTGAAAATTAGCAGTTTCAGCGAAAGACTTAATGCAATCAAACTCGTAATTCATACCTGATCCTTTACCTTTGTCGCTATCCCAACCTTCAATATTGTTTTGAATTTTTTCAAGCAGATCCCACTTGGTGTCAGCATCCTTGCTTGTGAAAGACCCACCAAAGCATGCATCTAGATAGTCCTTGTAATATCCTGAAAGCCTTGCATAAAAATTATTAATAATAATATTACGGGGAAGATCATGAATAGGACATTTGTGCATTAGTAACTTCAATCTTCCCCATGCTTGGGCAATGCTTTCTCCCTCATGCGGATGAAAATTATAAATGTAATTCCTATCTTTATAAACCTGACTAGAAGGATAGAATTTAGAATAAAAGAGAGGTTCAATTTCCTCCCAGTCAATAGATGGACCATCTTGGAGCAGTCGATACCACTCCTCAGCTCTGCCTTTCAATGATAAAGAGAATAGCTTCTTCTTGACCTTGCTTGGTGAAATACCTGCACACCTGAACAACTCGCATAATTCATGTATAAATAGTAAGTGATCTCCCGGATGGACAGTTCCATCTCCTGAATAGCAGTTATCCATAACACGCCCAACAATTTTCGTAGGTATTTCAAAAGGATGAGGAGCACAAGCATCATTAGAAACATCACATATGGGAGATAAAATATCATCAGAGCAAACTTTCTCCACTAAAGTTGGGGAACTAAAAATATCATACTTAACAAAACCAGCTTCCCCAAGCTTAGACTTTTCTATAGCATTAGCATTAACAGTATTCAAAGCATTCATACTAATAACATTGCTATGCGAAATAAGCTCCAAAGGATTTTCAATTTTCTCTTCAAATCTAAACTCAGAAAAAAGACTGAAGAACTCTTTATTTTCCATTAAGCCTAACTAGTGAAAAATAAAAACAAGAAACAAAAAGATGTAATTGCAGAATCTAAAGGAAATAACTTCGAGCACTCACACAGGAGGATGCGAGTACCTTTTACCTTACCTCCCCGGCAACAGCGCCAGAAAAGAGCTTGATGTCTACGCACGCGTCTGTTCTTGTAGACAGTGTTGGGCCTCCAAATGCAGAGGTTTGTAGAGCAGCAGCAAGTTTCCCTTAAGTGGATCACCCAAGGTTTATCGAACTCAGGGAGTAAGAGGTCAAAGCTATCCCTCTCAAGCAACCCTGCAATTACGATACAGAAAGTCTCTTGTGTCCCCAACACACCCAATACACTTGTCAGATGTATAGGTGCACTAGTTCGGTGTAGAGATAGTGAAATACAAGTAGTAGTGATGATTATGAGTAGTAAATGTAATATGGAATAAGTATCGCTGCAAGCAAACATGTAACAAAATAGGAAGTAAACGGTGTGCAAAGCTTAGAAACAAGGCTTGGGGATCATACTTTCACTAGTGGACACACTCCCAACAAATATAACATAATTGAACCAATAGATACTATCATCAATATGCAACTCAAAACAATTCTCCAATGGAAAACATACACTAATCATGCGTAGGGCTACGAAGCACTCCTCAAAGTCCGTATGTACCCAAACTAGATTGCCCCACACTATCACCGTGAACGCACTAGATGGTTCCAACAAACACCAACATTTCATAGAGACATTAACCAAAAAGATACACATGATGCACACACTAGTCACCTTTACACCATGATACGAGGTATCTCCGGAGAGTATAATAATAAAGCATAGGAGTAGCATAATATCTGAATAATAACATCTACCAATTCAACTAGATACAAAGCTCACGATCACATAAAGATCACATCATGGGAGAGAGAGGTGAACCACATAGCTACCGGTAGAGCCCTCAGCCCCGGGGATGAACTACTCCCTCCTCATCATAGGAGACAGCAAGGTTGATGGAGATGGCGGTGAGGTCGATGGAGACGGCGATGGAGACCGATGGAGATGGCTCCGGGGGCACTTCCCCATCCCGGCAGGGTGCCGGAACAGAGACTTCTGTCCCCCGAAATTTGTCGACGGAGGCGGCGGAGCTACGGAACTCTTTCTGGAAAATTGCCGACTCTTCTAGGGTTTTCCGTCCCGAGGCTTTATATAGGTGAAGGGGCGTCGTCAGGGGGCTGCCAGGGACTCCTCCCACATAGGGAGCGTGGCCAGGGGCTGGGCCGCGTCGCCTTGGTGTGAGGCTGGCCCCTGGCCCCCCTCTGGCTCTCTTTCGGTCCTCGTCCTTCGTCCGGGAAAAATAGGAGTTCTGGAACTTGTTTCGTCCAATTCCGAGAATATTTCCTGTGTAGCATTTCTGAAACACAGAAACAGAAGAAAACAGGGAACTGGCACTGTGACATCTTGTCAATAGGTTAGTTCCAGAAATCGCATAAAAACGCCACGAAGTGTAACGAAACACAAGGCAAATGGTGTAAAAACAAGCATGGAACATCAAAAATTATAGATACGTTTGAGACGTATCAGCATCCTTTTATGAAAAAAGATCAATGATTTATCTTTGTTTATCCGGCCTGAAGCTTCACATTAAATTTCCAATAGGTCAAACAAATCTTCTGCTCCTGCACTACTACCCTTAGAAAACAATAGGTTGGCATCTGCAAATAATAGATGGTTAACCACCAGAGCCGACAGTCCCACCTTAATACCACCAATACGCGATGATTGGTCGTTAATTTTTAAGAGGCACAAACGGCCCCGTGCGGCTAATAAAAATATGTACGATGAGATAAGATTACATTGTTGTGTTATGCCCAGTGTTGGTTTAAAACCCTCAAACTTGTTACCATTGAAAAGGAAAGAAAATGCTACTGATCAGACCATATCTATGACCACCTGAATCAATTGAGATGCGAACCCCAACTTTATCATAATGGCCTCTAAGTAGTATCACTCTACTCGATCATAAGATTTCATCATATCAAGCTGTTGAAAATATAAGCAATTTACCATAAGATTTAATCCGAAATAACCAATGATAAAGCATGATGATAATTGCAGAAATTAACCTAATCATTCATACTAGCAGAATAGACGAACAGATCACATCTAACACAGATAAAGAGATCACATCTAACACAGATAAAGAGATCACATCTATTCCAAATGCTAGTACAAGAAATTGTAACATAAACTGTAAAAGATGGGTACAGATTGCATACGGTGCTGCAGGAGGATTCACGTTCGCGTTCAGATTCGCGTTGGCGTTGAGGTTCGCGTTGGCGTTGGCACCAGCGTCGTCAGCCATGTCGTCGATGTAGAGGCTGCTGATGTCCGGGAAGAAGTCCTCGTCGGGGAAGGAGTCGTCGGTCGACGTGATGCCTTCAGTAGTCGCGCAGAAGCGCTCCCCAAAAACCTGATCGCCCCTCACCCGTGCAGGTTCACAAGAGGCGGGGTTCCGGAGGCCTACTGTCCCGTCGTCCGGTGCACGCTGGAAGAGGGGATGGAGAAGATGTAGCGGCGGCGCAAGGCTCTGGTGGCGAGAGACGGGATGTGATACAACGTTATTAGGGTTTGCGCCTAAGCCTGCTTATATAGCGCTGCTCGGGTAAGACGTGGGGCGCAGCCCACGTCCGAGTTAGTAACAGCCCACGATCCGGAAAAACCGGAAACGGCTGATAGAAAAAATAACTCGCACAGTAATTTTCCCGAACAGCAAAAAGATAAGTAAGCTCGGCACCGAGGCACAATTCCACAAACCGCGGCGCGCGCGCGTGTCGTGACGAGGCGAGGCGTGGCGAGGCGGGCGGCGGAGGAGGAGGAGCGCGCGTGTAAGTCTCTCCTCTTCTCTCACTTTAGGAGGTAGTAGAACACCCCACTATATATATTGGTGCAACTCCCCTCAAACTAGCAAGGTGGGACTAAACTTTGGTGCCATCCCCTGCTAGGCATGAATGGGCCAAGAGAATTTCAGAATTTGTATTGGGCCATGGACCAAAGCCCATAGCCAAATTCCAACAATCCCCCACAAAGTCTCATTGGCACATCTCATCACATCACATCAAATATTTCCAGAACATTGTTTATATACCGGTGCGAAGTGGAGACTGTTAAGTTGAACTTCCACTCAGAACTTTATGCTACACTAGATTGCAACTTGAATAGTGGACTATGCCTTGAACTACAAGTTTGGTGCGCACTAGTTTCACACAAAGCCTAGACCGATACTAGGCTGCCGCAAGGCTTCCCCGCGGTTTGGAGCTTATGCGTCATACTCCATGACCTTTCATGAGTTTATTAGAGAGCACCCAACTCCCATAGACTGCGACGTTTGACAGTCAGACTCATATCGGTGTGTTCTTCAAAAGATGTTCTGCAGGGCAACATCTTTGCTATAAACAAGCCAATTAGAACACATTAAGATAAATATCAACCTGCCATGTAGATTAGGAGAGTATTGCATCTATATGGAGCGGTATTATAATGTAAGGATACTCTCCTCTCAGCTGGCCAACAGCTTGTCTCCCAACTCTAATTCACGGGATCTCCGATCACATAGAGTGGGTTACCACTGTGGACAACTCAAAGTGTGGGTCTCAAACCCATCTCCCTCGATGCATTATCTATCACATTGCGTGATAGACCCTTTGTGAAGGGATCTGCCAGATTTTTAGATGTTTGGATATAATCCAACGCAATAACTCCGGAGTTTCTCATTTTCCTGACATATTTCAGTCTCCTCTTCACATGTCTTGATGACTTCATATTGTCCTTAGAACTGTTTACTTTGATGATCACAGTTTGATTATCACAGTTCATAGGAATTGCAGGTATAGGTTTTTCAACCACAGACAAGTCCATCAAGAGCTCTCAAAGCCACTCTGCTTCAACAGTGGCTGTGTCTAATGCTGTGAGTTCTGCTTCCATAGTTGACCTCGTTAAGATGGTCTGCTTGCAAGACTTCCAGGAAATAGCACCACCACCAAGTGTAAACACATAACCACTTGTGGCCTTAGTCTCATCAGCATCAGAAATCCAATTCGAGTCACTATACCCTTCAAGTACCCTTGGATACCCAGAGTAGTGAACTCCATAGCTCGCAGTGCCACTCAAATAACGCAAAACCCTTTCAAGGGCCTGCCAATGAACATCTCCAGGATTTGACACAAACCAACTCAACTTGCTAACAGCAAAAGAGATGTCAGGCCTCGTAGCGCTGGCCAAATACATAAGCGAGCCAATAATCTGAGAATATCTCAGCTGATCTTTAGCATCCTTAGGATCTCCCTGATTCTTTCGAACCAACATGCTAGGATCATATGGCGTAGGAGAAGACTTGCAGTCGCTATACCCAAAACGACTCAAGATCTTTTCCACATAGTGAGATTGAAGCAGTGTTATCCCACCATCGTCATCTCTCAGTAGCTTGATGTTCAAGATCACATCAGCCACTCCTAGATCTTTCATCTCAAAACAATGAGATAGAAAGTCTTTGACCTCCTTGATAACATCAAGACTGGTCCCGAATATCAGTATATCATCAACATACAGACATAAGATGACTCCTTGGCCCCCACCATGGCGATAGTACACACACTTGTCAGCTTTGTTAACAACAAAGCCTACAGCAGTTAAAGTTCTTTCAAACTTCTCATGCCACTGCTTAGGTGCTTGCTTAAGACCATACAAAGACTTCAGCAACTTACACACCTTTCCTTCTTGACCACCTACCACAAATCCATCCAGCTGATCCATATAAATCTCCTCATCTAACTCTCCATTTAGGAAAGCCGTCTTAACGTCCATTTGATGAACGAGAAGACCATGCGAGGCAGCCAGGGATAGTAGTACTCTGATAGTGGTCAATCTGGCCACAGGTGAATAAGTATCAAAGAAGTCTTCCCCTTCTCTATGGGTATAACCCTTAGCAACAAGGCGTGCCTTGTACTTCTCAATAGTACCGTCAGGTCTAAGCTTCTTCTTGAACACCCACTTACATCCTACAGGTTTGCACCCATAAGGACGATCAGTAATTTCCCAAGTTCCATTTGCCAAGATGGAATCCATCTCACTGCGAACGGCTTCTTTCCAGTAGTCAGCATCTTGAGATTCATAGGCTTCTGAAATAGAAGTGGGAGTGTCATCCACGAGGTATACAAAAAAATCATCACCAAAGGTCTTTTCAGTCCTCCGTCTCTTACTCCTAGTAGGAGCTTTATTGTTATCCTCCACAGGATTATCAGAGTGTTCTATCGAAATGGTGGGTTCAGGAATTGTAAATAATTCTTGACTAGATGAACTAGGCATCTCCTGATTTGATGAACTAGACAAACCTTTTATTGGAAAGATGTCCTCAAAGAAAGTCGCATCATTCGACTCCATAATAGTACCAACACGCATGTCAGATACTTCAGATTTTACTATCAAAAATCTATAGCCAATGCTGTGAAACGCATATCCCAGAAGAACACAGTCCACAGTTTTTGGTCCAAGCTTTCGCTTCTTGGGTACTGGCAAGTTTACCTTTGCCAAACAACCCCAAGTCCGTAAGTAAGAGAGTTTTAACCTTTTCTTTTCCCATTCCTCAAATGGTGTCATTTCTTTGTTCTTTGTGGGAACCCGATTTAGGACATGACACGCAGTCAAGATCGCCTCCCCCCACCATGCCTTGGAGAGACCCGAAGTGTCTAACATGGCGTTAACCAAATCAGTTAGAGTACGGTTCTTTCTTTCAGCCACCCCGTTAGATTGGAGCGAGTAGGGAGGCATCCTCTCATGGATTATACCATGTTCCGCACAAAAAGAATCAAATTCATTGGAAAAGAACTCTCCACCACGATCGGACCTAAGCCGCTTAATCTTTCGATCAAGTTGATTTTCTGCTTCAGCTTTATAGATTTTGAAATAGTTCAAAGCTTCATCTTTAGATTTCAGGAGATACACATAACAGTATCTGGTGGAGTCATCAATTAATGTCATGAAATATTTCTTTCCACCTTTTGTCAACTCACCATTCATCTCATAAAGATCTGAATGTATGAGCTCTAGTGGTGCCAAATCTCTTGCCTCCGCAGTCTTATGAGACTTGCGAGGTTGCTTTGCTTGCACGCACACTTGGCACTTAGAGCCCTTGACATTAGTAAATTTTGGAATTAAACTCATGTTGGCTAGCCGCGTCATGCAACCAAAGTTAATATGACAAAGTCGTGAATGCCAAATATTGGACTCATTATCATTGCAAACATGATTAATAACTTTAGTGCATAAGTCTGACAAAGAAAGGCGGAACAAGCCTCCGCACTCATAGCCTTTCCCAACAAATTGTCCATACTTAGATATTACAACTTTATTGGACTCAAAAACCAACTTAAAACCATCTCGACACAGAAGAGATCCGCTGACGAGATTTTTATTGATGGAGGAAACGTGATGCACATTCTTCAGCTGTACGGTCTTTCCCGAAGTGAACTTCAGATTTACCGTACCAACACCTTGAACAAAAGCACGTGAGCCGTTTCCCATCAGCACGGAGCCAGCCCGTGCGACCTGATAAGAAGAAAACATGGAAATATCAGCACATACATGTATATTGGCACCTGTGTCTATCCACCATTCAGGTGAATGACAAACTGAAAGGATAGTAGGAAATATACCGTACCCAGCATCCTTCATATCGGTATCACCAACAACAACATTGGCAGAATTGCCGCCATTTCCATGTGAACGCTTATCAAAGCGTTTAGGGCAGCTAGGAGCCCAATGATTCGGATCACCACACACATGGCAGGATCCTTTCTTCTTATACTCAGTCTTCTTCTTGAAGTTGGTAGTCTGGGAGGCCTTGTTCTTGCCATCAAACTTTCCCTTGCCCTCAAACTTGTTCTTATTCTTTGACTTGTGGGACTGGAAGTTATTTTTCTGCACCACATGTGCACTAGAACTTCCATCAAAGCCTCGAACACGTGTATCCTTTGCTCTCGCCTTTTCCTCAACATGAAGAGAACCAATGAGATCCGAAACGGAAAACTCCTGTCTCTTATGTTTTAGAGAAGTAGCAAAGTTCCTCCAAGAAGGAGGAAGCTTGGCAATAATGCCACCGGCCACGAACTTGTCCGGTAAGGTACACTTGAACTGCTCGAGTTCTTTGGCAAGAGACTATATCTCATGAGCCTGCTCCACAATGGGACGGTCATCAGTCATCTTATACTCATAGAATTGCTCCATGATATACAGCTCAGTGCCAGCGTCAGAAACACCAAACTTGGCTTCCAACGCATCCCACGCATCCTTGCCATTATCAAATGACATATAGGTGTCAACAATGTTGTCACCAAGAATGTTGAACAAAGCCCCCATAAACATGGTGTCGACTTTCTGAAAAGCTTCCTCCTGAGCAGGAGAAAGATCTCCCTCAGGTCTGCCAAGAGTGGCGCTATAGCAGCCTAGGTTTTTCAACCATAGAACTGCTCTCGTGCGCCATCTCTTATAATGGACACCATCAAAGGGAGGCGGCCTGGTAGCCGCGGCCAAACTAGTTGGACTCAGTTGCCTATAATCAGGTTTTTGGATTGTTGAAAATATAAGCAATTTACCATAAGATTTAATCCGAAATAACCAATGATAAAGCATGATGATAATTGCAGAAATTAACCTAATCATGCATACTAGCAGAATAGACGAACAGATCACATCTAACACAGATAAAGAGATCACATCTAACACAGATAAAGAGATCACATCTATTCCAAACGCTAGTACAAGAAATTGTAACATAAACTGTAAAAGATGGGTACAGATTGCATATGGTGTTGCAGGAGGATTCACGTTCGCGTTCAGATTCGCGTTGGCGTTGGCACCAGCGTCGTCAACCATGTCGTCGATGTAGAGGCTGCTGATGTCCGGGAAGAAGTCCTCGTCGGGGAAGGAGTCGTCGGTCGACGTGATGCCTTCAGTAGTCGCGCAGAAGCGCTCCCCAAAAACCTGATCGCCCCTCACCCGTACAGGTTCACAAGAGGCGGGGTTCCGGAGGCCTACTGTCCCGTCGTCCGGTGCACGCTGGAAGAGGGGATGGAGAAGATGTAGCGGCGGCGCAAGGCTCTGGTGGCGACAGACGGGATGTGATACAACGTTATTAGGGTTTGCGCCTAAGCCTGCTTATATAGCGCCGCTCGGGTAAGACGTGGGGCGCAGCCCACGTCCGAGTTAGTAACAGCCCACGATCCGGAAAAACCGGAAACGGCTGATAAAAAAAATAACTCGCACAGTAATTTTCCCGAACAGCAAAAAGATAAGTAAGCTCGGCACCGAGGCACAATTCCGCAAACCGCGGCGCGCGCGCGCGTCGTGACGTGACGTGACGTGACGTGACGTGGCGAGGCGGGCGGCGGAGGAGGAGGAGCGCGCGTATAAGTCTCTCCTCTTCTCTCACTTTAGGAGGTAGTAGAACACCCCACTATATATATTGGTGCAACTCCCCTCAAACTAGCAAGGTGGGACTAAACTTTGGTGCCATCCCTTGCTAGGCATGAATGGGCCAAGAAAATTTCAGAATTTGTATTGGGCCATGGACCAAAGCCCATAGCCAAATTCCAACACAAGCTTCAGCGTAGCTGCGGCTGAAGCGTTCGGCAATGGGAGCACATGAGGCCGAATCCTATGCTCCGCCCGTTAGCGGGGCGGAACTCCGCTCCGCCCGCGTGGGCGCGACGCTGGGCCGGCCCGTTAACGCGACGGAGGTGTTTTTTTTGTTGTTTTTTCTTTTTTCTTTTTTGGATTTCTGGTTTTACTGTTTTTTTGGTTTTTTGTTTTGTTTTCTTTTTTATTCTTTTTCTTTCTTACAATTTTAAATATTTTTTAAAATTGAACATTTTTCAAAATTTGAACATTTTTTAAATTTGAACATTTTTTAAATTTGAACATTTTTCAAAATTTGAACATTTTTTAAAATTTTATATTTGAATATTTTTTATGTTTGAACATTTTTTATGTTTGAACATTTTTTTTCTTTTATTTTTTTTTAAATTTGAACATTTTTTAAATTTGAACATTTTTATGTTTGAACATTTTTATGTTCGAACATTTTTTGTTTGAACATTTTTTGTTTGAACTTTTTTTCAATTTTATACAATTTTCGAAAATTGCTAAGATTTAAATTTTGTTCAAATTTAAATCAAATATTATTCAAATTCTAAATTTGTTTAAAATTTAAAATTGTTCAAATCTTAAAAAAGAAAAAGGAAAAACAAATAAAGAAAAAACTGCTACTGGGCCGGCCCGATAAGAGGCTCCCGCGGGCGGAGCTACGCTAGCTCCCGCTAATGCGCGGAGACTAGGAGCCCCCGCACATGAGAGAGGCCCGCTCGAGGTGGCGAGAGCACGCTGCGCCGATATCCGGCTAGCAGGGGCACAAGCGCGCGGCAGCTGGAGTGAGTGGTAGCGGGAACACAAGTGGTGGCACATCCACACGAGAAAGAAGAGGAGTGGATAGATCGGCTCTAGCTATAGTCAAATGTCATATAGAGTTTTCCATTATTTATTTGGCAAAATTTGCTGCGTCCACCACTAATTCCTAGGTACGTACATAGCCGAGTATTTTTTTTCTACATTCAACGTATAGAGCCGAGGTGTCATGATTGAGTGCTCACAGTTGGGCCTTTAACGAGCATACATAGGCCGTCCTAAATGTACAGGCTTGCGTTTCTAACTGGGCTAGCATAGATCTACAAAAAAATGATGGTCCAGTTTAACTACAAAAAGAGTACTCCCCTCAAAAACAAAATCTAGAAAAAGAGTGCGAACTCAAAGGAGTTCAAGTGGCCCCATCTGCCCCGGCAGTGAACCACCTTTTCTTTGCAAACGACAGCCTGCTGTTTGTCAAATCTAGTAGCCAGGGAGCTCGGGATGTGATGGTTCTCCTGAATAAGTATTGTGAGGCCTCTAGTCAAAGAGTAAATCTTGATAAGTCCTCGGTTTTCTTCAACAAGGGGTGCCCTGAACTGATCCGCCAGTCAGTAAAGGAGATTCTACATGTGCCCAATGAAACACTGAATGAAAAGTATCTCGGTATGCCTTCGGATGTAGGTTAATCTCTAAATGGTGCTTTCAAGTACTTGAAAGATCTCATCTGGAAAAGAGTGCAAGCATGGTTGGAGCAATTCTTATCGGTTGGAGGGAAGGAGTTGCTTATAAAATCAGTCATTCAGGCGATTCCCACCTTCTCGATGTCATGCTTCAAGTTGCCTAGAGGTCTTTGTCTCCTGATAAATTATCTGATTCAGAATTTCTGGTGGGGGAGCAAAGAGGGAAAGCGGAGAGCACATTGGGTCTCATGGGAGACTATGTGCCTACCCAAATCAGCAGGGGCCTGGGTTTCTGAGACATCGAGCTTTTCGACTTGGCTCTCTTGGCAAAACAAGCATGACACATTTTTAAAACCCAGATTCCCTAAGTGCGAGGATCCTAAAGGCAGCCTGCTATTGAAACTGTGATCTACTTGAGGCATCGCTAGGGAGTCACCCGTCACAGGTCTGGTGGTAACCCTTTGGTCTATCTGGTATGCTCGCCGGCGCCTGATCCTTGAGGGTGAAAATCAAAGCCCGCTAACCACTTTTCTGATGGTTAAGCGGTTTATGGAGGAGCTCGCACAAACACCACCGCCTCCGGGTGGCGGACAGAAGAAGGTAACCACAACGGCTAATTGGTTGCCACCTCCGTCAGGGACTATGAAACTCAATACTGATGCAACCGTGGCCAAGACTACGGAAGGCGGTGCGGTTGCGGTGGTTTGCCGTGATGCAAACGGGACCTTCTTGGGGGCCTCTGCACTCTCTTTGTCCGATTCATTCTCACCTGCAACTCTAGAAGCGCTGGCATGCCGTGAAGCACTAGCTCTGGCCCAGGACCTCAACTTTACAAAGATATGTGTAGCTTCCGACTGTCTGGAGGTGATAAAAAATATCAAACAGCCATACTCAGGTGTGTATGGCAGTGTGATTCGTGAGATCAAGGAGACGGCTCTCCAATTCAGTTCGGCCTGCTTCAGGCACGAATCTAGAAGATCAAATGGTGAAGCTCACCAGCTTGCTTGTTGTTCTATAAACAAAGAATTTGGTAGGCAGGTCTGGCTTATTATGCCTCCTGTAGGTCTTTCTATCCCTGTAAACTTATTACTTCCTCCGACCTATATTACTCTTCGCTAATACAAATGTATCTAGACGCATTTTAGTGGTAGATACATCTATATTAGAGAAGATCTATATTAGAGAAGAGTACTCCCTCCGTCCCAAAATGTAAGGCGCCTAAGAGCATCTCCAGCCGTGTCCCCGAGTCGGCCCCCGGCAGGCCATTTTTTCATCCGGACGGCGGTATTCGGCCCAGCCGCGCCCCCAGTTCCTCGTTTTCGCCCGGATTTGGGCTTTCATCCATCCGACGAGCCCAGGGCATCCCCGACTTTCCGAGGTGCGCTCGGGGACTCCGGATGAAACAAAAACGCGTGAAACATCAAGCGGGCCCACGATGTTAGCGACAGAAGGGTAGTTCCCCACCATTAATTTCGTTTCCCTCCAAAATGCGCCGCATATACCCATTTTCCCTGCCGAAATCCCCTACAGTTGTAGCTCCTCCTCTTCTCTTCCGTCGGGCTCCATGGTCGCCGCGTTGAGCCCGGGTTTCTTCACACAAGAGGAGGCAAGGGCGACGGAAGTGATGCGGGTAGGATGACCACCCAGTTGGGAACCTCAAGAGGAAGGTATTATGAGCATAGTATCAAGTTTTCCCTCAGTAAGAAACTGAGGTTTATCGTCCAGTAGAAAAAGCCAAACTTAAGAAGGTGATGCTTTCTAGCTTCATGACACTCCAGCAAGGGCGCTGTTTACGACACTTGTTGGTGTGTCTTCAACTAGTAGCAACGCGGAACCTGCACACAACACAACCAAGTACTTTGCTCCCAACTTACGATGAGGTTGTCAATCTCACCGGTTTGCTGTAAACAAAGGTATGAGCGTATCGAGTGGAAAATAGTAGTAGTATGCGAGAAAGTAAACAATGCGAGTGATAGTAAAATGGTGTAACAATGTAAAGGAAATTGGACCGAGGTCCACAGTTCAATAGTGGTGTCTCTCCATAAAATAAATAACAACATGCTGGATAAACAAATTACAGTTGGACAACTGATAGAATGAAGATAACGTGCATATGTCATGAGGATCACTATGAGATTTACTCTGGGCATTACAACAAAATACATAGACCGCCATCCAACTGCATCTATGACTAATAATCCACTCGCGGGGAATCATCCGAGGACCCCGAAAGTATTAAGTTGCGAACAACAGATAACTGCATTAAGCAAAGTGTGTAATGTAAACAAAACGAATGTCCTTGGACACAAGAATGTTGTTTTCTCCCTAGTGGCAATATCACATCTACAACCTTAGAGGTTTCTGTCACTCCCCCAGATTAAATAGAGGCATGAACCCACTATCGAGCATAAATACCCCCTCTTGGAGTCACTAGTATCTACTTGGCCAAGATAGCTACTAACAATGGAGAGCATGCAAGATCATAAACAACATAGATATAACATAAGAGAATATTCAGCACATCAACTTAACATAACACCAATATTCATCGGATCCCAATAAACACAACATGTAGAATTACACAAAGATGATCTCGATCATGTAAGGCAGCTCACGAGATCTAAACATGAAGCACATGGTGGAGAAGACAACCATCTAGCTACTGCTATGGACCCATAGTCCAAGGTAGACTACTCACTCATCGCGCCGGAGGCAAGCATGGCGATGAAGAAGACCTCCGGTGGCGATTCCCCTCTCTGGCAGGGTGCCGGGAAGAGCTTCTGGACCCTCCCGATCTCGGGTCGATGACGACGGCAGATCGCGATGTGTTTCTGGAAAATTGATTTGGTATTTAGGTTTTTCCCATCGGCGGGTCTTTATAGGCAAAGGGGTGGCGCCAGAGGTGGGCCAGGGGGCCCTCACCACAGGGCGACGCGGGCCAGGGGTAGGCCGCGCCCCCTGGTGGTGTGGCCGCCCTGTGGCCTCCCCTCCGTCTCCTCTTCGGACTTCTGGAAGCATCGTTAAATATCTGGATGTTCGGCTTTTGTTTCATCCAATTCCGAGAATATTTCCTGTGTAACTTTTCCAGAAACACAAAAACAGCAGAAAACAGGGAACTGGCACTGTGGCATCTTGTTAATAGGTTAGTTCTGGAAAATGCATAAAAATGCCACGAAGTGTAACAAAACATTAAACAAATGGTGTAAGAACAAGCATGGAGCATCAAAAATTATAGATACGTTTGAGACATATCAGCATCCCCAAGCTTAACTCCTGCTCATCCTCGAGTAGGTAAGTGATAACAAAAGAAATAATTTTTGAGGTGACATGCACCTACACAATCTTGATCATCTATGTAAAGCATTGAGTGCTGGGATCAAAAGAACTTAAAACATGGGCATGAAAGACATAATCGTGATAGAAGAAACTTAGCAACCATGTTATAACATGAAAAAGAACACAAATGAAAGATCATGAAAATGAAACAATGAAAGTCAAACGTGTGTTCAAATCATATGGAAAAACATAGCAAATGGTTTTCAGCTTGTCCTTCATGAGAGAGCAAAAAAACATAAATGCATAGGACACCTTCAAGTTTAAGAGGGTGACTAGATACAAATAATTTAAGAACAAGTAAAACCAAAATCATGAATCAATCAATGAAAACTTTGGGACTATGCACATTAAACTCAGAATGACAACTATGCTCTCTTAGACGGTGCATAGAGATAGAAGGTGGTGACTCAACATAAAAGTAAAAGAAAGGCCCTTCGCAGAGGGAAGCAATGATTGCAAGTTTTATAAACCTTCAAAAATTATGGTACTTACTAGCTTTGAGCTCTCATTGCCCCCATCATAGGCATCTGGAATGGTTAAAGTTAATGCGAGTACAATTATAAAGCATATGCTTGACAAATCATAAGTTGAAAACCTCATGTCCCGTGAAGTACGAATACCCAAACCTCATGCTACTCGACTTAGAGTCCCAAGCAAGCTCTTGTCATTGTAAGTATACACGTATCATCGAGAACCGCCAACGGGGTACCTCCGTGCCCGATGACATGGAACAAGCCCACATCAAAATGACAGGACAAACATACAATGAACACCTCAGCATCTCTTTTATTTACCATTGGTATAGCTTTTTTATTTTGAGATGCGTCGTCGAATGTTCACTATGGGCATGCTGTAAATTTCCACCATGAATTATGCATGGCTTAGATTAGCGGCCCAGGCGTTTCTCTAACACGTATACAAACTCCATGATCCCGTAAGATTCCCAACTTATTTCCCATCCTGAGTATCCATAAACAAAAGATCACGATATCAACTCAAATAAGAAGTGCAATGTTGAAAGCTTACCCCATGACGGCATGGTTTGGCTAATTTCCAACTTACAACTTGCAAGCATAGCAACTCAACATAAGAGAGCCACAATGTCAAATTTTTAAGAACGAGAAAAGTAAAGTGTGCCATCAGGTTCGTGAGAGCTTTACTGACCAATTTTCGCATAACACCAAAAGAGTTTAATTTGAAGGATAGATAAAAGCAAGTCAAATGTACTTTGGAATAGCAAATTGCTAATAGGTATGTATGGTGGACACATTGGAACAACTTGGTTTTTGGGAGTTGGATGCACGAGTAGAGCTCATACTCAGTACAAAATGAGGGCTAGCAAAAGACTGGGAGCGACCAACTAAGAGAGCAATAACGGCCATAATCATGCATAGCGACAAAACATCATTAAGAGAAACATAAGATGTCATCAAAAGTCAAAAACTAGATGATCATAGAGGCTTATGGAGACTTTGTATGAGTCAAACATATGTAAGCATGCGCCAAGTCAACCCAAATAAAGCATCAAGGAGAAAACCAAATTAATGCTTCCAAATAATAAAAACAACGCATGATTTTTTCAAAGGCTCATTAAGCAATCTCAGTCATTTGAGACAAGTCGTGCTACAGCAAAAATCACTAAGCATACTATCAAAATGATATCAAGCACGACATGAAAAAGTCTAAGTCGCAGTCTAAACAAGCTCCTTTTTGTACCACTTTTTGCATGAAATTTTTTCTATTTTGCAACACCATTCAAACCTTTTTGAAACAACTCTTTTGATGAAAACCAACATGGACTAGAGGTCAAAATACACCTTGATATAAAGATATAACAAGATCTGATCAAAAATCAAGGCGAAAAATGAAAGCTAAACGCAGTTCTAGAAAAAGAGAACACTCGTTGAACGATAAGAGTGAAAAACGGAGTGTTCTTGGCAAATGAAAAGCAAGGCAACTTCTCCAAAAGAAATTTGTTGGGGTCCAACCATTTATTTCAGCAAACAAAACTAAACAAAACTGAAAACTAAAGATAAGACGCTCCAAGAAAAATGCATAGTGCATGAAGCAATAAAAATATAGTGTGTTGAAAAGTGACCTGATTTTTGCCGCTGAAGAAGGGGTGCCTCGGGGGGCATCCCCAAGCTTTGACGCTTGTACCTCTTGGATATTTCTTGGGGTGCGTGGGCATCCCCAAGCTTGAGCTTTTGTACATTCTTCAACTCATCTCATCATTCTCTAATCCTTACACTTGAAAACTTCCTTCATACAAAACTAAACACAATTCTATTAGCAACATTAGTGTAAGCATAATAATGAATTAACCCCTTTTTGCTTCAGATTTCAACTCAAAACCACCACATATAAAGCATATACTACTGTAGCAACTTCCCCAAAAGTTCCATGATCAAAAGAACTCAAAAAGAAAGCGATCGAGAGGCAAACACAAATAGTGGCAGAAATTTGTCAAAACAGAACAGCTGACAAAGGTTGATTTTTTCGAGGGTTTTCTGTTGCTCAAATCAAAAAGTGTATAACTAATTAAAGTTTAGATATAACCTGGGGCATATGCACAAGAAATCGCAGGTCAAAAAGATATTCTGAGAATTTTCATGAATTTTTACGGTGCAGCACTGAAATCTGTTTCAGGACAGTAACATCCCCAAATCTTACCTCACTCAAATTAGAGGTTTCTCTTGGCACAACAACAAAATAAGAAGGATAAGGAGCGGTTATTATAGTAGTAATAACTTCCAAGACTCAAATAAAAGAAAAAGAACTAAAAGTAAAACAATGGGTTATCTCCCAAGAGTGCTTTTCTTTAACGCCTTTGAGCTAGGCTCAGTAATTTGAGAAGATGCTCACATAAGAAATAAGAATGGAAGCCAAAAAGAGCATCAAGGAGCAAGTATAAAACACATTTAAGTCTAACCCACTTCCTATGTATAGGAATTTTGTAAGAAAATAAATCAAAGAAGCACATAGTCACAAGTATGGGTAGATAAAACAAGAGCAACTTTGGAACTTTAAATATAAAGAGAGGTGTTTTAGTAACATGAGAATTCCAACAACCATATTTTCCTCTCTCATAATAATTTTCAGTAGCATCATGAACAAACTCAACAATATAAATATCACACTCACCCTCCTTTGTTAAGTATGGAGGGCGATCAAATAAGGTATTAGTTAAAGAGTTACTCTTATTGGGAGGTAGACATGGGTAGCTCCATTCTTCCTCCTCTTGATCATCCAATGAGCTTCCAGTTTCAGCAATTTCTTCTTCCATAGGCTCCTTCAAGGCATTAGTCTCTTCCGTTGGAGAGCATCTATTAAGATAATTAAGAATATAGCCATTTTCTTCCTTGTAATTATCAAAGCAAAATTTAAGTATATCATAAACCTCGTATTTATAAGGTGCATCATCAGTATTTTCAAGCAAATAAGCAAGTTCGAATGCACCCTTCCAAGCAATAAATTCTTCAATTTGTTCCACATCATAAAAGTCATAATTTCCATTAATATAAGAAGATATGGTAACATCACCATTATACTCACAATGCAAAGGGAGGTGTTTATACCTCCTACAGCAACAAGATCTATCAAAGCAATAAGTAACATTATAAGTAGAGCAAACGTTTCTAGCAATGATATACAATCTATTGATTTGTTCCCATAAGTGTTTCCCTTTTTGTGACAAGCGGTGTTCCTCATAATAATTTTGCCGCTCTTCCGTAAACCCACCTTGCCAAAAAGATTTAGTTTCAAAGAAACCAACCATTGATAGAAAGCACGATAAAGCAAGATAATAACAGACCAACAAAAATAACAACTATTGTAGGAACTAATTTTTTTGTATTTTTGATAAAAGATGCAAGCAAAAATAAAGTAAAGCAAAACAATAAACAAAGTAAAGGATGTGCGTGCAAAACTCCCCTTGCAGAAGTTTTCTTTTTCCTCCCCGGCAATGACGCCAGAGAATTAGCTTGATGCGGGCAGGATGACCACCCAGTTGGGAACCCCAAGAGGAAGGTATGATGAGCACAGTAGCAAGTTTTCCCTCAGTAAGAAACCGAGGTTTATCGTCCAGTAGGAAAAAAGCCAAACTTAAGAAGGTGATGCTTGCTAACTTCGTGACACTCCAGCAAGGGCGCCGTTTACGACACTTGTTGGTGCGTCTTTAACTAGTAGCAACGCGAAACCTACACACAACTGGTGGCGCGGTGTTGATGATGTAAATGACCGGCCAGTTGGGAACCCCAAGAGAAGGTGTGATGAGTACAGCAGCAAGTTTTTCCTCAGTTATGAAACCAAGGTATGTCAATCCAGTAGGAAAAAGCCAAACTCAAGAAGGTGATGCCTACTAGCTGCGTGACACTCCAACAAGGGCACCGTTAACGATACTTGTTAGCGCGTCTTCAACTAGTAGCAACGCGGAACCTGCACACAACACAACCAAGAACTTTGCTCCCAACTTACGATGAGGTTGTCAATCTCACCGGTTTGCTGTAAACAAAGGAATGAGCGTATCGAGTGGAAAGCAATAGTAGTATGCGAGAAAGTAAACAGTGCGAGTAAAATAAACAGGTGATAGCAATATAAAGGAAATTGGACCGGGGTCCATAGTTGACTAGTGGTGTCTCTCCATAAGATAAATAACAACATGCTGGGTAAACAAATTATAGTTGGGCAATTGATAGAATAAAGATAACGTGCATATGTCGCAAGGATCACTATGAGATTTACTCTGGGCATTACAACAAGATACATAGACCGCCATCCAACTGCATCTATGACTAATAATCCACCCACGGGGAATCATCCGAGGACCCCATGAATATTAAGTTGCGAACAACAGATAACTGCATTAAGCAAAGTGTGTAATGTAAACAAAGCATATGTCCTTGGACATAAGAATGTTGTTTTCTCCCTAGTGGCAACAGCACATCTACAACCTTAGAGGTTTCTTTCACTCCACCAGATTAAATAGAGGCATGAACCCAACTATCGAGCATAAATACCACCTCTTGGAGTCACTAGTATCTACTTGGCCAAGATAGCTACTAACAACGGAGAGCATGAAGGATCATAAACAACATAGAGATAACATAAGATAAATGATTCAGCACATCAACTCAACAAAACACTAATATTCATCGGATCCCAACAAACACAACATGTAGAATTACATAACGGTGATCTCAATCATGTAAGGCAGCTCACGAGATCTAAACATGAAGCACATGGTGGAGAAGACAACCATCTAGCTACTGCCATGGACCCATAGTCCAAGGTAGACTACTCACTCATCGCGCCGGAGGCAAGCATGGCGATGAAGAAGACCTCCGGTGGCGATTCCCCTCTCCGGCAGGGTGTCGGGAAGAGCTTCTGGACCCTCCCGATCTCGGGTCGACGACGGCGGCGGATCGCGATGTGTTTCTGGAAAATTGATTGGGTCCTTAGGTTTTTCCCATCGGGGGGTCTTTATAGGTGAAGGGGCAGCGTCAGAAGTGGACCAGGGTGGTCACACACATAGGGGGCGCGGCCAGGGGCTGGGCCGCACCGCCCTACTGTGTGGTCGGCCCGTGGCCCCTCTCTGTCTCCTCTTCGGACTTCTGGAAGCTTCGGTAAATTTCTGGATGTTTGGGTTTTGTTTCGTCCAATTCCGAGAATATTTCCTGTGTAACCTTTCTGAAAAACAAAAATAGCAGAAAATAGGGAACTGGCACTGTGGCATCTTATTAATAGGTTAGTTCCGGAAAATGCATAAAAGTGCCACGAATTGTAACAAAACACTAAGCAAATGGTGTGAAAACAAGCATGGAGCATAAAAAAATTATAGATACGTTTGAGACGTATCAGCATCCCAAAGCTTAACTCCTGCTCGTCCTCAAGTAGGTAAGTGATAACAAAAGAAATAATTTTTGAGGTGACATGCACCTACACAATCTTGATCATCTATGTAAAGCATTGAGTGCTGGGATCAAAAGAACTTAAAACATGGGCATGGAAGACATAATCTTGATAGAAGAAACTTAGCAACCATGTTATAACATGAAAAAGAACACAAATGAAAGATCATGAAAATGAAACAATGAAAGTCAAACGTGTGTTCAAATCATATGGAAAAACATAGCAAATGGTTTTCAGCTTGTCCCTCATAGAATAGCAAAACATAAATGCATAGGACACCTTCAAGTTTAAGAGGGTGACTAGATACAAATAATTTAAGAACCAGTGAAACCTCTCTTAGACGGTGCATAGAGATAGAAGGTGGTGACTCAACATAAAAGTAAAAGAAAGGCCCTTCGCAGAGGGAAGCAGTGATTGCAAGTTTTATGAACCTTCAAAAATTATGGTACTTACTAGCTTTGAGCTCTCATTGCCCCCATCATAGGCATCTTGAATGGTTAAAGTTAATGCGAGTACAATTATGAAGCATATGCTTGACAAATCATAAGTTGAAAACCTCGTGTCCCGTGAAGTACGAATACCCAAACCTCATGCTACTCGACTTAGAGTCCCAAGCAAGCTCTTGTCATTGTAAGTATACACGTATCATCGAGAACCGCCAATGGGGTACCTCCGTGCCCGATGACATTGAACAAGCCCACATCAAAATGACAGGACAAACAGACAATGAACACCTCGGCATCTCTTTTATTTACCATTGGTATAGCTTTTTATTTTGAGATACGTCATCGAATGTTCACTATGGGCATGCTGTAAATTTCCACCATGAATTATGCATGACTTAGATTAGCGGCCCAGGCGTTTCTCTAACACATATACGAACTCCATGATCCCGCAAGATTCCCAAATTATTTCACATCGCGAGTATCCATAAACAAAAGATCACGATATCAACTCAAATAAGAAGTGCAATGTTGAAAGCTTGCCCCATGACGGCATGGCTGGGCTAATTTCCAACTTACAACTTGCAAGCATAACAACTCAACATAAGAGAGCCACAATGTCAAATTTTAAGAACGAGAAAAGTAAAGTGTGCCATCAGGTTCGTGAGAGCTTTACTGACCAATTTTCGCATAACACCAAAAAGAGTTTAATTTGAAGGATAGATAAAAGCAAGTCAAATGTACTTTGGAATAGCAAATTACTAATAGGTATGTATGGTGGACACATTGGAACAACTTGGTTTTTGGGAGTTGGATGCACGAGTACAGCTCATACTCAGTACAAAACGAGGGCTAGCAAAAGACTGGGAGCGACCAACTAAGAGAGCAATAACGGCCATAATCATGCAAAGCAACAAAGCAACATTAAAAGAAGCATAAGATGGCATCAAAAGTCAAAAAATAAATGATCATAGAGGCTTATGGCGACTTTGTATGAGTCTAACAAGTGTGAGCATGCGCCAAGTCAACCCAAATAAAGCATCAAAGAGAAAACCAAAATAATGCTTGCAAATAATGAAAACAACGCATGATTTTTTCAAAGGCTCATTAAGCAATCTCAGTAATTTGAGACAAGTCATGCTACAACAAAAATCACTAAGCATACTATCAAAACGATATCAAGCACGACATGCAAATGCCTAAGCCGCAGTCTAAACAAGCTCCTTTTTGTAGCACTTTTTGCATGAATTTTTTGCTCTTTTCCAACACCATTCGAACCTTTTTGAAACAACTCTTTTGATGAAAACCAACATGGACCAGAGGTCAAAATACACCTTGATAAAAAGATATAACAAGATCTGAACAAAAATCATATACTACTGTAGCAACTTCCCCAAAAGTTCTATTAGCAACACTAGTGTAAGCATAATAATGAATCAACCCTTTTTGCTTCAGATTTCAACTCAAAACCACCACATATAAATCATATACTACTGTAGCAACTTCCCCAAAAGTTCCGTGATCAAAAGAACTAAAAAAGAAAGCGATAAAGAGGCAAACACAAATAGTGGCAGAAATCTGTCAAAACAGAACAGCTGACAAAGGTCGATTTTTTTAGGGTTTTCTGTTGCTCAAATCAAAAAGTGTATAAATAATGAAAGTTTGGATATAACTTGGGGTATATGCAAAAGAAATGGCATGTCAAAAAGATATTCTGAGAATTTTCACGAATTTTTACGGTGCAGCACTGAAATCTGTTTCAGGACAGCAACATTCCCAAATCTTACCTCACTCAAATTAGAGGCTTCTCTTGGCACAACAACGAAATAAAAAGGATAAGGAGAGGTTATTACAGTAGTAATAACTTCCAAGACTCAAATAAAAGAAAAATAACTGAAAGTAAAACAATGGGTTATCTCCCAAGAGTGCTTTTCTTTAACGCCTTTGAGCTAGGCGCAGAAAGTGCAAATCAATTAATATCAAGTGATGAAGCATAAAGTTCATAGTTTTCTCTAAGAATAGAGTTAAAACACAATTTCTTTCTCTTCCTAGGGAAGTGTTCCATACCTTTCTTGAGTGGGAATTGATATTTGATGGTGCCTTCCCTCATATCAATGATGGCACCTACAATTCGAAGAAAAGGTCTTCCCAAAATAATAGGACAAGAAGCATTGCATTCAACATCCATGACAAGAAAATCAATGGGAACAAGGTTATTGTTAACCATAATAAGAACATCATTTCCAAAGGTTTCTTCTTAGCAACATCAGCAATAGGAACATCATAATAACACTTTTCAAGAGGTGGTAAATCAAGCATGTCATAAATTTTTCTAGGCATAATAGAAATACTAGCACCTAGATCACATAAAGCATGGCAATCAAAACCATTAACATGCATATCAATGATGGGTTCCCAACCATCTTCTAACTTCTTGGGAATAGAAGCTTTTTGCTTCAACTTTTCATCCCTAATTTTCATGAGAGCATTGGTAATATGCTTAGTAAAAGCAACATTTATAGGACTAGCATTAGGAGTCAAAGCAAGCTTTTGCAAGAACAAAATAACTTTAGATATATTGCAGCCATCAACATCAAAATCATTAAAAAAATAGAGCTATCATCTCCTACACTCCAGAAAATTTCAGCACACTTTTGAGAAAAAGGTTTTGCTGTTTTGGGCTTTTTAACACAAGGAGTAGGAGTTTTATCTATACCAATCAAAGTAAGATGATTGATAGCATTAGGAACAACATCATTAGAGGTAGTAATGGTACATACCTTCATCTTTCTAGCCATCTCATCTTCTCTTTCCCACCTGACATGCAATTCTGCTAACATCCTAACATTTTCAGCAATTCTAACTTGGATAGCATTAGCAGTGGCAAAAGTATTGTTCTCTTTCACCTCATTAGGCAACACTTTTAATGTCAGAAGTTCAACATTAAGAGCAAGGCTATCAACTTTAGAAGCAATAATATCAATTTTTCCTAACTTTTCCTCAACAGACTTGTTAAAAGCATTTTGCTTACCGATGAAGTCCTTGAGCATTATTTCAAGCTCAGAGGGCGCGACCCTAGTGTTGTTGGAGAAATTACCATAAGAGTTACCATAACCATTACAATTGGTAGAAGGATACGGCCTATAATTGTTACTAGCAAAATTGTTCCTATAAGCATTGTTGTTAAAATTATTATTTCTAATGAAGTTTACATCAACATGCTCTTCTTGAGCAACCAAAGAGGCCAAAGGAACATTATTAGGATCAACATGAGTCCTATCATTAGAAATCATAAGCATGATAGCATCAATCTTATTACTCAAGGAAGAGGTTTCCTCAACAGAATTTACCTTCTTACCTTGTGGAGCTCTCTTGGTGTGCCATTCAGGATAATTTACCATTATATTGTCAAGAAGCTTGGTTGCGGCGCCCAAGGTAAGGGACATAAAAGTGCCTCCAGCAGCTGAATCCAATAGGTTCCTTGAAGAAAAATTCAGTCCTGCATAAAAAGTTTGGACAATCATCCAAATAGTCAGTCCATGAGTAGGGCAATTCTTTATCATAGATTTCATTCTTTCCCAAGCCTGAGCAACATGTTCATTATCAAACTGGCTAAACTTCATAATATTGCTATGCAAAGCTATAATCTTAGCAGGAGGATAGTATCTTCCAATAAAAGCATCCTTACACTTAGCCCATGAATCAATACTATTTTTAGCCAAAGACAGCAACCAATCCTTAGCTTTTCCTCTCAAAGAAAAAGAAAACAACTTAAGCTTAATAATATCACTCTCTACATCCTTATATTTCTGCATCTCACATAGCTCAACAAAATTGTTGAGATGAGCTGCAACATCATCAGTACTAGCACCAGAAAATTGCTCTTTCATAACAAGGTTCAATAAAGCAGGCTTAATCTCATAAAAATTAGCAGCAGGAGCAGGTGGCGCAATAGGAGTGCAGATAAAATCACTATTATTAGTGCTAGTAAAATCACACAACTTGGTGTTCTCATGAGTACCCATTCTAGCAAAGCTAAAAACAGACAAGTAAAAGCAACTTATAGGAAACTAATTTTTTAGTGTTTTTGATAAAAACGATGCAAGCAAAAATAAATAAAGTAAAAGCAAAACTAAAACAAAGTAAAGGATGTGCGTGCGAAACTCCCCTTGCAGAAGTCTTCTTTTTCCCCGGCAACGGTGCCAGAAAACTTGTTGGTGGCACGGTGTTGATGATGTAAATGACCAGCCAGTTGGGAACCCCAAGAGAAGGTGTGATGAGTACAGCAGCAAGTTTTCCCTCAGTTATGAAACCAAGGTATGTCAATCCAGTAGGAAAAAGGCAAACTCAAGAAGGTGATGCCTGCTAGCTGCGTGACACTCCAACAAGGGCGCCGTTAACGATACTTGTTACCACGTCTTCAACTAGTAGCAACGCGGAACCTGCACACAACATAACCAAGAACTTTGCTCCCAACTTACGATGAGGTTGTCAATCTCACCGGTTTGCTGTAAACAAAGGAAGGAGCGTATCGAGTGGAAAGCAATAGTAGTATGCAAGAAAGTAAACAGTGCGAGTAAAATAAACAGGTGATAGCAATATAAAGGAAATTGGACCAGGGTCCACAGTTCACTAGTGGTGTCTCTCCATAAGATAAATAACAACATGCTGGGTAAACAAATTACAGTTGGGCAATTGATAGAATAAAGATAACGTGCATATGTCGCGAGGATCACTATGAGATTTACTCTGGGCATTACAACAAGATACATAGACCGCCATCCAACTGCATCTATGACTAATAATCCACCCACAAGGAATCATCCGAGGACCCCGTGAATATTAAGTTGCGAACAACAGATAACTGCATTAAGCAAAGTATGTAATGTAAACAAAGCATATGTCCTGGGACATAAGAATGTTGTTTTCTCCCTAGTGGCAACAACACATCTACAACCTTAGAGGTTTCTGTCACTCCCCCAGATTAAATAGAGGCATGAACCCAACTATCGAACATAAATACCCCCTCTTGGAGTCACTAGTATCTACTTGGTCAAGATAGCTACTAACAACGGAGAGCATGCAAGATCATAAACAACATAGAGATAACATAAGATAAATGATTCAGCACATCAACTCAACATAACACCAATATTCATCGGATCCCAACAAACACAACATGTAGAATTACATAACGGTGATCTCGATCATGTAAGGCAGCTCACGAGATCTAAACATGAAGCACATGGTGGAGAAGACAACCATCTAGCTACTGCTATGGACCCATAGTCCAAGGTAGACTACTCACTCATCGCGCCGGAGGCAAGCATGGCGATGAAGAAGACCTCCGGTGGCGATTCCCCTCTCCGGCAGGGTGCCGGGAAGAGCTTCTGGACCCTCCCGATCTCGGGTCGACGACGACGGCGGATCGCGATGTGTTTTTGGAAAATTGATCGGGTCCTTAGGTTTTTCCCGTTGGGGGGTCTTTATAGGCGAAGGGGCAGCGTCAGAAGTGGACCAGTGCGGTCACACACATAGGGGGCGCGGCCAGGGGCTGGGCCGCGCCGCCCTACTGTGTGGTCGGCCCGTGGCCCCTCTCTGTCTCCTCTTCAGACTTCTGGAAGCTTCGGTAAATTTCTGGATGTTCGGCTTTTGTTTCGTCCAATTCCGAGAATATTTCCTGTGTAACTTTTCTGAAACACAAAAACAGCAGAAAATAGGGAACTGACACTGTGGCATCTTGTTAATAGGTTAGTTCTGGAAAATGCATAAATGTGCCACGAAGTGTAACAAAACACTAAGCAAATGGTGTGAAAACAAGCATGGAGCATCAAAAATTATAGATACGTTTGAGACGTATCAGGAAGCCATCGCGGCGGCGGCGCAGGGTGGCGTCGACGATCACGGGTTCGGAGAGGACGGCCAAGATGTCGACGAAGAAGAAGAGGAGGAGGCCGACCTCGACGAGGAGGACGACGCGCCTGAGCCGACTTCAACCTCGACGTCGAAGGGGAGGAAGAAAAGGAAGAAGAACTCGCCGCCGACCAAGCCGCGGATCAAATGGACGGTCAAAGAAGAGGAGTGCCTCGCCGAAGCTTGGAAGACCGTTTCCATGAACGGCATTACCAGCGCCAATCAAAACTTTGACACATATTGACAGCGGGTTAAGTTGGCGTTCGACGAGCACAAAATCGTCGATCCCTACTTCAACAAGACGGTGATGGTCCGCGGCGAGAAGGCCATGGCCACGCATTGGGGGATCATGCAGGCGGCATGCAGCAGGTGGCACGACATACAGGAGGAGATCGCCGATCGTCCGGTGAGCGGCGCCGACTTCGAGGCCAAGGTATGCTTACTCGCCGTCTCCGTCGACCCTAGATCGCCGAGTTTTGATTCGCCGGCTTGTCTGTGCAGATGCGGCGGGCGTTCGACATGTACAGCGACGACACCGACGGCCAGACGTTCAAGTACCTCAACATCTTCGCCCACATCGAGACCTGCGAGAAGTGGGCGGAAGTACGCCGGAACCTCTCCAAGAACAAGGACGAGGAGTACAACCCCGATGCTCCAGCCGCTGCCACGTCGACGGGCCGCCCCGAGCTCGGCCAGAAGAAGCTGAAAGAACTGAAGAAGGCGGGCCATCCAGCCGACAGGTTGCAGGCGTCCTTCGACAAGTGCTGGGCCGACGCGAGGGCGCACGCCACCGGGAGGGACACCAAGTACGACGCACGGTGGAAGGAGATGCTCGCCAACCAGGGCGCCCGGATCGCCTTGCTCAAGACAACCTCCGCGGCGAAGAAGAGGAACACCGACCTTGCGTTCCTGATCGGCGGCAACGACGCTGCGATGGACGAGGAGACGAGGGCTTGGTACGACGCCTATCGCCAAGAAATCCTCCAGCCTCCGTCGACTGCGTCGGCCACCCCTTTGACGACGTTCACTCCGGCGGCCGACTACGCATCGCCGCCCGAGGTGCAGGAAGGCACCGCCGACGAGCCTGTTGTAGTCTAGTTTCTCTTTCGATCGCCGGATTGTGGCTGATCCGATCGCCGAACTGTGGGCGATGCTTTTGTGTAGCGGGAAGACGATATTTTGAAACTTAATTCGTGCTGATGGGCGAATGCCGGGGTGCCGACTGGGAAAATATTGCCACCCACGCCCGTTTTACATCTAATCCGGATGAAAATAGCGCCGGATTTCGACCCGGGGGCCTCAAACGGCTCGAGATACTCTAAGCTTTAGTCAAAAGTCAACATATTTTAAGTTTGACCAAATTTATACGTAAACATATAAACATTCACAATACCAAATCAATATCAATAGATTTACCAGAAAGTATAGTTTCTCAAAATATCCATTTGATATAGTAGATATTTATATTCTTTTGTATAAACTTGGTCAAACTTAAAAGATGTTGACTTTTAGCTAAAGCTTAGGCGCCTTACATTTTGGGATGGAGGGAGTAATATGGATCGGAGAGAGTAGTTGAGTAATAAAGAGCGACCGTTTCAAAAAAAAAAGAAAAAAAGTGCGAAGTGAAGCCACAGCAAGCCCGCGTATTTTTTGCAAAATCTGACCCTTCGGTGAAACTAATGCCCCATCTGACCCTTCCATGAAACTATTTCTGTGTCTGACCCCTGAGGTCGCCGCCAGTGGGGATGGTGCCGATGTTATGCAGCTCGGCGCCAACATATTGTCGGCACTAGTTCACTTCGGAAGCTCGGCGCCAGTGGGATTGGCGCTGACCTAGCTCGGCGCCAGTGGGTTTGGCGCCGACCCCCCTTCGGCAGCTGGATGGCATGGCGCCGAGTTGCACAACGTCGGCGCCATTCGTACTGGCGCGGGATCAGATTTGGAAATAGTTTTGTGAAGGGATTAGATGAGTCATTAGTTTCACCAAAGGGTCAGATTTCGCAAAAAATACCAAGCCCGCAGCAGTCAGGGAGGAGCAATGGCCAGCAGGCGGCGGTCGTCACCGGCAGCGGAGGCTTGCTCGCCGCCGTCCCCCTACACTCAGAGTCCTCCACCACCGTGGTTCTCCGTCCAAAGGTAAGCAAGGCAGCCTGCACGCCGGCCGCCCGTCTGGCTCAAACCCTAGCCGCCTCTCCTTTACGCTCCCGCAATCTCTAGTATGTTCACACGCTTGCGTGCTGGTTCGATTTCCTCACGCAAATTGCATCAAGTAGTACTTGATCTCATGGTCGTGTCGTTTGATTGGCTTCAAGGGGTCGGGGCAATGCCTTGCCGATTTTATCATCCTTTTCTGCAACCCATATAGCTTATGAATGTGGTTCCGGAATCCTTTATTTTTCATCATCGTCTTGTTTGCCATGTTGAATACGCGAGATGAATGTCGTCCTAGCACCTGATAATTCGGTTTACGTGCTAGTCTTTAAAAGAGATTCACCAGACAAGGGGGGATTTTTGAAATAAATATCAGTTATATGTTTCTTAATTTTCGTTTCATACAGGTGTATTGTAAAAATTCAATGGTAGGAAAGGTACCTTTGGAACATGAGCACCAGTGCTCCCGGTTTTAGAAAAACATATCTTGGGGATTCCAAAAAATCTGAAATTAAATACTCTCATGCATAATTGCATATACAGTAGAATTTCGGAGGAAAATTTGTTGTACTTTGAGCTATACAAATCTGACAAAAAATCTGAGTTTTCTATCCTCATATACAGCCACAAATTTGTTTATTTTTCTGTAGCTCAAAATACAACACAATTTCTGCTGAAACTTTGCACGAGTATTCAGGACATGTGTATGTATTCATGAAACACATAAGTACAATTTTCAAAATTTTCAAACACTAGGAGCACTGGTGCTCGGGTGCACCAAATCTGCTCTCTGCAATGGTAGTATTTTAACTGGTGCTGATCTGAGACCATAATGAAACAAAGATGACTAACTATGTCTATCAGTAATAAGTGCATTTGTTTTTCTAATTAACACCCTAAGGATAACACATCTCGCCATATTTCTAGCAGTTGGGTAGTTGCTATAGCCATTTCTTGTATGTTCTTGCTTGATGCTTCTAGTTTGTTGATCTCGATTTATTGTGTGTTGACAGGGAAGTTGGTGTTGCGAAAGGCACTAAAAGCTCCTGTGAGAAGGTTTGCAATGCCCCAGTCACCATCTCCTGCGTCACCTCTGGACCCCTAGGTTGGGCAGAATTACTAGACAGCCTTCTCCATGAGATCATTGCTCTATTCACCTCCTACCATGACCTCCTCACATTTGCCAGTATTTGTCGTCCTTGGCGTGCAGCCTTCTCCTCATACCCATCATCAAAATTTAAGGTTGCCTCCCCCTTTCTTGTCCTCCATCCTGATAGGTGTCCCAGTCGCTATTACCCTTATGATGAGAATTTCTCCAAAACCAAATGGCAGCTCATTGATCCTACCAACCCAACCTCCTCCATTCACTGTGCAGCGCGTGTGTACCATAAATTCCTGGATAACATGGACTTTGTAGGATGCTCGCAGGGTTATCTCATCTTTTCCAGCCGTGAACAATGCCTCCTTGTAGATGTGATCACCGGTGCTAAGATTAGACCACCCCAGCTGCCATACCCTTACAACTGTGACATTGATTGTGCTATCCTTACCGCACCTCTCTCATTGCCCAACACATATCTGCTGGTTTGCACCAAGTACTCCCTGTTCCAGTGGCGAGTTGGAAGCCATGCTTGGTCGGAGCAATGTCTTTCTAATGAACATATCCGTCAGATTGTGGTCTTCCAAGGTCAGATCTTTGCCCTGAACTATCTAGGGAGGATCTCTAGTGTCCACTTGGGGAAGCCGCCCTGTGTCGAGGACATAGCAGTAGCATCTCACCCTGAATGCAGCAAAGTTATAGGTGTCCATTATCGGCCATGGCTAGCTGTGTGTGGAGACATGCTCCTCATGGTTATGCTCATACTAGACTATGGTGACAAGCTTGCCAGATTTGAGGCCTTTCGTCTCGACTTATCAGTTAAGCCTGCCATGTTGGTGAAAGTGGACAAGTTGGAAAACTGGTCTCTCTTCGTTGGTACTGATATGAGAAGCCCTACCTTTGCTGGCATGAACCCTGAAAGGTGGGGAGGAAGGAGCAACTACATATATGTTGCGGGCTCATTCAAAGACTCCACAGAACCTTGGCTCTCTATCCAGCTAGGTGAGGCGTCGCGACGCGTGGCAGACGTGTTCCAGTGTTCTCGCGGCGGTAACGGAATGTGGACCGGGATATTCCACAAGAGCATGCAGCCCCTCTGGGTGTTCCCCAGCAAGATCTCTCGCGCAACGCAGTGCATGGCCAATGTGGCAGCTGGATCATCCTTGTTGCCGAGGCAGCAAACTTAGATGGAAGAATTCCTGCTCTCAGTCAGAGTCTGCACCCAAGTTGCTGAAGCTCAGCTCCGTGATGCTGCTATCTTATTGCTTGTGAATCTGTTTAATAGAAAGACGAAAAAGCTTGAACTAATCATTCCGAATCAATTTTTGTGCTTTTGTGATCCTTCCTCAGTTAGTGATGCTCAATACTAATGCATGGACCGATTTACCTAACTGTTGCTTTTGTGCTATCCCTGATGGTGATGTACTATGTGTGCTCTGCCTGAATGCGTGTTTAGATGTGGCGGAGAGGCGAAGATCGTGAACTAATTAATTACTGCCGTTCTTGCTTTTCTGCTCCATCCCAAGTGGGTGCTGTTTCATCATTACTATTTAGCGAGTGTGATAGCTTACATGGAATTTGTTTGTGGCAGATGGTGGCATGTGTTGTGAAAGTTCCTGCAAAATTCCACCGTTCCAAATGCAGGAGAATCAGACGCGTGACGTCTGTTGGTCAACCCATTACTGGCAGTTGTATATGATAGAGAGCCAGACAAGGATGGAGTCACATGTACACGGAGAAGCTCAATCCCGAGCCTAAACTGGCGTCCACACGGTCACACATGACCACATGCAAGCCCCCAGATGATCAACCAGCTAGCTCTTCCGACGAAAAGTATGAATTCTATCCGGAACGCAGTTATGCAGTCCGCGGAGTCGGAGAAGAAGAATCTACACCGTCTTCATCATGTTCTAAAGGATAATATTGCTGCTGCTGCGCTTATCTCTCTCCGCCGTCGATGATGTGGCCGGCATCGTCGTCCTGATCTTCAGGCACGTGCTTCCATACCTGTCAATTGCCTACGACGGCCGGCTTCCCCGTTTTGAGGCTACGGGTTTATGTGGCCTTTGCTACGGGAGCTGAGTGCAGGTTTTGGTTCAGCGAAACAGAACAGAGGTGGGAAATCTGCCGACAGATAAAGCCGGTGAACTTCAGTGGAATGCTACTCATGTCATGTAGCAAGCGCACGAATTGTGTCCACTAATTGATCGTAATTATTTTGTGCTCCGGAGTAGTAGTGCAATGAAGTGCAGCAACAAACACTGATGTCAAAGTGTCAAGCACAGCTATAGCAGCTAGCAGAGGCCACTGAAGCGACCATTTCTTCAGTGACCAGAGCACTGGCTATACATATCTTCAGCACTAAGAAACCAATACGTGCACTGCCAATAAATATATAGGGCGATGGCCCATGCCGCGTATGCGCTTTCAGTTCAGCTATCGAGGCGTGTATGTATCCGCCAGGACTCGGAGCCTTGTTGCCGACGAACTCGGGCTGACGAACGATTGATTGCCAGATGCAATTTGGACCGTTCGCGCGCTGCGCTTTCTCGGTCTGCACTCGAGAAAACAAGCAGGAAGGCCGTGTTTCTGGCGTTCATGGTGATGGAAGTGCTCGTTGGATACTGACAAGCGATCAGTTTAACAGGGTTCAGAAACCGGCCGGCGTTCAGGCGGAGCTCCTGAGTGGATACTGGATAGAACTCCTGGTCCTCGGGATCGCGAGAGCGATGCGCCTAATCTTGGGGCTTATGCGTTCATAGCCGTACGCCCGGACCACACTCTTGTCGCCAAACCCCATAGCTAAGCTGCTAACAAATGTGACGCACGCCTATGTTCCAGTGAAAGAATCATCAGCCAAACTTAGAGAGTCTCCATATCCGGTCACTCTCGTCTATTGGGTATTCCTCTCTTTCAAGATACTAATTGTTGTTTTAGGTTTGTGCCAAGCTTAGTTGAAAAATGTGTCCGCATTCACAAGGAAAACCTATATAGTACGAGATTGACGTAATAAAACTAAAAATTTATGTTTTTGATGGTGTTATCTGTTGAATATATAAGCAATTTTTTATAAGAATTAATCTGAAATAATAGAAGATAAAATACAATTATAATCATAAGAATCAATCTAATCATGCATACTAGCATAATAGACGAGCATATAGCATCTATTCCAAACACTAGTACAAACAATTATAACATAATCTGAAATAGATAGGAGAAGGTCTTATACGGTGCAATAGTAGGATTCGTGCTTCAAGTTCGCATCGGCGTCTTAGCCAAGTTGTTGAGGTAGAGGCTACTGATGCCGGGAAAGAAGTCATCATCGGTGAAGGAGTCCTCGGTCGACGTGATGCCGTCAGTAATCACACCAAAGCGCTCCCCAAAAACCCGATTGCCCTTCACCGCACAGGATCACGAGAGACGGGGTTCCAATACTCCTGCCTCTTTTTTTAAAAAAATGAGACAAATTTAACTGTCAACTAGACATGCCTGGAATTCTAATTCAAGTTTGGTTGTGGGTGCATGTGACATTAGATTAATATGAATAACATTATGATTGCTTTTTTGGCGAAAAAAGATTGAATCATGCCCGAATTGCTCCACCATTAATGGGCCACTAGCTAAGTGGTCTCTTTTGCACATTCTATATCTTTCTACTTCAACACCTATGAACATTCTATAAGAAACTCAGTAAAATTTGGTTATGGGAGACTAGTGTGAAACATAAATAAGACAATACTCCCATGACATATTTGCATTGTTTGGCTCGGTATTACTTATACGATTTATTAAATCAACTTTCTACATGGTTAGCCTTTGACCACTAGTATGTACTCCCTCTATGCCAAAATGTAGTGCATATTAGTTTTTTTAAAATGTGACAACATATGAAAATTTTGACCAGACATGTACAAAAATATAGCTACATCTACAACGATAAATCAATATTATTAGAGGACTCCCTCAGTTCCTTGAATTTTTTTAACTATATGAATTACACCTATCAACCTGCGATGACACGTCATCAAACAACCATTTTGCTAATTCTCTGTCGACTCCTTGACCATAGTATTGCACCGTGATTTTACCGGCTGCATATGAGTTTGAGCTGAGAAAAATGCAGTGGACAATTGAATTGCTTCGTGATTTGCGCTAGTCATGAGTTGTAACACAGATTTCAAGTGATATTTGATGACATCACCTGATTGAGAATCAACTTCAATCTTAGTCGCTCGAGAATTAGTCACGCAAATCAAAGATTACTCTTTCCTTTTTATAGGAGATACTGAGATAGTAGCTATTGCTTGCATATATAACCTCAAAGAAAGCCATTTTTACTTGCTTATATGCACACCATCTATGTAAAGCTAGAACCTGCAAAACATTTATCTTTTTTCCCCTTGTAGTTTGAGACAATTGCATTGAGTAGGTTGGCTTGACAGCGGGCCCATGTGTATTCCTGGGTATGGAGGTGAATATCTAATTTTTTTGTCAAACTTTTCATATATCATATAATAGAGTAGTTGTAAGAAGACCAATCTAAGAGTAGACACAAGCTTGTTGTGGTTTAGTTGGCTAGAGTTGCGCTCGCACATTAGCAGGTCATAGGATGGGATCATCAAACCCTCTCTCTCTCTCTCTCTCACTTATTTTTTCTACTTATCTTGGTAATTTTTTCATTTTGAATAGTACCCATTATAAAATCCTAGAACCGCCCGCTTGACCGCCGGGACATATATCGATCCTGTTTCTCCATTTTCAGTTACTTGTTCTTCTGAGATCAGTACTCTACCGTTACATGCGATTAATTTACCGGCACAAAGTAGTAACTTCAGAAACGCATGCAATTAAGTGGGTGCAACCGTGCAAGCAAGGCAGCATTGCTAGCTAGCTGGTGCTCATCCCCAGGGCAATTGAAGGTGCCACGTTGAAGAAAGCAAGAGGCGACCATGCACGAATATCTCATCTCGATCACGATCACCGGCCGCTCCATCCGCTCCCAGCTCATCTCGCCGGATCGCTCGCCGTGAGCTTACCTCTCTTCTATCTGCGCCAGCTAGCCCGGCTGGCCTTTAAATACTCCCACGATCGCGCACTGATCATCACTAGGCGCACACAGCACCACCACCACCTGCAGGTAGCCAGCTAGCTAGTCAGTGCCTCAGTGTCACGAGCATGAGCCGTGCTGCGTGGCACGCGGCGGCCGCCGTCCTGATCCTCGTCGTCTGGTCGCGCATCGCCGCCGCGGCGCGCGTCCAGTCGAGACACGGCGGCGCCCTCGCGACGAGTCGGCGCGACAATGTCCCGGCGGGCGCGTGCGCTCTGACCGCGGGCCCCTTGGGCTACCCCTGCGAAGAGCACAAGGTTCGGCCGCTTCTTGGACTGTGATCGATCCATGATCCATGATCCATGATCCATGCATCCAACAAACGTCTGCGTGGAGTTAGCATAAAACGTTCGATCGTTGATTTATCTGTTGGGATATGTAGGTGACGACGGATGACGGATACATCCTGAGCCTTCAGAGGATCCCGAGAGGCCGGCGCGCCGGCGCCGGCGGCAGCGGGCTGGGGCAGCCGGTGCTTCTGCAGCATGGCGTTCTCGTGGTACGTACGTGCGCGTGCTCGGCCGCGGCGCCTAACATTCCCTTATCTGATTAGTAATATGTTCTTTCGCTTCGCACTCCTAGTCGGCCGCGCCGATGACCGATGCCCGATGCCGTCATGCCGGTGGCGGTGGATGCCGTCGCGTGGCACGAAATAGTGTATGGCCGATGCCGTCATGCGTGCCACCCGAGTCTTTGCCATACTAGTTGGAAACGGAAAGGAAGGAATTCGGTACGCTGCATTAAAGTCCGGCGATGATAAGGACGAGTAACTAACTGATAGCCGACGCGGCGGCGTCGCGCCGCATATGCAGGACGGCATGACATGGCTGCTGAGCTCGCCGGAGGAGTCGCTGGCGTACATCCTCGCCGACCGCGGTTTCGACGTGTGGATCGCCAACACCAGGGGCACCAGGTGGAGCAGCCGCCACATCTCCCTCGACTCCTCCTCCAGGGTACGTCTACTGACGCCCGATAAGAACTGTAGGAGATATCCATATCCATTTCCCTTCTCCTCATTAAAGTTCCTCGTCGTATCGTATCGCCAGGAGTACTGGGACTGGTCGTGGGACGACCTGGTGGTCAAGGACATGCCCAACATGGTCGACTATGTCTGCACCCACACTGGGCAGAAGCCGCACTTCGTTGGCCATTCCATGGTAACCTAGCTTCAGAGTTCAGTGTTCAGAGCGTAGGTTCAGCCAGCAGTTATATGCTTACCATGGTGGAGTCTGCTTCTGTCGTATGCAGGGGACGCTGGTGGCGCTGGCGGCCTTGTCGGAGGGCAGGCTGGTGGACAAGCTCAAGTCGGCGGCGCTGCTGACCCCCGTCGCCTACCTCGCCCACATGACCACTCCCATCGGCATACTGCTAGCCAAGGCATTCGTCGGAGAGGTAATTAGCACGCAGCACCTGTTCTGAACTTCTGCTCTCATTCATCGGTGTGACTTTTGTGCTTCATGCTGATCGACCAGATAATCTCTGTTCTTGGTGTGAGGGAGTTCAACCCAGTATCGTAAGCCATCCTCGTGCCTTCAGTTCAAACACCGATCGATCCTTCCCGCTTTGCTATACCTGGGCTCAGTTGTTCTTTGTTCGCTGCAGGGCTCCAGTGATGAAACTTATCAGGGAGCTGTGCCGCCATCCTGGAACGAAATGCTACGACCTTGTGAGAGATTTCACAGGTGATTGATGATTAACCGTAACTTCATTTTTTCACCGTCTCAGCCAGCCATTCTCATCTATGTCTGTGTGTATGTCAGGAAATAACTACTGCCTGAACAATTCGGCTGTCGACGTCTTCCTCCAGTACGAGCCCCAGCCGACCTCCACCAAGACAATGATCCATCTCGCCCAAAGTACGACGTTGTTCGTACCCAAATAATTCACGCGTCTCGGATAGATTTGCCGTACAGTAATAATTCTGTGTCGACTCTCAATCACAGCGTTCCGCGACGGCGTGGTGTCCAAGTACGACTACGTGTGGCCGAGCGCGAACATGGAGAAGTACGGGCAGCCGGACCCGCCGTCGTACAACATGTCCAACATCCCGGCCACCTTCCCGCTCTTCCTCAGCTACGGCGGCCGGGACGAGCTCGCCGACCCCGCCGACGTCGGCCTCCTCCTCCGCGACCTCATGGGCCACGACCGCCGCAAGCTCACGGTGCAGTACCTGGAGCAGTTCGCGCACCTCGACTTCGTCCTGGGCACCTGCGCCAAGGACCGCGTCTACAACGACGTCATAGCCTTCTTCAGCCGCTTCAACTAGCGAGAAAGCAGAGCAGCAGCTATAGTTGTTGGTGTGCAGAGATTATAGATGGAGGGGAATTTACACTAACATGTATAGCTGTGAATACTTGATTACTGTTTGTATAACCGTACCTGGGAGGTGATGATCGCTGAAACAACGCCCACTCGTGTAAGCATAACTGTACGTGCTGAGATAACGTCTACAAAAAAAGGAAATACTAGTATACTACTCACTATTCATGTAGTACTGTCTTAGAGTATGCTTTCTGAAAGAGATCCGAGAGAGGATATGCAGGTGTACCTCCTATCTAGGCCCCATCAGTTTCTCATGGATCGGCAAAGTGAAATTAAATGAAGATTTATCGATGGATCATGTTAGGCAATTTGTCTGAGCTTTTGGACAAGCTTCAGAGAGTACATCTCGAACATAGAGGATGACGGACATCATTTTGAAACTATCGGCACGTGGAAAATACTCGGTGGCCTCGGCCTATAAGACACATCTCTTGAGGGCTATGTTAACCGATAGGAATAGAAACGGTTTGCAAAGTCCCCGGAAGATTAAATTCTTCGCATGAAGTGCAATCCAAAACACGCTTCGGATTGCCGGTTGATTGGCGAAAAAAGGTTGGCCAGATTTGTGGCTTATGCCCTCTTTGCAAGAGGGCTCTGAAATCAGTCTCGCACCTTTTTTTTCTTCAAATGTTGCTTCACCCCGCTGCCGGACCTTAGTGTAGGAAAAAATAGGAACAATGCCCCCCAACTAAATTACGATTTGCACTATAGTACTTAGTATTTACCATTTTTCACAGTGCAAAAAAATAATAATTTAAATTAGCCCCCTCAACTACCATCTAATATCTTTACAACAGCTTCACCCTTGGGTTTTGGGTTTCATAAAAGATTGAATTGGACTTCATGCCTTCGACCTTCATCAGACGAGGATTTCTATCAAAAGTTTAGGTACAAAATGTCGAACGGATTGAATCCTAACCGCAAGGCCTTGGCTTCCCTACTACTTCCCATTTCTTGAGAAACCTGGGATGAACGTAATGCACATGGATTCCACAACAAGCATGCCACGCCATTTGTTCACCTTGCAAAAATCAAGAAGGAAGCTAGAGGGTTATTGCGGTGCCAAACGTGTGAGTGAAATTATGCCTGGAGAGTAGGCTTTTGGTTGTAGTAATATTTTCCCTTTGTCAAATAAACTTCTTCTTAATTAATAGATTGGGGTTAAGTTTTTGCTCCTATTTCAGAAAAAAAATGTTTTGAACCAAGCTATGTTGTTTTTTGTTTTCTCCCAAACAACCGAAAATTTGCAGTCCAAAATACATGCAAAATCTTGATCATCCCATCCCTTTCAATTGGGTCAACATTGATAGCTTTCCGTTGGTTTGTTTTTATTTTATCAGAACTGAATGCGTACGGTGTGGTTATTAGTTTTTACAAACTAATAACTATTTTCTTTTTAAGTAAAAGTCTAGTTAAGAGTCACCAAAAGACTAAATTTATCATCCTCCATTTGCTATTATGACCTTATAAATATTTGATCTAGATAAACCAATTTTTTTTTTGATAAAACCAAAATAAATAATGAACTTACATACTAAAACGCTTTAGTAAGGAACGGAGGGCGTACAACCTGCTAACCTCAAAGATTTTAAAAGGTCGCACGAGCCGGTAGCTAAGAGCATCTTCAGCCGTTGGCGTCCCCGACGGTCAAATTCGGTGCTAAATAGCGCTGGATTGGACGAAATTTTGACGTGGGGAGCGCCGAACTTCTAGCCGGTACCCAGGAAGAAGCCCGGAGATCGGCGTTTTAGGCTTATTTTTACAAATAAACGTCACAGTTCGGCAAATTTCATACAGTTTGCCAATATTTGGCTTATTTTTTGCAAATAAACGTTACAGTTTAACAAAACAAGCAAATAATTTGACAAATTTTCAAACAAATCAAATGGAAACTAGTTGGTGTAGCCTCGAAACCTCCATATGTGTTCCACCAGATCATCCTGCAGTAGTTG
Organism: Dactylis glomerata; assembly: GCA_007115705.1. NCBI lineage: Eukaryota > Viridiplantae > Streptophyta > Magnoliopsida > Poales > Poaceae > Dactylis > Dactylis glomerata. The sequence goes on from QXEO01001756.1 coordinate 1,111,377, forward strand.
ATGCATAGTGGAGTCTCGAATCTCCTGACGCATAGCGATGAACGCAGCCCACGATGCCGACACCTGGTGATTAGGCTGTGCAAGAGGACCCTCTCTCTTATATGGTGCAGCTTGTTTGCTCAGAGGAATCGGATACTTTTGCTCATTCTCAATAATCATGTTGTGTAAGTACACAGAACAGTTCATCACCTCCCACATCTGATCTTTGGACCAACTCAAAGAGGGGAACCGGACTACAACAAATCTCTGCTAGAGGACACCAAATGCACGCTCGACGTCCTTTCGACAACCTTCTTGTGCCTTCACAAACTCCATCTCCTTCGGGAGGATGGGACTCGAGATAGTCTTCAAAAATGTTGCCCACTTTGAATAGATACCGTCTGCAAGATAGTATCCCTTGTTGTAGTGCCGGCCATTGATCACAAAGTCAACCGGGGGAGCATGACCCTCAACAAGCTTGGAGAAGATCGGCGAGCACTGCAAGACGTTGATGTCATTGTTGGATCCCGGCATACCAAAGAAGGAGTGCCAAATCCAGAGATCATGGGTAGCCACTGCCTCAAGTATCACAGTGCAGCCTTTTTTGTGACCCTTGTACATTCCCTGCCAGGAAAACAGACAGTTCTTCCATTTCCAATGCATGCAGTCAATGCTTCCAAGCATCCCCGGAAATCCTCGAGCTTCATTGAAAGCGAGGATCTGAGCAGCGTCTTGGACAGTGGGTGATCTCAAGTAGGTGTCCCTAAACACTGCTATCACCGCCCTGCAGAACCGGTAGAAACAATCAAAGGCGGTGGACTCCGCCATCCGAAGACAGTCATCGGTAGAATCACTAGGAGCTCCATATGCCAGCATCCGCATAGCCACCGTGCATTTTTGGAGGGCGAAAAACCCTACCATGCCGGTGCAATCTAACTTGCATCTGAAATAGGAGTCGTAGTCTCGAAGGGCATAGACAATTTTCAGGAAAAGTTTCCAACTCATCCTGAAACAACGCCTAAAAACAGCCTCACCGTGCAATGGATTGTCGGTGAAGTAGTCGGCGTAGAGTATACAGTAGCCCTCCATTCGCTGCCTCGGCTTGCACTTCCGGTGACCTGGTGCCGACCCACCACGGCGACCAATGGCCGTCTCCGCGTAAAAGCCCGACATGCAAGCTAGGAGCAACATATGCTCCTCGTCTTGGGCGGCGGCTGCCATCTCTTCTTCAAAAATCTCGGCGAACATTTGCTCCTCCTCGTCGTCCGAGTCCATGTCCTGCCAAGCAAATGGACGAACACCTGTCGGGCGTGTCGACGAGGCGCGACGGGAGGAGTTCCCCGACGGCGGAATATAGCCAGACGGCACGCCGGACGGTGGAATATAGGCTGGTGGGGGCTGGTGGGAGAAGGGATGGTGGGGTTCAGGCAACCGGCCGGCCGATTGGCGAGGGGTGCTGCCGGCGGCGACAGAGCAACGAGGGGAGGGAGAGGGGGATTTGCGACCAGATTATAGGGTTTGCGTGTTCTCTCGCCGATAGAGCGGGCCCGTTCCCGCTTTTCTCTCGTCCGGAGTCCCCTAGCATGCCTCGGGGGATCGGGGATGGCCTGGGCTCGCCAGATGGATTAAGGCCCAAATCCGGGGGGAAACGAGGAACCGGGTACGCGACTGGGCTGTTTTTCACCGTCCGAATGAAAAAAAGGATGTCGGGGGCCTCTTCGGGCTCGTGGTTGGAGATGCTCTAAGGAACCGTGGTGAATAAGCCCAAGAAAACTTCAATTGAGCCCTAAGAGCATCTCCAGCCGTTTGAGGCCCCCGGGCCGAAATCCGGTGCTATTTAGCGCCGGATGGATGATAATTTCGGCCTGGGAAGGCCCATGTTTCCAGCGGCGAGTCCAGGGGAATATTTGAATTCAAACACAAGTAGACAAAAAATGTTCAAAGTTCGGCAAAATTTAGAGATATTTATATATAGGGCGAAATTTAGAGATATTTTACATATATAGGCCAAATTCGTAATATATTCGAATTCGGCGATAGACTAACTAAAAACACGACGTTCTACATGCCTAATCGGCGGTAGAACGCCGTGTAGTCGCCGCCGTCGTCGCTAGAGTCGTCGCCGCCATCCTGCGGTGGCGGCGCCTGGCGGCTTGACCCCTGCCCAGCATCGCCGAAGCATGGCGGCGTAGGCCGGTAGAGGTCATCGTCGCTGGAGTCCTCCAGCTTGACGACTGGCGCGCCTCAGGTGGGTTGCGCGGCGGCGGTGCGACGCTGTGCGGTCGCTAGGTCCAGCAGTCGCCGCTGCTGCTCCGCCTCCTCCCTCTCCCAGTCCCGCCTGGACCAGTCGAGCGCCGCGTCTAGCAGCATGGAGTTCTCGGTGGGGACGACGTCTCTGAGAGACCTAATGATTGCCTCGCGCATGGCCCTCCTCCTCCGCCCGCGTGGCCTCCGCCTCGGTGAGGTCAGACGCGGCCTTGGCAGCGTCGTCCTTCCTCGTCTTGCGCCTGCGGTGGGGCGGCGGCGATGAGGTGCGCGCCCCCTCGTGGATAACGAGGGCGCCTCTGCTGCGCCTCAGCGGCGCGGACGGCGGCTCCTGCTTGACGGTCCTCGGCGTGGATGCCAACGACCGTGATGCCGACCTCGCTGACCCAGAGGATGCCGATCCGGAGGAGACGGATGCCATCCGCCGTGGCATCCAGGAGCTCCCGTGGCGGCGGGACAACGTCGGTCGCTGTGGCGGCGGCATCTCGAGGACCGGCGAGTTCCCGCGCTCGATGTGCGCGAGAACGCCTCGAGGGTGCGGCCGCGCGTGCTCCACAAGCGGCGGCTGATACGTCTCTAATGTATCTACAATTTTTGATGCTTCATGCTTATTTTTACACCATTTGCTTAGTGTTTCGTTACACTTCATGGCATTTTTATGCATTTTCCGGAACTAACCTATTAACGAGATGCCACAGTGCCAGTTCCCTGTTTTATGCTGTTTTTGTGTTTTAGAAAAGTTACACAGGAAATATTCTCGGAATTGGACGAAACAAAAGCCGAACGTCCAGAAATTTACCGAAGCTTCCAGAGAACCAAAGAGGAGACGGAGAGGGGCCACTGGGGGGCCACACCACCAGGGGGAGCGGCCTGCCCCTGGCCCGTGCCCACCTGTGGTGAGGCCACCCTGGTCCACTTCTGACGCCGCCCCTTCGCCTATAAAGACCCCCCGACAGGGGAAAACCTAAAGACCCGATCACTTTTCCAGAAACACATCGCGATCCGCCACCGCCATCGACCCAAGATCGGAAGGGTCCAGAAGCTCTTCTCGGCACCCTGCCAGAGAGGGGAATCGCCACCGGAGGTCTTTTTCATCGCCATGCTTGCCTCCGGCGCGATGAGTGAGTAGTCTACGTTGGACTATGGGTCCATAGCAGTAGCTAGTTGGTTGTCTTCTCCACCATGTGCTTCATGTTTAGATCTCATGAGGTGCTTTACATGATCGAGATCACCGTTATGTAATTCTACATGTTGTGTTTGTTGGGATCCGATGAATATTGGTGTTATGATTGAGTTGATGTGCTGAATATTATCTTATGTTATCTCTATGTTGTTTATGATCTTGCATGCTCTCCGTTGTTAGTAGCTATCTTGGCCGAGTAGTTGCTAGTGACTCCAAGAGGGGGTATTTATGCTCGATAGTTGGGTTCATGCCTCTATTTAATCTGGGGGAGTGACAGAAACCTCTAAGGTTGTAGATGTGCTGTTGCCACTAGGGAGAAAACAACATTCATATGCTCAAGGGCATATGCTTTGTTGAATATTACGTAATTCATGTTTAGATCTCATGAGCTGCTTTACAAGATCGAGATCACCGTTATGTAATTCTACATGTTGTGTTTGTTGGGATCCGATGAATATCGGTGTTATGATTGAGTTGATGTGCTGAATATTATCTTATGTTATCTCTATGTTGTTTATGATCTTGCACGCTCTCCGTTGTTAGTAGCTATCTTGGCCGAGTAGTTGCTAGTGACTCCAAGAGGGGGTATTTATGCTCGATAGTTGGGTTCATGCCTCTATTTAATCTGGGGGAGTGACAGAAACCTCTAAGGTTGTAGATGTGCTGTTGCCACTAGGGAGAAAACAACATTCATATGCTCAAGGGCATATGCTTTGTTGAATATTATGTAATTCATGTTTAGATCTCATGAGCTGCTTTACATGATCGAGATCACCGTTATGTAATTCTACATGTTGTGTTTATTGGGATCCGATGAATATCGGTGTTATGATTGAGTTGATGTGCTGAATATTATCTTATGTTATCTCTATGTTGTTTATGATCTTGCACGCTCTCCGTTGTTAGTAGCTATCTTGGCCGAGTAGTTGCTAGTGACTCCAAGAGGGGGTATTTATGCTCGATAGTTGGGTTCATGCCTCCATTTAATCTAGGGGAGTGACAGAAACCTCTAAGGTTGTAGATGTGCTGTTGCCACTAGCGAGAAAACAACATTCATATGCTCAAGGGCATATGCTTTGTTTATATTACACACTTTGCTTAATGCAGTTATCTGTTGTTTACAACTTAATACTTGTGGAGTTCTCGGATTGATTCGCCACAAGTGGATTATTAGTCATAGATGCAGTTGGATGGCGGTCTATGTATCTTGTTGTAATGCGCAGAGTAAATCTCATAGTGATCCTCTCGACATATGCACGTTGTCTTTATTCTATCAATTGCCCAACTGTAATTTGTTTACCCAGCATGTGTTATTTTATCTTATGGAGAGACACCACTAGTGAACTGTGGACCCCGGTCCTATTTCCATTATATTGCTATCACCTGTTTACTTTACTTGCACTGTTTACTTTACTTGCAAATTACTATCACTTTCCACTCGATACGCTCATACCCTTAGTTTCAAACAAACCGGTGAGATTGACAACCTCATCGTAAGTTGGGAACAAAGTATTTGGTTGTGTTGTGTGCAGGTTCCACGTTGCTGCTGGCAAAACAAAGCTTGGACGAGGCGCCCTATAAATTGTCCGGAGCTGTCGCGAAGCTAGCAAGCCTCACCTTCTGGAGTATTGGCTTTTTCCTACTGGTTCGATTAAACCTTGGTTTCTTACTAAGGGAAAAACTTGCTGCTATATTCATCACCTTATTCTTGGGGTTTCCCAACTGGCCGGTCAGTTACTTCATCAATTACTTCATTCATCACCGTGCCATCTATAGCAATCAGCGGCGGCGTTGTTGCGCGCAGGAGGAGGGGGAGGGCCGTCGTGCGTGGCGAGTTCGTGTTCATACCTTCGCCGGAAGAACGCGGTCCACGCCTGGCGGTTGTCCCGGTAGAAGCGCGGGTCGGCGCGCTGCTCATCGCTCATCGTCTCGATGACCTCGTCGATGGCGGCGTCGAGTGTGGCGCCCGTTGGCGGCGGCGGGATCGGGATGCCGCCCGCGCTCAGACGCCATCATCCGGGCGCGCGGAAGTCGGGCGGCGCCGGGTAGCCCGCCGCGTACAGCAGCCGACCCTCCCACTAGTGCAGGAAGCACCGGCCGAATCCGTTGTTGGCCGCGCCGTCGTCGTCCGATCCGTAGCCCGCCATTGATCGTCTGGAGGAGGTGGAGGATTGGGGAGAAGCTTGCGAATGTAGCCGGCCAGACGCGCGGTAGGCCGCGATATATAGGCGGCTGGGCATTAACTCGCCTCGCCGCGTGGCTAGCCGTCCATATTTGTGGCTTATGCCCTCTTTGCAAGAGGGCTCCGAAATCAGTCTCTGCACCTTTTTGTTCTTTCAAATGTTGCTTCACCCCACTGCCGGACCTTAGTGTAGGAAAAAAAGGAACAATGCCCCCGAACTAAATTACGATTTGCACTATAGTACTTAGTGTTTACCATTTTTCACCATGCAAAAAGCAAAATAATTCAAATTAGCCTCCTCAACTGCCATCTAATATCTTTGCCACTGCTTCACCCTTAGGTTTTGGGTTTCATAAAAGATTGAATTGGACTTCATGCCTTTGACCTTCATCATTAGACGAGGATTTCTATCAAAAGTTTGAGGTACAAAATGTCGGACGGATTGAATCCTAACCACAAGGCCTTGGCTTCCCTCCTACTTCTCGTTTCTTGAGAAACCTGGGATGAACGTAATGCACATGGATTCCACAACAAGCATGCCACACCACTTGTTCACCTCTCAAAAATCAAGAAGGAAGCTAGAGGGTTATTGCGGTGCCAAACGTGTGAGTGAAATTATGCCGGGAGAGTAGGATTTTGGTTGTAGTATTATTTTCCCTTTGTCAAATAAACGTCTTCTTAATTAATAGATTGGGGTTAAGTTTTTGCTCCTATTTCAGAAAAAATGTTTTGAACCAAGGTATGTTGTTTTTTGTTTTGTCCCAAACAACCAAAAACTTGCAGTCCAAAATACATGCAAAATCTTGATCGTCTCATCCCTATCAATTGGGTCAACATTGATAGCTTTCCTGGTTTGTTTTTATTTTATCAGAACTGAATGCGTACGGTGTGGTTATTAGTTTTTATAAACTAATAACTATTTTATTTTTAAGTAAAAGTCTAGTTAAGAGTAACCAAAAGACTAAATTTATCATCCTCCATTTGCTATTATGACCTTATAAATATTTGATCGAGATAAACCGAAATAAATAATGAACTTACATACTAAACCGCTTTAGTAAGGAACGGAGGGCGTACAACCTGCTAACCTCAAAGATTTTAAAAGGTCGCACGAGCCGGTAGCTAAGGAACCGTGGTGAATAAGGCCAAGAAAACTTCAATTGGGCCCTAAAGTTCTTAATATTTTGGTCGAAACAGCCTTAGACCTTTCCAGCTTAGGATTCGCAGACCTATCACAAACGAGCTGTCCGCAGGGAAGCATATGCCTGTGCTGGTGCAGCAGGCTAGAAACCCAGTGTTCATATCCTCTAAACTTGCTAATTCGTGCAATGTAAAAAGGAGTGGAGTATAGATGCTCCCGTCGTCACCAAGAGCCCTACCTTTTCTTTGGGATAAGTCAGAGAGAGCATACAATTCGTTTCATTTCGTCACCAGCTCTTTCCCAAGAGAACAAGACGTGTTGCGTGCGCTAGTCAACTGCTTTCCCGAGAGAACTGTAGTTATGCATGATTGGCGTCCACACATGAGCACATGCAAGTCAGATGATCAAGTTTGGCTATTCGGACGCGGGAAGTCTGAATACTGTCGGAGATGCAGTTCACCAAGTCTTTGTTTGTTTTCACTGCAGTTGAGCTTCTCTAGTTTGCTCTCCCTTCTACTGGTTGATTCCTCTCCGCCGCCTATGTTGCTGTCGGCATCGTCGTCCTGATCTCCAAACACGTTGGTTTCAAAATTCAGACGTGTCAAGTCGTTGCGATGGCTTAATTTGCCCGTATTTGCTTGAACAAGACAAGGACCAGTGGGAAATTTGCCAACGAATAAACCCTGATAGCTTCAGTGGGGCAATAATCATGTCACATACATGACAGGAGATCACCGTCGTGTAGATTAGCGCATGATTTTGATTTGTTTCCTCTAACTGCATGTGTTGGGTTCGTGGTTGAGTACTTGTCTACTTGAGTATACGTAATGGCCCAATCTTATCTACGCATCCGTCAAACACAGGTAGGGTAGCAGCAGCGGACTGAACCAACCAGCTCAGTGACCAGACAGAGCACTATTATATCTGATATTCTGAACTAAGAAATCTAGCCGTTCACACATTCTCTGATGACCGCACGCGGCCAGCGTTATGTTCGTTCACTCCTCCAGGCGACCGACGATAAGGCGCAAGCCCATGCCGCGCATGCGCTTTCAGTTCAGTTACCGAGATCGCAAGGCGTATAGTATAGCAATATCCTCCATCACTCGAAGCCTTGTTGCTGTTACGACGTTAGTATGGGACATCGGAATTCAGAAGACTCGAGTCGACGATTGAGTGCACGCCTGAACTGGGAGCATGTCTGGTTCTCACCTCCGTTTCCCCTGAACTTCCCGCTCGTTTCTGATTGGGGCATGGATTCAGTCTGAACCCAAGAAAACCAGAAAGGCTGGATGTTCCTGAAGAACTATTCGTTGGATACTGACAGGCGAATCAGTACTCCACTACTCCTGGAAGGAACCAGAGTTCAGACCACAGTCCACACCGAGCTCGTGGCTTGAGTATACCTTATGCCCATGCATCCCGCCGCTCTAGCTAGCTCTCTTCCGTACCAGCAGTGGTAGCCTATGCGCGTCTAATGCGTTTACAGCCAACCACAATTTGTCGCCAAACTGTAGCAAACCATAGGCAGCGTGGTGAAGGAAGTTGATCGCCACGGTTTTGAAGAAAGTGGGGCGAGCACATCTGACCCAGTATATGGCATTACAGTGAGTGACAATTCTGAATTACTCTCTCCGATCCATATTACCTGTCCCTAATTTAGTACAAAGTTATAATCAGCGACAAGTAATATGGGTTGGAGGGAGTAACAAAATTTCCAGTCAGTCATCGAATCTCAGTAACAAACAACTTCAGTAATCAAATCTCAGTCACAAACAACTCATGTTACGACACACGACTAGCACGTAAGGAAATCTAACGATCTGGATAATTTTTCTCAGCCGAAGTGCAACACATGATTAGTTCGCGAAGCAATCATTTGGTCTGAAACATTTTTCTTGCAACTCGAGACTAGCACGCATCGGTGGCTGGATCCAGCCCCCCACACCTAACCCCGTGCTCTCGCCCCCCCAAGGGCGACGGGCACGGCGACCTCCTCCTTGGCGCTCCTCCCCCTCCCCTCTGCTCCTCCCCATCGCCGCCGCCGGCAGAGGTCGCCGGGCGAAGCCCGGCCGACGCCGCCGGCGGCGGCCCTTCTTTCCCCGCGGCGTGGAGGTCCGGTCGGGGCCCTTCCTTCCATGGCGGTGGTGCAGTTCGGGCGGCACAGGTCCGGCGCGGCCGGGTGGCGGAGGTGCGGCGATGCTGCGCGGTGGCGCGCGCGGTGGGGCCCTGGCGGCAGTGGTTATCCCCGGCGGCGACCTCGCCTAGATCTGGTCAGCCTAGGCCTAGATGGGCTTGGGCGAGCCCAGATGGGCTTGGACGGGCTGGGATGCCGTGTCTGCAGGGGCTTTCTGGAGGTGATGGCGACGACTAGCTAGGGCAGAGATGGTGGTGTGGCCTGCGCGTTGCAGCAGGGCAACCGGTGCTTTACGGGCCCCTTTGGGCTCGGCCGGGCCAATGTGGGCCTGATGTGACCCTGCTGCCCTGTCCGGTCGGCGACCACCTCTCGGTGGTGGAGGCGGGTTCCTCCCGTGCGGCTGCGGAGCTACTGTCTCGTGCCCCGACGATGTTGTGTTCCTTTACTTCTTGGGTCACGCGCCGGTGTTCACGAAGCAACTGATGATGGCGACTCCAAGACCGTGGTGGCGCAAGTTGGTGGGTGGCGAGGAAAGGTGGTAGTGCTCTGATTGCTGGTTGATGGCGCCAGAAAAGAGTTGGTGCCTAGTTGAATGTCCAGCCCGTTGGGAACCCCAAGAGGAAGGTGTGATGAATATAGCAGCAAGATTTTCCCTCAGTTAAGAAACCAAGGTTTATCGTTCAGGAGAAGAGCAGACAATGCGATTGAAGGTGATGCGGACTGGCTTAGTAACACTCCAACAAGGGCGCCGTTTACGACACTTGTTGACTCGTCTTCAACCAGTAGCAACGTGGAACCTGCACACAACACAACCAAATACTTTGTTCCCAACTTGCGATGAGGTTGTCAATCTCACCGGTTTGCTTGAAACAAAGGTTAGGAGCGTATCGAGTGGAAAACAGTAGAAGTATGCGAGTAAAGTAAATAGTGCAAGTAAAGTAAACAGGTGATAGCAATATGATGGAAATAGGACCGGGATCCACAATTCACTAGTGGTGTCTCTCCATAAGATAAATAGCACATGCTGGGTAAACAAATTACAGTTGGGCAATTGATAGAATAATGATAAACGTGATATGTCAAGAAGATCACTATGCGATTTACTCTGGGCATTACAACAAAATACATAGACCGCCATCCAACTGCATCTATGACTAATAATCCACTTTCGGGGATATCATCCGAACACCCCATGAGTATTAAGTTGCGAACAACAGATAATTGCATTAAGCAAAGTGTGTAATGTAAATAAAGCATATGCCCTTGAGCATATGAATGTTGTTTTGTCCCTAGTAGCAATAGCACATCTACAACCTTAGAGGTTTCCGTCACTCCCCCAGGTTAAATAGAGGCATGAACCCACTATCGAGCATAAATACCCCCTCTTGGAGTCACTAGCAACTACTCGGCCAAGATAGCTACTAACAACGGAGAGCATGCAAGATCATAAACAACATAGAGATAACAAAAGATATATTTTAGTATAGCAACTCAATCATAACACCAATATTCATCGGATCCCAATAAACCAAATATGTAGAATTACATAACGGTGATCTCAATCATGTAGGGCAGCTCATGAGATCTAAACATGAAGCACATGGTGGAGGAGACAACCATCTAGCTACTGCTATGGACCCATAGTCCAAGGTAGACTACTCACTCATCGCTCCGGAGGCAAGCATGGCGATGAATAAGACCTTCGGTGGCGATTCCCCTCTCCAGCAGGGTGCCGGGAAGAGCTTCTGGACCCTCCCGATCTTCGGATCAACGGCGGCGGTGGATCGCGATGTGTTCTGGAAAATTGATCGGGTACTTAAGTTTTTTCCGTCGGGGGGTCTTTATAGGTGAAGGGGCATCGTCAGAAGTGGCCCGAGGGGCTCTCACACATAGGGGGCGCGGCCAGGCCCCTGGCCGCGCCGCCCTGGTGTGTGGGGCCCTCGTGGCCCCCCTCCAACTCCTCTTTGGATATCTGGAAGCTTCCAGGAAAAATAAGACTTCAGGAACTTGTTTCGTCCAATTCCGAGGATATTTCCTGTGTATCACTTCTGAAACACAAAAACAGCAGAAAACATGGAACTGGCACTGTGGCGACTTGTTAGTAGGTTAGTTCCGGAAAATGCATAAAAGTGCCACGAAGTGTAACGAAACAGTAGGCAAATGGTGTAAAAACAAGCATGGAGCATCAAAAATTATAGATACGTTGGAGACGTATCATGCTCTGATGTACCAGGGTTTTTTGTGTGACGGGGGCGGGAGAAATCCCTGTCAGTTGGTTGATGCCGAGTAAATGACCGGCCCATTGGGAACCCCAAGAGGAAGGTGTGATGAATATAGCAGCAAGATTTTCCCTCAGTACGAAACCAAGGTTTGTCGATCAGGAGAGGAAAGAGCCAAACGACTGAAGGTGATGCCTGCTAGCTTGCGACAGCTCCGGACAATTTATAGGGCGCCTCATCCAAGCTTTGCTTTGCGAGCGGCAACGTGGAACCTGCACACAACACAACCAAATACTTTGTTCCCAACTTACGATGAGGTTGTCAATCTCACCGGTTTGCTTGAAACAAAGGGTATGAGCGTATCGAGTGGAAAGTGATAATAGTATGCGAGTAAAATAAACAGTGCGAGTAAAGTAAATAGGTGATAGCAATATAAAGGAAATAGGACCGGGGTCCACAGTTCACTAGTGGTGTCTCTCCATAAGATAAAATAATACATGATGGGTAAACAAATTACAGTTGGGCAATTGATAGAATAAAGACAACATTCATACGATGAGAGGATCACTATGAGATTTACTCTGGGCATTACAACAAGATACATAGACCGCCATCCAACTGCATCTATGACTAATAATCCACTCACGGGGATATTGTCCGAACACCCCATGAGTATTAAGTTGCGAACAACAGATAACTGCATTAAGCAAAGTGTGTAATGTAAACAAAGCATATGCCCGCGAGCATATGAATGTTGTTTTCCCCCTAGTAGCAACAACACATCTACAACCTTAGAGGTTTCTGTCACTCCCCCAGATTAAATAGAGGCATGAACCCACTATCGAGCATAAATACCTCCTCTTGGAGTCACTAGCAACTACTCAGCCAAGATAGCTACTAACAACGGAGAGCATGTAAGATCATAAACAACATAGAGATAACATAAGATAAATTTCAGTACATCAACTCAAGCATAACACCAATATTCATCGGATCCCAACAAACCAAACATGTAGAATTACATAATGGTGATCTCAATCATGTAGGGCAGCTCATGAGATCTAAACATGAAGCACATGGTGGAGAAGACAACCATCTAGCTACTTCTATGGACCCATAGTCCAAGGTAGACTACTCACTCATCGCTCTGGAGGCAAGCATGGTGATGAAGAAGACCTCTGGTGACGATTCCCCTCTCCGGCAGGGTGCCGGGAAGAGCTTGTAGACCCTCCCGATCTTTGGGTCGACGGCGGCGGCGGATCGCGATGTGTTCTGGAAAACTGATCGGGTTCTTAGGTTTTTCCCGTCGGGGGGTCTTTATAGGCGAAGGGTCATCGTCAGAAGTGGACCGAGGAGGTCTCACACATAGGGGGCGCGGCCAGGGCCTGGGCCGCGCCGCCCTGGTGTGTGGCCACCTCGTGGCCCCACTCTGTCTCCTCTTCGGTTCTCTGGAAGCTTCGGTAAAATTCTGGGCAACTGGCTTTGGTTTCGTCCAATTCCGAGAATATTTCCTGTGTAGCTTTTCTGAAACACAAAAACAGCAGAAAACAGGGAACTGGCACTGTGCCGACTTGTTAATAGGTTAGTTTCGGAAAATGCTTAAAAGTGCCACGAAGTGTAACGAAACACTAAGCAAATGGTGTAAAAACAAGCATGGAGCATCAAAAATTATGGATACGTTGGAGACGTATCAGCATCCCCAAGCTTAACTCCTGCTCGTCCTCGAGTAGGTAAGTGATAATAAAAGAAATAATTTTTGAGGTGACATGCACCTACACAATCTTGATCATATAAGTAAGTGTTGTGCGCTGGGATCAAAAGAACTTGAAACATGGGCATGAAAGACATGATCTTGATAGAAGAAACTTAGCAACCATGTTATAACATGAAAATGAACACAAACAAAAGATCATGAAAATGAAACAATAAAAGTCAAACGTGTGTTCAAATCATAAGGAAAAACATACAAATGGTTTTTAGCTTGTCCTTCATGGAGAGCAAAACAGAAATGCGTAGGACACCTTCAAGTTTAAGAGGGCGACTAGATACAAATAATTTGAGAACAAGTGAAACCAACAATATGAATCAATCAACGAAAACTTTGGGACAATGCACATTATACTAAGAATGACAACTATGCTCTCTTAATGGTGCATAAAGATAGAAGGTGGTGACTCAACATAAAAGTAAAAGAAAGGCCCTTCGCGGAGGGAAGCAGTGATTGTAAGTCTTATAGACCTTCAAAAATTATGGTACTTACCGGCTTTGAGCTCTCATTGCCCCCATCATAAGCATCTTGAATGGTTAAAGTTAATGCGAGAACACTTATGCTGCATATGCTTGACAAATCATAAGTTGAAAACCTCGTGTCCCGTGAATACGAGTACCCAAACCTCATGCTACTTTACTTAGAGTCCCAAGCAAGGCTCTTGTCATTGTAAGTATATACGTATCATCGAGAACCGCCAACGAGGTACCTCCGTACCCGATGACATGGAACAAGCCCATATCAAAATGACAGGACAAGCAGACAATGAACACCTCGATATCTCTTTTATTTACCATTTGTATAGCTTTTTATTTTGAGATGCGTCGTCGAATGTCCACTATGGACATGCTGCAAATTTCCACCATGAATTATGCATGGCTTAGATTGGCGGCCCAGGCATTTCCCTAACACATATACAAACTCTATGATCCCGCAAGATTCCCAGTTCATTTCACACCGCGAGTATCCATAAACAAAAGATCACGATATCAACTCAAATAAGAAGTGCAATGTTGAAAGCTTGCCCCATGACAGCATGGCTGGGCTAATCTCCAACTTACAGCTTGGAAGCATAACAACTCAACCTAAGAGACCACAATGTCAAATTTTTAAAAACGAGAAAAATAAAGTGTGCCTTCCGGTTCGTGAGAGCTTTACAGACCAATTTTCGCATAACACTGGTAAGAGTTTAATTTAAAGAGTAGATAAAAGCAAGTCAAATATACTTTGGAATAGCAAATTGCTAATAGGTATGTATGTTGGACACTTTGGTAAACTTGGTTTTTAGGAGTTGGATGCACGAGTAGAGCTCATACTCAGTACAAGACGAGGGCTAGCAAAAGACTGGGAGCGGCCAACTAAGAGAGCAATAACGGCCATAATCATGCAAAGCGACATTAAAATAAGCATAAGATGGCATCAAAAGTCAAAAACTAAATAATCATAGAGGCTATTGGCGACTTGTAAGATTCTAACATGTGTGAGCATGTGCCAAGTCTGAAGGGTTTCGCAACATAGTAAATCAAAAAAATTCCTACGGATGCGAACAAGAAAGCCAAGATCTAATCTAGGAGATGTAATCAACGAGAGAGGTAGATGAGATCTTCATACCCTTGAAGAAATCGCACAGCGGAAACGTTCAACAGAACGTGGATGATGTAGTCGTACTAGCCGTCTCCTCCCCGCGATCCGATCCGATCCTACGCCGCAAGTGGCGGCGCCTCCGAGAGATGCACACGTACGATGCAGCGACGTCTCCTCCTTCCTTGGTCCAGCAAGTATGGTGAAGAGATAGATTGGATCTGCAGCATGACGGCGTGGTGCTTATGGTGGAGAGTTTCTGCGGCAGGGCTTCGCCTACGCACAGTCGCGAGAGAGAGAGCTGGAGGGGCAGCAGTTGGCCGGCGGCTAGGGTTGGAGTGGGAGGGGGCTGCGCCCCTGCCCCCCCTTATATGGGGGGCTGGCCGACTGCCTTGGACCCTCCTCCAAGCCTCTAGGGTGGCGGCTAGGGGGAAGAGTAGGGGGCAAGTCTTCCCCCCCCTCTTCTGGAAGGTTCCCTTAGGGTTTCCCCTAAGGGCTGGCCGGCTGGGCCTTAGGGGCCTTGTGCGCCTGGCCCAAAGTGGCCAGGGCACTTCCCCTTAGGCCCACGCAGGCCTCCGACAAGTGGGCCCACGTTGGTCCCACTCCGGAACCTTCTAGAACCTTCCGGTACAATACCGATAAATTCCGAAACGATTCCGGAATCCAAAAACTGCTTTCCTTTATATGAATCTTATTCTCCGGACCATTCCGGAACCTCTCATGATGTCCTGGATCTCATCTAAGACTCCGAACAAAAACTCATAAACCAATTATCCATTCTATCCTAGCGTCGATGCACGTTAAGTGTGTGACCCTACGGGTTCGAGAATATGCAGACATGATCTTCTATCAATAATCAACAGCGGGATCTGGAAACCCATATTGACTCCCACATATTCATATAATCCCGTATATGTATTCCCTTCGTCACACGATATTTTACTCGCCCGAGATTTGATCGTCGGTATCGCCATACCTAGTTCAATCTCGTTCACAGCAAGTACTTTACTCGTTCCATAATCCTATATCACTTCATGATTAACTCCTTAACCATATGCTTGCAAGCGGTGTTGATATCGATTACCGAGTGGGCCCAAAGTATATCTCTCCGACTTGGGAGGGACAAATTCCATCTCGATACATACAACCCAACAAGTACTTTCCGATCACCTGAGAGACACCTTTATGATCACCCTCACATAGGATGACGTTTGATGACCTCAAAGCTTTCTTCCGATACTAGGGAGTTGTATTATCTCATGGTCTAAGGAATGCAATACTTGACATAAGAAAAGCTTCGCAAAGATGAACACGATGACACGATCTAATTGCTCTGCTTTATTTGGGTCTGTCCATCATATCATTCTCCTAATGATATGACCTCATTATTAATTGACAACTCATGTCTATGGTTAGGAAACCTTAACCATCATTAATCAATGAGCTAGTCCATAGAGGCGTACTAGGGACACGGTGTTGTTCATAAACCACACAAGTATTAAAGTTTCCGCTTAATACAATTCTAGCATGGAATATAAACATTATCATGAACAAGAATTATAATAATAACATCTTTATTATTGCCTCTAGGGCATAATTCCAACAAAGTCAACCCAAATAAAGCATCAAGGAGAAAACCAAAATAATGCTTCCAAACGATAAAAACAACGCATGGTTTTTTTCAAAGGCTCATTAAGCAATCTCAGTTATTTGAGACAAGTCATGCTACAGAAAAACCACTAAGCATACTATCAAAAAGACATCAAGCACGAAATGCAAAAGCCTAAGCCGCAGTCTACACAAGCTCCTTCTTGTACCACTTTTTTGCATAAAGCTTTTTCTCTTTTCCAACACCATTCAAAAATTTTATAAACACCTCTTTTGATGAAAACCAATAAAGACCAGAGGCAAAAATACACCTTGATGAAAAGATATAACAAGATCTGAACACATATCAAGGCGAAAATCGAAAGCTAAACGCAGTTTTAGAAAAAGAGAACACTCGTTGAAACGAATAGAATGAAAAACGGAGTGTTCTTG
The DNA here is from genome assembly GCA_007115705.1 of Dactylis glomerata. Lineage (NCBI taxonomy): Eukaryota > Viridiplantae > Streptophyta > Magnoliopsida > Poales > Poaceae > Dactylis > Dactylis glomerata. The sequence continues at coordinate 1,127,872 of QXEO01001756.1, forward strand.
GTAAATGAAAAGCAAGGCAACTTCTCCAAAAGAAATTTGTTGGGGTCCAACCATTTATTGCAGAAAACAAAACTAAACTAAACTGAAAACTAAAAACAACTGACGCTCCAAGAAAAACGCATAATGCATGAAGCAATAAAAATATAGTGTCTTGAAAGGTGACCTGATTTTTGCCGATGAAGAAGGAGTGCCTCGGGGGCATCCCCAAGATTTGACACTTGTACTTCTTGGATATTTCTTGGGGTGATGCATGGGCATCCCCAAGCTTGAGCTTTTGTCCATTCTTTAACTCATCTCATCACTCTCCGATCCCTACACTTGAAAACTTCCTTCATACAAAACTAAACATAAATTTATTAGCAACATTAGTGTAAGCATAACATAGAATCAACCCTTTTTGCTTCAGGTTTCAACCTAAAACCACTACATATAAAGTATATACTACTGTAGCAACTTTCCCAAAAGTTCCGTGATCAAAAGAACTGAAAAAGAAAGCGATAAAGCGGCAAACACAAATATTGGCAGAAATCTGTCAAAACAGAACAGCTGACAAAGGTCGAATTTTTGAGGGGTTTTCTGTTGCTCAAATCAAAAAGTGTTCAACTAATGAAAGTTTGTATATAACCTGGGGCATATGCACAAGAAATCGTAGGTCCAAAAGATATGCAGAGAATTTTCACGAATTTTTACGGTGCAGCACCGAAAACAGTTTCAGGACAGCAACATCCCCAAATCTTACCTCACTCAAATTAGAGGCTTCTCTTGGCACAAAAACGAAATAAAAAGGATAAGGAGAGGTAATTACAGTAGTAATAACTTCCAAGACTCAAATAAAGGAAAAAGAACTGAATGTAAAAACATTGGGTTATCTCCCAAGAGTGCTTTTCTTTAACGCCTTTGAGCTAGGTACAGAAAATTGCGAATCAAGTAATTATGAAAGAAGCATTAGGATCCACTGTAGGAGTCTTTTCAACAATGAAGGGAATTGTGTCCAAATGAGTTTTTGAAGACCCTTTATGATCACTCTTTGGTACACTACTTTCATCAAAAAAGTTTTCAGGACAAATCCAACTAAAATTCTTTTCCCAAGCATCGTGAATTCCTACAAGTTTATAAGGTATTGGCACTCTAAAATCTTCATTGGGTGTACCAACAACCACTACAGGCGAGCCAAGCTTATTAAATTTCTTAAAAACTTTCCTAGCCTCAATTGCAATATCTCTAAATTCTATGCGCAAAGTTTCCAAGATAAAAGCTTTCTTCTCAGGATCTTTAATTTCATGAAGCTTAAGGAACATGTATTGCATAAAAGGATTAAGGCTAGCAAACCTAGCTTCCAACATGTGAACTAAATAAGCAGAAGCAACTTCATAACTAGGAGCAAGCTCAACCAAAGACTTTTCCTCAACTTCTTTATGCATGCTAATATGATTAAAGAACTCCTCAATGTTACTTTTTCCAATAATGGAACCACTACCTACTGAGAGGTCCTCCAGAACATACTTAGGAAACACCATAATGAACTAGAAGTAAAGAAATAACAACTACCAAGGATTCTAATTTTTTTGGGTTTTTGGTAAAACGATGCAAGTAAAAATAAAGTAAAGCAAAACTTAAAACAAAGTAAAGGATGTGCGTGCGAAAACTCCCCTCGCAGAAGTCTTCTTCTTCCTCCCCGGCAACGGCGCCAGAAAATATGCTTGATGCCGAGTAAATGACCGGCCCGTTGGGAACCCCAAGAGGAAGGTGTGATGAATATAGCAGCAAGATTTTCCCTCAGTACGAAACCAAGGTTTGTCGATCAGGAGAGGAAAGAGCCAAACGACTGAAGGTGATGCCTGCTAGCTTGCGACAGCTCCGGACAATTTATAGGGCGCCTCGTCCAAGCTTTGCTTTGCGAGCGGCAACGTGGAACCTGCACACAACACAACCAAATACTTTGTTCCCAACTTACGATGAGGTTGTCAATCTCACCAGTTTGCTTGAAACAAAGGGTATGAGCATATCGAGTGGAAAGTGATAATAGTATGCGAGTAAAATAAACAGTGCGAGTAAAGTAAATAGGTGATAGCAATATAAAGGAAATAGGACCGGGGTCCACAGTTCACTAGTGGTGTCTCTCCATAAGATAAAATAATACATGCTGGGTAAACAAATTACAGTTGGGCAATTAATAGAATAAAGACAACGTGCATACGATGAGAGGATCACTATGAGATTTACTCTGGGCATTACAACAAGATACATAAACCGCCATCCAACTGCATCTATGACTAATAATCCACTCACGGGGATATTATCCGAACACCCCATGAGTATTAAGTTGCGAACAACAGATAACTGCATTAAGCAAAGTGTGTAATGTAAACAAAGCATATGCCCTCGAGCATATGAATGTTGTTTTCCCCCTGGTAGCAACAGCACATCTACAACCTTAGAGGTTTCTGTTACTCCCCCAGATTAAATAGAGACATGAACACACTATCGAGCATAAATACCCCCTCTTGGAGTCACTAGCAACTACTCGGCCAAGATAGCTACTAACAACGGAGAGCATGCAAGATCATAAACAACATAGAGATAACATAAGATAAATTTCAGTACATCAACTCAAGCATAACACCAATATTCATCGGATCCCAACAAACCAAACATGTAGAATTACATAACGGTGATCTCAATCATGTAGGGCAGCTCATGAGATCTAAACATGAAGCACATGGTGGAGAAGACAACCATCTAGCTACTGCTATGGACCCATAGTCCAAGGTAGACTATTCACTCATCGCTCCGGAGGCAAGCATGACGATGAAGAAGACCTCCGGTGGCGATTCCCCTCTCCGGCAGGGTGTCGGGAAGAGCTTCTGGACCCTCCCGATCTTCGGGTCGACGGCGGCGGCGGATCGCGATGTGTTCTAGAAAACTGATCGGGTTCTTAGGTTTTTCCCGTCGGGGGGTCTTTATAGGCAAAGGGGCATCGTCAGAAGTGGACCGAGGAGGTCTCACATATAGGGGGCGCGGCCAGGGCCTGGGCTGCGCCGCCCTGGTGTGTGGCCACCTCGTGGCCCCACTCCATCTCCTCTTTGGTTCTCTAGAAGCTTCGGTGAAATTCTGGGCAACTGGCTTTGGTTTCGTCCAATTCCGAGAATATTTCCTGTGTAGCTTTTCTGAAACACAAAAATAGCAGAAAACAGGGACTGGCACTGTGGCGACTTGTTAATAGGTTAGTTCCGGAAAATGCATAAAAGTGCCACGAAGTGTAACGAAACACTAAGCAAATGGTGTAAAAACAAGCATGGAGCATCAAAAATTATGGATACGTTGGAGACGTATCATTGGTCTGGCCCTGACGCAGTGTCGCCTGCGGGTGACACCATTCCTTCCTGGAGGGCGTCGAGGGAATCCCCTGTCCACTACACCCTACGTACCGGGGGAAACCCTAGGACCGTGGTTCGGGCAGCAGCGCCGTGTCAATGGCGTTTTCATTCTTGAAGGTTCTGCTTGGTACGGGGCGCTTCGGAGTACTTGAAGCGCGGTGGGAAAAAATGGAGGGCGCAGCGGTTGCGGGTCATCATTGTTGTGTAGCTTCGCCTTTGTTTCCATTTCTTTTCTTTTTGGGCATGTTTTTTGCTGTTGCCCCAACATTTTCTTATGTTCAAACTGTTGTATTGGTGTGGTTGCTATATTAATATAGCGGGGCGAAAGCCTGTTTCGAGGAGGAGACTAGCACACATCATGACGCTCTCCAACCATTTGGGACTCGACCGAGAACTAAACTAATTCTTAGTCGACTAGAATTAGCAAAGGTAATAATATAAGTTGCTAAAACATACAGTATGATGCAACACACAAATCGTAACTATGTGGCAGGCAATGCGGCAAATTTAACAATAATAGTCATATCTTTGACAAAGTTTAGCGAAGTGTAACTATAATCCATCCGTTCACAATTACTTTGTGTTGTTGTTACTTTCCGTTTAAAAGCTGTATTGTTATAATCGTCGTCCAGTATATTTTTATATTATATGCATTTGGTATTATGGTTGTTGATATCTTTTTCTATTTTTATTAAACTTTATAAAATTTAACTTTGACTAAACGCCCAAAACACGAAGTAAATAAAAGTGAAGGGAATATATACCAAGTTACCAACCATACATGATATAATTCTAGGTATATTTTGGTATCAGGAGTGTAGGGCAATAAATTCATTTGTAGATCAATGATTGCTATATCTTGCAACAAAATGTTTGCAATATGCACGGTGAGGGTCAACGTATCGAAAAAGATTTATTTTTGTTATACAGAAAATCTCTTGTTTACTGCAACATCCAAGATGTTTTGGACGGGAATGCACCAAAGGCATTATTTTGAACTTTGTTTTGTATACTATCACATATGTTGCCTAAGATAATAATACTAAATATTTTTTATTATAGATATATGATGATATTAATTATTTTTTTTATACTCGATTCATATAGCCAGGTCTCAAGCTACGAAGGCTCCAGAATAAGAGCATCTCTAGCAGATCCCTTAGACAGCTTGACCCTCAGAATAACCATTATTGTACGGTTTTGGCCAGAAAGAATCACCCAAGCAGATACCGCAAAACCGCCCAACCCTCTATATTAATTAAGGGGGGCTGAAAATGGGCCTCAAATCCCTCGTATATGCAGGAGTGGCACCTGGATTTACATTTACTTGCACACGAGCATTTGGTGGGAGGACATTTTAACCCTTCTTTTTTTGCTTCCTCATTGCTGCTGCCAATCTCCTTGCCTCTGCAAAATCCACCCTCACCGCCCCGCCCAAATGATGACATGGGGCTCGCAGTTCCGTCGCCCGCTGTTTCCGAGGTCGCGCAACCCGATTTCCTGCCTCCACACGCTGTCGTGCCTCCCACCGCCGTGCTCCCCGTCGCCTTGGCCACCGCAGTGCTCAAAGATAAGCAGAGTGGCAATCGAATGATCCAAGGAGCAGGTTCCCCAGAAGCCCGTCCTCTGGGATCTCTTCCATGATGTTGGTGCTGGCATCCATGTCGGTGCCTTCTCTAGGGCGGTCGAATGCAGTGGGACCTTGGCTGAAGAAGATGAAGAAGATGACGACTCAAGGACCATCTCCTGCTCCACCACCTCTGTTGTACATGATGCCCGCCTCGACCGTCAATGAAGGAGGCAATCACCATATTTTCACCAAAACACGGGAGAGGTTAATTTATCCCCTGGGCCTGGCCAAATGTATGCCAAATTAGATGTTTTTTCTTAGTTTGTGCATGGCTTTCATTTTATTGTTGTTGTGTAGTTGCAATTTTCATTCACTTCCGACATTGTATGTCAATATTTTGGAGGAGAATGCGGTTAACATTCATAGTGTGCCACTTGCGGCATTTCATGCCGGCATGGAAGAGGGTGGTAAGGAGGTTGATGAGAATGAAGTGGAAGAGATGGAGGAGGAGGTGTTGGATGTTTCTAACCGAGTCAAAGTATGAGATCTTTAAATTGCACCAAAGTTGAGAATGTTGTATTGATGATGGAATGGAAGGGAGTCTCAGTCGATGTGGTGACCGCCAATGATCAAATCGGAAAGAAATATGGACAACACATCGAGGACAAGTTCCATCGGTTCATGTCAACACCATCGACCCGCTCATTGCGATCACTCCAAGGTCAGTATGATGTGATCAAACAATGTTGTAGCTGTTGGAGTGGTTGTTTGGATCAATAGAGGAATGCACCTCAAATTCATTGCCCTATTGATGACTAGGTGATTTTATGGTCCATTTCAGTTTTTCTCAAATATTTTTGGTATTGCGTACTATGAATGTGCTTATACTTGCCTTGTTGAATGTAGGATTGCATTGGACATTAAAGGTAAAAGCAAATGCCGACATCCAAAGGCAATGCATCTGTGCCCCAAAATTGTTGAAAATTGATTGAACATAGTGAGAATGGAGGTTGAGGGATCAAGACGCTCAAGCAAAGAAATTAAAGAGGCATTTGTTACTTTGGATGAGAAGAATATAGTGATGAACCGAAGGGAAAAGACAAGATGAAGCCTGATAGAAGGAGGATGAAGAAGGACAAGGCCAAGATGAAAGTTGAGGACACTATCTTGTTTGAGAGAGAAAAGGATATCTTAAAGTCAAAGAAAACATTGATGGCTCAACAGTTAGAAGCAAAAAATTACGATGGCCGAGAAAAAGCAACGAGACAAGGTGGCATGAACTTTGCAAGGATGAGCCTGGCTCACTGGAAATGACTGTAGGCGATTTTGGCATGTCTAGTGAAGACTCTTGAAGCACAAGAATGAAGCATGCATCAAGTAATTAAGTTGTATTTTCTTTTTCCGGATGGCCTAGTTACATCGAGTGGGTTGCTTGATCCGGACATCTATACCTCCATTTCAGTTATCTTCGGACAGTTCGGTACAGTTACATAGAATTTCGCAAGATGGGGATTTTTTGTTTGTTTGGAAACGCACACAATTAATCGGACGTGCAACCGTGCTAGCAAGGCAGCATGGCAGTTGGTGCTCATCCCCAGAGGGCTAAAGCTGATATGAGCTTAGCCAATTAAAGGTGTCACGCTGAAGAAAGCAAGAGCAAGAGACCATGCAAGGCGTATCTCATTCTCATCTCACTCACCGGCCGGTCCATCCTTTCACACGCAGGCGCAGCTCACCTCGCCCGTTCACTCGCAGTGCACTGACCTCGCCGGTTCAGTCGCCGTCTGCACTAACCTTGACCACCTCTATGGCTCTATCTCTGCGCTAGCCTCTAGCTACATCTCACTTTAAATACTCGCTAGCTCGATCGCACTCAGCAGTACTACCCACACCAGCAACACCACCACCGTCACCTAGCTATAGTGGACGCCCCGCCGCCCACGCGCACGGCCAAGTATGAGCTCCGCTTCGTGGCACGCCGCCGTGGTCGGCTTCGGCGTCCTGATCATCCTCTGCTCGCGTCTCGCCGAGGCGCGCGTCCACCCGAGCCACGGCGGTAACCTCGCGACGAGGCAGCGAGACAGTGTTTCCGGGGGCGTCGGCGGGTGCGCCATGGCCGTGGAGCCTTTCGGGTACCCCTGCGAAGAGCACGAGGTTCGGCCGCTGTGAACTCGGACTGAGTTTGACATGATCGATCAAATTAAGTGCACGCATGATCAATCTGTTCAATCGATTTATCCATGGTGATGCAGGTGACGACGGTGGACGGATACATCCTGAGCTTGCAGAGGATCCCCAGGGGCCGGCACGCCGGCGCCGTCGGCACCGGCTTGGGGCCGCCGGTGCTTCTGCAGCATGGGGTTCTCGTGGTAAGTGCGCACGGTCGGTCGGGCATGGCGCCAAAACATACATTTATGCACTTTGTTGCTTCGCTCCGCATCTTATGATCGGTGCCGTCATCCATGCCGGTGGATGCCGTCGGTGTACTCGCGCGGCGCAAGATACATGATCGATGCCGTCATGGAGTCTTTACGTTGAGCGTGGCACAAGATATATACTCAAAGGAAAACAGAGTCGTCCATTAATGTCCAGTGATAAGGATGGAGCAACTGACTTACTCTGACGGATGCAGGACGGCATGACATGGCTGCTGAGCTCGCCGGAGGAGTCGCTGGCGTACATCCTCGCCGACCGCGGCTTCGACGTGTGGATCGCCAACACGAGGGGCACCAGGTGGAGCCATCGCCACGTCTCCCTCGACCCCTCCTCCCAGGTACAGCAAAACATTTTGGGGCGAGTCTGATAAGCTGGTCCAGTTATATTCTGCTCAATAAAGTTTCTCCTCCCTCCAGGAGTACTGGGACTGGTCGTGGGACGACCTGGTGGTCAACGACATGCCCAAGATGGTTGACTATGTCTACACCCACACTGCGCAGAAGCCGCACTTCGTTGGCCACTCCATGGTAAAGAAACTAGCTTCAGAGTTCAGAGCATTGGTTCAGTCAGCAGCTTATCATGGTGGACTCTGCTTCTGCCGTGTGCAGGGGACGCTGGTGGCGCTGGTGGCCTTGTCGGAGGGGAGGCTGGTGGACAAGATGAAGTCGGCGGCGCTGCTGACCCCCGTCGCCTACCTCGCGCACATGACCACTCCCCTCGGCATACTGCTGGCCAAAACATTTGTTGGGGAGGTACGCACGCAGTAGCTGAAATGATCTGTAATGCTTGAGATTCCTGTTCTGAATTAACTCTGATTTTTGCTCCATGTTGGCCAACCAGGTCATCTCTGTCCTCGGCGTGGCAGAGTTCGATCCAGTAGCGTACGTCATCCTCGTACCTTCGCTCCAGAGATCAATTCTTTCCGGATTTGGAGTCGTCTCTCGTTGACTCATTTTGTTCTTTGTTCACTGCAGGCCTGCGGTGACGAACCTCATCAAGGAGCTGTGCCGCCATCCTGGGACGAATTGCTACGACATGCTGAGAGATTTCACAGGTAATCACTTTTTCCTGCCAATTAGTAACTAATCGCTACGTGAAACGACATGTTTCAGCTATGCTCCATCTTCATCTATGTGTCGTATGCATGTCAGGCAAAAATTACTGCCTCAATAATTCAGCTGTCGACGTCTTCCTCGACTACGAGCCCCAGCCGACATCCACCAAGACCATGGTCCATCTCGCCCAAAGTATGAAATTTTTCCTTATACAAAATTTTCACGTCTATCAAATTACAAATTCACCGTGCAGTAAAAATAGATCTTAATCCCGTCCTAACTCAAATGCAGCGTTCCGCGACGGCGTGCTGTCGAAGTACGACTACATGTGGCCGAACGTGAACGAGGAGAAGTACGGGCAGCTGGACCCGCCGGCGTACAACATGTCCAACATCCCGGCCGGCTTCCCCCTCTTCCTCAGCTACGGCGGCCGGGACGAGCTGGCCGACCCCGCCGACGTCGGCCTCCTCATCGGCGACCTCATGGGCCACGACCGCGACAAGATCACCGTGCAGTACCTGGAGCAGTTCGCGCACGCCGACTTCGTCATCGGCACCTGCGCCAAGGACTACGTCTACGACGGAGTCATCTCCTTCTTTAAGCGCTTCAACTAGCAACAAACAAACGAGGAAGAAGAGATAACGAAAGCTAGAGTTGGTGCAAGATTGTTATGGAGGTGGCTGTGAATATGTGATTAGTATTGGAGCCTCGTAATTACATGAGAGGTGACCGCTGCAACAGCGGCCACTCGAATAACTGTAGCGCGATAATGTCTAAGAAACAAGGGGAAAATTCTACTTGTATCATCATATTTACAGTGGAGGGAACACTAGGCGTCCTCAGCAGATGAAAACCCCCATCGTCTGCCTCCCGATTATCATCATATAATGCGAAATCATGGTCATCCGATTCTTGCAGCATAATCACGCCCACACAACATATTTTTTTGTACTACTATAACATTCATCTCACGGTGGGCTATAAACATGCAAAAAAAGCATTGCAACATATTCGAAAACACCAACGCAGAAAAATGGGCATGCAGCAAATCCCCACTGACCGCATCACATCCACAAACGTCGCAGTAAATCTGCAAAAAAGTCTTAAGTATGTATGCAGCACGGGAGGAAAACATATGCATCTGCCCACGGAAATTTTGCAGCAGATGCCCATAATCGTTGCAGCACCTCACTTGTGTGTTCGCCGCAAAACACAAGAGTTTGTAGCATGTTTAGAACATCCATGCAGCATTAAAAATCTGTAAATTACTAACCTTTCACCATCATCCATGGCGGCCTAGATTTCGTGGATTTAGGATCGTCGCCCACATATAAGCCTAGCTGGAGCCTCATCGCCGCTAGATCCGACTACCATGAAGTCATTCTCTTTCAACCTTTTTTCCTTCTCCTACAACATCTCTCCATTTCGAAGCTCTAACATGACCATGGTCATGGCGGTGACATCTCGGCTATGAGGGATGCATGAGAAGGACGAGGGAGCAGAGGGGGCAAACGGGAGTGCGGAGGGGGCGAAGGAGGAGGAGCAGGGGAAAAAGGGCCACAGTTGCTGGCGCAGAGAGATAACACAGCAACAGAGCATCACGACATGGGATGATTCAAGCGTGAAAGGTAATTTCCCTCCCTAAGTGGCTTTGGTGTTGATGCCAACGCTTTTGTGGACTAATCGTGTTCATGAGCCACTTAGATGTTTTTTATGATGACACAAGACTGTTTGGGGTCCCTAAAAGGATGTTCAAAGACGATATTTCTGGTTTTATTTCACTTTCTTGAAATGTAGGAAAACCGTATGTGACTTCCTGGCCTAGGGCTTAATAGGATTCATATGATACTCATATCAGCAAGGTATACCTTCTTTTCCGGAAGCTCGTCTAAAAAGAACTCCAGGTTAAGCGTGCTTGGCCTGAAGCGATTTGAGGATGGGTGACCAACCGGGAAGTTGTTCCCGGTGTGCACGAGTGAGGACAAAGTGCTCATAAAAGACTAGTGTTGGTATGTGGGGCTAGTCTAGAAATCCTAGAGAGCTGCCGGGGGTTATAGGCCGGCCAAGGAGTAGTCGGGGTTGGTATGTGGGGCTAGTCTAGAAATCCTAGAGAGCTGCCGGGCGTTATAGGCCGGCCAAGGAGTAGTCGGGGTGTTACACCGTACTATCAAGAGGGGTCCACTTCAGAAGGTAAGAGTGGAATAAAATTTACGTACAGAAACAAAAAATGCACCCAAAACCTTCCAATAGTTTGAGAGATCACTCATCCAACTAGTTTGTGCAATGTTCCATGATAGAAAGTTCTAGGCCGCCCTACCTATAGTAACATCCCAGAACGTAGGACAACTCCGGGGTAGACTAGAAGGGCATTTGTGCATTGCATCTGAAATTATGGGATTTTTTCGCGCTTTTGTTACTAAAACCTAAGAGTGATAGAATCTCTCTTCGAGGGGGGGATGGTGAACTCTCGAAGTGCGAAAGATTTGGACATGATCTCTTTTGATCCATTGTTGTGAGAAGTGATGACTTAAACCACTAAAACCCTAGCTATAAGCTTTGGAATTTGAACTAAGACATAAATCAAGTTTGAATTTGAATGATTGAACTTAGAATTAAAAAGGCACATTTTGAAAGGATAAACATTAATAAAGAAGAGATAGATGGAAATATAGACATCAATAGAGTTTAGAGAAAACTAAAACTTTATTGATCATCAACACATATTACATTGTCTTTACATAATTCATGAATAAAAGAATATTACAACTTGGAAAGAATGAAAGATAATTACAACAAGAAGAAATGGAAGATTACAAGTTACAAAATTCTAAAAGAAAACTAAAAGTCTTCTTTCTTTCTTTCCTTTCTTCTTTTCTGATCTTGGCACCTGCAACCAAATAAAAAGAAATAGCAAGTTTGCCAAGGTAGCATTTACCAAGTGGCATTCAAAAATAACAAGCCACTGTAGATAATCATCAGAAGGTTGAGCTTATCACCAAAGCTCTCGGGTAGAAATATCCCAAGCCAGCCGAGATGGGCAAGGCAGCTCACAGCAGCATAGTCACCACATGCATATACTCAGGTGTCAAGCACCCAAGTAACAAGGGCAAGTATAAAAGCATCACAGAGGTGAAACTTGCTCGGCTAAAGATCACAGTCGACCAAGAACAGCACCACCACACCACCAACAGCAACACCCAAGAACACCATCACCATCAAGATCACATCACCACCACTGAATCACCACCACACCATCAACCCTGCTCATGTGTTGAGCAACAGGGAAGATTCACACCCCAGCACATCATCAAATAAACCATCCATAAAATCCAAAGACCAACATGGTCACATAGTTCAACTAGGAACTAGGTCAAGCAGCTAGGAGGAGCAGGCTTGCCACAAGAAGCAGGAAATCAGAATAATTCCAGAAGAACAAGCTACTCTTCAGCAGCAGGTTATTATTGAACCACAGCACACATGAGTGCTGGGAGAGAACTCACAAGTTATTCTCCCAGGCAGACTGCACAGAGCACAGCCACACAGAGATCAAGCAAAGCTTGATGAAACAAAGGCTTTGGTCATCATTTGGATGTCTAGGAGGCCAAGACCTTGAAGACAAGGCCATCCACAGCACCTACTCCCTAACACATAACCTTATCTGGGAATTTCTCAAAGGAAATACTCACAGAAGTAAGAGCAAGGCCAGGAGTGGCACATGGGTTGCCTAGCTATCAAGACTAAGACCTAAAACCTAGAAAAACCATCAGCTCTGTCAATAAAAATTGACCAAGTTCAGTTAAGCATTTGGGAAAAGTGGACATGGACACTTTCAATCAAATAAGCCACCAGCAGACCACCACAGGGGGTGATCTACTCTCAAGAGCACAAAACTTAACACCCACAGTAACTGTGAACACCTCAAGGAGGCATCACAGTGAAGCAGTTAGCCAGAAGCTACTGCAAGAGCCATAACAGCAGGCATGAAAGATTGCATCACAGCTAGGTAGAACCAAGCTCAACAGAATAGTTGCATCACTAAATCAGCACAACAGAAGCACTGCAAGAAAGTGCAGTGAGACTGTTAACATCACCAGCCAATTAACAGTAGCATTCAGAGATAACTAAAACACATAGTTATACATGCACTTGATCAGATTGATCAAGACTAGCCACTAGCAAGATATTAACTAATCAAGCAACAACAGCAATTGATTGATTCAACAGTAAAAGGCCACCATAGTATGCAGTTAACTGAATCAGCAAGTTTCAGTTAACAGAGTTAACTGAAACTATGACTGAAACTAACAGTAGCAGCTAAGACAAGCATGATCAAGTATAACAGCAGGATCATGGAGCTTAAGAACACACATCACAGCCAGTTAATCTCACAGCACAAGTGCAAGCTTGGGGAGAAGCCCCAGTGCAGCAGAGGTAGGAGAACTTGGCCAGCACAAGCTCCAGATGAGCATGGCCAGTGCAAGCTCCAGGTGAGCTTAGCCAGTGCAAGCTCAAGGTGGGCATGGCCAGCGTAGAGCAAGCTCCAGGAGGGCGTGGAGCAAGCTCCAGGAGGGCATGGAGCAAGCTCCAGGAGGGGAGCAAACTCCAGGAGATTACAGAGAAGAGCAGAGGGGGAGAAGTGGAGGAGAAGCACTTACACGACGCCCAGGAGATACCACCATGGCATGGCGGGGCAGTGCCCGCGCGGCCACGATGGCATCAAGCCAGGGGAAGTCGCTGACGACACGTCGACGAATCACCCAACTCACCAAGCACAGATCTCGCCGAGGACAGGGCCTAGCAGCTCGAGATCAAGCTCGAGGTCGCCATGGCCAAGGTCCAGAGCTTCGGAGGTGAAGGGGATGCGAACGTCCGGGAAGCAATCGACAAGATCTCGCGGACAGGCGGAATCGCCGTCGCTTGATCTACCGATTGGGGACCATCTCAGCGGCGGATTCCGGCGGAGCTCGTCGGAATCGAGCACGGCGGCGGCGAGGCGACGCAGTCGCCAGTGAAAGCGCGAGGGAGAAGACGACGCAAGCGAGCGAGGGGGTACGACCGGTCGGGCTGACCGAGCCACCTGGTCGGGTTCGACCAGGTAGGCTGGCGCCGACAGGTGGGCCTGGCCCGACAGGTGGGCCAAGGCGGGCAGAGAGAGAGAGAGGTGAGAGGGAGAGGTTTTTAATTAGAAATTTAAAAACAGAAATTGAAGTAAAGAAAAGGGTTTTTAGAAAAACCTTTCAACACCCAATCAAAAGCAGGAAAATAAATTTGATTTTTTGCAAAAATAACTTTAAATGATTTTGACCTTTTAATCACAGAAATAGTGACTATTGTGAATAAGAGAAGATTTATTCATAATTGACTTATGAAGTTTCTTTTAAAAGAAAAACCTCTAGAAATGATTTAAATGAAAAAGTAAAGGGAAATAACATTCTTGAAATAAATCAAGTAATTCATTCAAGAATTTATCTTTAGTATTCTTGAATGAATTTCACCTAATATATATACTCTGATAAATTCATAATTAGGGTATATACACTTTTAATAAATCACCCCAAGAAAAATAATAGGAAAGAGAACTTAAAAGGTTCTTCCTCTAATTATGAGACATCTAAGAAAAACCTAATTAGAATAGAACTCATTATCAAGATTGAACTCCATTCCAGGGTATTGAAGAATATTCTTGAATGAAGCAATTGATAACATATACTCTTTAAAATCATAAAAGGAGTATATAAACCCTAGGAAAAGAATAAAACACTTCTGGGGGGTTTAAAGGGAACACACACACTTTAAAAAGCATGCATTATTTGAATCTTTAACCATTGCCCTTATCAGAAAATGATGCTGTTTTCCAGAACCCGATGTCCCGGGTCACTTCAACAAATCCAACTGCACTACCTTGCAGTTTGCAGGCAAGTTCACTCTTGCTCATATCTCTTGTGTATCTTTAACAAAGTACTTGCAAATATACCGGTGGTATTATTATTATGATTGTATTAAAAAGCAAAGGTTCTGCTTTTCTTGAATGAATATGATTAGTGGTTAGCAATCATAATGATTGTCGACCTAGGAAGGTGGGTAGTGGGACCATGGTAAGAGTATGGTGGAGGTCCCACTGTACCAGGAATGTTTACCTAGGACTAATAACCAATGTCACCAGTGATTCTTGTGCCGTAAAATACGGTCAACCATAGGGTCTGGAATGGGATGGAAGAGTCAGCTGTATCTTTTCCCTCATGCATATCAACGGATGCGCCGTTTCAGAGCAGTTGTCTCCCTGTGCGGAGCTTCGGGATGGGTGGATTCCCCCTAATGAATTCACGATTCTGGCGGTCTATGATGGATTGCGGCAACGATGGGGGTAGAGTGCCGAGGCCGGTGTTACCACAGGGCGTAAGCAAACCGGTGGGGGTAACTCATTGTCTAGGAAAGGCAAGTATGCCGAGGTCGGCAACTACCAAAGTGTAGACCGGTGAGGGTAGCAAACCGATATTGGAGCCGCAAAAGGGTGGGTATGCACGGTTGCGGGAAGGAACAGTGATTGGCTCGGATCAATGGCTGGGCCCCATACCAAGGAAGTATGAATGGGAAAGTACGCCCGGTTGTGCAGCAAAGTGTTGATCTCCTATGGGTACAAGTGACCACCTCTGCAGAGTGTACAAAAAGTATCAACATACTCCCTGTTCCGGGAAGGAGCTACGAACACGGCAGGAAAGGAGCCCATCGAAGCTCTAATCAACCTATGAAGACTGACGGACATAGTTCTTTGAATAAAATCAATCTCTGAAGAAATGATTATAAAAACTGCATTTGGCCTAAGACTTTCTAGTCTATGGTCATAGCTAGTGCATCAAACACCTCTATGCTATTAAATGAACTTGTTGGGTAATGCTCGTTACTCACCCCACTCCCTTTTTAACCCTTGCTTAGACTCGGAGGGCCAGTTTGAAGAAACCGAAGGAAGCCCGGAGAACTACGAGGAGGTCTACTACGAAGAACCGGATCTATCAGGAGGAGTCGAAGGCATCGATTACACCATCTCCTATGGTCCCGACGAAGGAATCGAGGAGGAGGCCGACACTTAGAACCGTAGGATAGAAACTTTGGTCGCACCGAACACCTAGAATAAGCGACTAGAGTTGGGCATCATGTTTAGTTTACTACTTTCAGTTGTAGCTAAGGTTTGTAGTATCAACTTAGAACCATCTAGTGTTCCTCTTTGGACCGAGGAGGAACTGGAGTCCTTTGTAACATTATGGCTTGTAATATTCAGTGCTTGAATAAAGACCGCTATGTTTCTGTTCTACCACTCTGAGGGATGTAATATTGGTGAATTGGTACTTCACGAGTGTGATGTCAACGACTTATATACTACAACATGCAGTGGTATGCTGGGTCACCACAACCGCCCCTTCACCGGGCAGCGTGGTAAATTCATGTGGCATGTGTGCAGTGGTTTTGGGCTAGGTGGACCATTAGTAATGTACTAATGCGCCCTTGGTGGGCTAGGAGTACCAAGCCACTACTGGACTAGTGCCGCAAGATAGTACTTGGGCTAGTAGTAGGCCAATAGTACCGGACCATAGATCCTGAACTACCGCTCCGACTTGTACCGCCCACTACTTTTTTTATACAAAAACAGTGGGGAAGATCCTTTATGTCATTTTTTCATTATATAAAAGAGGGTTATTTACATGATCATTGGTTAGGCTTGTTGGCTGGGTTGTTTGGGCGGGCGGTACTATTGCCCTCCCAACCAGAAGTTTTGGGTCCGGTATTTATTGTGTAGTTGGAAAAGGGAGGGCACCTATATAAGTGACTCTTCTTATTCATGGATACTTACCTCTTTGCATTCACTCTCCCCCCATTAATGCATAGAGCTTAAATTCACTAGATATCTCTTCATATCCTACCAAACTTCTTTATCTTCTTGAGTTTAGGAGATTTGACCTAGATCTACCACTCCACCAAAGGAAATTTGATTCCTCCGTGCATTCCATTGTGGAACATGTAACTCTTGGCGTTCATTGGAACCCCAGACGGAAGAGGTCATCCAATAAGTTTAGTCATTGTGGAGTAAAGCTTCTTGGTCACTTAGGTGCCTCACTTAAGTTGTGTAGATTTACCCAACCTTGTTTGTAAAGGTTTTGGTCTTCGCCTTCAAGGCCACTGCTAGTGGATCATGCGATTGAATTTTTGTGTGTGACCACGACGGGAATAAGGTGATCCTTTGTGGCCTTGTTGTGATTCATGTCGCCTAACCACTCCAATGTATACGCATACTTCCCCCCAAAAGGAAGGTAATACATAAATATATATTTGTGTCTCCACTGCGGTTATTTCTATCTTTTACTTAATTATATCGTTTTATTTGCTTTGTCTATGCTTGTCATATATAGGGTGATCATCTAGTTGCATATCTAGATAACCTATATGCTCGTCAAAGACTTCACACTGAAAAATATACTAAAATTGGTAGTTGCCTATTCACCCTTCCCCCTCTAGTCGACCATATCGACCATTTCAAAGGGGAAGGATCAAAGGAGACAGGGAGCATCGCTAGGGTCGGTGGCTAACTGGAGGCTATGACCTCTGGGGGTGATGTCTACGCACTTCTATTCTTGTAGACACTTGTTGGGCCTCCAAGTGCAGAGGTTTGTAGAACAGCAGCAAGTTTCCCTTAAGTGGATCACCCAAGGTTTATCGAACTCAGGGAGGTTAGAGGTCAAAGCTATCCCTCTCAAGAAACCCTGCAATTACGATACAGAAAGTCTCTTGTGTCCCCAACACACCCAATACACTTATCAAATGTATAGGTGCACTAGTTCGGCGAAGAGATAGTGAAATACAAGTGGTATGAATGATTATAAGTAGCAAACATGATGTGAAATAAATATCGCTGCGAGCAAACAAGTAACAAAATAGCAAGTAAACGGTATGCAAAGCTTGGAAACAAGGCCTAGGGATCATACTTTCACTAGTGGTCACACTCCCAACAATATAACATGAATGAACAAGTAACTTCTCTTTGCTAAGGTACTCTGAATTACTCTCCTATTGAATAACACTAATCATTGTGTAGTGGCTACAGAAGCACCCCTTAAAGTTCATCAAGTACTTGACAAACACCACTCATAGCGATACCCAAATCAGATCACAACTCAAGATAGAAATCATTGCAACTTAAACCAAGTACTAACACGGTGCACACACTGTCAACATTACACCATGAAAGGAGGAATAGATCACTCAAACTATCATAGCAATAATTATTCTCATAATCCACAAGAGATCACAATCATAGCCTAAACCAAGTACCACCATGATGCACGCACTGTCACCGTTACACCATAGCAGGAGGAATAGATTACTTTAATAACATTGCTAGAGTACACAAAATATCTGAATAATAACATGTACTTGTTCAACATGATACAAAGCTCACGATCACATAAAGATCACATCATGGGAGAGAGAGGTGAACCACATAGCTACCGGTAGAGCCCTCAGCCCCGGGGATGAACTACTCCCTCCTCATCATAGGAGACAGCAAGGTTGATGGAGATGGCGGTGAGGTCGATGGAGACGGCGGAGACGGCGATGGAGACCGATGGAGATGGCTCCGGGGGCACTTCCCCGTCCCGGCAGGGTGCCGGAACAGAGACTTCTGTCCCCCAAAATTCGTCGGTGGTGGCGGCGGAGCTGCGGAACTGCTTCTGGAAAATTGCCGATTCCCCCAGGGTTTTCCGTCCCGAGGCTTCTTATAGGCGAAGGGGCGATGTCAGAGGAGGGCCAGGGCCTCCTCACACATGGCTGGCGCGGCCAGGGGCCTGGCCGCGCCACCTGTGTGTGGGGGGCCCCTGTGGCCCACCTCCTACTCCTCTTCGGATCTCTGGAAGCTTCCGGGTAAAATAAGACTTCAGGAACTTGTTTCGTCCAATTCCGAGAATATTTCCTGTGTATCACTTCTGAAACACAAAAACAGCAGAAAACAGGAAACTGGCACTGTGGCACTTCGTTAATAGGTTAGTTCTAGAAAATGCATAAAAGTGCCACTAAGTGTAATGAAACAATAGGCAAATGGTGTAAAAACAAGCATGGAGCATCAAAAATTATAGATACGTTTGAGACGTATCAAGCATCCCCAAGCTTAACTCCTGCTCGTCCTCGAGTAGGTAAGTGATAACAAAAGAATAATTTTTGAGGTGACATGCACCTACACAATCTTGATCATATATGTAAGCATTTGTGAGCTGGGATCATAAGAACTTAAAACACAGGCATGAAGATATAATCATGACAATAAGAACTTAGCAACCATGTTGTAAACATGCAAATGAACACAAACAAAAGATCATGAATAATGAAACAATGAAAGTCAAACGTGTGTTCAAATTATAAGGAAAAACATACAAATGGTTTTCAGCTTGTCCTTCATGGAGAGCAAAACATAAATGCATAGGACACCTTCAAGTTTAAGAGGGCGACTAGATACAAATAATTTGAGAACAAGTGAAACCAACAATATGAATCAATCAATGAAAACTTTGGGACAATGCACATTATACTAAGAATGACAACTATGCTCTCTTAATGGTGCATAAAGAAAGAAAGTGGTGACTCAACATAAAAGTAAAAGAAAGGCCCTTCGCAGAGGGAAGCAGTGATTGCAAGTTTTATAACCTTCAAAAATTATGGTACTTACCGGCTTTGAGCTCTCATTGCCCCCATCATAAGCATCTTGAATGGTTAAAGTTAATGCGAGAACAATTATGATGCATATGCTTGACAAATCATAAGTTGAAAACCTCGTGTCCCGTGGATACAAGTACCCAAACCATGCTAATTTACTTAGAGTCCCAAGCAAGGCTCTTGTCATTGTAAGTATATGCATATCATTGAGAACCGCCAATGGGGTACCTCCGTGCCCGATGACATGGAACAAGCCCACACCAAAATGACAGGACAAGCAGACAATGAACACCTCGACATCTCTTTTATTTGCTATATTGTTTAGCTTTTTATTGTGAGATGCGTTGTCGAATGTTCACCATGGGTATGCTGCAAATTTCCACCATGAATTATGCATGGCTTAGATTGGCGGCCCGGCGTTTCCCTAACACATATAAAAACTCCATGATCCCTACAAGATTCCCAATTCAATTCACACAGCGGGCATCCATAAACAAAAGATCACGAAATCAACTCAAAAAGAAGTGCAATGTTGAAAGCTTGCCCCATGACAGCATGGCTGGGCTAGAATCCAACTTACAACTTGCAAGCATAACAACTCAACATAAAAGACCACAATGTCAAAAATTTAAGAACAGGAAAAAGTAAAGTGTGCCTTCCGGTTCGTGAGAGCTTTACTAACCGAGTTTCGCATAACACTGGTAAGAGTTTAATTTGAAGAGAATATAAAAGCAAGTCAAATTTACTTGGAATAGCAAATTGCTAGTAGGTATGTATGGTGGACACTTTGGAAAACTTGGCTTTTAGGAGTTGGATGCACGAGTAGAGCTCATACTCAGTACAAGGCGAGGGCTAGCAAAAGACTGGGAGCGACCAACTAAGAGAGCAGTAATGGCCATAATCATGCAAAGCGACAAAGCGACATTAAAAGAAGCATACGATGGCATCAAAAGTCAAAAACTAAATGATCATGAAGGCTAATGGCGACTTTTGAAGAGTCTAACATGTGTGAGCATGCGCCAAGTCAACCCAAATAAAGCATCAAGGAGAAAACCAAAATAATGCTTCCATACAATAAAACAACGCATGATTTTTTCAAAGGCTCATTAAGCAATCTCAGTTATTTGAGACAAGTCATGCTACAGCAAAACCACTAAGCATACTATCAAAAAGACATCAAGCATGACATGAAAAAGCCTAAGCCGCAGTCTACACAAGCTCCTTCTTGTACCACTATTTTGCACAAAGCTTTTTCTCTTTTCCAACACCATTTGAAATTTTTATAAACAACTCTTATGAGGAAAACCAACATGGTCCAGAGGTAAAAATACACCTTGATAAATAAATATAAGAAGATCTGAACGCAAATCAAGGCGAAAACGAAAACCAAAAGTAGTAGCAGAAAAAGAAGAACACTCATTGAACGATAAGAGTGAAAACTAGAGTGTTCTTGGCAATGAAAAACGAGTTCATCTCCTCCAAAAGAAACATGATGTGATCTAACCATTTATTGCAGCAAACAAACAAACCTAACCAACTAAGAAAACTAAAACAACCGACGCTCCAAGAAAAACACATAGTGCATGAAGCAATAAAAATATAGTGTTTTGAAAGGTGACCTGATTTTTGCCGATGAAGAAGGGGTGCCTCGGGGGCATCCCCAAGCTTTGACGCTTGTACTTCTTGGATATTTATTGGGGTGATGCATGGGCATCCCCAAGCTTGAGCTTTTGTCCATTCTTCAACTCATCTCATCATTCTCCAATCCCTACACTTGAAAACTTCCTTCATACAAAACTAAACACAATTCTATTAGCAACATTAGTGTAAGCATAAAATATATTCAACCTCTTATAGCTTCAGGTTTCAACTCAAAACCACCACATATATAGCAAATACTACTGTAGCAACTCCCCAAAAAGTTCCATGATCAAAAGAACTCAAAAGAAAGCGATAAAGTGGCAAAAACAAATATTGGCAGAAATCTGTCAAAACTGAACAGCTGACAAAGGACGAATTTTTGAGGGATTTTCTGTTGCTCAAATCAAAAAGTGTTCAACTAAGAAAAGTTTGGATATAACCTGGGGCATATGCACAAGAAATCGCAGGTCCAAAAGATAAACAGAGAATTTTCACGAATTTTTACGGTGCAGCACCGAAAACAGTTTCAGGACAGCAACATCCCCAAATCTTTACCTCACTCAAATTAGAGGCTTCTCTTGGCACAAAACGAAATAAAAAGGATAAGGAGCGGTTATTACAGTAGTAATAACTTCCAAGACTCAAATAAAAGAAAAAGTACTGAAAGTAAAACAATGGGTTATCTCCCAAGAGTGCTTTTCTTTAACGCCTTTGAGCTAGGCGCAGTAATTTGCAAAGATGCTCATGTGGGCGCCATATAAGAGCTTGAGGCAAATGCGCCATATAGGAACTTAAAGCAATAGAGAGCATCAAAAAGCAAGTATGGAACACATTTAAATCTAAACCACTTCCTATGAAAAATAGTCTTGTAAAGAGACAAGTCATGAAAGCGCAAAGCAAAAAGCATAGGAAGGCAAAACAAGTACAACTTCAAGAATTGCAACATAAAGAGGGGAAACTCAATATTGTTGAGATCCATCAAACCATGTTTCCCTCTCTCGTAATAACTTGCAGTAGCATCATGAATAGAACTAACAATATAACTATCACATAAAACATCCCTATCATGAGCCACATGCATAAAAGGATTAATACTCCCTACATGAACAATAGTAGTAGGAGCAGATTCAACAAAATAATTATTCTCATCACCATAATCATCAAAAACAGGAGGCATATTGTAATCATAACTATTTTTCTCCTCAAAAGTAGGTGAATTGAAAACATTATAAACATCATCATAAACTAGAGGCTTAGTATCATCACAAGATAGAGAACTACTATGTCGCATAGCATATTCATCAAACATATTATCATAAGAAGGAACATGGATAGCACTAATGGTACAACAATTATTAACCTTAGAATTGGTACCAAAAAGATTTTCAATATCAAAAGTAGAGTGCTTTTCCCAATCATGATCACTAACATAAGTAATAGGCATAGGAACATCATCCCAATCAGAATTATCATAATCTATAGTAGGATCATAACGCTTAGGGGAAGATACCGTGTCCTCTCGCCTCTTACTCCTCTTCTTCTTCTTCTTCTTCTTCTTACTCTCTCCTTTAGGAGGGAGAGACTTGAAGGGCATCTTCTCCACATATTCTCTAGGAGGGAAAGGCATCTTCTCCACATAATCTGGTTTGCTGATAGGAACAACAGAAGAAACTTTGGAGGATTCCTCCTCTCTATTAATAAGATAAAAACATCTATCAGTCCTGTCATAGCTTGGCAAAATATCAAGTTTTATAAGATTCTGAATGTAAGTATTTGCAAGGCAATCTTTAGCACAATAGAGACGACAACCACGAAGGGTGCTATTAATATCAACATCATTCATATCTATCAAAGCAATCTTTCTAGATATCTCGTCACACGCCAAGAACAAAGTGAGCTCATCATGCTGATTAGGAGTAATCTTGTCATCACAATACAAACTTAAGGTACTAGAAGAGTAACTATTAGGGTTTGAGCATTGGAAATTAAAATGACCTATGTCATCGCAATGTTTACAAAGAAAAGGATAAAGCTCATAAACCTTTTTACCGATCTCACCTATATCCTCGTACCACATACTAGTTTCTTCATTTGCGTGGGTGATGCAATAATCTTCCTTGTTGTAACTCTGTTCACAAGGTCTATGTACTCCACAAAAATTAACATGCTTATAAGAAATAGTACTTTTAGAAGTTTGAGCATGTTTATTGCAATCATCGATAACAATATCACTTTCTATGCAAGTGTCCTTAAAAGGTTCATGATACACGTCCCCATTTCCTTTAGGAACATTCATATGGGAAGCAAAGGCTTTAAAGCAATCAACCATAATTTGAGGATCAAGACCATATTTAGCACTAAGCTCTTGAAAATTAGCAGTTTCAGCGAAAGACTTAATGCAATCAAACTCGTAATTCATACCTGATCCTTTACCTTTGTCGCTATCCCAACCTTCAATATTGTTTTGAATTGTCTCAAGCAGATCCCACTTGGTGTCGACATCCTTGCTTGTGAAAGACCCATCAAAGTATGCATCTAGATAGTCCTTGTAATATCCTGAAAGCCTTGCATAAAAATTATTAATAACAATATTACGGGGAAGATCATGAATAGGACATTTATGCATTAGTAACTTCAATCTTCCCCACGCTTGGGCAATGCTTTCTCCCTCATGAGGCAAAAAATTATATATCTGATTACGATCTTTATGAATCTCACTTGGAGGATAGAATTTAGAATAAAAGAGAGGTACAATTTCCTCCCAGCCAATAGATGGACCATCTTCAAGCAGCCGATACCATTCCTCAGCTCTGCCTTTCAGTGACAAAGAGAATAGCTTCTTCTTAACTTGGTTCATTGAAATACCTGCACACTGGAACAACTCGCATAATTCATGTATAAAGAGCAAATGATCACCAGGATGGACAGTTCCATCTCCTAAATAGCAGTTATCCCTAACACGTTCAACAATCTTCGTAGGTATTTTAAAAGGATGGGGAGCACAAGCATCACTAGAAACATCACATATGGGAGATAAAATATTATCACAACAAACCTTCTCCACTAAAGCTAGGGGACTAAAAATATCATACTCAACAAAACCAGCTTCCCCAAGCTTAGACTTTTCTATAGCATTAGCATTAATAGTATTCAAAGCATTCGTACTAATAACATTGCTATGCGAAATAAGCTCCAAAGGATTTTTAATTTTCTCTTCAAATCTAAAATCAGGAAAAAGACTAAAGAACTCTTTATTTTCCATTAAGCCTAACTACTGAAAATAAAAACAAGAAACAAAAAGTTGTAATTGCAGAATCTAAAGGAAATAACTCCGAGCACTCACACAGGAGGATGCGAGTACCTTTTACCTTACCTCCCCGGCAACGGCGCCAGAAAAGAGCTTGATGTCTACGCACTTCTATTCTTGTAGACACTTGTTGGGCCTCCAAGTGCAGAGGTTTGTAGAACAGCAGCAAGTTTCCCTTAAGTGGATCACCCAAGGTTTATCGAACTCAGGGAGGTTAGAGGTCAAAGCTATCCCTCTCAAGCAACCCTGCAATTACGATACAGAAAGTCTTTTGTGTCCCCAACACACCCAATACACTTATCAAATGTATAGGTGCACTAGTTCGGCGAAGAGATAGTGAAATACAAGTGGTATGAATGATTATAAGTAGCAAACGTGATGTGAAATAAATATCGATGCGAGCAAACAAGTAACAAAATAGCAAGTAAACGGTATGCAAAGCTTGGAAACAAGGCCTAGGGATCATACTTTCACTAGTGGTCACACTCCCAACAATATAACATGAATGAACAAGTAACTTCTCTTTGCTAAGGTACTCTGAATTACTCTCCTATTGAATAACACTAATCATTGTGTAGTGGCTACAGAAGCACCCCTTAAAGTTCATCAAGTACTTGACAAACACCACTCATAGCGATACCCAAATCAGATCACAACTCAAGATAGAAATCATTGCAACTTAAACCAAGTACTAACACGGTGCACACACTGTCAACATTACACCATGAAAGGAGGAATAGATCACTCAAACTATCATAGCAATAATTATTCTCATAATCCACAAGAGATCACAATCATAGCCTAAACCAAGTACCACCATGATGCACACACTGTCACCATTACACCATAGCAGGAGGAATAGATTACTTTAATAACATTGCTAGAGTACACAAAATATCTGAATAATAACATGTACTTGTTCAACATGATACAAAGCTCACGATCACATAAAGATCACATCATGGGAGAGAGAGGTGAACCACATAGCTACCGGTAGAGCCCTCAGCCCCGGGGATGAACTACTCCCTCCTCATCATAGGAGACAGCAAGGTTGATGGAGATGGCGGTGAGGTCGATGGAGACGGCGGAGACGGCGATGGAGACCGATGGAGATGGCTCCGGGGGCACTTCCCCGTCCCGGCAGGGTGCCGGAACAGAGACTTCTGTCCCCCGAAATTCGTCGGTGGTGGCGGCGGAGCTGCGGAACTGCTTCTGGAAAATTGCCGATTCCCCCAGGGTTTTCCGTCCCGAGGCTTCTTATAGGCGAAGGGGCGATGTCAGAGGAGGGCCAGGGCCTCCTCACACATGGCTGGCGCGGCCAGGGGCCTGGCAGCGCCACCTGTGTGTGTGGGGCCCCTGTGGCCCACCTCCTACTCCTCTTCGGATCTCTGGAAGCTTCCGGGTAAAATAAGACTTCAGGAACTTGTTTCGTCCAATTCCGAGAATATTTCCTGTGTATCACTTCTGAAACACAAAAACAGCAGAAAACAGGAAACTGGCACTGTGGCACTTCGTTAATAGGTTAGTTCTAGAAAATGCATAAAAGTGCCACTAAGTGTAATGAAACAATAGGCAAATGGTGTAAAAACAAGCATGGAGCATCAAAAATTATAGATACGTTTGAGACGTATCAGGGGGCTACTAGGATTTTCAATTACCGTGTACTTTTTAGGGTATCATATTCATTTTTGTTGGAGTTTGATACATAGTAGAGAAAATGAGATACTATTTATGCTACACTAACTATACATCCCAAATTTAGCGCATGGTAACTGTGATTTTAGGAATATATAATAACACCAGACGTATAACAACTTGCTTGGTTGGTGCCTTGCTTGTTGTAGGTTGTGATGATACTCTTGGTCAGACACCTAGATTTTTTTCCTGAGACTGGCCTCCACATTGCCAACAACACAAAAAAAACTTGAGCGAGTGTGATGGATCAAGCGATCTCAGGAAAAAAGGTGCACCTTGATGAGTTATAGTGGCACTACATGGACCCGCTGCTGCTGTCCAGGCTCTCATATGCAATGAGGAAACACAAGAATTTAAGCAGACTCACAATACCGCCAGGTCTTATCTATGTTATCCAGTGCTTGTTCTCAAAAAAATTCAGCACCACTTCCCCATCCTGGAAAGGAAACACCAATTTTTGGTGAGATCGAGAAAAAACTAGGTATAATCAACTCAAAAAAAAAACCAACCGTGACCAAGATCAAAGAAAACTTCAAATGAAGAAATTAGATAAGATATGATGCCAACCACCTCGCTGAATTTCAAATATGATCAGCATCATCATGGTGTCACTGCCGCAACAATCACTAATTAATGCATGCCAAAGATAAGATTGTCCATACGTGAGACACGTTGGTGGATAGAATGAGTGTATTCGGATGTGTAGTGGCGGGCGGTATATAAATTTGACATACAAACACTCAATGATGGTTGGACACAAGTCAACGGGGCATGTGCAACGAGATGCTATTGACCAATCTCCAGTGTGGGATCCACTTTAAAATGTCGGGTAGAATCCAAGATGCAATTAATTCCTTTGTTACCCTAGCTTGGCCTTACAAAGCTCTAATATTTATGTCACATACCATGATGTTGTTATTTACCGGTATTGAACCTACCATGGCGCATATGCATCCTCCTGCTTTGCTAGGAAAAAACTTTTTAAAGTACTTCCGCATTGTGGTGCCCTTTTGATGTGATTATTTCTTGTACAAAAAACAACGGACTATATGGGGACAACATTAAACTAGTTTTTGATCTGACATGATCCAGAATAATTCCAAATTAACATATACATATATTTGTAACTAGATTGGTGGCGATAATTCAGCAGAGGCTTCTCAATTTTGGCAACTGTAGGTGACGAGGGGTTAACTCGACAAATGTCCTAGATGAAGGACTTAGGATCGGGGGAATAGGGCGTCGGATGAACTCGAAGGTAAAGGTTAGTCGAAATAAGTGTATACTGAAAGTAAACTTGGGTATTCAACCTGGCCTGCTTTCAATCTGCCCTACACCGTCCCCTCCTGGCCCCTACATATAGGTGGCCAGGTCTCAAGGATCGGGTATGGTCCGATACAGATTACAATATCGACATACGGTAAGAACTCGTATTCGACTATCATTACAATTGGGCCTAGCTCATCGGGCCTTAGGGGTACTCAACTAACGGGCTCTATTAACTATACCCTTGTCAGTAGCCCCTGAGATTCTACCAGAATTGCAGATTCGGGTTGAATCTCTAATCTTCAAATCTTTGACTTGATGAATTCTTTGATTTCTTCATATCTTCAAATCTTCGACTTGGTATTTCGACTTATTTTCATGATAATTTCTCGCAATGGGTTTTGATGAACAAGCCTGACAACTCTAACGGATCAAGAGGTCAGTTAACTGCCGGAACAGATACTTGTCACCTACTTCAAATTCAATTCCCTTGGACTTGAATTCGGGATACCGGTCAAACCCATTCTTTTGCCGCATTTAGGACTTACAAAGAATGAGTCCCAGTGATTCTCAGGGTACCCAGTGCGTCCATCAGGATTTTCTTCGCGTCATAGACACGGATACATACTAGCAGAGTGCATCCATGTGCGTATACCAGGCCACACAGGACGGATCCCGAGGTCTTACCTTTGTGACAAGTCACGGCATTCGAGTTGTGTTGCGATAACGCAACTCGAGAATCTCATGTCGCAGTCAAATTTTGACTGAAAATACTCGGGTTTTAACAACCATAAGACTCGCTCCCGATGGGAGTAACACTCCTGCATTTCTCATACTCTAATGCTTTTACCAAGAAATATCGTCGGGTGCGCGCTCAGCGCTCCCGATGGGAGTAGCCCCCGAGGCTATAGTCGAAAAAGACTTTTTCGAGTATAGGCTCAAAATATAGTGTAGTCTATCATACTTCAACTCGAAATATTTCAATGTTATCCCGTCGTCGAATACATGTCCATCAGTCCAGTTAAAAAGTTGCACTCAATATTCTGGAAAGTAGTAGCACCTAAGGCTATAATCGAAAAATCCTTCACATATGATCTTGTCTATAGATTTTGCACTTGTCGGCGCCATCCTTCTTCTTTCTTATATCATCTTCTTTATGATGTCAATGAGTACGTCACTCTGTATGAGTGCGGACCGTTTTATGGGCAGCACTATAATTTTCGCAATTTTTGACCGTTAGTGGGCTGCCGTTTCCGCTCCTTGCGCCACGTCTCAGCCCACGATCCTTCTCCCAGAAGGTATATAAGGGGCATAGTGGGGGATTTTACTGTTTACCAGCTTGTTCTCTCCGCCGCCTCCATTACTGATCTCTTCTTCCTCCTCGTCTTGTGCATAGCCCCCAAGCGCATCGCGTTTAGATGCGCGTGAAACACCTAGCCACCAAGAACACCATGGCCAAGACCTCTTCTGCCACCAGCTGGGTGCGCTCCGCCATCACGAAGAAGGAGGTGGAGAAGGCCAGGGCGGACGGCCTCATCTCCGCCCAGGATTCCATCAAGTTTCCAAGCACTGAGCGGATCCCGGAGCCCCTGAGCGGTTATCGGGTAATGTTCCTTGCCTTCCTCCTCCGCGGTCTTTCTCTTCCCGCCCACGAGTTTCTCCGTGGGCTTCTCTTTGTTTACGGTGTGCAGCTCCACCAGCTCACACCGAACTCCCTTCTTCATATTGTTTGTTTCGTGACTCTCTGTGAGTCATTCTTGGGCATTGAGCCCCACTTTCTTCTTTGGAGGTCAGTCTATTGACTTCGCCCCAATGTTGCTCTGGCTAGAAAGCCTGAATTGGGCGGAGCCGTTGTCTCTATGCGCCCTGAGGCGCAGTACCTCGAATTTTCCTTTGCCACATCTGTCCAGGGGTGGAGAACCAAATGGTTCTATATCCAAGATCGCAAAGCCTCTCCTGAAGACCAATATGGTTTAGCCCCTTTCGAAGCCTCCAAGGAAGTGAAGAAATTGGCGTCGTGGGATGCGCTTCCCTCAGATGCGGAAATAGCACAAGTTCTTCCTCTTCTATCTCGCATTCAAGCTTTGAAAGGAGGCCAAGGAGGAGCTTTGTCGGGTATTCAACTCATGGCGTTCTTTGTGCAACGTTGAGTTCAACCCCTGCAACACCGCCTCACCAAGCTTTGGAGTTACTCTGGTTTGGAAGATCCTACTCGCGTCTCCGAAGATTTGATAGAGAAAAAAGATGTCGACAAGCGAGTCAGGAGCCTCACCAAGCTCACCAAGGATCATGCGGTTGCTGATTTGACCACTGATTACTTCGACTCTGTGCACCCCCTACCCGAGGTACGTATCTTTGTGTGCACTTGTTGTCGAATTTTGTTTGCTTCAACTTGTGTTGTTCTTTGCCCTTGTACTCTGCTGACTTATTTAAATGCAGGGTCACCAATTCCTTGTTTCGTGCCCTCCTCTTCCAGAGGCAGGGCCCCTTCTGGCTGATCTGGCCTCGTCTGTATCCGAAGCCCCCGAGGCTGACGAGAATCAGGACGGAGATGATGCCGAAGAATCAGAAGAGGACACTAGTTCGTCAACATTGCCTCCTCTTGTGCACTCTGAAGATACTGCCATTAACAAGAAGAGGAAACGAGTCGACGAATTTGCTTCTTCAAGTTCTGCAGCGGCTGATAAGGCCTCTGTTCCCACAGGAGATATGGAATACTTCGACCTCCTGGCATCGTAAGTGTTTTATTCGGGTTCTTCAATTGTACCGCTATTGCCTTGTTTCTGTCGTGTTATACATAATTTGTTTTCTTTTCATAGAGATGACGAGGAGCCTCCAAAAGATGCTACAGCTGCTCCTTCGACTTCACCTGTGACTGCTGATGAGCCTGTCGAGCAAGAGGTTGCACCGAGGGTTACCAGGACTTCTGTCAAGAAGATTCATGTAACTCGAAGCCTCAAACGCTCGAAGAAGGCAAAAGAAACCGACGTTGTTCTTGAGGCCCATGCATCGACGCTTTCTCCCAGTGATGTAAGTGACTTCTGTTGACTTGCTCTCTTTGTATTCATTTATGTTCTTACACGCCCCTTTTTCCCAGGCATTGCTGCAAAGATTCGTCGCCTTGGACACTGAATGTGCTGAGCACTTAAAGGTTGCGAAAGCTTCCGAAGGTACACATTTGACATCCAGTCATTACTTTTCTTCTGTGCTTATCCTTTGTTGTTTATCTGACTCCCTTTCGTCTTCTCCTGTCGCTGCTCTAGCAACAGCCAATGCTCGAATTGCGTCGCTGGAGGCGGAGCTCAGTGCTTCGCAGAAGGCTTATGATGTTGCGGCCACTGCTAGAGCAAACGCTGAGAAGTCGCAGAAATCTGCGCTTGGTAAGGCGAAGAAAGCTGAAAAAGCTTTAGCTGATGCCAACAAGGAGCATGCTCATCGAGAGCAAGCCGTGGCAGAGCGTCTTCACACAATGTCTACTACGGCTGAAGGTAAATACTTCGCCTTGTCTTCTATTTCGACTTCTGTTGCACTGTTATACTTGTTGATACTTTTCTTTCCTTTTCTCTTCTATCTTCTTTTATTGTGCAGGATTTACCGGGGTATCTTCGTCGTCCTTGCAATCGGACGATGATCCTCTGATGACTGCAGTTAACCTACTCGAGGCAAACTGGATATCTATCTAAGAGACTTTTGAGTTAGTTAGCCGCGTTCTGTCACGGCTGTTCGTCGGGTTGTGGCCGAAGAAAAAGGCAGAAGTTCCGAAGGACAACTTGGGCAAGCTTGCCAAGGCTTTCGATACAACTGAAGACCCCACCCTCCAGCTTAAGGGGCTTTCTCTGAAGCGTGGCGCTGAGGGTGCTATTGCACTTTCTTTTGCCCATGGTGCGCACTTCGACTGGGAGAAGGTGAACTCTTCCCATGGCCGCACCCGCGATGAGATGAAGACTTTCTTCGAGAAGGCGAAGAAGTTGGCACCTGCGCTGGTGGCGATTATTTCTCCTTCAGCAGCCTCCGCGACATCTGCTGCGCCACCTCCAGCGGCCGAAGACCCTGCGCCTCCGTCGACTGTTGGCGAGGAATTTATCATGCCTTCTTCTGCCACGGAGCAAAATGCTAAGGTGGCGTAGACTTGGCCTTCTTGTAGTTTTCCATTTATCCTTTTGAATGTAAAAACTTGTAGTCGCGTGCAACCCGAGAATCTTAGTCAGAGGGTTTTGCACTTATGTAAATATATTTCCTTCTTTATGAAGTCTTGTGCTGTCTCTCTGAAATGTTTCTTCTTTTCTTTTGACTTCCAGTCGATGCACATCAATGATCCTTTGACTGGCGGACCTACTCCTTCTGCTGCCCGCACGTTCGGTTCGACGATTTCGTCGCCTCCTAGCCGATGTAATCAGTGCGCAGAGTACTCTTCAAGGATTTCTGATCTTGAGTCTCGCCTGACTTTGGCTAAACGTCAAGCACAGATGGCTGTGAGCAAAGCTAGTAAAGCTTGTGGTTATCTAAAGCGGATATCTTCTCTGGATGAAAAGGTTTCCAGTTTGACGGCGAAGATTGTCCATAATGAAGAATGCGAATCTTTTATTCTTGGCATTGTCGAGTCTACCTGCGAGATGCTGCGATGTAAGTTTTCTTTCGACTTCTCTTTTCCCTGTTTCTTCACTGCTGTTTTTGTCACATCCTTTGCCGTCATAGGCACTTGTCTGGATTTTGCTGCTGAAGATCATCGGGTTACCAAGCGAAATGTGGCTTTGGAGAGAATGTCGGCAGGCTTTGAGACTTTGTGGTCTGATCCTCGGCGTCGGAGTGCCATTGTACTGCTTCAGGATCGTGCCCAACATATTGGCGAGTCAGTTGATGGTTGCCGACGAGCTCTCACAACTATGCACTCTGTCATCCTTCCTCGTAATCCTCTGCCTGCAACTTTCCCGCTTCTTCTTGATACTTTCAGATCCAGCCACCGTATTCATAGATTGATAGAGCTGAACTTAGTGGCAGGTGCCAATTTTTCTCTCGGGTGGATACGCAAGTGGCACCCGAAACTTAATTATAGCTCTACGTCCCTGAGTTTGGCTCCAGGTGGAGCTAGCCTTCGAGTGCATATGGAGAACACGCTGCAACCTGCTCGAAGGCTCGTAGCTAGGCTGCTGAAAGCGGATGCTGCATTTTTTCGCGAGTACCACTATTTAGATCCCTTAGGCGTAGATGATTCAGATAACCCATTATTATAATATATATTTTTTCTATATGTGGAATGCGAGAGTATCTTATTTCGCGACTTTATGTCGAAAATTTGTTCTCAAAGCGTTGTTGTATGATTCGTGCGTTTGCCGCATTTTCTCTTTGAAAGACTCGTAAACTCGAACATGAGGAACGTTTCGTCTTTATTATACTTGTAATGTAAGATACATGGGGTGACCCAAGAGATCCGGCCTCTGACCTGTGTTCTGGATCTAGAGGGCATTGCCCCTGGTATAACTCGTGGCTTTTACAGCCTTACTCTTCGACTCTACTTTATTATTCTTTGATGCTTATGCCGTCATGGCTTTCTCTTCTTCTCCTGTGTCTTTGTCTTCTCCTGATGCTCCCACTCGTGGTTTCTTCGTCTCGGGCTCCACAACGTGTACTTCGAGTAGCTTGACGCCTTCTATAGTCGTGCTTTTTGCCTTATCTGCATAGTTGGCTGTCATGCCAAAGTTTTGCGCCATCTTGTGGAACTCCCTGTCGCAGAGATCTGAAACTTCAAAACTTCCTTTTACTGTAATTATTCCTCTTGGTCCTGGCATTTTAAGTACCAAATATGTATAGTGAGGCACTGCCATGAATCGTGAAAACGCGGGTCGTCCGAGGATCGCGTGATATTGAGATGGCCAGTCCATGACTTCGAAGTCCAGCTTTTCTCTTCTGTAGTTTTGTCGGTTGCCGAAGCAAACATTGAGTGCTATTCGACCCAGTGGGTAATTGGCACTTACTGGCACGATTCCATGGAAGGAACAATCTGTTGGTTTCAGGAACTCTAGTGATATATGCATTGCTCTGAGTGTTTTTGCGTATATCAGGTTAATTCCACTTCCTGCGTCCATGAATATTCTGTCGACATCATACGCGCCGATTTGAGCTTTGAGTACCAAAGGCGCGTTTCCTGGCCGAGGTACTGTTATAGGGTGGTCTTCTCTGTTGAACTCAATTGGTTGTTCTGACCAATGCAGATACTCCGTTGTGGCTAGAGGTGAGATGACTGCTAGGTTGACTTGTCGAGTGATACTCTTTTCTTATTTGTTCGACTTGGGTACAGGTTGTATCATTGCTGTGATGTGTCCTTTCAATGGAACATACCCTTCGTCGCCGTCGTGTCCCTGGTTTTGCTGGTCTTGTCCTTGAGGAGCTCCGTTGTTTCCTTGCTATTTTGCCGGAGGATTGTTGCTTCCTTCAAATCCTTGTCGCCTTGCTTCGGTTTGCTTGTTTAGTGCTGCCTCTTGTAGTTTTAAGAATGTTGTGCAATCTTTCATTGCGTGCCTTGATACTCGCTTCCCATCGACGAACGCTGAGTGTATATGACAAGGTTCGTTGAGCATATCTTCTGGCGACGGGTTGTACTCTCTGGGTTCTCTCGTTGGAAACTTTTTATAGTCCTCTTTTCCGTAGCTTCGATATCCCGAACTTCTGCGATCACTT
This sequence comes from Dactylis glomerata, assembly GCA_007115705.1. Classification (NCBI taxonomy): domain Eukaryota; kingdom Viridiplantae; phylum Streptophyta; class Magnoliopsida; order Poales; family Poaceae; genus Dactylis; species Dactylis glomerata. The sequence continues at coordinate 1,161,589 of QXEO01001756.1, forward strand.
CCTTGATAGCTGTTGTCTTTGTATCCTGCGGCGACTTGGCTATGGGAGCCGTAGTTGTCGTAATTTCGAGACCGTCTCCTTTGACTTTCATATCTATTTCTTCTATCATCCTCTGGGGATCGCGTCCGCTTGTTTTTGCATGCGTCTTCTCCATCTGCAAATCTGTTTGCTACGTCCATGAGGTCTGACACTGTTTTTGGCTTGATTCTGCCCATCTCTTCGACTAGGTCTCTTCGCCTTAATCCAATGATGAACGCATCTATTGCTCTTTCGTCTGAAACTTCGACTGCTGAATTTTTAATAAGACTCCATCTTTGGATGTATGCCCACAGTGTTTTGTCGCGTTGTTGCACACACGCTTTGACTTCTTCTATTGATGCTGGCCGCTTGTATGTCGACCTGAAGTTGCTTGTAAATTGCTTTGTGAGGTCTTCCCAGCTTCCAACAGTTTCTTTCTCTAGTTTGCTCAACCATGACCTTGCTGCGCCGGTGAGGTGTAGTTGCAAACTTTGCATTGCTGTTTCTTTGGTTCCTCCTAATATTTGTACTGCTTGTAGATAATCTGAGAGCCATGATTGTGGTTCCTGTGATCCGTCGTACTTTTGCTGATCATGAGGTAACTTGAATCCCTTGGGAACTAGAGTGGTGCGAACCCTGCGGGTAAAGCACGATGCCCCCATCTCTTTTTCGTCGTCTTCATAGTCGCGTTTTTTATTTGGGGATCGCGATCTTTGGGTTCCTCCGTGTTGTTTTGGTGATGGCGATCGAGATCGTTGATTGCTGCTTCTGCGCCGAGGACTGTTGTGACGGCGAGGCGATCTTGGCTTGTGCGTTTCCTTATGGTGGTGTGTTTCCTCTCCTTTTGCTGATAGCTTGTGGCCCACCATGTTTAGTCCGTTCAACGCTGATCTATGCATATGTTCTCTAGGATCCCCCGGGCTTGGTCGAGTTGTGAGCAGATAAGCTTGAGCTGCCACTAATGCTGCTTCAGGAGTTTTTGGTACGATGTTTCCTTGTTCGTCGACCGATAAAAAGGACGAGTCGAGGTTTTTGGAAATGCTTTGCCTGTCGGAGTACTCGAGGTTATCGTATCTTGAACCATGTCGACGATTTTTCCTTGCGTTACTATATGATGCGTCGCTTCGCGCTTTACAAGCGGCGTTGCTAGCTGCAATGGCTGAGTCTTTTCTTCTCTGTATCTCTATTTTCTCCTTTGCTAGTTGCTTTGCCTGCTGCCTTAGGGCATAATGATACCCTAAAAGCATGTCTTTGCTGGAATTTGATGGTATTGGCGTGCCGTGTTCCATGGCTTCTCTTATTATCCTCCATTCATCGACTGATAGTCGAATTTTTTCCCTGGTTGTGAGGGATTCTGCTGTTTGCCCTTCTGCTAGGTGATTTGCTCCTCTGTCGATATTTGCTGGGTTTAGCACTAGATTGTTGTTTTTGCCGAATTCTTCTGAGTTGTCTCCCACAATGGCGAGCACCTGGCATTGTTTGCCGATGTTACTATTGGAGCTTGAGAAGATCGAGTTACGATCTTCAGAAAGCTCTAACCCTGTCTTCCATGTGTCTGTTGATTTGTCCGAGATATCGTCGAGGCGGATCATGAGATCATCGAGTTGGACCCCTACGTCGAAATTTTCCTTTGCTTCGTTGTCTTCTGCGATCTTTCCTTTTTGCACTTCTTCTAAGCTGACCGGCGAGTTTACCTCGCTGGAAGAGCCGTCAGAATATTCCATCATAGCTACTGTTTCGGGCTCACTTGCCAACGGATCTTGTTTCGTCGGATCTGAAAGGCGAGATGAACCCGATGGCCTGATGAGGATGCTTAAACTTCCGATTATCAACTCCATCTCTTGATTTTCGTCAGCTTCTGTACTGTTGTTGGCTAAAAGCGAAAAAGCCGTCGAATTCATGATTCCAACGCCCAAGATTCCCACGGTCGACGCCAATTGACGAGGGGTTAACTCGACAAATGTCCTAGATGAAGGACTTAGGATCGGGGGAATAGGGCGTCGGATGAACTCGAAGGTAAAGGTTAGTCGAAATAAGTGTATACTGAAAGTAAACTTGGGTATTCAACCTGGCCTGCTTTCAATCTGCTCTACACCGTCCCCTCCTGGCCCCTATATATAGGTGGCCAGGTCTCGAGGATCGGGTAGGGTCCGATACAGATTACAATATCGACATACGGTAAGAACTCGTATTCGACTATCATTACAATTGGGCATAGCTCATCGGGCCTTAGGGGTACTCAACTAACGGGCTCTATTAACTATAACCTTGTCAGTAGGCTTGATCATTTTGTCGCAAGCTTACGAAAGGTCAATACTGCACCATCCACTGGCTTTGGATGTGGAAGGTAGTCGATATCTACGTTAGGATTCTGTAGCTCCCATCTGGAATTCATAGTCGATGAGGTCAAATTAATAATGGCAAAGAAATAGTAATATATATTTATCAAACAAATAATCTACTACATATATTTTAAAATCATACTGGCGATTAGGCCTACTCTTATTATAGGTATCTCAATAACTAATATCTAGCTAGTACTCACTCATAGCCGATGGAGAGGTGATGGAGCATGATGGTGAGCTGCAGCCTCGCAAGCATGTTGCCAGGGCAGATTCTGTTGCCGCCTCCAAACACCTGGTACGTCCCTGGCTTGGCTGGTTCCTATGTTTTCATTAAGAATACTTGGTAAATTTTCATTTACTTATTCATGTCAAACTTCAATGGTTAGATAAAAATATTACTAAGAAACCATATACATTATACTTACATCCCATCTATCGGGGTTGAACGTGAGTGGATCCTCGAAGTAGTTCGGGTCGGTGTGGAGTGACCTCACCAACACCAGCACCTGCCACCCCTTTGGTATGGTGTACCTGCCGTACTCCACGTCCTTCTTTGCCACGCGGTGTGTCATTGGTGCAATGTTGGCCATCCGGATCGTCTCCTCCACCACCTTTGTTGTATACTTCATCTTTGGGATGTCATCGTGCGTTATATAAGATGAGCCACCTTTGATTTCACTCATCTTCACATTCTCCTCCTGCAATTTACGAAAGATTACTTAGCTAGCTTGGGATGCCCTCATTTGTGTTATAATGTCTTAGGACATGCATCGGTGCAGATTAAGAACCAAGGTGGGATGAAGGAAGGATGGGAGAAACTTAAAGCGACAAAGGAGAGAAGAAGAGAAAGGTTGGGACGAGGAGAAAAGTGGAAGAGGGGCAGCCTGCGGGGAGTATATCCAAGAAAAATGTCTGGTTAGAAGCAGGTTATCTAGAAAAATATATATGAACTGGTTGAGGAGGTAACCTCTGATTTATGTTTTGAGTCATGTTATTATATCACCGATATGATGCACTACAGGAACAAACTGCTATGCCGACAGCCAATACCTAAGCCGACGGCTTTTTATCGGGGTCGTCGGCATAGGCCCTGGCCTCGGGCTTGGCCGAAATCTGGCCGTCGGCTTAGATATGCCGTCGGCATAGATTATTCAGGGGACCTAACCCGACGGCAAAGCCGTCGGGTCAGGTACTTTCATTTTTTGATCGCCTTTTCTGTTTTGCAAAAAATAAAAGAAAATGGTAAAAAATTCAAAAAAAAATATCCTTTGAGGTGTAGTTATGTTACATGATCTAGTTGTTAGAAAAATTAAGAAACTTGAATTTTGACATATTTTGCAAAAAACTTAAATTAGGAAAATTAAAAACCCGATTTTGGTACTCCAAAAATGGAAAATGCACTTTTTGCTTTAACGGTCAAAGTTTAGTGAAGAAATGACATGTTGCGGATCTGAAAATGATTTTTGTAAAAAATTAGGAGCTCATATTATTAGAGCTAAAGGGCAAACCCACCCCGGTTCCAGCGATATCGGCATGAGTTTGTGTAAAATTCAAAAAATAACTCTGAAAGTTTGCGCGATGAAACAAGAGCTGATATATGCATCTCAGGTGGTCTATTATTTATGTGGGGTATTGTGCCCAGCTTTCCGTAAGCCGTTTTGGTAGCTGCCTCACAAAAAACCCCGATTTCGGCACTCCAAAAATGGAAAACACACTTTTCATGGGACGAAACGAAAATCAGCCTTCGTGGAGTTCCTAGCCATCCCAAGGGCCACACGCATGTCCGATATGGCCTTGTTTCGACAAACTATGCCATGATCAGGACCAAACCTAGCTCATTTGACCTAAAAGCCATGCAACCTTGAACTTGGTAGGTCATTTTTGTGAAGGGACTTTCTGGTAAATTGCTTTTATCAAGGTTTGAATTTTTTTCCCACATCTAGGTGATATAAAATGACGCCACGCGAAGGTCTCACATTTTTGCGATTTATTTTGAATTAGTTATGCCTGATTTTGGACCCGCATGAATATGACAACACACGAAACTCGCGCTCATGGCCAGGCGGTGCGGAGTCCCGCTTTAACGGGCAAAGTTTAGTGAAGAAATGACATGTTGCGGATGAAAATGATTTTTGCAAAAAATTAGGAGCTCGTCTTATTAGAGCTAAAGGACAAACCCATCCCGGTTCCAATGAAATCGGCATGAGTTTGTGTAAAATTCAAAAAATAACTTTGAAAGTTTGCGTGTTGAAACAAGAGCTGATATATGTATCCCAGGTGGTCTATTATTTACGTAGGGTGTTGTGCTCAGCTTTTCGTAAGCCGTTTTGGTAGCTGCCTCACAAAAAAAAGCGATTTCGTCACTTCAAAAATAAAAAACACACTTTTCATGGGACGAAACGAAAATTGGCCTTCGTGGCGTTCCTTGCCATCCCAAGGGCCACACGCATGTCCGATATGGCCTTGTTTCGACAAACTATGCCATGATCAGGACCAAACCTAGCTTATTTGACCTAAAAGCCATACAACCTCGAATTTGGTAGGTCATTTTTGTGAAAGGACTTTCTGGTAAATTGCTTTTATCAAGGTTTGAATTTTTTCGCCACATCTAGGTGATATAAAATGACGCCACACAAAGGTCTCACATTTTTGCGATTTTTTTTGAATTAGTTATGCCTGATTCTAGACCCGCATGAATATGACAACGCATGAAACTCGCGCTCATGGCCAGGTGGTGTGGAGTCCCGCTTTAACGGGCAAAGTTTAGTGAAGAAATGACATGTTGCGGATCTGAAAATAATTTTTGCAAAAAATTAGGAGCTCGTCTTATTAGAGCTAAAGGGCAAACCCACACCGGTTCCAGCGAAATCGGCATGAGTTTGTGTAAAATTCAAAAAATAACTCTGAAAATTTGCGCGATGAAACAAGAGCTGATATATGTATCCCAGGTGGTCTATTATTTATGTGGGGTGTTGTGCCCTGCTTTTCGTAAGCCGTTTTGGTAGCTGCCTCACAAAAAACCCGATTTGGCACTCCGAAAATGGAAAACACACTTTTCATGGGACGAAACGAAAATCGGCCTTTGTGGCGTTCCTTGCCATCCCAAGGGCCACACACATGTCCGATATGGCCTCGTTTCGACAAACTATGCCATGATCAGGACCAAACCTAGCTTATTTGACCTAAAAGCCATGCAACCTCGAACTTGGTAGGTCATTTTTATGAAGGGACTTTCTAGTAAATTGCTTTTATCAAGGTTTGATTTTTTTTCCACATCTAGGTAATATAAAATGATGCCACGCAAAGGTTTCACATTTTTGTGATTTTTTAATTAATTACGTCCGGTTCTAGACCCGTATGAAAACAACTATGCACGAAACTCCCAATCGCGGCCAGGCGATGCGGAGTCCTGCTTTAAAGGTTAAAGTTTAGTGAAAAAATGATGTGTTGCGGATCCAAAAACGATTTTTAAATTTTTTGAATTTTTTTGAATTTATTGATTTTTTTTTATTTTTTTTGATGTTTTTGATTTTTTAAATGGTTTTATTTTTAATTTTTTGAAAGTTTTTAATTTTTTTTCCAAATGTTAACAAACACATATACACATACCCATACATACCTACACACATATAGACATATACACATACATACTTACACACAGTTATATAGACACACATGACTTAAGAGGATTGATATGCTACTAATATCAATAAGAACTTAGTAGTGTAGGTGTAGCTTATTCAAATAGAACTTAGGAGTTAAGCGTGCTAGGCTTGTAGCAATCTGAGGATGGGTGACCGAGCGGGAAGTCATTATTCCAGTGTCATTAGAGAGATAACAAAAAATTGAAAAAAAAGAAAAAAATCAAAGAAAATGAAAAAGTACAAAAAAAATAAAAAGTTTGATTATTTTTTCAAAAATTTGTTTTTTTTGAAAAAACCAAAAATGAGCTGACCCGACGGCATTTTTTGGCCGTCGGGTTAGCCTACGCCGACTGTAAAAGCTGACCCGACGGCCTTTAGACCTGGCCCGACGCCCGATTATGCCGACGGCACCTGACCCGACGGCATCAGGAAAAAGCCGTCGGGTTAGGCTGACCCGACGGCATTTTTAAGCTAACCCGACGGCCTGTGGCCGTCGGCGTAGCTGTTTGTTCCTGTAGTGATGGTTAGAGACTTAGAGAGCGTTTGTGTCTATGGTCCAAGATCAAGCTCTAGATGTGATGTATGTGTAAACTAGAATATTTTTTTAGCACAAAAATATGTCCCACCGAGTGTAAGATATATAGGTGACTTCCTCAATATTAAAGCTCTGTGTTTCTAGTTTTCAGTGGCCGATTGATGTATGTGTGTGCCTCTATGGTGTTCTTGTTGTTTCTAGGAAAGAGTATATGGAAGTTGCTTAATTTTTCAATTATTATTAGATGCGAACATGTTTGATTGTCCTACAGTAGCGAGAGCGATATACGGGATAACAAAGATATAAATGTTTCTTACCCGGAGCTTTGCAAGGATGTCAGGGGATTTGTCGAGGTGGTATGTGGCCCACATGATGGCGCTAGCAGTGGACTCGTAGCCGGCGACAACGACAGACACAATGTTGTCCACGACTTCATCATCACTTAACTTCTTCCCTTGCTCGTCCTCCAATTCCATAAACCCACTCATCACATCGTCATACTTTTTTGTTGTATTTTTCCTCGCCTGTAACTCCTCCAGAAATACCGCATTTAGCTTCCGACGACACTTGCGAGCATCATGGCACGCTGTTCCTGGAAAATCCAACGGAAATGCCCTGAGGCCTGCAACCAAACTGGTGAACCACTGGTCCATCTTCACAGTTAGAGGCGACGGCTCCATGCTTATAAACATCTTGCATATGTTTGCGAATGTCACCTGCACCCACGAATCACTTATTTACATATGAATCCATTAATATTTAATTAAAATTTAGATATTTCTTATACGATCAGATAATAATTATTGCCAAGTCACACCTGATAAGAGCCACTTATGCAAGTACTCTGTCTATGCAAGTGTAGTGCATAGTAGTTTTGGTTAAAATCAAACTATACAAACTTTGACCAAGTATATAGAAATAAAATTCACATCTATAACACCAAATAAACGTTGTTATAACTATCATGAACTATACTTTCCCATAGTAGGTAGTACTAGCTGAATGCCCGTGCGTTGCTATGGAGGAAATCAAACATATAGATAAACCGATTTGATATATTTTACGTATTTGTGCATTCAAAGCACCAATGCCACTCTAATGTAGTCTTTTCATTGGTATCTTGTATTCCCTTGAAAAATGTCTAAGAGTTTGTATAGGGGAAGGGTGGCAATTTCCTGATCTCTCCTATGACTCTAATATATTTTACATGTTTGTGCGTTCAAAGCACCAATAACACAAAAATGGGAGTGGATGTACAACCCAGGCACCCAGGTTCAAATCCCCACGGATGCGAATTTGGGTTCTTATTATTTATAAAAAAAACTCGCTGTGGGGGTCTCCCCCACCGCTTTCCTTTCAAAAAAACACAAAAATATAGTCTCTTCATTCAAATCTTGTTTTCCTCGAAAAAAGTCAAGAGCTTGTGTAGGAGAAGGGTGTCAATTGCCTAATCTCTCATATGACTCTGAGTTACATCACTTCTCGTGTCGACAACCCTGCTACCAGTGCCGGTTGTAGCCATATGCTTTGCTACCTCGACCACCTTGCCGCACCACCCTGCTCGAGTCACCGTCTCCACCAGTCATCCATTGCCCTCGGCCTCTCTCTAAACCCCCCTCCCCTTCTCAAAACTTTGTCGAGGCTCCTGGACCACCAACTCAAACCCTAAATCGTCAGAGACTCGCCGCACCCCCACCTCGCCTTAAACCTGAAGGTGCGGCGTCTCCGTCTCTGACGAGGTGGGCACAGTCTTCTTCCTCCCCGATCGTCTTCTTCAGCCGGTCACCTCATTCTCTCTCCCCCCCCCCCGCCCAACCACCACTAACAGCCCGGTCCAAACACCGCGCGGGGTGTGCGGCACACTGTAACGACTGACCATGTCTATGTATAGGAATTGTCGTTTCAACCTATACCACACCACGCGGGCGAGAGAGCATCGAAAAAACAATTAAATAAATATGGATGACTATGCCTTGTACGCATGGGAGTATTTCGAAATTTTGCATGTTCTCTACCGCACCCTCTCCAAACGTTTGTATGGGCTTAATTAGGTGCGATTACTTATTATACTGTTAATTAGCCATGCATGGACTATACTCTAGGAACTTGATTAGGCAGGCAATGCAAACCAACTTGTGGTCGTTGACTAATTTACTGCCTTGATCACGTCTATATGCTTCATGGGAATAGGAAAGGGAAAACTAAATTGATTTGATCCGGATTTCCGTATTAATTCTGGCAATTGGGATGGATGCGATTGGCTATTTACCTTACATTTTTTGTTAGGGGTATTTTGGGAAGTAAAATATTTTAATCAAAAGTGGCTTCACCATCGTCAACTGAAATCCTATAGTAAAGAAGATTTGATAATGTAGATGTAGATCCTTTTTCCATGCAACAGCACTTTCATTTTTTATGTACTGGCAAATATGGCTTTTGACTTTGGCGAAAATTAATACGCATTACGTTTTGACATAGAGGGGGTACACAATATTAAAGCTTACTTTCTTGGCCTCGTTGGAGGCGACGATGGTGCCCATGTCAGCCCATGAGTTGAGCGCCGCCACAACGCCCGGCTGCACGGCGGCGGCGATGGTCCGGAGCGAGCTTGGCCGGTTGATGGCAGAAAGGATGACCCCTCTCACCCTAGCGTGGTTGCTGCCCTCGACGTTCACGATCGAGTTTAGCCCCACCAGCTCTGGCACCGGCCAGTGGATGCCGAAGGTGTCGCCGCCGGCCTGGAAGATGAACTTGTTGGTCGCCGGCAGGCATGCCACGATGGTGGGGGATCCGAACAGGTGTGTCCGGTACATCCCCACCTTGTCTCCGCCATACGCACGTCTCTTGGCGCCGATGAAATCGTCAGGACGACGCGCGTGCTTGAAGTACCAGAGCAGGGACATCGTCTCGCCGAGGAACGGCAGGCCCATGTGTCCCGGCGGGAGGCGGCGACGGACGCCATTGATACCCTTCTCGCCGCGGTGCTTGAGGAAGAAGGCGGCGCGGTACCACGCGTCGGCGGCGTTCCAGAAGGCGAGGCAGAGCAGTGGGACGGCGCCCAGCAGGCATGCCCACGAGACCGTAATCGCCATCATTTCGCCGATCACCTGATTGTAGGAGGTATTCTCGAGTGATGGATCAATCTTGCCTTGGAACTGGAGACAACCAATCGAGTATATATATACGCCGAGTGTGGATACCGGACGACGGATTCGCTCCAGCGTCGACGCAAGTGGAAACAAACCTTAATTATGCTACTGATCACGCTTCCTGTGTCTTGCTGCGCACATTATATGCAACTAGATGAAAACCCGTGCGTTGCTACGGGAAAAATAAAACATTCGGACATAGATTGAAATATGAATTCTTTTTATGCCATAAGTAACAAACTGGTCTTTGAGAATATTCGCATAAGTATTGATAGATTGTCTTGCTTTTCCCTCTATATGAACCATTATACACATTTTATGTTTCCTTTGTACCGTGTATGTTCTCTATTTGAATACCGTTTCTTTCCTCATGTCCATCGTCTTTTATTTCCACCTATTTGGAAAAAAGATATTGGCTCCATTGCCAGTTAAATTTAAATTATGAAATTGCCTGACAATTTTGGCTAGCTAGGCTAGCTTGTGAGGCATGGTGTTGAGCGCTTCTATTTTGTATAGATCATGTAATTGCCTAATTGGGGGTCATAGACTTGGCTTGTTTAATAGAGCTATTTTGTAGCACATCCTCGTATGTGCTGAGCAACATGCACCTGGTTACAGTATTGATGTTTGCGTTCTGAATTGCTGTCGAGCAGTCAGTGTTTATAGAGCTGAGATTTAGACAGAAATCCCTTGCAGGTTTGGCTTGCGCTTCTTGGGCGTCCGTGCACCTCGACGACCAAGATCATAGGTCGTAGCACAATTACAGGTTAATAAACTTTTCTTTTTCTATGATCAAGCCCCAGGTCGAAGGAGCTACGCCGCCGTCTTCCTTTTCTCGCAACCGTCGCCTGCTCCTTTCCTAGACTGCCGCCGTCTTCTCCCTTCCCTCGCCAGAAACCGCGCCTCCCTTCTCGGGCGAGCTCGCCCTTTTGCTGCAGCAACTTGCCGTTACATTAAGGGACACTGGCACACTACGCCTTGTGCCCCTTATCTCAGCCTCTCGGGTAGGAGACCTATTTTAATCGCCCATGTGCCCATGTAGTGGTCGCCGCCCGCTCGAGTGTGGCCTCCGCCGGCCATCCCCAACCTGTGTCATCTACTTCCTCTACAAGGGTATAGTTAATAGAGCCCGTTAGTTGAGTACCCCTGAGGCCCGATAAGCTAGGCCCAATTGTAATGATAGTCGAATACGAGTTATTATCGTATGTCGATATTTGTAATTTGTATCGAACCCTACCCGATCCTCGAGACCTGGCCACCTATATAAAGGGGCCAGGAGGGGACGGTGTAGGGCAGATTGAAAGCAAGTCAGGTTAAGCACCCAAGTTTACTTTCGATACACACCTATTTCGACTAACTTTACCTTCGAGTTCATCCGACGCCCTATCTCCCCGATCCTAAGTCCTTCATCTAGGACATTTGTCGAGTTAACCCCTCGTCAATTGGCGCCGACCGTGGGGACTTTGGGCGTTGGAGTCATGAATTCGACGGCTTTTTCGCTTTTAGCCAACAGCAGTCAGGAAATCGACGGAAGGCAAGAGACGGAGTTGACAATTGGAAGTTTCAGTATTCCCATCGGGCCATCGGGTTCATCCCGCCTCTCGGACTCGACGAAACCAGATCCATCGGCAAGAAAGCCAGAAACAGAGGAAACATTGGAGTCGTCAGAAGGCTCTTCCAATGAGGTGAACTCGCAGGTCAGCTTAGAAAAAGCATCAATCGCAGAAGGCGACGAAATTGAGGAAAATCTCGACTCAGAAGAAAAAGCGTGTCAGACACACAACAACGCAAAGGACTTCGCCGGGGGAAGTAGCAGCGTCTCCAAAGTATATCAGTTATGCGTTATCATCACTGAAGCAGAAGATGGAAACAACAGCGAAGGAAGCAAAAAGGTCGACAGGCAAGTCGACGAAGTGAAAGATCACAACAAAAAGGAAAAAGAGAAAGTCCACGTATCAGCTGGTGAATGGAGAATGATTACGTCAGGCATTAATCATGGTACAGAAGTACCCGAGGGATCGAGAAGAGAAGTTCTAATGGGATATCAGTATGCACTATACCAACACAAGAAGAAACTAAGGGAGGAAAGAGACATGATGTTTCAAGACAATAACAGTACATCAAGAGAAGAATACTGGGAAGACTATAGCGAAGATTCAGAATATAGCAGAGAAAGGCGTAGAGATCCAAAACACAACAGGGGGGGTGATAGCATGCGATAGGGAAGAAGAGTACTCGAGGAGCCCCACCCCGCAGATAGAAGAGGAAGAAGATGACCTGATGCAAAAAACGCCTGAGGCAGCATTGGCAGCAGCACAAGCGTATTTGCTAGCTACAAGACCAGAACATGGAGACCCGCGAGAAGGTATGCACCGAGCCGCGATACGAAGCCTCGGAATAGTAGAAGGTAAAATCAGGGAGCAAGCCCCAGAGGTGAAGTCGACAAGCTACAAGGGAAGCGGCAAGGAGAAGTTCAGGTACAAGTACTCAAACGATGACTATAGTGAATCATCAGAAGAGAAAAAGCGACAGAAAAGGAAGGAGGATGCAAGAAGTATAATAGCACAAGCTCGAGTAGATAAATCGCGGCATGCTTGGAGGGAAGAAAATTACGAAGATGATGATAAAGATATGGGTGCGTTATGCTTTACCCGCAGGGTTCGCAAAACGCGAGTACCCAAAGGATTTAAACTACCCCACGATCAGAACAAGTACGACGGGTCGCAGGAACCCACCCTATGGCTATCAGATTATCTACAGGCAGTGCAGATATTAGGAGGAACAAAGGCGACTGCAATGCAAAGTTTGCAGCTGCACCTCACCGGCGCCGCCCGGTCCTGGTTGAACACCCTACCCGACGAATCCATTGGAAGCTGGGGGGAACTCGAAAGTCAATTCGCAAGAAATTTTCGCTCCACCTACAAGCGCCCAGCATCACTGGAAGAAGTTAAAGCATGTGTTCAGAAGAAAGGCGAAACGCTACGATCTTATATACAACGCTGTATAATCAAAAACTCAGCAGAGGACGTCTCCGATGAACGAGCAATAGACGCCTTTTCGGAAGGACTTCGTCGCTCAGATCTTGTAGAAGAAATAGAAAGAACAAAACCTACGACAGTAACTGAGCTAATGGAACAAGCCAACAAATTCGCTGATGGAGAGGACGCGTATAACAATAAAAGAGGACGTTCGCCAGAAGTCGACAGAATAAGTCGACAAAGGAGACGATACCGCAGCGGGGGTAACCAAGGAAGGCGAAATCAGGTAGCCGCAGGTTATATACTAGAAGAAGAGGAAGGGTACGAAAGCAGGAGGTTTCAGGCAAAAGGAACGGAAAAATCAAGATACTCTGGTCCTTCGGCTGAGGATATGCTATACGGACCTTGTCGAATCCACTACGCGTACCTCGACGGGAAAAGGGTCTCAAATCACCAGATGAAGGATTGCAGAACATTCCTAAGGTTGCAAGGTGCCATGGGCTCGAGTCAAGAAGGAAGGCAAGGAGAAAAACGTAGAAGTCAAGGTTATCAAACTCAAAGGTTATCAAAGCATCTAGAGTCAAAAGTATACATATCAGCCATGATTCAACCGGTGCCCAAGTCGAAAAAAGAGCGAAAGAGCATATCCAGGCAAGTGAACCTAGCAATATCGTCACCACCAGCTACCACAGAGTACCTACGATGGTCAGAGCAACCAGTCAAGTTTAGTAGAGCAGATCACCCACGGAAAGTTCCTAGGCCGGGCCACTCGCCTATGGTTCTAAAAGCGCAAATAGGAGGGTACGGCATCGGAAGAGTGTTCATGGATGCAGGGAGCGGCATAAACTTAATATATGCTAGAACACTGAAGGCTATGTGCATATCACCGACGAGTCTGAAGCCAACAGATTGCTCTTTCCACGGGATAGTACCAGGAGCAGCAAACTACCCCTTGGGAAGAATATAACTCGATGTCTGCTTTGGTAGCAGCGGAAACTATAGAAGAGAGAAACTGGAGTTCGAAGTTATGGATTGGCCGTCACAATATCACGCAATCCTGGGGCGCCCAGCATTTGCAAAATTCATGGCAGTACCGCATTACGCGTATCTCACGTTAAAAATTCCAGGGCCCAAAGGAACAATCACAGTACAAGGGAGCTTTGAAGTAGCCAATACATGCGACAGAGAATTCAACAAGATGGCGCTAACCTTCGGCATGACAGCAGAATACGAGAGGTTAAAAGGAGAAACAGATCATAATGTGCTACCCGACGTTGGACGATCCCTGCCAGATAAGGCTTTCGACACAACGCAGGATTCAAAGAAAATTCAGGTCCACCCTACGGATCCAAACAAGACGACATCAATTGCGGTGAACTTGGATCCCGCATAGGAAGGCGCGCTCGTCGAGTTCCTCCGTGAGCGCTGGGAAATCTTCGCCTGGTGTCCGTCGGACATGCCAGGGGTTCCCAGGGAACTCGTCGAGCACGCACTAAATGTAGATCCCAAGGCGAAACCAGTCAAGCAACCACTGCGACGATTCGATGAACCCAAGAGGAAGGCAATATCGTCAGAATTGCACAGATTAGAAAGTGCCGGATTTATCAGAGAAATCAAAACTTCGAGTTGGGTGTCGAACCCAGTAATAGTACCCAAGAAGAACACAGACGTACAAAGAGTATGTGTCGACTACACATCTCTCAATAAGCATTGTCCAAAGGATCCCTTCCCTTTACCCCGCATCGATCAAATAATCGATTCAACAGCGGGCTGCGCAAGGCTTTCCTTTTTGGATGCATATTCTGGCTATAACCAGATCAAGCTGAAGAAAGAGGACGAGGAAAAAACAGCCTTCATCACACCGTATGGGGTGTTTTGCTACCAAGTGATGCCATTCGGCCTAAAAAATGCAGGAGCAACTTATCAAAGGATGATGCAAAGTTGCCTCGGGAGCCAAATAGGGCGAAACATACAAGTCTACATTGATTATGTAGTCATCACTACAAGAGAGGAGAAATCTCTAATCCGCGACTTGGCAGAAACCTTCGACAACCTGAACAAGTTCAAGCTTAAGTTGAACCCGACAAAGTGTTCCTTCGGAGTTTCAGCAGGGCAACTTTTGGGGTTCTTGGTATCAGCACGAGGGATAGAGGCAAATCCAGAGAAGATTCAAGCAATTCTAACAATGGGGAAACCCACGAAACTCCATGACGTACAGAAATTAGCAGGACGCGTCGCGGCATTAAGTCGTTTCGTTGCTCGACTAGGGGAGAAGGCACTTCCTTTTTATGCACTCATGAAAAAGTCAGACGACAAATTTGAGTGGACAGAAGAAGCAGACGCAGCGTTTGCGCAATTGAAAAAAGTGCTTTCCACGCCGCCAGTGCTGGTCGCACCTAAAGAAAAAGAGCCACTCCTACTGTACATCGCCGCAACCCATCAGGTGGTAAGTACAGTTCTAGTAGTCGAAAGAAGTGAAGAAGGCAAAGCTCATGGCGTCCAGAGACCGGTATATTTCATCAGTGAAGTGCTATCTCCAACCAAACAGAGGTACCCGCATTATCAGAAGTTGGCATACAGTGTCTTCACAACAGCACGTAAGTTGCGACAGTATTTTACTGTGCACCCAATTATAGTGGTCAATGAAGCACCACTATCGAACATATTGAACAACCCTTTAGCAACGGGCCGTGTCTCTTTGTGGGGAATCGAGTTATCTCCCATGGACATCACGTACGAAAAAAGGAAGGCGATCAAGTCGCAAATCTTGCCAGATTTCACAGCAGAGTGGCTCGAGTTGCAAAGCACGGGACCACCAGATTTATCAAGTACTTGGACAATGTACTTCGACTGTTCTAAGCGAGTCCAAGGCGCAGGCGCAGGAGTAGTATTGATATCGCCTCATGGCGATAAATTAAAATATGTCCTAAGGATGAGCTTCCCACAGGCTTCTAACAATGAAGCGGAGTACGAGGCTTTGTTGCACGGAATGAAGATGGCTAAAGCTTGTGGAGCAACTCGCCTAAAAATATTTGGAGATTCTAACCTTGTTGTTCAGCAAGTCATGAACAGGTGTGACGCAATCAATGACAACATGATGGCCTACAAGAATTTGTACCATTATCTAGAAGGAACGTTCGATGGATGCGAAGTCTCGCACATCAGCAGGAACAGCAATGAAGAAGCCGACATTTTAGCAAATATCGGATCACAATGCTTACCTGTGCAGTCTGGAGTATTTTGGGAAGAAATAGCAGAAAGATCAATAAAAAGTGCTAAAAGTTCGACTACCACGGCAGGCTCGGGGGCTACGACAGAACCTGAGGAGGTCATGATGATAGAAGAAACATGGATGCAGCCATATCTTGCATACATGATGAATAAAAAGCTCCCAGAAGATGCAGTGGAGGCCAAGAGGATAACTCGAAGAGCGAAAGCGTTTGTCGTGTTGGAAGAAAAACTATACAAGAGAAGTATTACCGGCGTTTTACAGCGTTGTGTCACACCCCAGGAAGGGCAAGCAATATTGAAAGACATACACGGCGGAGTATGTGGCCATCACGCCAGCAGTAGAGCAATAGCGGCAAAAGCTTTTCGAGCGGGATTCTATTGGCTAACAGCCATCGAGGACGCAAAAGATATAGTTCGAAAGTGTGAAGCATGTCAAAGGTTTGCATCCAGACCACATGCACCAGCAGCGGAGCTACAAACAATACCATTATCCTGGCCCTTTGCACAATGGGGACTTGACATGGTGGGAAAATTGCACAAATCTTGGCCTGGAGGGCATGTCTATATGCTAGTGGCAGTCGATAAATTCACCAAATGGGTGGAAGCGGCCCCAGTAACAACTCAAGATTCTACAGCAGCTATCAGCCTCATCAAGTCGATAGTTTTTCGTTTTGGTGTACCACACAGCATTATCACAGACAATGGGACAAATTTTACTTCAAAAGAATTCAAAAGTTACTGCGAAGGATTGGGGATCAAGCTTAAATTTGCATCTGTGGCGCACCCGAAGACAAACGGGCAAGTCGAAAAAGCCAATGGCTTGATAAGTAGTGGAATAAAAAAGAGGCTTTTAGCACCTCTCGAGAAAGCCAAGAGCGCTTGGGTAGAAGAATTGCCCTCCGTTCTTTGGAGCCTAAGAACTACGCCCAATGCAGCAACTTAAGAAACTCCTTTTTTCCTGGTCCATGGCGCAGAAGCCGTGCTTCCAGTCGAAGTTACACACGAGGCTCCAAGAGTGACAGCATATGATGAGGCGACATCGACAGAAGCATTGCAAGACGACGTCGATGCGCTAGACGAAGCAAGAGACAAAGCATTAGAAAGGGCTACGCAATATCAACAAAGCTTACGAAACTACCATAGTAGTCGAGTTCGTCCACGATCCTTCGTGGTAGGAGACCTTGTTTTGCGACTCAGGCAAGATAGCCATGGGAAATTGGAGTCCCCTTGGGTGGGACCTTACATCGTCACGGAAGTCATACCAGGAGGAGCATATCGACTACAAGACAAGAAAACTGGGAAGGACGAAAGCAACCCGTGGAATGCAGAACAGCTACGACGTTTTTACGCGTAGACTAAATATAGAGGTATCAATATATTCGAGTTAGCCTTCTGAACCCAGAACATGAGGCCACAGGTCGGGTTCTTTGGGTTGAACTCGACAAAATTGTACGATTCTTGTGTTACTTCTCCGCTCGGGGGCTTCAACCCCTGGGTCGTACGAAAATTATTATGACAAGATGGAGGCTTTTCCTTATTATAAGGTTGTTTAGACAACCCGACGACTATTGATAGAATTTGGTTCATAAGAAGAACCCGACATTATTCCTACCTTTTTTGGTTCGCAAAGAGCCCAATATATGGAAAACATACCTCAGAACATAACTTGTTCTCATGGTACTAGCAAAAGACATCAAGTATTTGGACAATATTCATTACAGATAAGCATGGTAGCAAGGACATGATAAAAAGAAATTACATAAAAAACACAGCAAGTCCTAATAGAAGTGGACTTCAAGCTTCGTACTCCTTCTGGCAAAGAGTGCCATCGAAGATCTTCACGTCGAACTTCGCCGTCCCGATATGGAAGTCGAAGGCCATGAAGAAACCTTGACGGATGTCATGGTCCTCCGCAAACTGCGACCAGCCTCCCCTGAAGTACTGCTCGCCGTCGCCATCGTACCACACCTCCACCTCGTATGGGATGCCACCGCCAGATTGTTCGCGGAGAACAGCTTCGCGCAGTTCGCGACCATCCATAAACTTCGTAAAATTCAGCGGTAATCGCTGAATCTCACGGCACTGCGCCATGGCAATGCAGAGGAAGGAGAAGATTTGAGGAGGAGCAGCGGGAGCGGCAGGCGCAGCAGGAGGAGGAGCAGCAGGGCCTGGAGTGGCGCTGGTCACCTTAAGCTTGTTCTTGCTACCAGGTGGGCGGCCGGGACGACGCTTAGCCGGAACGTCAGAAGAAGTTTCTGCGGCGGTCGGCGTGGTCTTCTTGTTCTTACTTCCACGAGGGCGACCCCGACCTCGTGGGGCTACCGGAGAGCCAAGGGTCAGACGAGAACCTTGAGTACCAGCCATGAGCACAGCAGACAAACCTCGCAAAAACCCTAGATGGAGGAAGAAGATGATGCGGCGGAGGAGGAGTCTGATTAGGGTTTTTTACCTTAATCAGTAGGCGCTTTATTTATAAGCACATGTTATTGGGCCTTCGGGCTACAACAAAGCCCATGAACATAATTTACAACAGGAGTTAAAATTCTGCGCACAGCAGACGATAATATCAAAGAAGAAGGAAAAAAAAGGGGGGGGAGAGATTATGCGATATGAAAACCTCGACTTGGACTCGGGGGCTCATAAAAAGAGGTTCACAGAAGAAAGAAGAGCTGAACTTTGAGCCTATGCTTGACTACAAGTCGCCAAACATAGCCTCGGGGGCTACTCCCATCGGGAGCGCTGAGCGCGCACCCGATAAAAATGAGATGATCAATATTGAAGATGCAGAAGGGTAAGCATACAAAACTTCGACTACGTAGTCGACAAATTGAAGATTAGAGATTACTCCCATCGGGAGCGAGTTTTATGGTTGCAGACACCCGAATATTTTCAGTCGAAATCTTGACTGCGACATAGGATTCTCGAGTTGCGTTATCGCAACGAAACTCAAATGCCGTGATTTATCACGAAGGTAAGACCCCGGGATCCGTCCTGTGTGGCCTGGTATACGCACATGGATGCGCTCTGCTGGTATGTATCCGTGTCTACGACGCGAAGAAAATCCTGGTGGACGCACTGGGTACCCCGAGAACCACTGGGACTCATTTTTTGTAAGTCCTAAATGAGGCAAAAAAGTGAGTTTGATCGGTATCCCGAATTCAAGTCCAAGGGGATTGAATTTGAAGTAGGTAACAAGTATCTGTTCCGGCAGTTAACTGACCTCTTGATCCGTCAGAGTTGTCAGGCTTGTTCATCGAGACCCCTTGCGAGCAAATTATCATCAATATAAGTCGAAAGACCAAGTCGAAGATTTGAAGATAAAGAATTGATCAAGTCGAAGATTTGAAGATTAGAGATTCAACCCGAATCTGCAATTCTGGTAGAATCTCAGGGGCTACTGACAAGGGTATAGTTAATAGAGCCCGTTAGTTGAGTACCCCTGAGGCCCGATAAGCTAGGCCCAATTGTAATGATAGTCGAATACGAGTTATTACCGTATGTCGATATTTGTAATCTGTATCGAACCCTACCCGATCCTCGAGACCTGGCCACCTATATAAAGGGGCCAGGAGGGGACGGTGTAGGGCAGATTGAAAGCAAGCCAGGTTAAGCACCCAAGTTTACTTTCGATACACACCTATTTCGACTAACTTTACCTTCGAGTTCATCCGACGCCCTATCTCCCCGATCCTAAGTCCTTCATCTAGGACATTTGTCGAGTTAACCCCTCGTCACCCATTGACTCGTTCGGCCGCCGTCCAGACTCCCAAGCTCACCCCGCCAGCACCCTTCTCTTGCTCCCTCGCATCTGTCTCTTCCCCGCTTTACTGCCGCAGTTAGTACCTCGCCAAGCCCCAAAAGATTCAGTGACGACCCCTACTCTACCGCGACCTCACCCACAAGAAGTTTCGCCACCGTCGGCCGGCGTCTTGACCATCCCCAACCTGATAGCAGCAACTTCCTATTCATCTGAAGAAACAAGGCAAGCGGAGCGGAGCGAAGAAACAAGGCAAGCGGAGCGGAGCGCTACATCAGTTCGTGTCGGTGCTGCAGTCCCTATACATCTCGCCTCGAGTCCCCCGACCCACCGCTGCGACCACCGATGGGAGCGCCCCACCGGCGGGGATAGGGTGGATGCCTCCGCGCAAGGCCTTCTACTTCCTTCACCGTGGGGAGATGCTGGGCGAGATCGAGGCGACGGCGATTTGGGGCGAGACCAACTGAGGATGCGGGCGATGCGGTGATTGATTTGGGGCGAGACCAACTGGGGACGAGAGTGGATGCAGGCGATGCAGTGATTGGGTTGCGTGGGGCGATGCGGCGATTTCGTTGTTGGGGCTAAACTACAAAATTCGTATGATATGAAGGGACTGCGGACTGATTTGCGCAAAACGGAAGGGCTAAAGTGAAAACTACCACGACGGACGGACGAACCTACGTCGCATCGCCGTATTATTTGTAGAGATTACTATATTAGGACGTGTCAATTGATGCATGCCCAAATTAGAAGCGATTTTGTACGATATGTTTTAATGCGTACGTATGTGCCTCGATGTAGTAGTTTGTGGCACTTGGCAACACTAGCGAGCTTGGTTATTCCCAGTAGATGATACCGCTTATGAGCCGCAGCTAAGTTCCAAACGCGGATAGAGTGACCGGATGATGCTTACTTAACTAAGCGTCTGCATCGTTCTATATATAATTACCGAACCATACTTCCAATAAACGACATGAGACGCTATGGCATCTTTGATGCTCGTACGTACTTGGTAGCTACTACTAGTAAGTTCCAAACTTGCAAGTCAAGCGCATGAGCGGTGCCTAAACCAAACTTGGTATGAAGACACAAGACACATCCGACCTGACCACTGCACGGGCGGCTATTTGGTTTAATCGCAGGCTTCAGTATGATCCAACTAAGACGAAGATGCCATGCAGATTCTCTTCTCGTTCAAACTGCTCCGAGTTGTCCTCAGAGTAAGAGCATATCCACCGGCATCTCAGGTAGAGCGTCCGGCAATAGTGATAGACGGAAACGCTATTGGGTACGCTGTGGCGGAGCCACACACAAGCCGTGTAGTCAATTGACTATACAGTTTTATGGTTGTTCAAAGAGAAATCATGTAAAATATAAGAAAAAGATTATATAAATACATGTATATGACTATACAAGCTATGAAATGATTATCGGGACAGCTGCCTCCAGCGGCGGCGATTCCAATAGGGCTCTTTGAATATAGTTTCTTTATAATTTAGATTAAATTAAAATTGTACCATAGTTACGTCAAGTTTGGGTGCAAATAAATAGATAAAATGCCATCAATCTCGGCTACAAAAACTGCCACCAAAGGCCGACCACACACAAGTCATCACTATGCATAGAGATGAAAAGACGAGTGATGGCTCCTGCGATTTAGTCTCATGGGTCGGCACGGTGCTGGCTCATGGGTCACCGGCGTGTTGGTTAAGCCGGGGTTAGCGCCGCCGATGGAACCGATGCATTGGAAAACCTTATTTCATCCATGATGTGTTTGTGAGTCGTGAGAAACCAAGCCTTCACATCGGCATCCATGTTTGACATGTTGGCGGTGAAGAATTTGGAGTCTTCGGCCATTTTTGTGACCTTGAGTTGACACACTTCATCGATCGCCTTGATCAATGTGGCATGGGCTTCCATCTTGGCGGCTTCAATCCTTGCCGTCTCGAGCTCCATCTTCTTTTCCGAATGATGAATCAAGAATATCCACCTTGTATCAGTCTTTTGGTCTCTATCTTGGCGACCGGACTTTTTTATGGAATCTTTCCACCAAGGTCGTGACGCTGCCCCATTCCTTCTGGCCTTGGCCTTCTCTGTTACCGGTTGGGTCTGATGCATGTGAAATGCATTCATGAATTTTTTAGTTTATTAGATTTTTTTATATTCACATGTTATATAATGTTGCCAACATATTTTATATTGATATCGGGGATTTTCCACAAAGTCCCCATTTATTTGGTACTTAACTCTGGATGGCAGAAAAACCTTATGGATTAACATCAGACATTTCTAGAGAAAATATATCCAACTAAATTTCTACGACCTTCAATACTACTATTAAATTGCTTGAGGTGTGGTGATGGTACATGAAAAAACCGCTTCGTCTGTCCTAAAAACCTCTTCGTACCAAAAAAAATGTCATGTTTCTTCGGTGACTCTCACACGGACATCGACAGAAAAATTAACCGGATGCACCTTTGGTGTCAAAAAATCACTATCTTTCCTGTCTGTCCCGCACAAACCAACGATAGAAAATCCGTATAACCACGAATCCTCCCCGATGTAAGGGAATCTCCAGCGGGCCGACGTATCCTGCCGATATAAACGGTCCGTTCTGGTCCGTTTGTATCGAGGGCAGGACATAATTTGCGTCGCGGTCCGGCCCGTCTGGCCGGTGCGCCGAGCGGGCCGACGCATCCTGTCCGTGTTAGCTGTTTTGGTCAGTTCCAGTTTTGGTCAGTTTCAGCAAACTGGCCAGTGCTGGCTAGTTTGAACAGATTGGCACAGTCAAACATATGCCATTGTCATCCTGGCAACGCCAACAAGTGGCCATCTCATCCGAATTGTCCAAAATGAGGGAATATCTGCAACATCTCCCAAAAAAAAGGGCAAGTTCACGAATGATGCACTCTTGTTTGCCCTTGCCATCGCCGTCGCCATTGCCAAGCACTCAAGCCTGGCGCTCCCGGATCATCTTCTACCTGTTCTCCAACCATTCCCGTCGGGCGGGGTCGGAGATGGTCTCCAAGTCGGTGAGCATGATCTTGGTCTCCTCGGCCATGAGCATGGCTTGGGCCTCGAGGAGCTTGGTCGTGGCCTCGGTCTCCAAGTGCTTGGTCCTCGCCTCGGCCCCCAAGAGCCTTGCCTTGGCCTCGGCTTCTAGTGCCTTTATCTTGGCCTCGGCCTCCAGCAGCCTAGCCTTGGCAATGGTCTCGTCAGCGGCAACAGACCGCTCTAGGAGATCAACGAACCTCTTGGTGGTGGCCTCCTTGTCTCTACGCCGCTGCTCCTCCCTCTCGGCAGTGGCCTCTTCCTTCTTGGTCATGAGCTCCTTGAAGGTTTCTTGGAACGCCAAGTAGCCGGCCTGCCAGGTGATGTCGGCCTTGGTAGCCTTGTGGCCTGGAGGCTGGCGCTGCTGGACACCACCTAGCAGGCCCGAGCCATCTGCCCCTCGCCATCAACATCGATGACATCGCCCGTCGAGGCATTGCCATTGCCTCTGCCCTTCTTGTTCTCCAGCTCTAGCCAAAGGGCAAAGCTATCTTCCCATTTTTTGGAGTCCTTGAGGATGGACCAACAATGGCTCAATGTGAAGGCCTTGTTGTCGTACGCCTCCTTGAAGTGATCCAAAGACTTGAGGATCTACACTCGACAATGAACAATGGTATCATGCATAGGCCACAATCAACAAAAAGAAAGGAATAAGGTTTTACCAAGTCAAGTGGCGCGAGGCCGCTAATTTGCCTTTTTTGGATCTTTTCAAATGATCCTTAGAACTTGCTACACTCGGCATGGATGGTGCCCCATCTCTTGGAAAGGGAGAGATCATTCCGATCGCTTTGGAATGGTTTCTCAAAAATCTTCCTCGGCTTGTGGAAGAATGTGGTGACCCAGCATACCACTGCATGTGTAGTATGCAAGTCGTTGACATAACACCAATGAAACACCGTCTCACTAGTATTACATCGATCAGAGTGGTACAACAAAAATATCGCAGGTCCAAGGTAGGTGCATAGGATTACAATTTCATCATACAAAAGAGTTTCAGAATTTCCTCAACAGGTAGAGGTTTAGTTCTGGCGATTACAATCGAGAAAGAAAACATTGAAGACTCAAGTAGAGCTTCACTAATGCAGTTGGCTTTCTACAGAACTACTCTAGCTACGTAGGTTCTAGGATTAGGGAATTGGGTCCCTTCTATTCCTATTCTAGTTTTCCACCAAGCTTGGCATCGTCGTTGACTCCATTGATAGTTCTGACATTGGTCGAGGACTTCATCTTCATCTTTAGTGTCTCGAGGTTGCCTCCTGTGTTGCCTCCAATCTAAGCAAGGGTTACGAGGGAGTGGGGTGAGTAACGAGCGTTACCCAGCAAGTTCATATAAGGGATAAGGTGTTTGATGCACTATCTACAGCCTTAGACCCAAGGGTCATTTGGCAATGCAAGTTTTTCTAAACATTTCTTCAAAGGTTGATTTTATTCAAAAGAACTATGTCCATCAGCCTTCACAGGTTGATTAGAGCTTTGATGGGCTCCTTTCCTGCCGCGTTCGCAGCTCCTTCCCGAACAGGGAGTATCCAGATACTTTCTTACACTCTGCAGAGGTGGTCACTTGTACCCATGAGAGATCAAAGCCTTGTTGCACATCCGAGTCTCGAGCTCGTCCACACTTCTTGTGTGTGGGGCCCAGTCTTATGATCCAAGCCAATCACTATTCTTCTCCGCGACCCCGCAGACCCACCCATTTGTAAGTCCATCCATTTCCTATACCACATATGCAGACCGATTGGCGCACTGGTCCTTCCCCTTTACACTATGGACAACCCCATAGGTAGACCAGCCCGGACCCCGGTGCCCGCTCCTATGCAATATGGGTAGACCGACCCGGATGACTCTTACAATCCATCATAGATCAATTAGCCAGTTTGTCCCCCCTATACTATAGGCAGCCCGGCAGGAAACGCATTTCCCCCACTATGCACTATAGTAGCCCGCGTAAGACAACACTCGACTAGTGATCCGTTGGCATGCGAGAGGGAAAAGATACAGCTGACTTCTCCGTCCCATTCCAGATCTCATGGTTGACCGTAATTTACGGCGCTAGAATCACTGGCGACATTGGTTGTTAAGTCCTAGGGTTCACTTTCCCGAACAAATGGAACCTCCACCACAACAATCATACCATGGTTCCATTTGCCAGCCATCCTAGGTTATCACCACTCGGGTCGATAACCAGCTAGTCATATTAATTATGAAAAGAGAACCTTTTGCTTTTTGATGCAGTAATAATCATACCACCGGTATATTTGCAAGTAATTTGCTAAAAGTAATCAAGAGATATGAGCAAGAGTGAACTTGCCTTTCTGACTGCAAGATTATGCGAGTCAGGGTCTTCGATACGATAGAAATCCCAATTCTGAAATAGCAATCATCATCCGGTAGGGATGATGTTAGAAATCTGCAGCATGATATGCATAAGATATGATATGCATCACTCTAAGCGTAACCTAACCCCGATGATTTGTTATCATTGAGTTATGGTGATTTATTTATGATGTGTTGCACTTTTAATCACACCATAACATGGTTGTTAAGCATTTTAGGTTAGATCACTATCAGGTGCTATTAAAAGGATAAGACTTTAACAAGAGTTATTGTTTTAGGGTTTTATAATCATTCCTTGCTACAAGGGAATGATGGTTAATGGTGAAGACATGACGGTAACACTTTTAAGTTGCATATTATAATTAGCAAACAATTGGTTGATCATGGATATGCAAAGTGGAAGTAAAGCATATCACCTAACAATACCTAACTAGTTTTTAGGGTTGACAACAATCTTAATATATAAAGGAAACTATTTGTTTGATGGCATAAGAGTTGTTGTGATGATTAACTGATGTTCTTCAAAAGAATAACTTTTGAAGAACATATTCCTTAATGGACATTTACTAATTAAATTCATTTTTAGATACTTACTTTCTAAGAACATTTAAGTAGTTAAGAAAATATAACCTAGTTAATTAATAGTTGTTATGGTTTGAATCACAATTTTAAATGGTTTCAAATTGATTTTAGACATCATTATGATAATAACTAACTCTTAGTGAGATAATTTTCAATTAACAGATTATAATAGATTTTAATACAAGCCAATAGTTATTTAGAATTTTTCTTGATTTTTGTATTTAAAAATTATTTAGGGAAATAGTTTTAGGTATTTAAACACTAATAGTAAAGTTTTAAAAATACTAAACTTAAACAATGAAATGTTGTTTCAATAAAGTAATTTAAGTTTATAAACATTCATTTCTCATTTAGAAAAGTTATTTGATTCCTAAATTTGTTTCAAATTCATATTCAGAAATAGTACTTAAACATGTTTTTAAATTGCACTCAAAATCATTCCACACAAGTAAATAATCTTACAGTATAAACAGATAGGCCTTATTTTTTTGATCATTTTGGTATATCATTTGTATTTTTCTGATTTAAAATGAAATAGTTATGATTTTTCTAAGTTTCTGATATTTTCTAATATTTCAAATAACAGCTAGATACTTTTTATACCGAATCGATATCTAACCCTAGCCATTGACAGGTGGGGTCGGGCTGAGTCAGCAGCCATGCAAGTAGAAGACTCAGTCAAACAGATTGACTAGTGGGGCCCGGGGTTTGGTCAATGCCACCTAGGCAGGGCCGAGTCAAGAAGTTGACTGGGGACAGGATCTCGCCGCCGACGAGGTAGACAACGACGACGGCGGTGCTCTACGGCTCGTGATGCTGCGGAATTAGGCCTAAACGAATCGGGACTTGATGCTGAGTAGAATAGGAGCAGCGCCCCCAATATCTGGTCACTGGAGCTGCCCCCGGCGAACCCACCTGCGGCGGCGAACTCCGGCCAACTACCGAACTCGAGCTACAGCTCACCATTTGATGCATAAAATAGCTCTATAGATTCGTATGCTCACCGTGATGGTCACTGGATGGTCGAAGAGGACTCTGGTGACCGGAGTTGGATGGGATTGAGCGGATCCCGATGATGTCTGGCGAGAAGGAAAGGAGCGATTCGCTCAACTGGAAGAACCTCGACTTGATTCACTCCTCCAGGGTGCTCTCCGAGGCACGGCCCATCTCCTAGGCCACTCCAGGGAGCTTGGGGTAACCTCTACTGACGGCCCCGACATGAACCCCGACGGGGTCCATCGGTGATGTTGCAGAAGCTTGGAGAGATTGATACTGAGGAGTAGGGAGAGATTGAGAGGAACTACGTGACAGAGAGAAGGTGGCGAAGCTCTAGGGTTTCCAGGCGGTGGCCTCGGAGGCTTAATAGGGCGAGAGGGGATCGACGACATTGCCACTGCGGCGGCGACAGTAGAGATGCAACGGAGATGGGGAAGAGTGCTTTGGGCGTGAATCTTAGGGCTCCGACTGGCAAAGGATGCGGACGGATAAGAACTAAGTGCTGGCGTCGGGAGTTGATCTTATCGGCGACGATGAGGTGGAGCTCGCCGTCGTTCTGTCGCCACAGGGGAGGAAGAAGAAGATGGCGTCCCTCCTCTGATTGGTGGGTCCCACCTATCGGTCGGATACCGAATCGGTATCTAGACCCGGGTGTTGCTGGGCTGGCTAGCTGGGCCGACTAAGCGGGCTGCGGCCAGGTAAGCTTCCTCTTCTATTTTTTTCTTGTTTAATTCTTTTTCTTTTTCTGTCTTTTCTATTTTGAGATTTGAGTTTGAATTTCAAATCTAGTTCTGCAGGGATTTTGAATCTAGGAATTCTTTTGAAATAGAGCTGATATAATACTGGTCCTATACATTGTATTCTAAGAGTTTATATGTGCACCAACACATATAATAATTTGTATTTGGTTGGGATTTGGATTCTAATTGGAATTTGATAATTTATTTTGCAGGTTTTATCTTAGGAACTTTACTAGAGCAAATATATGATAGCAATTATATTTTAAACATTCAGCAAGGAGTACTTATAGGTGCATGAGCACATGGAATTACCTACTTAGTACTAGGATTTTAATTACGCTCTAGTTTGAAATATTACTACAAGAGTGTTCAAAACATTTTGTTAAGGCTTGGGTGAGTTCCATATTAACATGAATTTGCATCTTGGGGTCAACTAGTTACTATTGAACATTCTATCAAAGGTTTGACTGACTATGCAGGTGTAAGTTCCTTCAACATGATTTTCTATTCACCCTAGTTCTTAATGTAGTGTTCTAGTAATTAATTCCACACATGCTCTTACATGGATATGGTATCTAGTTAATTTGGCTGTATGCAAAGATGTATCTCAAACAATATGTAAGTGGGGTATTAGAGTGTATACTAATTTATCTTAGCATACAAGGCTATATAAGCATTCACACAATTAACTATTGGTGTGTTCACTAACTAATGGCAGCTAAAGATAATGCTCTAACCTTTGTTATGCATATTTAGGTGTATGAATGTTATGCATATGTTGATAGTAATTTCTTGGTACAGACATATACATGATATGAATAGCTACTCTACATTTTCTGGGTTTGATTTGCTCCCTAGTAAATTTACTTGTTTGTTCTTGGTGGTCATATGATCATTTAGATGTATGTGATATACCCTTGGACCATGTATATGTTTTTAGTAGATGATTTTAGATCAGAGACATATATTTCTCTTGCTTTATGGTGAGTTCTTCCCTTTTCCCAATAACTACACTTCTCTCCTCTCATGCTAGACCAACCTGGTGGTCTTGTGAAGCTTGTTCTTCGGGAATTCTGATAAACCTGCATCTTGTGGCATGCCTGCACCTCCTAGCTGCTTGACCTAATTCCTAATTGAACTAAGTAACCATTTGGTCTTGGTCTAGCTGGTTTGGTTCTTGTGGTTGTGTTGGTGGTGGTGAATCCTGCCCTGTTGCTCAACTCATGAGCAGGGTGAATTGTGTGGTGGTGTTGTTGGTGTGATGGTGATGTTTCTAGGCCCTATCTAAGGTATGATGTGGTCCAAATTCGTTGGTCTACTCATACCATGAGTTTATGGTGTCAAATGAATGCCATGGGGTTCCTTTTATAGTGTCTTGAGGCTCACCACAAGTTGACACCTCAAGTGATGACTCTTGTTTGAGCAAGGTGAGTAAGCTACTTGTTGTCGAGCTCTCATGCATGAGCATTACTTGGGGTTCAAGTAAAAGAAGATATTTTCATGTGGATAACTATGAACATTACTTGGGGTTCAAGTAAAGAAAGATATTTTCAAGTGGATAACTATGAACATTACTTGGGGTGCAAGTATAGGAAGATATTTTGAAGTGCATTACTTGGGGTTCAAGTATAGGAAGATATTTTGAAGTGGATAACTATCCTAGGTGGCATGATGATTATCCTCTCATAATCTTTATTTTGGACAGCCAAGTGGCATTTGGCACTAAATGGACTTGTGGCTGGATCAATTCATATTCTTATGCATATTTGAAATTCATAATTGAATTGTTATCAATTGATGTTGTATTAATTGTTTGGAAGTTTAACTTCCAAAGTTCTTATTTGAAATGATCCAGTTATGGTGAATTATGCATATTGTCATATCTTATTTGTTCCTATTATAAGTTGTTCTCAAAATATCCAAAGTTAGCAAAGGTCATGTTCAAGTTTTAAGTGATTTGATTTGATTTCACCAAGGCATGATCATAAGAGTTTCAAAATAATCATAGTTAATTTTATTCAAATAGTTTGAACTATTTAATGGAATGTAAATGAGTTTAGTTTTGTTATATCTCATATAGTTAATAAGTTATGATTTAAATAAGAATGTGTGGCTTTTATGCACTTTAGACCTTGTGGTTTACCAATTTTGGTAGCAAGTTTAAAAGTGAATTATATAATACCCAGAAGTACTGGCTAATCATTTAAGTAGTTAAATTCTATTGTAAACTCCTCTAACCATCTTGGTACTAGGTTAGTCTTTCCTTCTTCTAAAGCTTCTGAATTATACCCTATGGTTCTATCTCAAGAGATAGGAATGATATTGGATTTGATATAGACTCTCTCCTTGTTCTGGAGATAGATAGATTTAGATGGGAAAGATTATGATAATCAAGATATGAAAACAAAGTAGATTAAGAGTCAAGGTAAGACTTGTGTTGTCTTCCTTTAAGCTAGGAATGGCTTCAATGATTTAGGTTTAAGAAATACCATGGTGATCATGGTAGAATTGGTCATAAGGTCCTAAAATGATGTGTTAACATATTAATCTTACCTCACATTCATCTCCTTTGATTGTTGTTATTATCTCTACCCAAAACAAGGTTGTTAACAAAGGTCATGTTGAAGTTTATCGCACTTCAGTCGATGAGCTACTTCAATTCCATCAACTCAAGAGAAGCTTCAATCACTTTGACAAGTTTTATTTAAAAGCGCGAAAATTTCCCAGATTTTCTATGCATGAATGCAATGCACACTTCTGTGTTCTCTCTATTTCTAGCCTCACATCCTGGGATGTTACAGACTCTCCCCCTTAAAATCAACTTCGTCCTCGAAGTTCGAACTCTCTTACGTTTGGGCTGAGCTTATCCTTGATAACATCTTGCTTGCAAATCCTTCTCCAACTGATTGGATATAGATGATATCCTTTATTCAGAGTATCTCTTAAATCCTCTTTCTCAGGCTCTGAGCAATTGTTACTTGAATGAGTGCTATGTTCTCTTCCAACATTCTTTGGGGGAATCCAATAGTATTCGGCACCTTAGTTTACTTAGTTTTACCAACTGTTTTTGTTTAGGTTTCTGCACTCGAGTATCAACTATCTATCAAAAGGCTAGTTACTATCTATAAAATAAGGTTTCACGGAGCTCATATGGATATTAAGAGGTTCGTTAAGGTATAGGCATACCTAAAGATTCAGTTCTAAGGAATGGATTAGACTCATTTAGCCAATCCAATATAGGGTGTTGGTTTACTTCATAAGGTTGACCTTGGTCCTCTATGCTCAAAAAATTACTAACTGTGGTTCCTACTAGGTGTGGTCCATGGTCCACAATTGTCTAACTTCTTCACTCCTCTCCTAATGGAGCTATGGTGAATCTTAGGGAAGTGTCGTTAAAATATACTTCATCCAACATCCAACATCTTTGGTTTCGTCCTAATTTCTCCTTCTTTGTCCAGGTTTTCTTCTTACTCCAACTTATTAGGTCTACTTCTTTCAAACTCAAAGCCTACTCTTCCCCTTAGACTTTTCTAATGGTCTCCATGAGCCTTGTCCTCTAACTATTTGGACTCCATGGTTAGACTATTAGTCTTGGTCTGTCTTACAATGACGTCGTTCTAATGGTTTCTCTAAGAAGTCTGCGGTGTACCCACACAATTGAGGGTATCTGGTATGAATCCTTCGATTATGTGTTTAGGTAGGGCTTCTATTCCACTTCTGGAGGTATGTACATCCCAAGGTTCTAAAGGTTGATGAGAATTGGGTTTTCCCATCGCTATCCATCCTAGTTCAGACGACAGGGTATATATACAAAGCCACGGGAGAAATCCAGCAGAGTTTCTCTTGTACCGGAGGACATCCACGACAGGCAATTGTATAAGTTGGACACAATAAGAACTAACAGGGATATATATATGAACTACTGGCTTCAACGGATCATTATTAACATGTAAATCTATGAATATCTCACAAGTCTTGGTCCGTAGACAAAGACTACAACTCAAAGATAAGAAAACATGTTGCTAACGTCTTAACCACCAATCTGCAATTCAAGATTTTGGGACTAGGGATCAATGTTATACATAAATGTTATGTGTCTTAGTCACGCTAGCAATGAGGGTTACTGGGGTTACCACTCCCAGGCTGAGTAAAGCAGCAGGCAATACCAGAATGGATCATCGGTACTACAACACCTCAATCGACCCGTGATGTACTAAGCATAACCAAGGCTGCATAACAACGAGCTCAAATACCTCAAACTCAACTGTAGCTAACCTAATTAGTGGTTCTATTCCATGATCTGGTGTTAGGATCTAGTATTTACGAACTTAGAGTTCCACTAAATTCCAATACTTCATACTACTACCACTTCATGATACTTCCATGAATGTGTCTTTCTACTGTGGTATCTCTTAATCAATTTTTCCTCTTCTAGGGCTTGTATTGCAAGAAATACACCATCTACAGGTGTCTTCTCATACCTTCCCTTCTTGTTTGACTTCCTTCTTGTGATATCTTCATCTTTGTCTAGACTGCCTTATGAATTCGTCTCTCCTTCACACGATTCCCTTAACCCTCTAGATCAATACCATGAAGTAAGAACTTGATAATGCAACATGCATTTGCATATCAGAGTTAAACTTCATGTATGGATCTAGTCAATCAATAAAAATCCAAGAAAAATCCAAATGTGTGCTGGCAAAATACATCATCATAAGCCCGTTGAGTAAAACATCTCTATAATTCAGGCTTAGATGTGTACTTTATAGCACCAAGTAATATAGGTTTATATCGTGCTATATTGCACATAGTGGTGGACTGCTACTCTTTGTCTCAATATTTACTTCAATTGCTCAATTGCAACCAAATAATTTGAACAAAATGGGTTGGTGAGTCTTTATAGCTGACCTATACGTGCCTTTCTATCCTTCTATAACTTACCTTCCATTCTATTGAAGACTATGCTCACATGTTCTCTCAAACTTCTAGCATAGCTATTCTAAACACCTACTTCTCTTAAGCATGGTTCATACAACTCCATGATTTTCATGAGATTCTCCATTGTGCTTTGATCAATCTACTCCAACTAGGGCTACAGTTCTTTCATATTTAGCCTAGTTACCATAGTTTGGAACACTTCATTCACCCTTCTCCTTGAACTTCTTCCTTCCCAACAAGGAATTGCTGGTTTTACTATAACATTCGACTCCATCTTGTAAAGATTCTCAAGTGAATCCAACATGATCTAAGTGTTTACATTGTCGACACTATTTACTTGTATATGGCATTCTTGAGTATCCATATACATGACTTAACCTTGGGGTCCTATTATCTCATATAGCTTCACTTCATCGCTTAACATCATCCTACTACAGTTTCAGATGACTCAAGTTTAACACGATGACCTTGGTATACTTCTTCCAATAGGATAGTTTCCATTCCGGTTGTATCCTCTCTTTGGACTACCATGTATTGTATACCAAATGTAATCAACTTTCATCCATTGTATAAGGCTTGATGATGTCATAACTACTTGGTATGGAACAAGATATCTAGCTTCACTTAAGAAGACAGGTAAGAAATTTGACTCAAGTGTGTTAGGAGTATCCTTTTATTGAATATCCATCTCAAGTCATAAGAAGAATTGGTTAAGATAAGAAGGCTTCCTATAGTCACTACCAAACCTACAGGTCTCCTATTAAAGGGTTTTAATCCTAGGGTCAAAGCGTTTGCTCTGATACCAACTGTGGTGACCCAGCATACCACTGCATGTGTAGTATGCAAGTCGTTGACATAACACCAATGATACACCGTCTCACTAGTATTACATCGATCAGAGTGGTACAACAGAAATATCGCAGGTCCAAGGTAGGTGCATAGGATTACAAATTCATCATACAAAAGAGCTTCAGAACTTCCTCAACAGGTAGAGGTTTAGTTCTGGCGATTACAATCGAGAAAGAAAACATTGAAGACTCAAGTAGAGCTTCACTAATGCAGTTGGCTTTCTACAGAACTACTCTAGCTACGTAGGTTCTAGGATTAGGGAATTGGGTCCCTTCTATTCCTATTCTAGTTTTCCACCAAGCTTGGCATCGTCGTTGACTCCATTGATAGTTCTGACATTGGTCGAGGACTTCATCTTCATCTTTAGTGTCTCGAGGTTGCCTCCTGTGTTGCCTCCAATCTAAGCAAGGGTTACGAGGGAGTGGGGTGAGTAACGAGCGTTACCCAGCAAGTTCATATAAGGGATAAGGTGTTTGATGCACTATCTACAGCCTTAGACCCAAGGGTCGTTTGGCAATGCAAGTTTTTCTAAACATTTCTTCAAAGGTTGATTTTATTCAAAAGAACTATGTCCGTCAGCCTTCACAGGTTGATTAGAGCTTTGATGGGCTCCTTTCCTGCCGCGTTCGCAGCTCCTTCCCGAACAGGGAGTATCCAGATACTTTCTTACACTCTGCAGAGGTGGTCACTTGTACCCATGAGAGATCAAAGCCTTGTTGCACATCCGAGTCTCGAGCTCGTCCACACTTCTTGTGTGTGGGGCCCAGTCTTATGATCCAAGCCAATCACTATTCTTCTCCGCGACCCCGCAGACCCACCCATTTGTAAGTCCATCCATTTCCTATACCACATATGCAGACCGATTGGCGCACTGGTCCTTCCCCTTTACACTATGGACAACCCCATAGGTAGACCAGCCCGGACCCCGGTGCCCGCTCCTATGCAATATGGGTAGACCGACCCGGATGACTCTTACAATCCATCATAGATCAATTAGCCAGTTTGTCCCCCCTATACTATAGGCAGCCCGGCAGGAAACGCATTTCCCCCACTATGCACTATAGTAGCCCGCGTAAGACAACACTCGACTAGTGATCCGTTGGCATGCGAGAGGGAAAAGATACAGCTGACTTCTCCGTCCCATTCCAGATCTCATGGTTGACCGTAATTTACGGCGCTAGAATCACTGGCGACATTGGTTGTTAAGTCCTAGGGTTCACTTTCCCGAACAAATGGAACCTCCACCACAACAATCATACCATGGTTCCATTTGCCAGCCATCCTAGGTTATCACCACTCGGGTCGATAACCAGCTAGTCATATTAATTATGAAAAGAGAACCTTTTGCTTTTTGATGCAGTAATAATCATACCACCAGTATATTTGCAAGTAATTTGCTAAAAGTAATCAAGAGATATGAGCAAGAGTGAACTTGCCTTTCTGACTGCAAGATTATGCGAGTCAGGGTCTTCGATACGATAGAAATCCCAATTCTGAAATAGCAATCATCATCCGGTAGGGATGATGTTAGAAATCTGCAGCATGATATGCATAAGATATGATATGCATCACTCTAAGCGTAACCTAACCCCGATGATTTGTTATCATTGAGTTATGGTGATTTATTTATGATGTGTTGCACTTTTAATCACACCATAACATGGTTGTTAAGCATTTTAGGTTAGATCACTATCAGGTGCTATTAAAAGGATAAGACTTTAACAAGAGTTATTGTTTTAGGGTTTTATAATCATTCCTTGCTACAAGGGAATGATGGTTAATGGTGAAGACATGACGGTAACACTTTTAAGTTGCATATTATAATTAGCAAACAATTGGTTGATCATGGATATGCAAAGTGGAAGTAAAGCATATCACCTAACAATACCTAACTAGTTTTTAGGGTTGACAACAATCTTAATATATAAAGGAAACTATTTGTTTGATGGCATAAGAGTTGTTGTGATGATTAACTGATGTTCTTCAAAAGAATAACTTTTGAAGAACATATTCCTTAATGGACATTTACTAATTAAATTCATTTTTAGATACTTACTTTCTAAGAACATTTAAGTAGTTAAGAAAATATAACCTAGTTAATTAATAGTTGTTATGGTTTGAATCACAATTTTAAATGGTTTCAAATTGATTTTAGACATCATTATGATAATAACTAACTCTTAGTGAGATAATTTTCAATTAACAGATTATAATAGATTTTAATACAAGCCAATAGTTATTTAGAATTTTTCTTGATTTTTGTATTTAAAAATTATTTAGGGAAATAGTTTTAGGTATTTAAACACTAATAGTAAAGTTTTAAAAATACTAAACTTAAACAATGAAATGTTGTTTCAATAAAGTAATTTAAGTTTATAAACATTCATTTCTCATTTAGAAAAGTTATTTGATTCCTAAATTTGTTTCAAATTCATATTCAGAAATAGTACTTAAACATGTTTTTAAATTGCACTCAAAATTATTCCACACAAGTAAATAATCTTACAGTATAAACAGATAGGCCTTATTTTTTTGATCATTTTGGTATATCATTTGTATTTTTCTGATTTAAAATGAAATAGTTATGATTTTTCTAAGTTTCTGATATTTTCTAATATTTCAAATAACAGCTAGATACTTTTTATACCGAATCGATATCTAACCCTAGCCATTGACAGGTGGGGTCGGGCTGAGTCAGCAGCCATGCAAGCAGAAGACTCAGTCAAACAGATTGACTAGTGGGGCCCGGGGTTTGGTCAATGCCACCTAGGCAGGGCCGAGTCAAGAAGTTGACTGGGGACAGGATCTCGCCATCGACGAGGTAGACAACGACGACGGCGGTGCTCCACGGCTCGTGATGCTGCGGAATTAGGCCTAAACGAATCGGGACTTGATGCTGAGTAGAATAGGAGCAGCGCCCCCAATATCTGGTCACCGGAGCTGCCCCCGGCGAACCCACCTGCGGCGGCGAACTCCGGCCAACTACCGAACTCGAGCTACGGCTCACCATTTGATGCATAAAATAGCTCTATAGATTCGTATGCTCACCGTGATGGTCACTGGATGGTCGAAGAGGACTCTGGTGACCGGAGTTGGATGGGATTGAGCGGATCCCGATGATGTCTGGCGAGAAGGAACGGAGCGATTCGCTCAACTGGAAGAACCTCGACTTGATTCACTCCTCCAGGGTGCTCTCCGAGGCACGGCCCATCTCCTAGGCCACTCCAGGGAGCTTGGGGTAACCTCTACTGACGGCCCCGACATGAACCCCGACGGGGTCCATCGGTGATGTTGCAGAAGCTTGGAGAGATTGATACTGAGGAGTAGGGAGAGATTGAGAGGAACTACGTGACAGAGAGAAGGTGGCGAGGCTCTAGGGTTTCCAGGCGGTGGCCTCGGAGGCTTAATAGGGCGAGAGGGGATCGACGACATTGCCACTGCAGCGGCGACAGTAGAGATGCAATGGAGATGGGGAAGAGTGCTTTGGGCGCGAATCTTAGGGCTCC
Organism: Dactylis glomerata; assembly: GCA_007115705.1. Taxonomy (NCBI): domain Eukaryota; kingdom Viridiplantae; phylum Streptophyta; class Magnoliopsida; order Poales; family Poaceae; genus Dactylis; species Dactylis glomerata. The sequence goes on from QXEO01001756.1 coordinate 1,198,242, forward strand.
GACTGGCAAAGGATGCGGACGGATAAGAACTAAGTGTTGGCGTCGGGAGTTGATCTTATCGGCGACGATGAGGTGGAGCTCGCCGTCGTTCTGTCGCCACAGGGGAGGAAGAAGAAGATGGCGTCCCTCCTCTGACTGGTGGGTCCCGCCTATCGGTCGGATACCGAATCGGTATCCAGACCCGGGTGTTGCTGGGCTGGCTAGCTGGGCCGACTAAGCGGGCTGCGGCCAGGTAAGCTTCCTCTTCTATTTTTTTCTTGTTTAATTCTTTTTCTTTTTCTGTCTTTTCTATTTTGAGATTTGAGTTTGAATTTCAAATCTAGTTCTGCAGGGATTTTGAATATAGGAATTCTTTTGAAATAGAGCTGATATAATACTGGTCCTATACATTGTGTTCTAAGAGTTTATATGTGCACCAACACATATAATAATTTGTATTTGGTTGGGATTTGGATTCTAATTGGAATTTGATAATTTATTTTGCAGGTTTTATCTTAGGAACTTTACTAGAGCAAATATATGATAGCAATTATATTTTAAACATTCAGCAAGGAGTACTTATAGGTGCATGAGCACATGGAATTACCTACTTAGTACTAGGATTTTAATTAGGCTCTAGTTTGAAATATTACTACAAGAGTGTTCAAAACATTTTGTTAAGGCTTGGGTGAGTTCCATATTAACATGAATTTGCATCTTGGGGTCAACTAGTTACTATTGAACATTCTATCAAAGGTTTGACTTACTATGCAGGTGTAAGTTCCTTTAACATGATTTTCTATTCACCCTAGTTCTTAATGTAGTGTTCTAGTAATTAATTCCACACATGCTCTTACAAGGATATGGTATCTAGTTAATTTGGCTGTATGCAAAGATGTATCTCAAACAATATGTAAGTGGGGTATTAGAGTGTATACTAATTTATCTTAGCATACAAGGCTATATAAGCATTCACACAATTAACTATTGGTGTGTTCACTAACTAATGGCAGCTAAAGATAATGCTCTAACCTTTGTTATGCATATTTAGGTGTATGAATGTTATGCATATGTTGATAGTAATTTCTTGGTACAGACATATGCATGATATGAATAGCTACTCTACATTTTCTGGGTTTGATTTGCTCCCTAGTAAATTTACTTGTTTGTTCTTGGTGCTCATATGATCATTTAGATGTATGTGATATACCCTTGGACCATGTATATGTTTTTAGTAGATGATTTCAGATCAGAGACATATATTTCTCTTGCTTTATGGTGAGTTCTTCCCTTTTCCCAATAACTACACTTCTCTCCTCTCATGCTAGACCAACCTGGTGGTCTTGTGAAGCTTGTTCTTCGGGAATTCTGATAAACCTGCATCTTGTGGCATGCCTGCACCTCCTAGCTGCTTGACCTAATTCCTAATTGAACTAAGTAACCATTTGGTCTTGGTCTAGCTGGTTTGGTTCTTGTGGTTGTGTTGGTGGTGGTGAATCCTGCCCTGTTGCTCAACTCATGAGCAGGGTGAATTGTGTGGTGGTGTTGTTGGTGTGATGGTGATGTTTCTAGGCCCTATCTAAGGTATGATGTGGTCCAAATTCGTTGGTCTACTCATACCATGAGTTTATGGTGTCAAATGAATGCCATGGCGTTCCTTTTATAGTGTCTTGAGGCTCACCACAAGTTGACACCTCAAGTGATGACTCTTGTTTGAGCAAGGTGAGTAAGCTACTTGTTGTCGAGCTCTCATGCATGAGCATTACTTGGGGTTCAAGTAAAAGAAGATATTTTCATGTGGATAACTATGAACATTACTTGGGGTTCAAGTAAAGGAAGATATTTTCAAGTGGATAACTATGAACATTACTTGGGGTGCAAGTATAGGAAGATATTTTGAAGTGCATTACTTGGGGTTCAAGTATAGGAAGATATTTTGAAGTGGATAACTATCCTAGGTGGCATGATGATTATCCTCTCATAATCTTTATTTTGGACAGCCAAGTGGCATTTGGCACTAAATGGACTTGTGGCTGAATCAATTTATATTCTTATGCATATTTGAAATTCATAATTGAATTGTTATCAATTGATGTTGTATTAATTGTTTAGAAGTTTAACTTCCAAAGTTCTTATTTGAAATGATCCAGTTATGGTGAATTATGCATATTGTCATATCTTATTTGTTCCTATTATAAGTTGTTCTCAAAATATCCAAAGTTAGCAAAGGTCATGTTCAAGTTTTAAGTGATTTGATTTGATTTCACCAAGGCATGATCATAAGAGTTTCAAAATAATCATAGATAATTTTATTCAAATAGTTTGAACTATTTAATGAAATGTAAATGAGTTTAGTTTTGTTATATCTCATATAGTTAATAAGTTATGATTTAAATAAGAATATGTGGCTTTTATGCACTTTAGACCTTGTGGTTTACCAATTTTGGTAGCAAGTTTAAAAGTGAATTATATAATACCCAGAAGTACTGGCTAATCATTTAAGTAGTTAAATTCTATTGTAAACTCCTCTAACCATCTTGGTACTAGGTTAGTCTTTCCTTCTTCTAAAGCTTCTGAATTATACCCTATGGTTCTATCTCAAGAGATAGGAATGATATTGGATTTGATATAGACTCTCTCCTTGTTCTGGAGATAGATAGATTTAGATGGGAAATATTATGATAATCAAGATATGAAAACAAAGTAGATTAAGAGTCAAGGTAAGACTTGTGTTGTCTTCCTTTAAGCTAGGAATGGCTTCAATGATTTAGGTTTAAGAAATACCATGGTGATCATGGTAGAATTGGTCATAAGGTCCTAAAATGATGTGTTAACATATTAATCCTACCTCACATTCATCTCCTTTGATTGTTGTTATTATCTCTACCCAAAACAAGGTTGTTAACAAAGGTCATGTTGAAGTTTATCGCACTTCAGTCGATGAGCTACTTCAATTCCATCAACTCAAGAGAAGCTTCAATCACTTTGACAAGTTTTATTTAAAAGCGCGAAAATTTCCCAGATTTTCTATGCAAGAATGCAATGCACACTTCTGTGTTCTCTCTATTTCTAGCCTCACATCCTGGGATGTTACAAAGAATTTGCCCACCTTCCTCCAATAGTTGAATCCCTTTTTCTTGGCACCGCAAATGGGATCGGTTGATATCTCCAACCAAGCTTCACAAAGGACCTTGTCCTCTGCCGGCGTGTAGCTCGCCGTCCTTTGGTTGATCCTCTTGACTTCAGGAAAAGCACTCGGCAAGTGTTGCAGCCAATGCCGCGGACGTCATCCCCTCCTGCGTGGACATGCTGTTGGGTGAAAATAGCTGCTCAGCGTCAATGTTGTAGCCCTCGGCCTGGGTATCAGGCTCGGCCTGGGTGTAGTTATCTTGGTCGTTGATCATGCATTCATGATAGCCTCGCCCTCGGCCCCCATGAAAGCATGCATGCGCATCGACCATTAATGCCTATGGGTTGGCGCTCTAGGCCACCGGCAATGCCAATTGACAAGAGGGATGAGCCATTACCTCTTCGGTGTGCGCCATCATTTCGTCGAACAGGTTGACTGCCCTTGGCATGTCAGTAGTAGACATGCGACGAGGCTTCTTCAAGCCTGCCGGGGTGCCACACCCTGTCGACGGTGTGCGGTTGAGGTCGATGTCTGGCCGTGCCGACCCCGACGGGTGATACGTCTCAAACGTATATATAATTTTTGATGCTCCATGCTTGTTTATACACCATTTGCTTTGTGTTTTGTTACACTTCGTGGCGTTTTTATGCATTTTCCGGAACTAACCTATTAACAAGATGCCACAGTGCCAGTTCCTGTTTTCTGCTATTTTTGTGTTTCAGAAAAGTTACATAGGAAATATTCTCAGAATTGGACAAAACAAAAGCCGAACCTCCTATTTTTACTGAAGTTTCACGAAGACCGAAGATGAGACGGAGGGGGGCCAGGGGCTAGGCTCACCATAGGGTGGCGCGGCCCAGCCCCTGGCCACGCCACCACATGTTGAGGCCAGGTGGCCCACCCTCTGACGCTGCCCTTTCGCCTATAAAATCCCCTCGATGGGAAAAACCTAAAGGACGGATCGCTTTTCCTCAAAATATACTGCAAGCCGCCGCTGTCGTCAAAGCGAGATCGGGAGGATCCAGGAGCTCTTCCCGGCACCCTGCCGGAGAGGGGAATCCCTGCCGGAGGCCTTCTCCACCACCATGGTCGCCTCCGGAGTGATGTGTGAGTAGTCTACCTTGGACTACGGGTCAATAGCAGTAGCTAGATGGTTGTCTCCTCCGCCATGTGCTTCATGTTTAGATCTTGTGAGCTGCCCTACATTATCAAGATCATCTTTATGTAATCATACATGTTGTGTTTGTTGGGATCCGATGAGTATTGGTACTATGTCAAGTTGATGTGCTGAATATATATCTTTATGTTATCTCTATGTTGTTTATGATCTTGCATGCTCTCCGTTGCTAGTAGATATCTTGGCCGAGTAGATGCTAGTGATTCCAAGAGGGAGTATTTATGCTCGATAGTTGGGTTCATGCCTCTAGTAATCTGGGGGAGTAACAGAAACCTCTAAGGTTGTAGATGTGTTGTTGCCACTAGGAAGAAAACAACATTCTTGTGTCTAAGGATATTTGCTTTGTTTACTTTACGCACTTTGCTTAATGCAGTTATCTGTTGTTCGCAACTTAATACTCAAGGGGTACTCGGACGACTCCCTGTAAGTGGATTATTAGTCATAGATGCAGTTGGATTACAGTCTATGTATTTTGTCGTAATGCCCAGAGTGAATCTCATAGTGATCCTCATGACATATGTACGTTATCTTTATTCTATCAATTGCCCAACTGTAATTTGTTTACCCAGCATGTTGTTATTTATCTTATGGAGAGACACCACTAGTGAACTGTGGACCCCGGTCCAATTTCCTTTACATTGCTTTACCATTTTACTTTTACTCGCACTGTTTACTTTTACTTGCATACTATTACCCTTTTACCACTCGATATGCTCAATCCTTTGTTTACAGCAAACCGGTGAGATTGACAATCTCATCGTAAGTTGGGAGCAAAGTTCTTGGTTGTGTTGTGTGCAGGTTTCACGTTGCTTCTAGGTGAAGACGCACCAACAATATTTCTCGCGCCATTGTCTAGGGTGTCACGAAGCTAGCAAGCATCACCTTCTGAAGTTTGGCTTTCTCCTACTGGTTCGATAAACTTTGGTTTCACAACTAAGGGAAGACTTGCTGTTGTGCTCATCATACCTTACTCTTGGGGTTCCCAACGAGCTGTTACTTACAAGCCATCAACGAGTTTTCTGGCACCGTTGCCGGGGAGGAAGAAGACTTCTACAAGGGGAGTCTCTCACGCACAATCTTTTACTTTGTTTTTGTTTTGCTTCATTTTATTTTTGCTTGCATTGTTTTATCAAAAATACAAAAAAAATTAGTTTCTATTTCAAGTTGCTTTTTATGTCTAGTTTAGTTGTTGTTACTATGTCGCTCGAGGAAATGATCTTCACTTTCAAACAAAAGAGTAAGGAGAGTTTCAAAGAAGCTTGGTCTAGAATTTATGATTGGCATGGAAAAACTAAACCAAAAATAACTTTGAGTTTGCTTCTTAGTAGCTTTTACTTTGGTCTTGCTCTTCGTTATAGATATGCTTTGGATGCTACAGCAGGAGGAGATTTCCTTCATTGTGATGGAGATCAAGCTTTCAATATTATAAAAAAGTTGATTACAATTTATAGCATCCAAACTGATTTTGATTCCTCTCTTGTGAGCATTTTTGCTAGACTTAATACTCTTGAGACTTACACTGCTTGTTTGAATAATTGCTATAGTACTTTGCGCGAGTATTTTGATTATGTGCCAACAAATTCTGAACCATCAAGTTGGTTCCCTACGGTGAAAATCACCATCAGTGGTGAAACTTTTCATACTCGTTGTGATATTATGTCTGAATTTTGTCTTATGCCAAAGGATGTTTATGAATCTTTGAGTCTTTGGAAACTTTCTGAGGGGGGAGAAGAAATTTCTCTTACTAATAATGCCACTATATTTCCCGTTGGAATAGCTGAAGGAGTATATACAAAAATCCTAGGAAGAATGGTATCTACTGATTATCTTTATATTGAATGTGTAGGAAAATGACAAATCACGCTTGGAAGGTCTCTGCTAAAGCTCCTGGGCGCTACTATAGATGTGGGAGAAGGCACTATAAGTTTCATCTCTCCACCTTGCAATAGTCACGTCTTTCCTAGAGTCAAGAGCAAATGTAAGAAAGGAAGACGTAAGGCATTCGTTGATCCTAATACCTCATTTGATAATACTTGATTTGCACCTTTCTGCGCCTAGCTCAAAGGCGTTAAAGAAAAGCACTCTTGGGAGATAAACTAATGTTTTTTTCCAGTACTTTTTCTTTTATTTGAGTCTTGAAAGTTATTACTACTGTAATGACCGCTCCTTATCATTTTTTTTCGTTTTTGTGCCAAGAAGAACCTCTAATTTGAGGGAGATCATTTTCTTTGTTTACTTTACGCACTTTGCTTAATGCAGTTATCCGTTGTTCGCAACTTAATACTCAAGGGGTACTCGGACAACTCCCCGCGAGTGAATTATTAGTCATAGATGCTGTTGGATTACGGTCTATGTATTTTGTCGTAATGCCCAGAGTGAATCTCATAGTGATCCTCATGACATATGTACGTTATCTTTATTCTATCAATTGCCCAACTGTAATTTGTTTACCCAGCATGTTGTTATTTATCTTATGGAGAGACACCACTAGTGAACTGTGGACCCCAGTCCAATTTCCTTTATATTGCTTTATCATTTTATTTTTACTCGCACTGTTTACTTTTACTTGCATACTATTATCATTTTACCACTCGATACGCTTAATCCTTTATTTACAGCAAACCGGTGAGATTGACAACCTCATCGTAAGTTGGGAGCAAAGTTCTTGGTTGTGTTGTGTGCATGTTTCACGTTGCTGAGGTGAAGACGCACCAACAATATTTCTGGCGCCATTGTCTGGGGTGTCACGAAGCTAACAAGCATCACCTTCTGAAGTTTGGCTTTCTCCTACTGGTTCGATAAACCTTGGTTTCACAACTGAGGGAAGACTTGCTGCTGTGCTCATCATACCTTCCTCTTGGGGTTCTCAACGAGCTGTTACTTACAAGCCATCAACGAGGGGCGAAGGTCGCCAAACTGGGAGAGCGGGACGCCGCCCCGACCGTGGGCGCCCAGCGCAGGAGCATGCACGATAGGCATGTTGAGCTCGAGCGCAGGAGGGCGACCGCTCGGTGTCGAGGTGACCGAGCTCCTCGACAAGGCGCCATCGATGGCACACGATGGAGGCAATGAAGTGACGCCGCCAAACGCCACGTTGATGGCCTCCTGCTTCATCATCATGACGGCGCATACGACGGCCTTCCCCGCCAGCTCCTCGCTGTTGGCCAAGGCTTGAGTGGCGAGGAACCGCTCGATCTCTAGCCGGCGTTCCTCGTTGAGTCGGGCCACGTTCTGGCGGTTCCGCACGGCTACTCGCTCGCTGGTGCGCTTCTCTGACTCCTTCCTCCACTCGTCCGGCGTCAGATCCTTCGCCGCCTTCCTCACCTTGGGCTGCTTCTTCAGCCCACTGCATGCGGCAGGCGCAGCGGCTGCACTGGCGGCGGGATCTATCGCTTGCGCTTCTGCTGCTGCCGCTCAATTTTTAGGAAGAGTTTTGGAGGGAGAGGTGTGCCTCTCGCGGAAGGGACCGCCAAGTAATTGGGCGGACGCGGGAGGACGCGCGCGCTGTCCGGACCAACGCAAACTCGCTCCAAATTTAGACCGGGGATGGGTCAAGCCGAACACGTCACTACGTCAATCCGGATGCGTCGCACCGCTGGAGCGCGCGCAGCCGCCTCTCGCGTCTGGTCGGACCGATTCGAACGGGCGATGCCCTAACCAGCAGGCCAACGCACCGACGACTCTTTCGGTCCTCCCCACCGTTTTTTTTTTTTTTTTGAGAGCTGTCCTCCCCACCGTCGTGATCTGCACGACACCTACGACCCGTCCCGCAAACGCCCGATTTGAGGAGCGCGATGCGAAGATCCATTGACCCGGAGCTCGACCAACTCATGGTGTTTGCCATCCATCAGCTTCTTCGATATCCTGATAGTGCATCAGTGGAGAACAAGCCGCACTTTACCTTCATGGTCCGTGGCAATCGCGGCTGCCCACCTGGGCCTTGAGGACTTGAGGTCCTTCGCGTTGCGGCCGGCCCTCTGCAGCATCCCGGCGGTGTCCAACCTATAGTATCCTGGGACCAGGAGTAAAATGCATCGCAAGTCATAGAACTTGTCCGTATAATTCACATTCATCCTTATACTTAGGAAAGCGCAAAATACGGTCATCGAAGACGCGCAGGTGTGTCACGGTACGATCACCCCAGACGGTCCACGTACATATTGGCTTATGTGGCAGTGTGAGACCCTTTAGTAGTGTCAGTGGCATCTCAACCGGCTATAATTTTTGGGTTTGCTTATGTCTCAGTTGTCTGAAAAATTATTATTTCTCAGTCACATCAGAAAAGTGTAACCGTAGTTAAACAAAAGTGCAATTGCAACAAGTTGCACTTTTTTGACAAAAAACTGCAATTACACTTTTTTATAAGAAAAATGCAACTAATGTATATTTTATATGGTGACTGAGAAATAAGAATTTTTACAGAAAACCTCGTGATCGAAGATCTCTTCTTTTCTGAATCGAACCCTTCGTCCTGCTCTTGGTCCTCCGTCGTCCACGGAGCGGCATGAGCCGGCCAGCACGCGGATCTCGGCGTCGGGCTGCGCGCATGCCATAGGCGTCGGGTGGTGGCGCATGCCATAGACCGTCTGGCCGTGGTGGCCTGGCCTCACTCCGCTAATTGTTCTCCGGCGAGGCGGCACGTATCCACGACTGCGCCGAGCGCACAGACGCCCTGGCTGTGGCACCACACTTACTCGGCGACGAAGACGACCACGCGTGCGTTGCCGCTGCCGGCCTAGCTGTGCCCTGCACCACCGCTCGGTGCACGCGGCACGCCTCAATAGCTGGCTAACAGAGCAGCGCACGCAAGCTAGCAACAGCAGCGGACTGGGATCCGGTGCCTTGACGTTCACCAGGCACGCTGTGCCTCGAGGCCTCGTATCCGCCGTCCAAACAGCATCCAAGGACCCAAAACGATCCAGCCCATATTTGCCCAGGACAACCGAGTCAACGACGAGGCGTCGTCCTCCTCGCGCGAATCGACAGCGGGCTAGGCCAGCGTGCTCGGGCGGAGCTCTGCCAGTCCTGCCGCCACCGCTTCAGAAAGTCCGCCGGCGTGCTCGGGCGGAGCTCTGCCGGGCGAACCTCGACGGCGCGTCGACCAGCGGCGGCGCGGACGGTCCCTTCTGTTAGAGATATATGTCGGTTAGGTTTAAGGATAGATTAGGTAGAGATATTACTTGTCTTCTACTCCAAGTCTACTACCTGTACGTCTATATATACTCGCCCCCGAGGCTCAATAAAACATCCATCATATTCCGCCATACCTCTCTCCCTCTACCCTTCAACATGGTATCAGAGCGGCGCCGAACCTTGACCTAGCCGCCGCCCCGCTTCCGCACCGCGCCGCCCCCGGGGAGGTCGATCTCCATGATCTCCGCCGGGGGCCGCGCCGCCCGTATTAGGGTTCGTCCGCCGATCGGTTGATCGGCTGCCCTACGTCTTTTTCTCGCCGGTCGCTTGACCGGTGTTTTCTTTTTGGTTTACCGATCTTAGATCGGATTGCGTCGCCCACCGCCGCCGTCACCACGCGCCTCTACTCCAACCTCGGCGTCGATCTCGCACCGGCGGCCACCCATACGCCGGCTATCGCGGCCGACGCGCTGGCGCCATCGCCGCTTCGGTCGGCTCTTGCCGGCTGTCGCGGTCCCTCGGTCGGCTGCGGCGCCTACCTCCATAGGCTGTCGCGGTCGTCTCGCCGGCGCCAACTCCGCACCGGTCGGCTCGCCTTCACCAACCGCGCGACAACGTCGGACGCGTCGTCCGAGGGACGCCTCGGTACATCACTGCCGACTCCATGCCTGCGCGGTCTCCATCGCCGGTCCATCTTCGCCGTCATCGCCAGGGACTTCACCGACAACAACGCCACGGGTTCCGATCTGTGTGCCGTCGTCTAGGACTTGGCGCGTACAGCGCCGCCGTCGGTCTGATCAACCGATCTGGCGCTCATCTCTGCCAAGTACGTCCCCGAGCACGCGCCTACCACCGTTTGCGCATCGGGCTACCGCTGCGTCGCCCCTTCGGGCCGTAGCGTCGCCGCCTTTGGTCCCCGCCGCCGGCTACCAACGTGCCTTCTCTGGCATGTACGTCACTGGTGGTTCTCACGCCGCTGCACGCGGTCATCGCCGTCACCTCGCGAGGACGCCGCTGGCTTCAACCGCGCCACCTCCCTCGGCGTGGGTTGTCGCCGTCCGCGCATGGTCTTCGTCGCGCCGCTGGGTTCTTCCTCGCCTACTTCGAGTACCGCCGCCGCATCTCCATAGGTAACCTGCATGGCCCTCCTGGCCGTCGCAGGTCCCGCCGACTACCTCTTCGCCTGTCTAGGCATCCAGCATGGCCACTTTTGGTCGTTGCTGGTTCGCCGCCTTCTACGTCTATGTCCAGCACGACTTCATCGTCAGCGTCATCGCCTTGTTCATAACCACACCTGCTCGTCTACTCCGACAACCGCGGACTGCATCGGCACCCTCTCTTGGCCGCTCTGCGCCTCGCAACCGTCGTGGAGGCCTTCTCTGCTAGTCTCCTCTCCGACATGGCGTGAAGTTGTTCCAACTGGTCCCGTTCTTCGCACGCCCGGTACTGGCAACACCGGCGCGTGCATTCGTCCCCGACGCGCTCCCGAGTCTGGCAAGCTTGGTCGCAGCGCCTCGTCCCCGTGTTCGTCTTCGCGTACTCAGTTTTGGCACAACCGGAGTATGCCTTCGTCCCCGACGTGCGCCTGGTTCTGGCACAGCCATGGCCGCACCTCGTCCTCGACGGCTCGGACTGCATCGACTTCGGCATCGCTCTCCCCGACGACTGCCTCGACGCGTCTCCGTCCTTCTATGGCGCCCTACGCGCCTGCGGCTTCATCTGCGTGTACCTCGTCATCGGCACTCGCCACGACATCGACCACGGCGACCCCTAGCACGGCTACCTCGACCAAGGTTGCAGCACCCACCGCTCTCGGCTTCCTCGACATCGGCACAAGGGCTACCACCTCGCCTGAGCACTCGTCGGCTTCCTCTCCAGTCCAAGCATCCGCGCCGCGACATCGACCACGACGCTATATATACTCGCCCCCGAGGCTCAATAAAACATCCATCATATTCCGCCATACCTCTCTCCCTCTACCCTTCAACACCTTCGCCCACCTCCGGCTACTCCCGCCGCCCCAAATCCGACGGCCACTCCGGCGCCCTCCTCTGCCTCCTCCGATGACCCTCTCTTTCCCCTCTCCGACAGACACTCCGGCAGTCACTAGCGTTCCAAGAATCGGAGCTCAATTTCTTCAGCCACGAGCCCACGAACAGACAGAGAATATTCAGTTAACACAAACACAGAGAGAAGTTCAGTTAAAAGAACAGACAGAGCAAGTATTTTAGATGCAAACTCACTACTTACGAGGCTGATAATTTATGTCACGCAGCAAGACTGGAGCTCATTCAATCTGTTTCTGCCTCCATCATGTCTACTACATGTCAAACATCTTGATTTCCAAAAATTATTTTCTAAATTTACTGCCATCATCCTGTCTACTTACAAGGATTATCAGATAATGCATGTATTAAAAAAGGTAAAGATACTCTATAAAACATGGAATCTCAATTTTCAGTTACTCAGTAGAGAAGCAACAAACAAAAATTCAGACAAGTGATCAATGAAAAATAATAATAATAAATGATGGAAAAGTCAGTTGTCACAGTTACCAATAAATCCCTGGATTTGTAGGTACCACAGCGACGGGTATTGGAGTTTTTCTGCGGTTTATGGACAATAATCGCAGCTACAATATAATGGTCCAAGCTTCCACTTCTCAAGCGTCCTCTGTATTACAAGCTGAAGCTAAAGCACTGCTCTTCACAACTGTGCCCATCAGGTGCTGAATAAAAGTTAGGCGCCTCCGGCGCTATTCCATGTTAAAAAAAAGACCTGCAAGGATTGAACTGCTCCCTCCTCGATGCCCTTCTGTTCGCGAGAGAAGGACGACGCCTCGTCGTTGACTCGGTCGTTCTGGGCAAATATGGGCTGGATCGTTTTGGGCCCTTGGATGCTGTTTAGACGGCGGATATGAGGCCTCGAGGCACAACGTGCCTGGTGAACGTCAAGGCACCCGATCCCAGTCCCCCTCGCACCCCGCTCGGCTAATCGCGCCCGTTGCCCTCGTCCTTCCTCGCGTGCTCCCCTCTGCGCTAAAAAGTCGAGCAAAAGGCATCTGCGACTGCGGGAACAGTGGCGTGATGAGGTTCGCCAGGAACTACGGCAGCGCGGGCGCCTGGTGGCCAACACATATACTCCAGGCCGCCAACGACGGCGAGCCTCTTGGTTTAGCCTCTTGGATTGATGCATTAGTCAATTATTTTAAAAGTCCGAATTGTTATAAAGAGGCTATATAGGATAACACAGATTTTTTACTCTCGGATGCTACACATCCCATACTTAGAAAAATTTAAAAAAAATTTAAAAAGTTTTAAAAATTAAACTTTTTTAAATCAAAGATGATCAGGTATTGTACTTGTGTAATATATTTTCCCTAGGAAATTACTTTTATTGTAACTGGGTAAAAAAAATATAACGAATTAGTACTTGGTCATGGGGCTTTTTGAGTTTGTTTTTTTTACGTAGGATAAAATAAAAGTAATTTCCTAGAGAAATATTTTTATAAGTACAGTACCAGTATTCATCTTTGATTTCAAAAAAGGTTCAATTTTTTAACCATTTTTATAAAAAGGCAGAATCTAATCTAATCTAATCTAAACTAATAATACGGCTTGAGGACGTGATGGTTAGAAAACCATGGCAGGTAAAAAAACCACTGGTCCACTTTCCTAGGTCAAAAAAATCGGCTCGTCCGTCCGTAAAAGAATCGGTCGCCTCCGCGCCCCACCTCGCCCTCCTCCGCCTTGGCACCTCATGGTCAGGGGAATCGAGTAGCTTGGGGCAGCGTCGGGACACTGGGATCTCGTGGAGGCGGGGATCGCTCGCGACCAGGAACCAGGCACCAGGGCCGCCGCCTGGCGCTGGCCGGGATAGGAGCGCTGCAGGGCGCCCCACCACGCCATCGATAAGGATACGCTTGCGCTTGTCGCCACGGTCGCTCCGGTGCCAAGATCCCCTCAGGCTCGATGTCCTTCACCGGCTACCTCCCCTCTCATACTGCCTAGATGCTCTTCTCCTTCGCCGGTTCTGCTTCGGGCCTCCGCAGATTGTCACGCAGATCTTCTTGGCCCTGGCGGCGCTCGAGCTCCAAAGCCGAGGGAGAGGTCGCGCGAGTGACACACTTCCCGACCCCGCCTTGCTACAGCTGCTCACCACGCAGACATGTACTTGACTCCGCCGCTTGGTGCAGGTGCACGCGCGAGCTGTAACGAGCTGCTCGCGGACACGCCCGCCGTGATTGAGGTCCTGCTTGCGCAGTCCGTCAAGCCGGACACCGTTGACGAGGTCCACCTCCACGGGCATCCGCCTACTGTTCCAATTTGACGCTGCTGTGGCTATCGGATGTCCAGTGCCATTGAATTGAGGCTGGTCTTCCCGCTCACATCCGCCTACTCTTCCAATTTGACGCTGTTGTGGCTATCGGATGTCCGGTGCCATTGAATTGAGGCTGGTCTTCCCGCTCACCTTGCATATCTACTGCACCTTATCTCTTCTTGGCCATATCATGGAGTTGCCGCTTACAGCAGCAGTGAGGACGTGAGACAAGACCGCTCGGCCTGGCGATGGTCATGGTGACTTGCTTGCAGAGCACCCATGCGCCCAGGCCGCGTTTCCCCTCCATGCCAAGCATACGTTCAGCGGCAATTTCTATGTACTGAATACCGACAGTTTTCAAGTTCTATGGCTTACAGGTCGCCAATTTTATTTGTCTGTTTCAGTTTGGTACATACGCTTACATACTATAAACTATTGGTCGGTTCATAGCAGTCTTGCAATTTGGGAGTAGCAAGCAAACTATTGTTTTGTGTGTGTATATATATAATAGTGGTCAGATGTCATTTTTTGGGCCTATTCTTTGTTGCTTGTGACGCTCCACCGACACATATATTTATCAAAATTTGTAAGGATTTAATCTGGTCCGTTGACCCGCTTCTTCAAGTTTTCTGAAGTCCTTGACCGGACAGATTTGTTGGATAATTAGGCACAATTTCCATTATTAATTCCAGAATATTAAACATGACAATAGCAGCTACTACCACATGTAACTCGAACATACTAGATGTACTAAACAACAAGATGAACGGAAACAGGCAGTAGCTAAACATGTACTCGCAGAACATGATGAACAGACGAACAGCAGTAGACCGCATGTACCGTTCGCTTGCAGATGTAGTCGTAGCAGTAACGTTGTTGATGACAACGTTGGAGAAGACCGGTCGAAGCAGACGGCGATGAAGACGGCGGTAGGCAGCACCGCCCGACTTGGATGGAAGACGACCCGTGATGAAGAGCTTGAGCAGTCGCGTAGAGCGCTTCCCAAAAACCTAATTCGCCCTCTCCCGTACAGGATCGCAAAGGCGAGTGGTTCCGGAGACCTGCTCTCCCGTTCGCCGGTGCACGCCGGCGCTCGGGATGGAGTAGACTACGGAGGCGGCGCAAGCAGCGAGAGGTGGTAAAACCCTAGATCGGTTTCAGGTGTGTACGGCGTGTAGCCAGGCAAGAGTTTATATAGGCGCGGACGCACAGCGGAAAAACCCTAGGCAACGTGGGCCACGCCCACGTCGCACGTCCGAGTCGGTTACAGTAGCCCACGATCCGGGAGCGACCCGAACTGGCTAGCTGTGACGCGTCCGTCAAGGACTCGGTCAAACGTTCGGTTTTCCTGTGCAGCAAAAAGATAAGCTCGGCTCCGAGGCTCAATTCCGCAAACCGCGGCGCGCGCGCGTCGTGACGTGTCGTGTCGAGACGAGACGAGACGAGCGAGCGAGGAGGAGGATGAGGAGCGCGCGTGTGGCACTTCTCTTCTCACTCACTTACCAAGTGGTGCAACACCCCACCTTATATGTTGGTCTACATCTCTCCCAACTTCCCATGTGGGACTAAACTTAGCTCCCACCCCTTGCCTTTGTGCAGCCAAAAACTTGGGCTGCATTCCAAATGGGCTTACACACATGGGCTTTGAGATTTCTAGGAATTTCTGAAATCTACTATGGGCTCATATGAAATGGCCCAATATTTCAACAATCCCCCACCAGATCTCAAATGCCCATTTAGAGATTTGCCAAACCTCACTACTTGTTTATATACCAGTGTTTCAGCAGAGACTGTTAAGTTGAACTTCCGCCTAGAACCTTAAGCTACGTCTATCAGCAACTTGAACAATGGACTACGCCTTGAATTGCAAGTTTTGTGCGTCAAGATTTCACTCAAAGTCATAACCAGTACATGGCTGCCAGTAGCCTACCCCGCGGGTTGGAGCATATGCGTCGTACTCCATGGTCTCTTCATGAGTTTACTAGAGATCACCCAAATCTCATAGACTGCGACGTTTAACAGTCGGACTCATATAGGTGTGTTCTTTCAAGAATGCTCTGTAGGACAGCATCTTTGCTAATCATAGCCAACAGAAACACATTAAGGCATGTTGCCAACCTGCCTTACAGATTTTGAGAGTTTTGCATCTTCACTTAGAGAGGGTTACAGAATACTCTCCTCAGTTAAACCACTAGCTTGTTTTCCCTGGTCCTAATTCACGGGATCTCCGATCACAAAGGTTGGGTTACCGCTATGGCATAACATCTATGGGTCTCAAACCCATCTCCCTCGATGCACTATCTATCACATTGCGTGATAGCCCCTTAGTAAAGGGATCTGCCAGGTTTTTGTCTGTTTGAATATACGTAACAGTTATTACTCCGGAGTTTCGCAATTTCCTGACAGACTTCAAACGTCTTTTAACGTGTCTTGATGACTTCGCGTTATCCTTAGAATTGTTCACTTTGACAATAACTGTTTGGTTGTCACAATTCAAGAGGATGGCCGGCACAGGTTTTTCAACCACCGGCAAGTCCATCAAGAGCTCACGCAGCCATTCTGACTCTACAGTGGCTGTGTCTAAAGCAGTAAGTTCTGCTTCCATAGTTGACCTCGTCAATATGGTTTGCCTACATGATCTCCATGATACGGCGCCACCTCCAAAGGTAAACACATACCCACTAGTGGCTTTGATATCATCTACATCAGAGATCCAATTTGCGTCACTATATCCTTCAAGCACAGCAGGGTGCCCTGAATAGTGAATCCCGTAACTCATTGTACCACATAGATAGCGCATGACCCTTTCAAGTGCATGCCAATGATCAATACCCGGGTTTGACATGAACCTACTCAACTTGCTCACAGCAAAAGAGATGTCAGGTCTTGTCGCGCTCGCTAAGTACATGAGTGAACCAATGATCTGAGAATACCTCAGTTGATCTGTTGGTTCGTTCTTGTTCTTACGCAATATCACACTGGGATCATAAGGTGTTGGAGAAGACTTGCCATCAATAAAGCCAAACCGGCTCAAGATCTTCTCAACATAGTGGGATTGCGATAAAGTAATCCCACTCTCGTTCTTATTTAGCTTGATGTTCAGGATCACATCAGCTTCTCCCAGATCTTTCATATCAAAGCACTTTGACAAGAAAGACTTGACCTCATGTATTACTTTCATGTTTGTACCAAAGATGAGAATATCATCAACGTACAAACACAATATAACACCTTCGCCCCCACCATGGCGATAGTAAACGCACTTGTCAGCCTCATTAACGACAAAGCCAACAGAAGTTAAAGTTCTGTCAAACTTCTCATGCCATTGCTTAGGTGCTTGTTTCAGGCCATATAAAGATTTTAGCAACTTGCACACCTTTGTCTCTTCACCTTTTACCACAAATCCATCAGGCTGATCCATATAGATTTCCTCTTCCAACTCTCCATTGAGGAAAGCTGTCTTTACGTCCATTTGATGAACGATAAGACCATAGGAGGCAGCCATGGAAAGTAGTACTCGAATGGTGGTTAGTCTTGCGACAGGTGAATAGGTATCAAAGTAATCTTCGCCTTCTCTCTGTGTGTAGCCTTTCGCTACAAGTCTCGCCTTGTACTTCTCAATAGTACCATCAGGCCTTAGCTTCTTCTTGAACACCCACTTGCAGCCCACAGGCTTACAGCCATGGGGGCGCTCTGATAATTCCCATGTTCCATTAGAAAGAATCGAGTCCATCTCATTCTGGACAGCTTCTTTCCAATCATCTGCATCTGATGATGCATATGCCTCAGCAATGGATTTTGGGAGTATCATCCACAAGGTACACAATGAAATCATCACCAAAGGACTTTGCAGTCCTCTGTCTCTTGCTCCTTGTAGGAGCTTCATTGTCATCCTTCTCATGAACGTTCTCAAAAACGTTCTCATATGGTTGCTCAAAATAATCGTCAGATGCACTAGATTCAGGAATTATCTCAGAAGAAAATCTAGCAGTGCTATGCATATCTTTCATAGGAAACATATTCTCAAAAAATGTTGCATCACGAGATTCCATTATAGTGTCAACATGCATATCAGGTACCTCGGATTTAACTACTAAAAATCTATAGCCAATGCTCCGCTGAGCATAACCTAGAAAGATGCAGTCCACAGTCTTTGGTCCGAGTTTGCGTTTCTTTGGGATGGGAATGTTGACCTTCGCCAAGCATCCCCAAGTGCGCAAATACGAAAGTGATGGCTTTCTCCCAACCCACTCCTCATAAGGGGTTTTATCTTTATTCTTGTTAGGAACTCTATTCAGGACATGACATGCAGTCAACAAAGCCTCCCCCCACCATGCCTTTGATAAACCAGCAGTGTCGAGCATGGAATTCACCAAGTCAGACAGAGTGCGGTTTTTCCTCTCGGCCACCCCATTGGATTGGGGCGAGTAGGGAGGCGTCCTCTCATGAATAATACCGTGTTCCTCACAGAATTCGTCAAAGATTTTAGGAAAATACTCTCCACCACGATCCGACCTAAGACGCTTGATCTTTCTCTCTAGTTGATTTTCAACTTCAGCCTTATAAATTTTAAAGTAGTCTAAAGCTTCATCTTTAGTTCGCAACAAGTAAACATAGCAAAATCTAGTCGCATCATCAATCAATGTCATGAAATATCTCTTTTCACCTTTTGTCAACACACCATTCATCTCGCATAGATCAGAATGTATGAGTTCTAGAGGTGCCAAGTTTCTCTCCTCGGCCGCCGTATGAGGCTTACGAGGTTGCTTCGATTGCACACAACTATGGCACTTAGAACCTTTGGCAATAGTGAATTTCGGAATTAAACTCATGCTGGATAACCGAGACATCAAACCAAAATTAATGTGACATAAACAAGAATGCCAAACACTGGTATCATCATTAACACCGCCACAAATATGGTTCACGGATTTATTACAGAAATCTGAAAGTGAAAAGCGGAACAAGCCTCCGCACTCATAGCCTTTTCCAATAAATTGTCCATGCTTGGAAACGACTACCTTATTCGACTCTAACACAACCTTAAACCCATCTCTGCAGAGAAGGGAACCGCTAACAAGATTCTTGTTCATAGAAGGGACATGCTGCACGTTCCTCAGCTGCACGATCTTCCCCGAAGTGAACTTCAGATCTACCGTGCCAACACCACGAACAGAGGCATGTGACCCATTGCCCATTAGGACAGAGGAATCCCGTGCGGCCTGGTAAGAAGTGAACATAGAGATGTCAGCACACACATGAACGTTAGCACCCGTATCAATCCACCAAGAGGGAGATTGAAATACCGAAAGAACAGTAAATAGATTACCATACCCATCAGTATTGCTAGCAGTCACGACGTTGACACTCTTGGCCCTTTTCCCTCTGCGGTCTGCACGTTCTGGGCAGTCCTTGGAAAAGTGGCCGGGCTCTCCACAAGTGAAACAAGTTAGATCACTCCCGTCCCTGTTCGGCTTCTTCTTCTTGAAGGTTGTAGTCTTTACAGGCTTGTTGAAAGAGGGCTTGAAGTTCCCTTTATTCTTGCCTGAGGATTTGCCTTTCTGCTGGACAAAGTTAGCAGTAGCATGACCCTCTCCTTTCTCAGTAGTGTCCTTAGCACGAGCCTTCTCCTCAACATCAAGGGACGCTATCAGATTTTCAACTGATATCTCCTGTCTCTTGTGTTTGAGAGCTGTGGCGAAGTTCCTCCATGAAGGGGGCAACTTAGCAATAATGCAACCCGCCACAAACTTGTTGGGTAAGGCACACTTAAGGAGTTCGAGCTCTTTGGCAATGCACTGTATCTCATGAGCTTGTTGAACCACAGGAAGGTCCTTAGTCATCTTAAAATCATGAAAGCTCTCCATGATGTACAGTTCACTGCCAGCATCTGCAGCACCAAACTTGGCGTCCAGTGCGTCCCAGAGCTCTTTCCCGTCTTTTATGTGCATAAACACATCACACAGACGGTCAGCAAGAATGCTCAGAATGCATCCCACAAAGATAGTATTGGCTTCCTCGAACTTTTTCTGATCATCGTCAGACATAGTTCCTTCAGGTTTGCCTTTACTAATTTGGAACACTTTCATCGTGGTCAGCCAAAGCTCAGCTTTGTACTGCCACCTCTTAAAGTGCACACCGGTAAATTTATCCGGCCTCAGTGCATCGGTAAAACCAGCCATTGATAATTCAGGAAATTGCCTACAATTAGGTTTTTGGATTGTTGGATAATTAGGCACAATTTCCATTATTAATTCCAGAATATTAAACATGACAATAGCAGCTACTACCACATGTAACTCGAACATACTAGATGTACTAAACAACAAGATGAACGGAAACAGGCAGTAGCTAAACATGTACTCGCAGAACATGATGAACAGACGAACAGCAGTAGACCGCACGTACCGTTCGCTTGCAGATGTAGTCGTAGCAGTAACGTTGTTGATGACAATGTTGGAGAAGACCGGTCGAAGCAGACGGCGATGAAGACGGCGGTAGGCAGCACCGCCCGACTTGGATGGAAGACGACCCGTGATGAAGAGCTTGAGCAGTCGCGCAGAGCGCTTCCCAAAAACCTAATTCGCCCTCTCACGTACAGGATCGCAAAGGCGAGTGGTTCCGGAGACCTGCTCTCCCGTTCGCCGGTGCACGCCGGCGCTCGGGATGGAGTAGACTACGGAGGCGGCGCAAGCAGCGAGAGGTGGTAAAACCCTAGATCGGTTTCAGGTGTGTACGGCGTGTAGCCAGGCAAGAGTTTATATAGGCGCGGACGCACAGCGGAAAAACCCTAGGCAACGTGGGCCACGCCCACGTCGCACGTCCGAGTCGGTTACAGTAGCCCACGATCCGGGAGCGACCCGAACTGGCTAGCTGTGACGCATCCGTCAAGGACTCGGTCAAACGTTCGGTTTTCCTGTGCAGCAAAAAGATAAGCTCGGCTCCGAGGCTCAATTCCGCAAACCGCGGCGCGCGCGCGTCGTGACGTGTCGTGTCGAGACGAGACGAGACGAGACGAGACGAGCGAGCGAGGAGGAGGAGGAGGAGCGCGCGTGTGGCACTTCTCTTCTCACTCACTTACCAAGTGGTGCAACACCCCACCTTATATGTTGGTCTACATCTCTCCCAACTTCCCATGTGGGACTAAACTTAGCTCCCACCCCTTGCCTTTGTGCAGCCAAAAACTTGGGCTGCATTCCAAATGGGCTTACACACATGGGCTTTGAGATTTCTAGGAATTTCTGAAATCTACTATGGGCTCATATGAAATGGCCCAATATTTCAACAAGATTTTTGGTTAAATGCCATTTTAATCAAGATTAGGTTTGTCAGGCGAGATACGAAAAATATGCATCTGTTAAAATTAGATCCGTCTTTTAATTCAGGATCGGGTCGCTGTTATTGAGCAAGATTAAAAATGCCCCCTTAACATGTTTTTAGGATATAACATGTTTTATGGCTATCCATTATCTTTAATTTTTGCTTACGTCTTCCTCAAATAACTCTTCGGTGAGAAAGTTTTTCCTGGCTCAAAATAAGGTTGTAAATAAATATCCCTAAAAAAGCTTGTAAAAAAGTAACTTTTGGTACCATCCAATTATTTTCAATTTTCATTTTAAAGCCCTACTTGGCCAAAGTGTTGCGTGTCTCCTACCGCTTTGTCGGGTT
Organism: Dactylis glomerata; assembly: GCA_007115705.1. Classification (NCBI taxonomy): domain Eukaryota; kingdom Viridiplantae; phylum Streptophyta; class Magnoliopsida; order Poales; family Poaceae; genus Dactylis; species Dactylis glomerata. Next base: position 1,219,649 of record QXEO01001756.1, read on the forward strand.
GCGCCCTATGTCGTGTCGACTGTGTTTCAGGTTGGCCCCCTTCGCTTGCAGTGGCGTCGGGCACGATGTGCAGCTGGCTATTGTCGTTCCTGGCATTTTTTCCTCTCTTCCTTCTGAAGTATGTAAATATGTTTGTATACAACAGGTCTGGTCCTCCACGTGTCAACCAGTATTCTACGAGGAAAAACCGTGTCATGCAAATTCTCGGCCCTACCAAAAAAATTTCATGTTACGAGCACTGCCCCGTGAATTTTAAAGGGTATCAAAGAGTGTCAAGGAAGAGAGTTTTGGATGGCGAGCTACGGCTGCAACGGCGGGGAGGGTGGGTTGCAACAAGATGGGTGGGAGACTATGGCTAAAGTGAAAGGATGTGATGAGTGGAGATGCTGGCCTTGCAGGTACATCTGTGTGGTGCAGCGGGTAGCGAGAATTTAAATGGTCTTATCATTTAATTTTCACTATTATAATTTTCACTATTACTCGCTTACAATTCATGTCATGTGATTTTCACTATTTCATTTGATTGACATCCGAACTCTCAATCCGTACTGGTTGGTCTCGCATCGCATGCAATAGCGACAATACAAGATACGGTAATCACTTCTCCTCATAAAGATACTATCAAATAGCACAACCACTTTTTATGCATTCTTTTTTAATAATTGTTTGAACAATCTGAGTATTAAATTCTTTTTATTATTATTGCAGAATATGGATCCCAATGTTGATTCAACCACTGATGAGGATTTTGATAACCGGCCTTTAAAAAAACCAAAAAAATTGAATCAATTGTTTTTGATAATCCCTTGCCATCACCTACCATCTCTACATTAGAATCAGGAGATCAGATAAATGAGTTGGCGTTATCTCCGGTTTCTGAAGTTCAGAATGAAGAAACAGAACCTAAATCTAAACATATAATAGAAAATGTCACATATGACTATCTCCCACAAGGTAAAATATTCACTTATTATTTATACTTTTGCAATCTATGATATGTATCTGTTATTCACCCCATACTTGCTTTTTCTAACGTTTTCTGTAGATTATAAATTGACCGAATAGGATGAACTGGCTCATTGTGTTATAGAATACTCTAAGGAAGATGATATATTGGTGCAGATAGATGATATATTGGCCCATCTTTAACTAGCACTAAGTATCACCTAATACTAATTTGATATTTTTAAATTTATGTGGATTGTGTTTAGATGCTCATGTGATAAATTTTAACAACATAATCCACCTTCTTGCTATTTGCTGGATGTTTGTGCACTGTTAGCTCCACCTTCTTGCTATTTGCTGGATGTTTCTGTAGGGGCTTTTTGTATGGCTCCCATACCTTGGAAGTAATTTATTAAGCTTAGTGGGTCTATTCAAGCTTTAGATTGCAATCGGCAATTTTAAGAACTCGGTATAATAGCTTGAATATAAGTAGGCCCTCCACGTTGTGCGTGTTTTTTGTGTGTGTCTTTCTAGGTGTTCTATCTTTGACTCGGAGGTGAGGAAATATCACCATATTAAGGAAGAAGGCATAAGGTGATATTGGTCGAAACAACCAAAAGTGGCACAAAAATACATGTTTGTGAATTACAATAATGTTTTGATCAACATCTCTGTTTGTTTTTCCATGACAACATCATGGGAATTTAAATAGATTTGTGAAAAATTATCAAAAGCCCGTAGCAAAGCACGGGCATTCAACTAGTATGGTCTAAGGAAAGAAGTTCATAGGCATTGAGTTCATTGTTTTCTGAGTTAGATACAAAATAGAACATGCACAAAATTATCCTGCACACTACAGAACTAACTCTTCTGATTTTTGTAATATATCGGAGTACTGGTTATCGATTTTGACAACACTGTATCTTCACCATTGCATTTAGAGCAAGATAGCAATACTACTATGCTATACAGTAGGTTAAAAGCTCAGCCTGAGTGAAAAGTTAGCTACCGTTATTGACTTTTTCTTTATTTTGCATCAGCCTTAAGTAAAGAAAATGAACAATCCAACTAAATAGAGCTGGCGTCAACATTGGTACCTGAAAATGAACTATCCAAAAGATACTTGTTTGCAGTTTCTGCAACATGGGCTGGTGTCTGTTTGTTATCAGTGCTTGCATATTTATATGGCTTAGTTATCTCATAAATTTACTATTACTGCAGTTGCATTACTAAATCTTTCAGAATTAGACCTGGCTGTAAACGATCTTAGTATATCTTTTTTACCATACATTTTCATTTGGTTTGATATTTCATCTGTTGTGGGTTTACAATGGTATCAAGTTCATTAGATGCAGACATCCAGTTCTATTTCTCAACATTGACAGCATCCTTTCCTGCAATCCTGACCCTGTGTGTACTGACTCTATGTGTACCGACCCGGATTGTTTCTATGCATGTTCGAGCGGCTATATTCAGGAGCATGAAATTGCATGTTTGTGCATGAATTGTACAAGGACTTCTATGCCGCTGATGATGCGGATCTAATCATCTGCAAGGGCAGGAAGAGCAATGCTGGGAAGAACACCAACAAGCCCAAGAGGGTGCCCAGCGCCTTCTTCGCCTTCATGTGAGCTCCTCAGACCCCCTTTGCTCTGGTGTGTTTTGTTACTTCCTTTGATTTCTGGGTTGTCGGTCTATTTTTAAATCAATGAAATGAAAATGTCTAAATCTGTTATGCTTCTGCTTGTATGTGTTCGATTTGTCAGGTGTCCACAAGGTGTATATGAATGATGACCCATTTACTGTTCTCTATAACTTCATTAATCATTGTGATGGTTCAGCTAATATTGTTTTATCACATGCTTCTGCTTGTATGTGTTCAATTTTTGTTTTAAAGCACGCTGGATGTTATGAAAATAATGGAAGCCACATGCCGTCTAAAACAATTTATTGCATGTATTGCCTAGAATAAATCTCGTATTTACACCTTTTGTTATATACATGTTTTCATTATTTACTCTGCATAGTCTTATTTCTAATGATTATGGGGTCTGTTGTTTTCATACAAAAAGTGCAGCTGCATAGAATTGCAAGTTTTGATCCATGATTTTTTCTACTAGGCGATGAGATCCCCCAGATAAGTGATGACAGCTCTTCTGAAGTCAATTTGTCCTTTTCGGATTTCTGGGTTTTAGTGGCTGCTTTGAAGGTATCTTCACTGTCACCTCCCTCCGTACTGAACCCATGCTACTTTAGTTTCTATACATACTGATCTTATACAATCTGCTACTTCACTTGTCCTGCTACCTTGTGGTGTGCCCTTCTTGCTGGACTGATGCCTCAGTTTTTGTATTGTTTGAGTGTAAGTTATAAGCAGGAATTTCATGTAAATTATGCACAAGTGCACAACAACATGGTCATTTTGTTGTTTCGTCATTTTGTATTTTCTGTAGCAACTTACATGCAACCCTATGCAACTTAGTATGTAAATAAACTATATCTTCTGACTCCTAACAATTTAAGAGTGAATTGATTTATATTTTCATGTACTGTGATCTAAGCATATTAATTGTTGCATGCTATTTTATTAACTATAGAAGTTTTTCATGAAACCTTTGACTTGAACTGAAATGATACTATTATGCCCCTTCTTCTTACTTAGTTTGATGATTTTCTTGTGTGCTGCAGCGCATCATTGATTCTTACTAACCTTTGTGAAAGAGCAACTTCGTTGATGCTTATTACTGACCCGCACATTTGTTCTTGCAGATCCAAAGGAGCAATGGAGGGAGACTCCTCGACCCTGACCATGATGGCGCCCTGCAATTTGTGCTAGTCATAGCTAGCTTATTTAGTTGTATGATCACTATTTACACACTGTAATAGAGTAATTTTGGTTTATATTTTAAGAAATTTGTTGACTCATTTTGACTTATCATTTAAAAAAATTGGTTGTGCTGTTTCTGTTATGTTTGAATTATTTGTACACTGGACCATTAAAAAGGAGAATGCCCAAAATAGAATTAGAACACAAAAAGGCTGAGGCCCAATAGATAAATGAATGCAAAAAATATGAAGCCCAATAGATAAATGGATGCAAAAAAAATTTGAGGCCCAATAAATAAATGGATGCGAAAAGGCTTATCCAAAAAGGCTGAGACCTAGTAGACAAATGAAATGCAAAAAGGCCGACGCCTAGAAAACAAATGGGCTATAAAAAGGACAAGGCACAAAATAATAAGACAGCAAAAGGACCAAGCCCAAATCAAAAAAGACTAAAAAAGGCTTTCATAAAAAAAGTTGATCACAAAAAGGCCGAGATCCAGAATTAAAAGGCCAAGTTACTGGGTTTGGCCCATCTAGACCAACAAAACTGGACTGGGCTAAATTTGAATTACGACCATTTGGTTTGGTCATAATCCTGTCATGTAAGATTGGGCACGTAGGATCCAACGTGGCCTGGACAAATTGCTAGTGACCAATTTTTTGGTCATAATGCCTATGACCATCTATTTTGGTCATAATCGCTTATGACCAATTAGAAAAATTGGTCATCGTAGACGGTCAGTGACGCTTAATTAACGACCAAGTGTTTTTGGTCACAAAAGGGTCACAAGTTGAACAACAGTGACCATCTAGTAACCAAAGTGAAGGATCGCCAGTCAATACATTTCTTGTAGTGGGAATTGTACCAAAAAAACACACTTCTTATATCGAAACTCGAATTTACGAGTGTTATATGAACGAATATGCGGCCAACACGCACAACCAAACACTTTCAGAAAAGCATAGTCATGAGCCTCATGCAACACAAGTTCTAGCAGAGTTTTCATATTAATCAAGCGTGTAGGAAGCCGATTTATAAAAAAAACAGGCTGTGACAAAAGCATCACTCCAAAAACAAAAGGGAATCGATGCATGAGTAAGCAAAGTAAGACTAGTTTCTATAATGTGATGATGCTTACGTTCAGCTAGACCATTCTGCTAATAAGTATGCGGACAAGACACACAATGTGAGATCCAAGTTTCTAACAGAAAGTATTGAGGTTGTGATATTCACCCTCCCCCCTCCCCAATAATTTTGTGCTTGAAAAAACGCTCAACATGTGCTCTGATACCATGATAAACAGTGAATTGTGGACAAGGGCTCGATGACTTCCGGTGCTGGTATTTATAATAGATTAACATGGGTTACAAGTGAATTACAATTTGATTCCTATATGGACTTGTCCTAATATGATACTATATGGACTTACAGATTCCTAATATAATATGTCAAGAATGACCTGGCCTAACTATGCACAACTAAATTAAGCATTGTTGTGCCAGTTAGTGCTCGTGGGTTGAATCGAGCATTAGAGAAGATTAGCAGTCTAGCAAACAGCCCAGAAGCAAACAAACATACATTCCTCTATTTTTTCTCTCTTTTGGCGGCGGTTTCATTGATCTTTCAGCTCCACGAGAGCAATCGTTGTAGGTGCTAGCGCTTGACTGCTTGAATCAACTGAGGCCTCAATTCTTCTCCCAGATGAATCCGCTGATGACACAGCAAGGTCAAGGTGGTCTGGGGTCAGTTCCTGTGTCAGCGAGTCAGAGTAGCAGCATTGGGGGTCAGGGGGCTGGGCAGCAGCAGAATCAGGTGGTGCAGAATGCTGGTAACAAGATAAAGAGGAAGCAACCATCAGTCAGTGCAGATGCTATTAAGAAGAATCCTGAGAAGGGGATTTCCTTGTCTTCTGGCCCGGTGCTTGATCCTAAATTCAAGGATGTCATATGCTTCAACTGTGGGGAACCTGGTCATTATGTTGGCCTATGTACAAGACTTAAAAGGTGCTTCATGTGTGGAAGGACAGGGCATCATATGGACACTTGCAGCCTTTGGTACCAACCAATGCCAACTGCTCAATATTGGAGGAGTGCTACTCCTAGACTAGGCTTCTTTCACATTGATGTTGAAGGGCCTGCTGCTGTGCAGTGGCTTAACATGGACAATGTTGGGATTGTGGTGGTGAATGAGGGTTCTATTACTGAAAGTGAGCTGGAACAAAATTTCTGTGAGATGTGGAAGGTCAACTGGTTTTGGCAGATTAGACAGATTGCTACTGGGAGGTTCTTGGTTAGGTTTCCACCTAGCAAGAAAATAAAAGAGCTGGTTGACTATCCCTCTGTCAATCTGAAGAAAAAAGGGGTGAATATATCCTTTCTCAATTGGGAAGGGGAGGCTGAGCCTTTCCATGAGGTCTGGGTCAATGTAGAAGGCATCCCTTTCCAATGGCTTACTTGGAAGGTGATTGCACAAGTGGCTTCCACTCTGGGTGTGCTGACAAATGTGGACTGGCCAGTTGTGTTCAAGACATTTTATAAAAGGATCAGGATTCTAGTTGCTGTGAGAGACATTAGCAAAATCCCAACTAGTAAGTTGTATGAAATGGAACATAATTTCTTCTGCCTGAGGTTTGCTGTGGAGAAACCAATGATAGAAGATTTGACTAAAGGTGGTGATGATGATGATGGTAATGGGGACAATGATGGTCCAGAGCAAGAGGGTGAAGAAGAAGACCATTTTAATGAAGAGGATAATGATGCTGGTGATAAAGAAGTTGATGGTGCTACTGGAATGGACACTGACCTGACCACTGCAGGGAATAATGATAGTAACAGGGGAAAATCTGTCATGTTGGGGGAAATGGTGTCGGTTGAGGAATTAGGTAACAAGGAAGCTGATGTTACACCTCAGAGAACTTATGCAGATGTCTTGACCAACCAGAAGAGTCTGTATAAGGAAAGAGAAGCTCATGTTATGAGTAAGTTGGTTGGTGATGTCTTGGCTAGAAGCTCCCAGACTGTCAACCTTGTTGAAAGGACTGTTGATGAAAACATTGGAAGACACTTGCTCCAGAGCTTTGATGAGGAATCTGAGGATGAAGATGCAGTGTTACAGCAACAGCAGCAGCAGCTTGTTCCTGAGCAACAACAAATGCAGAAAGGGGGTTTGAGAGAGAAGAAGGTGTGGGGTCCTGTTATGGCTACCAGGATGAGCAGCAGGATTCAGAGAGATGGGAACTCTGCTATTGAAAAGGCTCAAGAGCTAAAGAAGGCAAAAAAATTAGAAGCTCCCAAAGGTAAGAAAACTTATGGAATTGCTAATTCCTTTGCTGTTCTATCAAATGAGGTGCTATTAGGGAAAGCCCAAAATGCTGGTATAAACCATGGTACTGATTCAAGTGTAATTGATATGCACATTGGTGCTCTTAAAAATGTGGAAGTTGATAGATTAGAAAAATTTCATGATAATAACCCAGACATGTTCTTGCCCAGTGACATTAGTCAAACAGTGGAAGAACTTGTAAACTCCAGCAATGTGGCCAATTATGGCTTACACAATCACTGTGATAGTGCACACAATAGTGTGGATGACAGTAGCTTGGAACCTTGGATGGAGGTTTCTTATTCAAAAAGCTGTAGGAAGAAACTTAAATTTAAAAATGGTAGTTGCTCTAATCTGGAACCCTTGAGGTCTTAATAGACCTGACAAGCTTACCAGAGTGCATGATCTCATTAGAGAGACATTGTGGTGACCCAGCATACCACTGCATGTGTAGTATGCAAGTCGTTGACATAACACCAATGAAACACCGTCTCACTAGTATTACATCCATCAGAGTGGTACAACAGAAACATCGCAGGTCCACGGTATGTCTATAGGATTACAAATTCAGCATACAGAAGATCTTCAGAACCTCCTCAACAGGTAGAGGTTTAGTCCTGGCGATTACAAATGAGAAAGAAACAAAGAAGGCTAAGCTAAACTACAACTGAGGTAGTTGGCTTACTACTCAACTACAGAATACTCCAACTACTAGGTTCTAGGATTAGGAAACTGGTTCCTCTCTAACCCTATTCTAGTTTTTCTTCAAGCTTCACGCAATTGTAGACTCCGCTGATAATCATGACGTTGGAAGAATGCTTCATCTTCATCTTCAATGTCTTGAGGTTGTCTCCTTGAGTTGACTTCAATATAAAGCTTCATAGTCTAGCAAGGGTTTAAGAGATTGGGGTGAGTAACGAGCGTTACCCAGCAAGTTTTTATAGAAAGAAGTTGTGTGATATGCACTAACTAAAGCCATGGACCCAAAAGAGTCGTAGGCCAATGCAAAGTTTTAACAAGGTTTTCTTGAAAGATTGCTTTTACTTATGAAAACTATGCCCAACAGCCAACACAGGGTATTAGTCCCTTGAGAGCACCTTTCCTGCCGCGTTCGCAGCTCCTTCCCGGAACAAGGGGTAACATGTCACATCATTTTACACTCTGCAGAGGTGTGTCCTTCCAAAAGAGATCAAAGCCTTGTTGCTCAACCGGGCGATCGTTCCCGTCCACACTTCCTTGGTGTGGGGCCCAGTCATTGATCCAAGCCAATCACTGCCTTCTCCGCACAACGCATGCCCACCCAATTCACGCAAGCAGGTTGTGCCCCTGATATTCACCCCCAACGATGAAGTACCTAGGCGTCACTTGCGGACCATCATAGACACCAGGGCCGTGAGAACTTAGGTGTCCCACCCATATGCAAGTAGTCCCGCAAGACCTACTGCGACCGGCAGCTGGCTGTCCGTTGACATGCGAACGAGAGAAGATACAGCTGACTTTCCCGTCCCATTCCAAGTCTCTTGGATGACACGGTTTTTATGGCACAAGAATAACTGTGGCATTGGTTGTTAATCCTAGGTTTACTTTCCCGTGCAAGTGGAACCTCCACCACCACAATCTTACCATGGTTCCACCTGCCAGCCTTCCTAGGTTATCACCACTGGTCGATAACCACTAGTCATAATCATTTATGAAAATAAGTTTTCCATCTCTTTTGAAATGTTAGAGTTTGAAGTCATCACTTTGCAAGAAGTTTCAAAACCAGTGCATTCAAAAGATATGAGCAAGATAAACTTGCCTTTTTGACTGCAAGATTATGCAAGCCAAGGTCTTCGGTACGTAAGAAATCCAATTACTGAAATAGCACCATCATCTGGTAAAGACGATGTTAAAAGAACTGCAGCATGATATGCAAATCATATGCTATGCATCGTTCTAAGCGTAACCTAACCCCGATGATTTGCTAATATTGAGTTGTGGTGAATTCTTGTGATGTGTTGCACTTTTAAGTTCAAAGACACACACAAGGTTGTTAAAGGGTTTTAGGTTAACTAACAATTCTTCAAAAGCAGTAGAATAAAGCTTCAAACCAGAGTTATTGCAAAAGATAGGTATAGTAATAGGTGAAGACTTAAAAGTAACACTTTTAAGTGGTATCTTGTTATTAGCAATCAAGTAGTTGGTTATGGACAAGCAAAGCTGAAGTAATTCTTATTTGATAAGAATACCCCGTTAGTATACGGGTTGACAACAATCTTAATACCAAATAGGGTTATATAAGTTCAAACTTAATGGAATAGTTTGTTACTTACTTTCAATGTCTTTAAAAAAATAACATTTGAAGAACATGTTTATTATTGATTAGAAGCACTACACCTAAGGTTTAGTGTTCTAGGGGTTAGCATGATTCTATCATAATTAAAGAGTAGTTATAAGGTGGAGCATAACAGAGAAATAAACTAAGATCCATCTGGTACTTGTAAAAATTGCTTGAATAAGATCAATCAAAGCAGTTGACATTGCTGTTTAGCATGTATAGTTATTTCTAGAGTTAGCACAACATTTTTATCATGCATAGGTAATTGCTTATACCAAGGCATAAGAATTGGGGTGATGTTTATTTGGTATGTCCTTTAAAAGAATTACTTTTAAAGAACAAATACCTTAATGGATATTTTATTACTTAAAGTGATGGTGATTAGGTGATGTCAGGAAGGTAACAGTTTTTGAGTTGTAACAAAGGTGTTGCGAATAGTTAGTTGACTAGGTATACCATATGGAATTAGATCATAAAACTAACCACTCATGGTTGAATTAGGAAGTATGGCTAGATTAGCACACTAAGGTAGTTGTTGATTTTAGTACTAAAAGAAATAGTAGGTGATTAAGTTATATGCACTTCGAGAGAATAACTTTTGAAGCACATGTAATCTAATGGTTGTTAGGTACAAGAATTTATCTAGTTATCCTTCTCCTTCAGGAGCATTGGGGTAACTAAACAAGCATAATTCCATTTAGTGTTAGTTGCTAGAGTTTGTAATTCAATTTCTAATGTTCAACACTTTAATTCAGGCACTTCTTATAAAGGGATATGAGTCTTAAGTAAGAAAGATTCAGTTAGTGGATTATAGTTGAGATTGAAGTCTAAACACAAATTTATCCAACATTAAGGTTTATCCTAAACTCTTATTATTTAAGAAAATAATTTTTAGGATTTAAGTCAAATGTTAGACGTTCTAAAATTGTCCTATAAGTTTTCAAATTCACTTTCAGTGAAACAAACATTGGGGAAACAAGATTAGAGTTAGGAAATAATTATTTTCCAAGTTTATGATGTTTCCCAAATTTTTCTATATTGAATATGTTTTTAGGAAAATCATTTTATGGTTTGAAATCCTAATAGTAAAGTATATGATTTATATTTTTGAAATAATGGAATATTAATTGAAATTAACTTTGTTGAAGTTGTCAAAGTTTTATTTGGTATTTGAAAATTTTGTTTAAATTATTTTAGTTGGATTTAAATTTAAGGTTCAAATACTACTTAATCAAGTTTTTCAATTTGGTTCAAAATTATTTCACATAAACACATCATATTATAATACAAGTAGATAGATTTTGTTTTTCTGAACATTTTGATATATTATTCATATTTTTCTGATTTAATTTGCATTAGATATGATTTTTTTAAGTTATACACATTTTCTGGAATTTGTGATTTAACAGAGATTACGTTTTTGTACCCGCACGAAACCTAGTCAGACACACTGACTGGTGGGTCTAGGGCCACGTCAGCTACCTCGTTGGCGGTTGACTCCGGTCAAATATTTGACTGGGAAAAGGAGACCTCGCCGGCGACACGACGGATCGCCGGCGAGCGGTGGCGCCGCCCAAATATGGCTCCCGGAGATGCGTCGGGGTTACGAATAAATTCTAAACATCAAGGCGCACCCGACGAGCTACTACCAGGACCTTATAACCGACGGAACCATCACCGACGAGCACGTACCGTGGCGGTAAGCTCCGGCGAACTACGAACTCGAGCTATAGGCTGTTATAGGATGCAAGGTAGGACTCAAAAGATGCGTAGGCTCACCGTGGTACTTTTCAGATGGTCGACGGCGTCGATTGCTGACGGAGGCGAGCTCAGTTTCGCCGATTCCGGCGAACTCCACTAACAGGGAACGAGTCGATTCGCTTGACTGGGAGCTCCCCTGCTCGATTCCTTCGGCGTGGGTGATCTTAGATACACGTAGGAGCTCCTCGACAACTCCATGGTCCGAGGGATGGCCTCCAGTGGCGACACCGTGTCGAACTCCGGCGAGTTCGCTCGCAGTGATGTCCAGAACAAAGAGTTATTGGGAGGAGTTGAGATGGTTTGAGAGAGAAGAGAGGCATTAGGGTTCCATAGCGGGTTTCTGAGCAGTTTTTATAGGTCGCGGCAAGGCCGATTCCGACATTCCACCGCCGGCGATGGCTCAGATGCGGCGGCAGTGCGGTTACATGTTTCGGGCACGAATCACCGAACTCCGACTGGCAGTGGACGAGGTGTGGATGAGGACTACGATGTGGCGGTCAGTGGTGCGTGGCGGCGGTCAGCAATGGCGGCGGTCAGCAATGGCGGCGTCGACGTGGAGTCCGTGGCCGTCGCGTTGTCGAGCGCAGGGAGGAAGACGAAGCCTTCGTCCGCCGTTTCGAAAAAAATATAATCGAAAAGGTAAGTTGTATCGGGTCCTGGTGGGGTGGTTCTTGGGCCGAGTTGGAATGCTTCGGTCCAGGTAAGTTCTTTCCTTTTTTTTTCTTCTACTCTCTTTCTTTTTCATTTTCTGTTTTGCTATTTCTTGTTGTTTTAAATTCTAGTTTGAATTCCACTCTGTTTTGCAGGTTTTGAACTAGCTATTTGTTTGCAGTATTTTGAGTTTGAAATTTCTTAACAAATATGGATATGACACTACTAATCTATCACATAATATTAGATAAATTTTATATGTGCACTTGCACATAAGATATTAAACACACATTGGGATTTTATTGTGAATCTTGATGGGATATTTCCAATTTAGCTTTTATGGAATATTTGAAATACTTTGCTAGGTTTTTGAATTCAAGAATTATTGTAAAATACAACTAGCACCTTACTGAAAGGACACAGATGTCGCCTAGAGGGGGGGTGAATAGGCGATATCAAATTTTACGAATGGCTTGAACAAAAGCGGAATTAAACTAGTGTTTATTTTGTCAAGCACATAAAACCTAAATAAACTAGGCTCACCTATGTGCACTAACAACTTATGCTAAGCAATACAAGTAACAAGGTGATAGCAAGATATATGACTTCAAGCACGAAGGCTATCACAATGTAAAGTGCATAAGTAAAGAGCTCGGGTATAGAAATAACCGAGGCACGCGGAGACGATGATGTATTCCCGAGTTCCTCCCTTGAAAGGGAGTACGTCTCGTTGGAGGGGTGTGGTATCGCCACAAAGGCCTAACCAACGCCACAAAGGCCTCACCCTATTCTCCGGTGAGAGCTTGCGCCACAAAGGCCTAGCTCACTCTTCCACTAAGGGGTTCCTCAAGGCGGAACCGGGCCTTTACACAAAGCTTGGGGCACGCATCCACAACTTAATTGGAGGCTCCCAAGAATAGCCACAAAGGCACCACAAAGCCACAAAGCCGTCTAGGGTTCCAAGAACCCAAGAGTAATAAGCTCACAAACTTTCACTTACTCAAATCTCCGGGGAGAACTCAAACCGATGCAACTTATGCAATGGCAAGAGCACACAAGGTGCTCAAATCCTTCTCACTCAAATCCTACCAAAGCAACTAATGCTATGGAGAGATATGAGAGGAAGAACAAAGGAAATCCACAAAGAACTCCAAGATCTAAATCCACAAGAGGTTCCCCTCACTAAGAGAAGATTTTGATTGGTGGAAAGATAGATCTAGATCTCCTCTCTCTTTTCCCTCAAAAAGATGCAAGAACTATGGGAGGAATAGAGAGGGAGAGCAAGCTACTCAAGGTCAACAATGGAGGAGAGAGAGAGGGAGTAGCTAACAGCCCAAGGAAGAAGAAGGGGGGCCTTTTATAGCCCCCCCTCGAAATATGGCCGTTGCAGGATTTTAGGGGCGGATTATCCGGCCAAAATATGGCCGGAATATCCGTCTGGCCGGATTATCCGGCCCCCAGGCCGGATTATCCGCCCCCTATACTGGGTGACGCCGACTCAGGTCCTTAGCAGAAATTCCGAAACGAAATTTTCGCCCCAGGCCGGATAATCCGCCCCTCCCTGGCCGGAATATCCGCCCCCCTTACTGGGTGACGCCGAGCAGAAATTGCAATACGAAAACGGTGATAACTTTTTCATCCGGACTCCGTTTTCGATGATCTTGGGCTCGTTGGAATCACCATAACGAGCTCTACAACTTCATCCATAGAAACATCATAGTCCAACAAGGGAGTATAAAACCAAATGATGAAAGGTTTGACCTCTCTTTGAAGGCAAACCGGAAAAACCTCCAAACATCAAAAACGCAATAAGAGCTTCATGCGAAATCCGTTTTTGATGAGCTAGAGCTTGTCATGGAAATAACCACAAGCTCTAGAACCTCACATGGATAAAACTCAAATAAGAACCAAGAAAGATGATGCCAAGTATGCAAAGGTTTGAGCTCTCTCCGAACGATACAATTAAGTTACTCACTCGAGAGCCCCTCTTGATAGTACGGCTACCGATCCTATAACCCGGTCTCACAACAAACACCATGAGACCGGTAAGAAAGAAACCCTAACACTATCATACCTTTGCCTTGAGCATTCCACTTGAGGTGGATAAAGACGATCTTGATCTTCTCAAGTTGGACCACCTTTCTTGATTGAGCTTGCTTGGTGAAGTCTTGCAGATTGCTCCCCCATACTCTACTATGGAACAGACTCTCTTTAAGCATATCTTCACATATCCATGATCACAATATAGATGGCAAGCTTCAAGCATATGTTCTCTTCTAGTTGCTCATCTTGAACTTGCGCTTTGACTTGATCAATCCTCGAATCAAATCTTCTTTCTCCATAATGATGGTGTCTTGAGGATACACATGAGAGCTCACTCAATCTTATTCTTCAAGACACACTTAACATAAGCTCAACTCCCTTAAGACCAATCTTTGGATCACTCCTTGAATAACACCTTGGTCAACACATAATCTTCTTCTTACAACCTTGACTCCAACAAATGGTTCAAGCATTGTCTATGGACAAGTCCTACACATATAACTCAATGCAACCATTAGTCCATAGGGATTGTCATTAATTACCAAAACCACACATGGGGCTCGATATGATCTTTCACTTACTAGTTCATTTTATTGTTTTCAAAGGATTCTTATATGGCATTGACACATGTAAGTCTTGAATATGAGTCTTAATGTGCATATATTTTAACTACCACACATTTGAAGCTTTAGTTATACTTCCTAGATTTGAATGAATTATTGCAGTGCTTATGTAGAACCAATAACTTGTACTAGTATGAAAGGACATGATTTTATGCTTAACACTACTATGCCACTCAATGTCATGGAATTGTTATATGGAGTTATACCAATGGCATTAATTATTTTCTAAATACTTAACTTGAAACTATAAACTACCCCTCTTTTACAATGAAGATCTCTTTATCTGAGGTCCACATACATGATAAGAGGTCAGTGGTTTAGTGGGTAATGAACTGGACTCCTATTAGCAGGGTTGTTACTAAGAAACAATTGTTTGGTTGAAAGTATATCAAGTTTGTATGGTTTGCTTATGATCACATAGAGATACATAAGTTGGAATGATACTTGGGTATGTATACCCAAGTAAATGGATAAAAGGTTATGAAATTGAATAGAATGCTATTACACTCATCAAGGAAATAGTGTTCCCTCTAAGATGTGATCAATGCAACAAAGGCTCTATAGACTAAACAAGTTTCTAGGTCAAGGCTTAGGATCTGCTCAATCTATATCCAGATGATTCACTTAGTGGAAACTTGTGCATAGATCAAGGTTTCTCATATATCTTTAACAAGATGGGTATCTCCTATGTGAGTTGAGTTTAAGTTGGACTCCTACTCCACAATTGGTCTTAGGATGATATCTGCTTATCAGACAAGGTTTCATACTAACCTAATTATCTTCATCAGCAAGCATGATCATGTACTTGACATGGTCATACTATTTCCTTCATCAACTCCCATAGTAAATCCATTTTATTTCCTTCATCAACTCCCTCTACCAAGGATTTATTCTTGGTTGTTCCAACCTTCTGATATTAAAGATATAATCTCCCCATTGTGTGGTTCATATAGGATCTACTCCACTTCATAACTTCATAGGTCTAAGTATTGGTCACTTCCTAGGGATGGTTCTATTCTAGACTAGAAGTAGGGTTTAAGATGTGATCACCCTTTATATCAAATGACTTATACTAACTAGAATTTGAGTAATGTCTCAAGTCTCCTAGTTGGCCTTTATAGGAATGGCTCTAATGTTCTTAAGTTATCTCACCTAGAGTTAAGGTAAATCATATACTCAAACTGACATGAGTTAACCTCTCCACTTCTCTTATTTGGACTCACTAAATTAGGACATAAGAATGTAGAATAGATCATGGTTCAAGAATAGAACTTGTGTAGACTTCTTTGGCATGAAAGAAGTAGGTTTAAAGAATACCATGATCATCTTGGTGTGAATAAATATTTGGTTCTAAAATGGTGTGTCAAGCATTTTAGTTTTACCACACTTAACTCTCTTTTAGTTGTTGAGACTATCACTACCCAAAACAAGGTTTTAGCAAAGGTCATCTTGAAGTTTATCGCGCTCTAGTTGATGAGCTACTTCAATTCCATCAACTCAAGTGAAACTCCAATCACTTTGATATGATTAATTTAAATGCGCAAAAATTACCCGGATTTTCTATGCATGAAATGCAATGCACACATCTGTTGTCTCTATTTTATGACCTCTAATCCTAGGATATTACAGACATGCCCTGATATTATAAGTTTTTCTGAATCTAAGAAAAAGGATTTCTCTGTGATTCAGCTAAAACAGTTAGACCCATATGAAAATTTCACTTGGAATTGGCTTCCTGCTAAAGATACTGCTGGGGGTATTTTAGTAGGAATCAATAGTGACATGTTTGAAGTGGTGAGGTGTGATACTTTTGAGTATACGGTTTCAACCTTATTAAAGGTTAAAAAAAGTGATGTGATTTGGAGATTTATCTCTATTTATGGTTTTGCTTATGAAGAACACAAATTAGATTTTATAAATGAACTTCATAATGTTTTTGCAAGCTGGAATGGGCCTACTTTAGTAGGAGGAGATTTCAATTTAATTAGGGAAAGTTGTGAAAAGAACACTAGCAATATTAATCAGAGGTGGGCTGATTTGTTTAATGATTGGGTTAATAAATTTGCCTTAATGGAAGTAAAAAATTCCAGTAGGAAATTTACCTAGGGGAATAATTAGGATAACCTGATTATGACTCTCCTGGACAGGGTTTTTATAACCACTTGTTGGGATAAATTGTACCCTGCTAGTATTGTGAAAGTCAAACCTGGATTGGGGAGTGATCATGCCCCTTTGATTGTTGATACTGGGGCTATTAAGATTCCCCCATAAAGCAATTTCGTTTTGAGAAATGGTGGCTGGGGTTGAAGGGTTTGATCAAGTGGTTAGCAGTAGCTGGCTTGCTCCTTGTAACCTTCGAAAAGCTATCGATAGATGGCAGTTTAAAATTAGGAATTTAAGGGAAAAGCTGAAAGGTTGGTGTATTAACATTGAGTCGGCTCAGAATAAGCTGAAACAGAGTTTGGTTGCTGAATATGATTTACTTGATGTGTTTTCTGAGTCTCAATGGCTTTCTCCAGTTTCTAAGATGAGGATGAAAACAATTTCTCATGATCTTAATGATATTTGGAAAAAGGAAGAGATTAGAATTAGACAAAGATCTAGAGAGAAAGAAATTTTAGAGGGTGATCGTAATACTTCTTATTTCCATTCTGTAGCTAACCAAAGGAGGAGAAAGAAGCAGATTGATCAGCTGGAAGGCCCTGATGGAATGGTGGAGGATAACAAAGGTATGATGAAAATTGATGTAGATTACTACAAATCCTTGTTTGGTTTTGAAGAAAAGTTAAATATTAATCTAGCAAATGATTTTTGGAATATGGAAGACTTAGTTTCTGAAGAGCAGAATAGATTTTTGGATGCTGAATTTTCTAAAAAAGAGATCAGGGATGCTGTGTTTGGCTCTTATGCTGAGGGGGCTCCTGGTCCTGATGGCTTTTCTTTTCTTTTTTATCAACACTTCTGGGAGCTTATTAAAGATGATTTTATGGCTATGGTTGTTGATTGGAATAAAGGCAATCTAGATCTTTTTAGGTTGAATTTTTCCTTGTTGACTCTTATTCCAAAAGAGGCTGATGCTGTAACTATACAGAAATTCAGGCCTATAGCTTTGACAAATTGCAGTTTCAATTTTTTTCTAAATGTGCAACCAATAGGTTCTGTGTGTGACAGTCTAATCTCTCTGAATCAAACAACTTTTTTAAAAGGGAGATTTATCTTGGAAAGTGTGGTGGCAGCGCATGAAATTATTCATGAGGTTGCTCATAGTGATCAGGCGGGTTTTGTTTTCAAACTTGATTATGAAAAGGCTTATGATAGAGTGAATAGAGGGTTCTTGATTAAAATGATGTCTGATAGAGGCTTTATCCAAAGATGGATTTCTATAATTAAAACCTTACTGGATAATGGTTCAGTTGGGGTAAGATTAAATGATGAAAATAGTGATTTCTTTCTTACTGGGCGTGGGGTAAGACAGGGTGACCCCATTTCACCTATTTTATTCAATTTAGCGGCTGATGTTTTTACAAAAATGCTTATTAAAGCTGCAATGCATAACCAGATTACTGGTTTGATGCATGGGATGATTCCAACTGGTATTGTCAGTATGCAGTATGCTGATGACACCTTGCCATTTTTAAAGAATAACCTATATAATGTGGTTAATTTGAAATGGATTTTATCCTGCTTTGAACAAATGTCTGGGATGAGAATAAATTTTCACAAGTGTGATTTGATAGCTATTAATGTTGAGGAAGAAGAGGCGCAAACTATTGCCCAATCCTTATGCTGTAGGTTGGGGAAATTCCCTATGAAATCTTTAGGGGTTCCACTTCATTACAAAAAGCTTAGGAAAGAGGATCCCCAGCCAGTCATTGACAAAATTCTTTAAAAAGCCGGTGGTTGGAGAGGCAGATTATTAAATCATGCGGCAAAACTAGAGCTGGTCAGGAGTGTACTGGCTAGTATTCTTTTGTACTTGCTTAGTGTCATTAAATTCCCTAAATGGGCTTTAGCCTTGATTAACTCTTAAATGGCTCATTGTCTTTGGGATAACTATGAGGGGCATCATAAGTATCATTTGGCTAACTGGGGTTTAGTTGCTCAAAACAAGGATTATGGTGGCTTGTGTGTTCCTGATCTAGCTAAACTAAATATGTGTCTGTTGGCCTCTTGGATCAAAAGATACCAATTGGATAATGACAAAATTTGGAAACAAATTATTAACTACAAGTAGAGAGTGGATGAACCAAATATCTTCTGTTGCCCTTCTGGTGGTGCCTCTCCTTTTTGGAAAGGTGTCATGTGGGCAGCAAAAGCTGCGCGTATGGGTTTTCAGTGGTAGGTAGAAAATGGGAAGAAAATTAAATTTTGGGAGGGCCAATGGTTTGGTACCTCCAGCCTTGATATTCAATATTAGGATGTTTATGTCCTGGCCAATGAGCAAAACATTAGTATTGCTGATGCCTGGGATGGTACATAACTCAAAATCAGTTTTAGAAGGTGCTTTGATCATGGCCTGATGATTAAGTGGTTTGAAATAGTGCAAATTGCCCAAACTTTATCTTTGAATAATGAACAAGACACTTTGATTTGGAAGTTTGAAGCCAATGGGCTTTTCAGTGTTAAATCTATGTATGCTATCATTAATTTTCGTGGGGTTTTGCCGGTTAATGTATATTCTGTTTGGAAAATTAAGGTTCCTCCTAAGATTCATTTCTTTTTGTGGCTGATTGCTCATAACAAATTGCTCACTAGAGACAATCTTGGTAAGAGACAGAATGTTGATGATTTAACCCGTTTATTTTGCAATGAGGAGGAAACTTGTAGTCACTTGTTTTGTGATTGTGTAGTTTTCTCTGCTGCTTGGAGTGAATTGAAAAGAATCATCAATATTTCAGTAGACCTGCATCACCTTAGTGATATAACAAACTTATAAAATAATGATAAAAAAAATTAAGATTACAAACATGATTCTTGCTGCCCTTTTAAGGGTTATTTGGCTTATGAGAAACGATATGTGTTTCAATCGGACTAATTGGTCTGGGATGCAGAATCTGTGGAGGAAATTGGCCTTTTTGCTTGCTCAGTGGGGAGTTCTGCTTCACGAGGAAGAAAAAGGAAAGCTTCAGATGGTGACTATGCAATTGGAGGCTTTGGCTCGTGCCCCGCCAATGCTATTGTGGCCGGAGCCTAGGTGAAGCCGGAGAAGATCTTGAAGACCCACCACGAGCTGTTGGCAATGAACGTGGGATCGGCGGGATCAGGGCACATGAAGATCTCAGCTCCTGACCTGGCAAGGACTCTAAAGGCGAATGATCTAGAGCTGGTTGGAGATGGGGAATGCTTCAAGGTGGTGCAGAGGACCTGATTTGCGCGGTCTGGGTGTCTTTCCCCCTGTGCGGGTAGTCTGAACTATATGCTGCGATATTTCTCTTTGTTATATTTTGCTGGTCTGTAATCTGAGTAGTTAACTAGGTGCTAAACTTCTGCTGCACCTCGTGTGCTGTAAAATGTTGTAAAACTGTGTGTGGTTTCAGCAATGGAACCGGGGCGAGGCCCTCTAGTTTTTTTTAAAAAAACACTGAGTCATGAGTGTGGCGGGCGCGTGAGCAAGTTGTACATTTCGTTGTTTCAAGGAAAGAAAAGAGAAACAAGCTCAGTGTAAGCAACCATTTCTCAGCAACAACATAAGAGTACAGAGGTGGCCAAACATATAATTGACTGTGACTCGGATCAGTTATCTAGCTCCGAAGTGCGGTGCGCAATGGAGAAGACTATCATCTTGGTCGAAGAGTAAGGCAGTTGAGTTCACGACTGTGTATTGTGCTTTATCTCCGAAAAAGGAACAAATCACAAGCCCGGAGTGTCGAAATACACATTTCTTGTTTGCTACTACATACAACAATGTACAGGCACAGAATATACAAAGCAATCTCTCTCCACACACGTTACAAGTTGGAGCAATTTACAGGGAAAGAAAACGAACTGAAGGAATCAATCAGCGCGCCACCGGACCATCGGCGAAGCAATCGGAGAGGTAGCACGAGGACGGGACGAGCCACGTCTTGACGACACGGTTCCTGGCGCCCTTGCCGAACTCCCACGCCGCGCCGGTGGCCTCTCGCTTGCTCAGGTCGTACTCGACCACCTTCCACGGCGACCACAGGTACACCACCGCGTCCTTCTCCGGGTGCATCGCCACGAACCTGACCTCGCCGCCGCCGCCGCCCTCCACGACGTCTCCGACTCTCACGGCGTGCTTCAGGCGCCAGTGCTCGCCGTCCTCGAGCGCCCAGACCTTGAGGAGCTCGCCGTTGCTGCAGATATAGTGCAGCCGGCCACCGGAGTGCGCGACGCGGCCTTCGCCGTCCGCCGGCTCGGGCAGCGCGATGACCGTGCACGCGAGCCCGGCGGCGAGGTCCATGCGGACGACGCAGTCCGGGTCGGAGGCGAGGAGGTACACGGCGCCGTCGTGGCAGTGCGTGGAGGCGCCGGAGAGGGAGCCCGCGGGCACGCCGCCGAACTCCACCTCGCGCGCAGTCCACGCCCGCGCCTCCGACGAGAAAACCTCCACGGCCGCGCCGCGCTCGCGCCACTCGGTGAAGTTGACCACGTGGTAGCGCCCCGGGGAGCTTCTGCCGAACGGGTCGAAGGCCAGCATGGACAGGCTGGCATCCTTGGCCGGCCTCGGGAGCGCCGCCCAGCTCCTCGTCACCGGGCTCACGACGTAGAACTGCGGCGTGCCGGGGTCGCGGCACAGGAGCAGGCCGTTGCACCCGTCGCAGACGACGGCGCGCGCGTGCGGCGGGAAGAACCCGAGGTCGCGGCCCTCGAGCCGGCGGCCCTCCCCGGCGCACGCGTACACGGGCCTGCTTCCGGTGCTGTCGCCAAAGGGGTCGTCGTCGTCGTCGGGGTCGGGGAAGCAGATCATGGACATGTGCAGGGGGAGCCGGCGGCGCAGGTACCCGTCGGAGATGGCGGCGCACCAGTTCTTGGAGACGCCCCTGGAGCGCGCCACGGAGTCCAGTGGGAGACGCACGATGATCTCGGCGAGCAGGTCGTCGCCCAGGTCGATCTCTTCCGGGAGGAAGCTCTTGACCGTGCCACTGGTGTCGCTGTCGACGGAGGAGCTCTTCAGGATTGCCATACTTGGCAGTTACGGGCCGAGTCTGAGAAAATGGAGTGTGTGGAGCAGAGGTTGTAGTGTCGTACGACAGTTTCAGAAGAAGATGACGACGCAGTGGAATGGTATGATGATGTGATGCTACATATACACACGGGGATGGCCTATAAATAGAAGATATCTGCTGCTGTTCGTTACACGTATCAATCTGTCTTTACAGTATTGTAGCTAGAATCTTCTTCTTTTGAAACAAATATTGTAGCTAGCTAGAATCATTCTGTCCTGCATACGCGATAGATACCTTCAGGGCCTTCAGACTACCTGGTCGGCAAGAGTCTTCTACCGTGTGCGCCGACGTGTATCTGGCAGCCCAAGTCGACAACGGAAAAGAACTCGCCCGAGCGGCCGAGCGTGTGCGGATGACATCGGAGTTCAGGACTTGGTGACACGTACAGCACAGGTAGCCGACTGAACCTGGCGAAGTGATCCGTTCCAGTTTCTCTCGTGGACACGACACACGAGCCGCCCGCAATCCGAGCAACTGTTTCCGGGTGAGCGGCGGTGGCAGTGGCACCGCCGTCCCGTCCCCCAGTTGCCAACCGGTGGCGGCCGGCCGGCCGGTGGAAAACTAATCGACACCGCACCGCGTCGCGTCGCGCTGGGCTGCACATGCTCGTGCTTTGCTGTGCTGGCTCCGAGCGATCGCTATGCTTCTCTTGCATATTTTTCATGTTGGCCGAGCTTTTGGATAAACTCGACCACCCATTGGTAAAGTTAATAAATAGAGAAAAAAAAGACTTTTTTTGGAACACTTTAATTTTGAGAAAGTTGAACAAATCTAGAGAGAGGAAAGAATAAATAAAATGTTTAGATGCTTCGAGTAAGTAAAAATGGAGTTTCCCTTGGCGCGTTGTCGGAGCAATTTCAGGAAAGTTGAGAAGTCTCTTAGTAAGATTTCACTGTGGAACAAAAGAAGGAAGAGGGGCGTAGCGAAGAAAGTTTCAACAGTTCCTTGATTATCGTTGTCCGTTCAATGGATCTTCTTGCAGCGTGGTACTCCATGTATCATAGGTTGGCGGTAATTGTTGGGTTGGAGGTTGTCTTTTTTAGTTGTTATTGTCGTGTGGTTTTATTGTAATGATTTTTGTGCCTGTTTTTCCGTTAATTAACTGGGAAATTCTCTTCTTCTTAATAAATAGATTGAGGCAAAGTTTTTATCCCCTTTTTCAAAATAAATAAATAACCACCGTGTCTTGAAGTTTTATATAAAAAATGGTTCCAGATAGAAATTGTAAAAGGCCCTGATCCATAAATATTTTGCGTTAAATCTCAAAATCAACTGCAAAACCCACATATATGCAGTTTGGAGGAGCTAGGTTTTTGCATTGCCGCATAGTGCCCTAGCAAATGGCGGGAGAGACATTTCAGCTCCACTTCTCCTTCCCGCACCGCCACCACCATCGATCTATTCGCAGTAACGTTGTTTTCCCTTTCCATCGTTGGCATGTGGCTCACATACCCGCCGCTCGTAGGTTCTGAGGTCGTGTTGCTCCAATTTGACCCTCCCGTTAGGCGGCTTTGTGCCACAACCAGTCTGGTACATGCCGTCGCCTCCTCCCTTAACGCCACAACCGATATGGTACACGTTGCCGCCTCGTGCCTCTCGTCACATCACGGCTGGTCTTACGCGCTGCCGCCTACCACCGAACACAATGAGATCACAGGAAAATTTGACAAGTACTCTGAAACCCTATTCAACCTGAAATATGACTAAATTTTTAGCTTCCGATTTCGATTTTCGTTGGTAGCTTGGATTTATTTAATATTGTGGAGATGTTGAATGAGGACAAGGCGAACATCGTGGAACGGAAAATCCATTTGGTCTTGACGATGAAACAATTCAAGATCGATAAACTAGAGAAGCAGATCATGTTGGCGATTCTGAGTGGAACGGACGATGTGGCGAGAGAGTACTAGGAGGTTGCAAGATCTGTGATACTGCAAAGATCAGGGAACCAACAAAAAGAGTCCACAACTTCGACGAGCGATGGGACTTCCTTGGTGATTTCCCTAGCTATTTGCGAGCGGATTTCTAGCTGATTTTGGTATCTGGCAGAGTTAGTTTCTAGTTCATTTTGGTAATTGTTGATTCGTCAGAGTGAGTTTCTAGTTTTTTTTAACCGCGATAACCCCCAGGGGGCTTGAATTTCCATTAAGAAACGGAAACCAGAGCTACAGAAGTTCAGCAAAATAAATGAGTCTTTTTGCAGAGTCTAGTTCTATGCAGGGAATAAAAACGCCGCCTAATGCTAGTGTGACTAGGGCTAAGAGGTTTTGAACAATAACAACACGACAAAGTTTCAGTCAAAAGCCAAAAGAACTCGCCCAGATTCAGATATCCCGGAGTGAGTTTCTAGTTATTTATGTATCTGTTGGTTCAGTTATATATTTGATTATCCAATCTACGGTATGAAAGGGAGAAATACGCTTGAACAGTACAGATCCGTATCGTAAAACCTGTTTTTACGATATGGTTATGCGAAATCTGCTCTACACCGACAAAATTGAAACCGCATAATAGGTTTGCCTTTACCGCAAACACATTTTTGCGGTACCGCAAAAGTAGAAAATGCTCTTATATAGTACGTGCGAGATGCGAAAATGCATTTGGAGCCCGGCCCCCTGGACTCCTTTATTTTAAAATTATGAAAAATGGCATTTTGAACTTCTAATATTTTTAAAAAATATGAACATATAGCTAATGATGTATACTTCATAGATTCTAGATCTAGATCAATGCAGTATTATGGGCTACACAAAAAATATATAATCCAACAAGGTTTAAAGGTGCACTATTCATAGATCTAGATCAATAGTTATATGTACATCTTTTTTAAAAAAAATAAACTATAAAAATACATTTTATTAATATTTAAAATAAAAGACTACAGTGAGCCTTGGAGCCAAATTGACGATCCTATTTTTGTCGTCACGTTCTTTCCTTCTGTTTTTTTAAATCAACATATTATTCTTAGACGGACTTACAGGACGGCGCCGTATAAAAATGCTTTCATGCGGCGACCGTAACACTGCAAAACAGTGCACGCAGGGAATAGCCCACTATGTTAGGCTGGTACCAATGCATCACCCCACTATAGCCTCGCCACGTCAGCTTTTACCCTCACTCTCACCCCACTCTCACTCCACGGTGCCAGTGCACGGGCTATAGTGCCAGCTCTCACTTCTCTCTCCTCCACATCAGCTTTTCTCTCTCCTCTCTTTTACAACATTTAAAATAATGCAAGAAAATTATTTTATTCAACTGGCCTCCCGCCCCTCTCCCGCCTCCCTCCCGCCCCTCTCCCGCCTCCCTCCCGCCCCTCTCTCGCCTCCCTCTCGCCCCTCTCCCGCCTCCCTCTCGTCTCGCCCCGCCTATCGCCCCACCGCGCTAGCGCGTCGCCCCGCTCCCGCCCCCCTCTCGCCCGCTCCCGCCCCGCCAGCGCGGGCGACGGCCGAGCGGTACCGCCCGCTCCCGCCGGGCGACGGAGCCGGCGCCCGCCGCTGCCCTCCCGCCCCGCTCTCGCCTGCCTCTCGCCCCGGTGCGGGCGATATCGCCCCGCCTATCGCCCGCGTTGGCACCAGCCTTAGTGCACTGCTAAATTTGTCGATGTCCACGCTTCATATATATATGTGCGTTTGTCGTAACCACAATTCTCAGCCACATGTTTGGCACTGTTGGCGCGACGGTAAATTTTTAGCCCACTCACGTTTCTTATCCCACTACAAAAAAATGTAATACAAATATACTAGGATAAGTATTCCTTTATCACAGAGCATATCTTTGTGTACATTTCAGCTCACAAAAAATAGTATTCCTAATTGTCAGTTAATTAAGTTTCGTTGCCAGATTTTTGATTATCAGATATAGTCTAGTTGTCAGATTACTGACATGTACCTAAGTTGTTATTTTAACCAACATAATACAACTTATATACTATAAAATATATATCACTAAAAAGTTCAAACATTGTACTTTCTAATGGTATAATTTTTATCTTATAAAATTTAAATTATATTTGTCAAAATGACGACTTAGATATACGTGTAAGCCTTATGAACTGGGACGGAGAAAGTACTACTACCCGGCTCTGTTCGACGACTATCAGATTAAATATGCATTAATTACCCGGCTAATTATGCCCAGTTGTCAGTTTTATTCTTGCCATATCAATCTGATACCGTACTAATTGCCAGATTGATGAAGGCTAATTACTTGATTAATTAAGCCTAATTGCCATCCTAACACGCATTCTCTCTCCACCCATGTCGTCCCCAACCCCACGATTTTATCCATGAGCTCCGACCTCCATGGGAGAGGCAAGATACTTTGCTACCTCTACTGGCCGGCGAGCTCTACCTCCAGCATCGTCGAGCTCCGTCATCTCACCCAACTCCCCCGCCACTGAACTCTTCTACACCGCCGCACCTAATTCATTGCAAAGTCCGGATGAAGCTTTACTAGGATTCAGGTGTTGCCGCTGTGTGCATCCCCGGTACGCCCTCGCGAGGCCGCGGCCTCCCTGCCGGCGTGCTCGCCCGGCCGCATCTCCCCTGCCGGCGTGCTCGCGCGGCCGCATGCTCCCCGCCAGCGTGCTCGTGCGGCCGCGACCTGCCCGCCTCATGCTCGCATGGCGGCAGCCTCCCCCCGTTGCATGCTCTGGTGGCTCCCTCCTCCTTTCGCGCCTCTCCGGCGACCAGCGGAGCTCCTCAAACATCCGAACGCGGTGTTCCTTCCATGGAGAGTGGATAAGGCTGTTGGAGCCTGGACGGCACGCGCGATTGACGCGCCGCACGAAAGAGTGCGTCGTGCGCGCGCTATAGGATGTCGTCATCCGAATCTTAAGGCAGCCTCCGCACGGGAGATGGGCGCGTGCGGCGCCTATGGGTATAATTTCCCATTATTCTTTCCTTCTCAGAACAACTTAAATCCTGCAATCAACCGCATATCGCATGAGGGGCGGACCCAGGTTATGTGGGGTCTAGGCCCCCACTCATTTTTGTATTTTTACACTATATAGGCTATATTTTGATTAGTTGATCCCTAGTCAGTCTAGAAATAAGGTCCCACTCATTTAGGCCCCACTTAGTTTTTAGACTGGATCCACCACTGATCGCATATGGTTTGGCCGGTGTGGCAAACTGGCAATGATCATGGAGTTGGCGGTGGCAATACGTGCACGTCAACCTAAACAGCATGCTGGGACGCATCAGCATACTATGAGCTAATCGGAAGCGTAATTGCTTAAACAAATCCATGCTTTACGTCAGCATCTTGCCTACGCTGGCATGATTAGAACTTAAGCGGCAAGCAAAGTATCTTCGAACCGAGACTAAGAAAACGACCATGACCTGGACAATGGCGTGTTGCAGCCCAGACACGGAGCCGCAGTACATCCGAAACGGACAAACCCTGGATTTTCTACGGTGAAATTGGTTCACTCTAGCCACCTTGCTGATTTTTTTTGACACGGTCTTTTGCTCGGCCACTTGGACTTGGATGAGTGAGCGTTTTCTGGAGCGGATAAGTCAGGAGTTGACAATGAGCTAACATGAGATTCTGACGGTTGCCATTCACACTCGTTTACAAAATCCAGCGGCAGACAATTCATTCCAGTGGCGGAGCCAGGATTTGAATTGAGCCGGGTTGAATAAATAAGCTCTAAAAAATTTTGGGCAAAAAATCACATGTAATCAATAAAAAATGGTCCAAACGAATGCATTTGTCACATTTCACCGAGTAGAAGTACAAACTGACTAAAAAACAAAAACTAGATACAAAAGTGCTACATTTTGAGGAGATATTATCATACCATTAAGTTGATTCCATGCTGGGGAGTCGAAATCCACGAGGAAGATGTCCTCTACGGTTACTGTAGGCATGAAAACGAAGCATAATCTTCTTGTCATCAATTTGTGCAAATATCTCTTTCTCAAAGTATCACAAGCTATGAATTCAGGAGTTCTCTTCATGACATCAACATATATGTTTAGTTCATCAACCAAAAGACAGCAATCATGTGAAGAGAAATCAGCAGAGTATATGGTAGCAAGCTCAACTAGCATATCATTGTCAAAGCTGTTGAATGAGTCTCTAGGATCAAGGCATGAAGTGCACAAATATGTATCAAAACTCAAGATAAATGGGGGAAATTCAACCTCTATGTGTGCCCTCTTGCGTGCTTCTTCTTCTGCTGCCTCAGTGGCCTCCCCTTCTTCAATCCAGGCAGCCAAGTCAGTCTCGTCGGCGGAGTCCATCGAAGGCGGCCGCCGGGCCGAGCAGAGCAGAGGGAAGCGCGGTGCTGCAGCACCGCTGCGCCGGGGCAGCTAGCGGGGCGAGCTGCGGGGGGCGAGCTACGGGGGCGAGCTGCGGAGGGCGAGCTGCGGGGGGCGAGCTGCGGGGCCTGCGGCCTGCGGGGCTGCGCGGGGCTGCGAGGGCGAGCTGCGAGGGCGAGCTGCGGGGCTGCGACGGCGACCTACGCGGGGGGGGGAGCGAGGGCGCCTGCGAGCGGCGGCGCGTGCGAGCGAGGGCGTCTGCGCGGGGGCGACTCGATTAGGTCGGGCTTCGGCAGGGAGAGATCGATCGGTACTCAATTTTTTTTCCCAAAAAAACGAGCCGGGTCGGCTGCCCAGGCTCGACCCGGTGTTGGCTCCGCCAATGATTCATTCCTTTCATGTTCTAAACAGAGAGTGGACAAATGTAGATCGAGATACATGTAGTCCTTTATTCTTAAATTTTTAAAACTCATGTTTTAAAGTTTTAAAAAAATTAAAACAAAATTCTGTGGATACTTAATGATGAATACTATAAACATGTAAAATCTCAATATAAACTACTTTATATTCTATAGGCCACACAAAAATAATAAAATCTAACAAATTATATAGTGTTCAAATATGCACCTTTTACTATAAAATAGGCTATGTCCTATAGAGACTACACATCGAGCCACCTATCCTCCCAGGAGAAGGCGGAGGAACTGCCGCCAAGCACCATGAAGGTGGGTACGTTGAAGATCTGTCTTTTTCTCGTTGGAGAAATGCATATCGAGCCTGCACCAAGTTCGTAGGGGCCGGTACGCATCCTCCAAAGCCAATGTACCCTGAGGCTTATCGCCATGCGACCTAGATCAGGGATCCCTAGATCCCCAAGGCACAGCGGGCGACAAACCCTGGACATGTTGACATGGCAGTGGCCACGATTGGTTGATGTCATGCCTACCTATAGGGATCCCCTAAAAATCCATTCCATCTTCTTGAGGTCTTCTTATCCATGTTGAACACCATAAGGTGGTGAAGGGGATCATGACAAGGACTGACTTGATTAGCGCTAGCATCCTAGCTTTGGGCATCATGGCGCCCTTCCAAGTGGGGAGCTTATCCGCAATCTGGTCAACCAAAGGTTGGTGGGCCTTGCTCGAAAGCTATTTGATCCCGAGGTGGGGCTGATTTGATTAGCGCTAGCCTCCTTTACTTGCTACTATTTATGTCCATTCAATTCTAAATAGGAAATCTGTTCATTTGATATTATCGATATGCGTATAATTTGGTCAAATCGAATCAAACTATCTAGCAATTCTCTCTGTAAATAGAGAATAATTGATGAAGCTCATAATCACGCATAGCAACTATACTGAGTAAAGTGCGCATTGAGCTATGTTTCACAACAGGGGAAACAAAGGTGAACTGGGTCACCTTGCCTGCGCTGCGCGTGCCAGCAACGCGCCGGAGGTGGGTCGCCGCGGCCTCGAGCGCCGGGTCATCGTGCACCTCAACATCGACGAGGACCACACCGGAGCCACGGTCAAGTCGAGAGAGCACACCTTCCGCCTGGGCGTCATCGACGGCGAGACCCGTCCTCGCGACAGGCGCGAGCGCCTCACCGCGCCGGCGCCGCCTCCTCGCCGGGACGACGACGATAGGGATCGTGATGACCGCGCGCGCCGTGGCAGGGACGGCGACCGCGATGGCTTCGGCTGGCGCGACAGGGTGCGCAGCCTATCCAGGAGCGCTCGGCCACGTGGAGATGGCCGTGATGCACGAGATGATCGTGGAGGCCGCAACGTCCGTGATGGCACACGTCGGCACGACGACCTTCCGATCAGCTGCGTCCAACCTTTGGGTGGTGACGCAGCCGTAGCCCTGCTGATGCTGGAGGCGCCTCCTCTGCCGGTTCAGGGTGTGGGCTTGGGCGAGTCGGGCCGCTCGGCTTGGTAGGACGATGTGTCCTGGGCCCTTGCTCCGTCTCGTGGACGGAGCCCTCTGAGGTGCCGCACTCCTAGAGCAAGCCGCCGCAACTCCGTGGCGGCCAGAACGCCGCCATCCTCGCCCACGGACCAGTCCTCGCTGTCGTCCGTTCTGCCGCCATCTCCCTTCGAGCACAGAGTCGCGTCCGCTCCCCCGGCCGTGCACTCTACCGCCCTCAGCGAGCGAATGGCTCCGACGACGCTCTCATCGCCCTCGCCGCTGTACCCGCAGGGCTTCATCTCCGCGATGTTCAATGCTGCGGTGGAACCGGCCGGGTCTGCCACGCCGTCCACGCCCGTGCTGTGCACCGTCCTCTGGTCGCCTACAACAGCTGCGGTGTCCACATTCCTGCCAGTCGCCACGCCACCTACTTCATCGCCACCAGCCACCCCGGAGATCGACTCTGATGCCGCGACGCTGTCCCCTGGTGGGGGCTCCCTCTTCGTCAAGCTCGCCCCAGCGCTGCTGCCCATGCCGCAGTCCCCGCCATCTCCCAGACCGGCCGCCCCGGCCAACCGCCGCAAGACGCTGGCCGTCGGCTACACCTGCCGGCGCAGCAGCCTCCGAATCAAGAACGCCAACAGGGGAACACCGATCGCCAAGATGGCGGAGCTGAACCTTTGCCGCCGTCTCGGCATCGTCGATGAAGCGGAAGACATCTCCGAGGAGGCCGTGCAGAAGTTCGTCTCGCTCTTCAACTCTGAGCTGCCGTCCAACGCAGTTGCCGCGCTGCGTGCTCTATTCCGGCTAGACTGTGTGCGTGCCGATGCCGTTGAAGCGGCGCTGCTGAGCCACGGTGGGCAGGGCGCTTTGGACCTGGAGGTGCAGGCTGATGCCTGATGCTTGTTTGCGTAGAAACTGGGGTAGTCTAGAGTTTCCAATGTCTGCAAAACCTGATGATCGTTTGCTGGTGTGTGGCCTGTTTGGCCGTGTCGAATGTGCTGCTGCTGTAGCTTGTATGTCATGCTTGAACAAGACCTTGTATTTCTAGTTTGGAATGTTAGGGGTTTAAATGATGATGATCGGAAGACAACTGTCAGTGCCACAATTGCTTCTTCTTCCTGCCATATAGCTTGTTTGCAAGAATCAAAGCTCCAGAATATAGATGCTTCAACGGCTGCCCTCATTGGTGGCTTCAGGTTAAAGGGCTACGCGCAGCTACCGGCTAACGGTTCTAGGGGTGGTATCCTGGTGCTTTGGGACGATAATCTTGTCCGGGCCACCGATGTCTCCGTGGGCGTCTATTGCATCTCGTTGACGATTTCGTTCGTCCATGCCAACACGAACACCTCCTTTCGGCTAACCTCCGTCTACGGACCAACAAAGCACAACCGTAAGAAAGAATTTTTTGCGGAGATACTTGCTCACAAGCCTCCGTTGGGTACTCAATGGACCGCAAATGGCGACTTCAATCAAATTTACCGTGCTTGTGATAAAAACAAGAGACCAACTAGCCGCAATAGAAACCGCATAAATAGATTTAGAGCAACTCTTCAGCAATGCGAGCTTTCCGATATTCATATCCAAAACCGGCGCTTTACTTGGAGCAATGAGAGGGCTAATCCAACCATGTCAAAGCTTGACTACATCTTTTGCAATGCCGAGTGGGACATTTCCTTCGCCGACCACATCCTTCATGCCCTATCATCGTCGCTCTCGGACCATTGCCCTCTCCTTTTGGCCGGGGTTGTCGGGCCTCGTAGGCCGCGTTCTTTCAAATTTAAAATTTTTTGGACCAAGATGCCGGGGTTCTATGAGGTGGTGAATGAAGCTTGGTCCGAGACCATCCCCCACGTGGAACCTTGCCATGTCCTATTCCACAAGCTAAAGAGGTTGGGTGAGAGTTTAAGGAAATGGAGTCAATCTTTCACCGCCAAGTCAAATTTGCACCTTCACATGGCACTTCAAATCATCCTTCGCCTCGATGTGGCCCAAGAGAGCCGGGCACTCTCACATGAAGAATTAGACTTGCGCAAGCGGCTCAAGAGGCATGCCATTAGCTTGGCGGTTCTTGATAGAGCAAGGAAGCGGCAATGCGCCCGCATAAAGAATGTGAAGGAAGGTGACGCGAACACAAAATTCTTCCACTCCAAAGTCAATGCGCGTAGGAGAAAGAATTTCATCCTTCGCTTGGCAAATGGCCAGGGTTGGGTCACCGATCATATGGGCAAGGAAGGTTTAATCAAGGGCCACATCTCCTCGGTCATGGGAAAAGGCCCTCCTCGGCATAGAGACTTCAATTGGGAGAGATTGAGCTTTCCTACATGTGACCTTGCGAGTCTTCGTGATGACTTCTCAGAGGAGGAGGTGCTTGCGGCAATTAAGTCATTGCCATGTGACAAAGCACCTGGATCGGATGGGTTCACGGGTCTCTTCTTCAAATCTTGTTGGGGAACCATCAAGGAGGATATTTTGCGGGTGATACATCTCTTCTCCAACCTTCATGCGGAGAACTTCCATTGGCTAAACACCGCAAACATCGCGCTCTTGCCAAAAAAGGATGGGGCGAAGGCTCTTTCGGACTTCCGTCCAATTAGTTTGATTCATGGAGTGGCCAAGCTTATTGCCAAGATGATGTCCCTACGTCTTGCCCCCTTCATGAACTCGCTCATTTCCAAGTCCCAAAGTGCATTCATCAAGTCAAGAAGCATTCACGACAACTTCCTCTCCGTTTGCAATTTTACTAGGAGGATGCATCGCACAAACACGCCAACCATTCTCCTCAAGCTCGATATCAAAAAGACTTTTGACTCCGTTAGATGGGATTTCTTGCTTGAGCTTATGCAACGTTGCGGCTTCTCGGCGAGATTCCGGAATTGGGTGGCGGCCTTGCTTGTCACCGCCTCTTCCCGAGTGCTCTTGAATGGGGTGCCGGGGGTTCCTATTGCCCATGGGAGGGGGCTTCGCCAAGGGGACCCTCTTTCACCGCTCCTATTCGACTTAGTCATTGACCCTTTGCAACAACTTCTCCACTTGGCAACGGAAAATGGAGACCTCCATCGCCTCCGTGGTAGAGGACCCATGATTCGCACTTATCTCTACGCCGATGACGCGGCCATTTTTATGGCACCCTTCAAGGAGGATTTTGAGGTGTTGGCCCATATTTTGGAGGGCTTCGGAGAGGTCACGGGCCTAGTCACAAATGTCCACAAGAGCCTTGCGGCCCCCAATTTGGTGCTCCAACCTTGACCTCGACATCATCATGCATAGCTTCCCGGTTCAATGCTCCACTTTCCCAATAAAATATCTTGGGTTGCCATTAACGCCGAGAGGTCTCAAGATGGTTGATGTGCAACCCCTTATTGATAAGGCGGCATCCAAGCTTGCGCCTTGGTATGGGAAAATCATTGCAACGGCCGGGAGAGGCACCCTCATTAAATCGGTCATCACGTCGCAAGCGATCCACCACATCACGCCCCTTGCAATACCGCCCGGTATCTTGCAAACCATCAATAAGCTTCAACGATCCTTCTTTTGGGCGGCCAAAGATAAAGTCTTGGGGGCTCAATGCAAAGTCAATTGGAAGCAAGTGTGTAGGCCAAAAGAGAAGGGGGGTCTTGGCATCATCGACATCGACAAGTTTGCGAGGGCCTTGCGAATTCGGTGGCCATGGCTTCAATGGAAGGACCCCTCCAAGGCTTGGATTGGGAACGATCATCCTTGTGACAAAGCGGACATGGAGTTCTTCTATGCGGCTACTACAATCTCAATTGGGGATGGGCGCATTGCAAGCTTTTGGCACACGCCATGGCTCGAAGGAATGAAGCCTAAGGACATTGCACCATCAATTTTTGCAATCTCTAAAAGGAAAAAACTTCACGGTCAACAAAGGCATGAACCAAGACTTTTGGATTTCCAAAATAAAGACAAATGAAGGAATAACTTTGCAACATCTCACCGAGTTTGTGGATCTATGGACAAGGGTTAATGAGGTGCATCTTGTGGAAGGCACCGCGGATGACATCACTTGGAAGCTCTCCAACTCGGGCTCATACACGGCGGCTTCGGCATACAAGCCTCAATTTGAAGGGATGACAAACTCATATTTGTTGGATGCGGTATGAAAGAATTGGGCGCCCCCAAAGTTCAAGCTTTTCGCTTGGCAAATCTTGCAAAACCGCGAGTGGACGGCGGACCGGCTTCAAAAGAAAGGGTAGGCAAATTGTGATGTTTGCCAATTGTGTAGGAGAGAGCAAGAAACCACGGCACACATTCTTTTCAAGTGCCGCTACTCCTTGAGAATTTGGAATGCCCTTCTTGCTTGGCTTGGAATCAATATCATTGACACCTCTTCTTGGGGTGTTATAGACACGGTCAAAGATTGGTGGCTAAGTTTCATCTACCCCAATGGCATCAAAAGAAAGTTTTTCGCTCCCCTCATCATGCTTGCATCGAGAGAGATTTGGTTGGAGCGCAACGCGAGAGTCTTCCGGAAGATCTCCTCCTTGCCAAATGTCGTTGTTGATAGAATTAAAGGAGAGGCCGCTCTTTGGAGCTTGGCGGGTGCTAAGCACTTGGGGTCCTTGATGCCGCGAGAGTAATTTGTATGGTTTGCCGGGCTTTTGCCTTGGCTTGTAACAAACTCTAAACTTCTTCTTAATTAATGAATAGGGCAAAGCTTTTGCCCCTTTTCCCTTTCAAAAAACAACAGGGGAAAAACCTCATTGAAGTCAACACCTAGAATCTGGCTATAACCTTTACCAACTAATCATGCTTTATATGTCGCCTTGTTCACTAGTGGGGACAGCACCTTCGGTCCCGGCCCGTAATGGCCTTTAGTCCCGGTTTGCCAACCGGGACCCCAGCCGCGGGACTAAAGGCTAACCCTTTAGTCCCGGCCTGGTTACCAGCCGAGACTGGAGGCTGTCCACGTGGGCGTCTCTGAGGGATCCAGGGCCAGGACCTTTAGTCCCGGTTTGTAACACAGACCGGGACTAAAGGCATCTACAGATTTTGCTTTTTTACTTTAGGGTTTTTAGGGTTTAGGGGTTCTAGGGTTTTAGGTGTTCGGGGGATTAACGTGATGCCTCGTTTGGTGCGTGTTCGGGAATTAGTTTATGCATATATATAAGATTAACTTATCTTACAAGCGAGCATATATATACAATTATATGGAGATCAGAATTATCGGGACTAGAGCCCGTCTATTTGATTACATGGACCAACATCAGTAATGGCCCCTAGCTACACTAAATCGTCCTTTGTCGTCTATAGCTTCTATTCTCAGAAAGGTCGCCAGCTCCTCTGCAACAGCAATCGCGCGTTGCTCTGGTAGGTACTTCTCCCTCATGGCCGTGTACTATATAAGAAGAGGAGATGAATATGAATATCAATCATGATAACAAAGAATGACGGGTAAAAATAGAGGTGTGAATGTTCATTGCTTACGTCGTATCTGTAATCCTTGTGCTCAGAGGTAAACGTGCGAATGGTCTCGCAAACATAGTATCCACATAGATGCGTCCCCCGTGGCTGCTGGTCGCACTTTACGAGAATTGAATATATATAATCAAAATAATAATCTAGCATTACAAAAGTATTGAAAATAGAAGTATATCATAATACTACTTACCTGAGCCGCTCTAAAGGTCAGCTTCTCATGCCGGATACCGGGAGTCACGCACTTGAACCGCTTCCAAACCCTGCCCGACAAGGAAAATGATTTGCTAAGTTTTTCATTAATTGATATATCAGAAAATCATCGAAAGAGACCGATAGAGCGCAAGAATGATTGAAATTACCCTTGGAGCATGTCCTGCAGGCTTTGGAACTGTTCCAAGGGTCTCGATAATGGGTCGAAGGCATCAACTCTTCCCTTATCAATTTGAATGTCCAACAGAATCCAGTGGTAGCTGCACATGTATATATATATGTGTCAGTAAGTTATCAATTACACTCATAAGTGAATGGACACAACAGAGTAAGACCCTCACTTGAAGTTGTATGGAAACAGTATGTGGTCACAGTAATTTTGATCTGTTAGAAACCTTAGAAGGTTTTCCTCCGTCTCCTTGGGGTTATCAGTTAGCGTCTTTATATGTATTTTATCTGGGTCAATAAACCCAATATTTAGGATGTTCCTACTTTTACATTCCAGAATCTTCATTCTGCATAATAGAGTACAAGTCAGAACGGAACAAGTTATATGTAGAAAATGAATTGAAATAACTGAACAAGTTATATGTAGACAATGAATTGAAATAATTGAACAAGTTATATGTAGACAACGAATTGAAAAACTTACAGACAATAGCAACTCATAAGCGATTTGTCGAGGGCGTCGGCATTGTACATCTGGAAGAGTTCATCAAAGTCGATATGGATGTCTTCGGGACGGCCGTAGTACTCCCGTGGGACAAGCGCCACGATCATCGTTCTCCCTTTCTTTGATTCACTTAAGTACCATGTATGCAAGTAACGCATATTTGTTGGGAGATCATCAAACTTATCTTTGCTGACCAAAGGCGCTCCCATGACAAACTGTGGCTTAGGGGCTACCACAGCCTTGGGTACCACGTCGTCTTGGGAAGCCAGAATGACTTCAACCGGGATACCCCATTCATCCGCCCACTTCTTTGCTAATCCCAAATCTTGCCCCTGCACCAGAGAGGGAACATTCTCGGGTAACACCCTGAGGGGTGGGATCGACTGTTTGGCCTGTTGTCCAAGCTGAGGAACGTCTGATCTTATTTTGCTTGTAGTTGAACTTGATTTGCTCCCACTTGCACTTGCACTTGCACTTGCACGTGACTTGCTCTTTTGCCCTTCCTTCTGCAATGTGCGTGTATAGTCGTCAGGCTTATGGTGTAAGTCATACTGTGATGGAAGGGTCATGAAGTATTTTGCATATGCTATTTGCTTCTCGGTGTATTCCGGGCGGGGCTCGGGTTCCTTCTTTTTCATCTGCGCCTCATAATGTTCCTTTGCTATCCTTGCGTTTTCCTCGTCGGTACGATCATAAGGTCTGATAGGAAGATTAGCATGAGGTACCTTTGGGAGGGGCGACAGTTTGCGCTTTGGGGAGCTCCGTCGCTTAGAACTCATCGACGGAGCGTTCTTGCTGGCACGCTTTCGCTTAGTATCCTTAGCGGGGGGCGACGGAGACGGCCGACCCAAGTCCGGCGGCGGTGAACGATCTGGACTCGTGTTGTGGTGGTCGTCGTCATGTGGAGGGCTTGGAGGTGATGGAGGTGTAGGTGACCTGCGACGACTCGGAGGCGGTGTTGTCCTTGGGGCCGAGCCTGGAAGCTTGATGTAGTTCTTGTCCCATAGGATGACTCCACCCAGTACTTCGGGTCCAGCCATGTCGAGCTCCATATCATGAAACCCCGCCATGATTTCATCCACTCCGACTTTAGCAAAGCCAGCTGGAATCTCACGGCCATGCCAGCGTGCATCAGGGCCAGAAGGTAAAGCTTGTCCGACGGCCACCTTCATGGATATGTTCTTGAATTTCTGATGGAGTTCACATGATGTTGACTCCTTGATTCCATCCACGGGGTAGCCGAGACCGCCCTCTATCATTCTTCGTGCATCGTCGGGCGGGGCCTCAGATTCAGCCACGCTGCTTTCCCGCTTAGATGGGGCGCCGGTAATATCGAGTGCAGGATCTTCCTGGCGCGCTACTCCTCTAAGCTCGTCAATCTGCTTCTG
This sequence comes from Dactylis glomerata, assembly GCA_007115705.1. Classification (NCBI taxonomy): domain Eukaryota; kingdom Viridiplantae; phylum Streptophyta; class Magnoliopsida; order Poales; family Poaceae; genus Dactylis; species Dactylis glomerata. Next base: position 1,257,217 of record QXEO01001756.1, read on the forward strand.
TTGCTCGTTAAGCCTGGCAAGCAACTGGTTGAACTTGTCATTCTCCTCATCCTGCTGTCGCTTCTTTGCTCTCGCTCGGCTTCTGTAAGTGTCTTGGTCTCTGGCAAACCCAAGCCACCACGGGTAAGAAGGACCGAAGCCTCGCGTTCATCCTCCATGTTCGTCATTGCCGAGGACCAGTGTGAGCAAATCTTTCTCTCTATCTGCAGTGAACTGTCTTTTTCCCTCTTTAATTTCTTTCACTATTTTTTTCCAATTCTCCCTGGGTATCCTAAGACCGTCACTGCAGATGAGGTCCCCTGTTTCTTCATCGTACGAACCACCATGCGCAAGGAACCAATTCCTTGCTCTCAATTCCCACTCATCACGGATGGGTTCAGGTACGATGCCTTTAGCTAGCAGATCTTGCTCTTTCTTATCCCACTTTGGGATGGCAGTCTCATAGCCCCCTGGCCCCAGCGTGTGGTGATATTTCTTCTTGTCGGCATTTTTCTTGTTCTTTTCTGATAATGCCTTGGCATCTTCTGACTGCTTGTACTCCTGAAATGCCTTCCAGTGATTCGCCTGCTTGGCTAGATACCCCTCGAATACTGGCACTTTCTTTGTCTTCAGATAGTCTTTCCATAGCTTCTTCTTCCAGCTACGGAACAGTTCGGCCATCTTCTTTAGAGTCCACTGCTTGACTTTGGCCCTTAGTTTATTTGCGGCATCTTGATTCTCACATTCTGGCAGGTTGAAATGTGACATGATATCATTCCAAAGATTATCTTTGTACCTTTCGGCGACATAGTCACTATCGGCTGCCCCTTTGCGCTTGTTCCACTCCCGAACGCTGATCGGGACGTGATCCCTAACGAGAACTCCGCATTGCTTCTTGAATGTGTCAGCAGCATTCTTAGGAAGCTTTGGTTCGCCCGTAGGCAATATCACCTCAAAGGTGTAATGCGTCCGTGCGTCCAACTTTTTAGTCGGGCCTCGTTTCGTAGCTTTGCTCGATGTGGAGGCCTAAGAGGGAGAAACATTCGTCAAATGAATGTATATGTATACAATATAGAGCTATCTCCAATATTTTTCACATATTACTGAATGATTGTCGAACTTCATATGTATACCTCGCCGGACTTTATTATTTCTCCACCGGCTTCTCCACCGGCTTCTCCATCAGTGGAGCTATCACCTTCTCCGTCATTGGAGCTATCTCCGGCCCCATCGGCTTCATCTTCGTGTCGATCGACCTCCATTCCATCTCCGGAGGGGTTCAGAAAAGACGACGGAGATTCAGCTCGTTCAATGTCGGGGGCGTCTTTGATTATATCTTCGAGAAGTTCTTCCTCTTCGAGGTTCCTGCTATGTGGATCCATAGTTTCTGCAAAATACCGACATTTGATTAACTAATAAATTCTATTTGCAAAATAATTCTATTTTTAATTGCAAAGTAATTCTATTTCTATTTGCAAAGTAATTCTATTTTTTCTAACTTATTTCTATTTGCTATTTCTATTCTATTTAACTCTATTTCTATTTGCTGTTTCTATTTAACTCTATTTCTATTTAACTCTATTTCTATTTGCTATTTCTATTCTATTTAACTCTATTTCTATTTAACTCTATTTCTATTTGCTATTTCTATTCTATTTAACTCTATTTCTATTTGCTATTTCTATTTCTATTTAACTCTATTTCTAATTAACTCTATTTCTATTTAACTCTATTTCTATTTGCTATTTCTATTTAATTCTATTTCTAATTAACTCTATTTCTATTTAACTCTATTTCTATTTGCTATTTCTATTCTATTTAACTCTATTTCTAATTAACTCTATTTCTATTTGCTATTTCTATTTAACTCTATTTCTATTTAACTCTATTTCTATTTGCTATTTCTATTCTATTTAACTCTATTTCTATTTAACTCTATTTCTATTTGCTATTTCTATTCTATTTAACTCTATTTCTATTTAACTCTATTTCTATTTGCTATTTCTATTTCTATTTAACTCTATTTCTATTTAACTCTATTTCTATTTAACTCTATTTCTATTTGCTATTTCTATTTAATTCTATTTCTAATTGCAAAATAATTCTATTTCTATTTAACTCTATTTCTCTTTGTTACAATTCTATGTAACAAATAAAATTCCTAACAATTTTATCTAACAATTCTATCTAAAACTTTCTAACAATTTTATCTCTAACAAATAACAAAATTTTAAAAAAAACTAAACCTAACAAAATTTATCTAACCTAACAGTTAACAAAAAAAATTAAGGGGTGGCCGGCGGGCGGGCTCACCGAGAGGTGGTCGGGGTGGCTCGGGGCTCGCGGCGGCTCGGTGGCGCGTCGGGCGGCGCGCGCGGGAGGGCGGCGGGCGACGCGCGTGGGAGGGCGGCGGGCGGCGCGGCGGGGCTTGGTGGCGGGCGGCGCGGCGGGGCTCGGTGGCGCCGGCGAGTTTTCGCGCAGCCGCAACGATCGGCGGCAGAGCTTCCTCGCGCGCGTCGTCGACTCCTGCAAATGGCTAAGTCCGGGAGGAAGAAGAGAGGAGGAAGGGGCGGGCTTATATACCCCAGCCCTTTAGTCCCGGCTGGGGGCTTAAACCGGGACTAAAGGCCCCCCTTTAGTCCCGGTTTAAGCCCCCAGCCGGGACTAAAGGGTTTTGGGGGGGCGGTTCCAGTTCGCGCCCGAGCCCCCCCCCCTTTAGTCCCGGCTGGTTACTCGAGCCGGGACTAAAGGTGAAATAAATGCGCGCCAGTTATGATTTTTTTCAGATTTCATTTCAAAACTATTTTATTTGAAATTTGAATTGAATAACTTCTGTATAGTTTAGAATTTGAAAAAACTATGAAAATGAAAAGTGTTTGAAATTGAATAAATAATTCAAAACTATTTTCTATTTTAAAAATTAATTATTTTAACTATCCAAACTATTAACTATTTTGCCATTTTCAATTAAAAATTATGTTTATTAATATTCTTTTTGTATATTTGAGAATTTGACAAAACTATGAAAATGAAAAGTGTTTGAAATTGAATAAATAATTCAAAACTATTTTCTATTTTAAAAATTAATTATTTTAACTATCCAAACTATTAACTATTTTGCCATTTTCAATTAAAAATTATGTTTATTAATATTCTTTTTGTATATTTGAGAATTTGACAAAACTATGAAAATGAAAAGTGTTTGAAATTGAATAAATAATTCAAAACTATTTTCTATTTTAAAAATTAATTATTTTAACTATCCAAACTATTAACTATTTTGCCATTTTCAATTAAAAACTATGTTTATTAATATTCTTTTTGTATATTTGAGAATTTGACCGATCCATACAAGGGATTTGTTGTTGCGCAGGACGAGATCCATCGGTGGCGGCCTGAGTTAAATCTAGAAGTCTAGTTTAGTTTAGTTTGAACTATGCGTGAGTTTTATGCGGTGGCGGCCTGAGTTAAATCTAGAAGTCTAGGATCCAGTGTTGTGGCGTTCGGTATGAAATGTTCTATTCGTGGTGCTTGTGATAGCTCTGTTTGTTTCTTTGGCAATTTACCCACTGGTCAAGATGAACCAAAATTCAATCTTTGCTGTTTCGTCTAATTTTACGATGAAACACTCAGGAGGTTTTTTTCTTCTACAAAATTTGTTTACGAAGGCTTTTTTTCTAAAGAGCGGTGTAACCGTGTCTGTCGTAGCCATGGAGAATCTTCATCATGCATTACATAAAAGGTTTAATACATTATTACATTATTGCACCAACATTCCTATCTATTATTTCTGTTTTCTTCTGGGTCGTAGCCATGGAGAATCTTCATCATTCAGTAGGATGCTTGGGTCAGTTTTCACTTTGAAGGGCGGAATTTCATGAAACTTATTATAATCTACTGACATGTCTGTCTTGTCATCTACTCCCACAATGTTTCTTTTCCCTGAAAGAACTATGTGGCGCTTTGGCTCATCGGACGATGTCTTCTTTTGCTGATTTCTTTTTCTCGTTTTTGTAGACATGTCCTTCACATAGAAAACCTGAGCGACATCGTTGGCTAGGACGAATGGTTCATCCATGTACGCAAGATTGTTGAGATCCACTGTTGTCATACCGTACTTTTGGTCTACAACTACCCCGCCTCCTGTCAGCTTCACCCATTTGCACCGAAACAAAGGGATCTTAAAAGTAGGTCCATAGTCAAGTTCCCATATCTCCTCTATGTACCCGTAATATGTTTCCAAACAGTGCCCATTCTCGTCTGTTGCATCAAAGCGGACACCACTGTTTTGGTTGGTGCTCTTTTTATCTTGGGCAACCGTGTAAAATGTATTCCCATTTATCTCGTACCCTTGGAAAGTACATATAGTAGAAGATGGTGGCCTGGCCAAACAGTACAGCTGATCTCCAACGGTGTCATCATTCATGAGATGTGTCTGCAACCAACTGCCGAAAGTCTTCTCGTGTTCCCCTTTAATCCAAGAGTCAGTCTTCCCCAGGTTTTCGGAGCGTAGAATATTCTTGTGTCTCACGATATACGGAGCCACCACGGTGGAATTGTGTATGAAGGGAATATGCCCGAGAGGCAATAATAAAGTGGTTATTATCATATTCCATGTTTATGATAAATGTTTATTTCTCATGCTAGAATTGTATTAATCGGAAACATTAATACATGTGTGATTAATAAACTAAAAGGTTCCTAGTAAAGCCTCTCTTTTATACTAGCTCGTTGATTAACCGATGATCAAGGTTTCCTGATCATGAACATTGGATGTTGTTAATAACGGGGTCATATCATTATAAGAATGATGTGATGAACACTCACACCCATAGTATGAATAGCAAAACGATCAAGTCATCAAGTTCATTGCTATATCAAACTCATGCGAAGTAGTTCTAATCCTTAGACCATGAGATCATGTTAATCACTGATACCGGAAGGGTACTTTGATGATATCAAACGTCACACCGTAATAGGGTGATTATAAAGGTTGATTTGGGTACTCTGAAAGTATTAGTTGAGGCTCATGGATCAAGAGTGGGATTTGTCCATCCGGATGACGGAAAGATATTCTCTGGGCCCTTCTCAGTGATATTGCATTAGAATCGCTTGCAAGCATGTGACTAGGTCACAGGAATGCATTATCACGGAACGAGTAAAGAGACTTGTCAGGAACGAGATCGAACTAGGTATGGTTGATACCAAATGATCGGATCTCGGACAAGTAATAATATCATGAGACAAAAGGAATTAACTATGTTCGTTACCGGTTCACACGATCACTAGTTCATCGTTGAGTAAGTGGGAGTCATCATGGATTTCCAGATCCCGCTGTTGATTATTGATCGGAGAGGAGTCTCGATCATGTCCACGTTATTCACGAACCGTAGGGTGACACACTTAAGGCTCGTTGTCGTTTTTGAGTGGATACGATACTCCGATCGAATTACAGGACAGCATAAGGGTTGTTTCTGAAAAGCACCGAAACTGTTTCGGGATATCGAAATAACTCAAGGGTGTATTTGTTAATGTTTGTTAATTGAATGAATTAACAAATATTAAAGAAATAAAAATGTTTTATTAAATCAATAAGTGTGATTTTAATTGGCATGAATGTCATGCATTAAAATGGGGGTTACCTCATGTTGATGAGGGAGTAATCACCATAAAAGGGAATGAAGAGGGGGCAATGAAGAGGGAGGAGACCCTTGGGCCGGCCACCCCTTGGCTGCCCTCCTCCTCTATATAAACCCCCCTCTCTCCCTTGTACACACACTTCTTGATCCTCCCTCCCTTGCATAGTTGCTGCCCACTTTCCGTCTTGGCTTGGCGAAGCTCTGCCGGAATTGTAGTTCGTAGTTCACACACTTGGAGAAGTGTGTGGAGGAGTGTCCGGCGGATCCCTTCTTCCGCTGCCCCGCTGGACCGAGGGCGTGGTGGAGTCGACGTCGAGCTGCACGTGTGTGCGAGTACGGGGGCGCTGCCACTTGTGGCGCCGGGTACACGATCTTGTGATCGTCAAGTGAACCACGACATCGACTACGTCAAGTGAACAACTACGTCGACTACGTGCGTCTTCACCAACTCTCCATCGTCAACGTTTGTGCGGGAACGTAATCCCCGCTTACGGTCGTCGAGGGTGAGTATCCGTTGCTACCACCTCGTAGAGTATCTTGGCCAGTTTTTGTGTTCATGCGTAGGAAAATTTTTGTTTTCTATGCTACGAACCCATCAGTGGTATCAGAGCCATCTCTATGCGTAGTTGGTATGCACGGTTAGAACACATGTGGATGTGGGCGTTGATGATCATGTTATTACAATTTTTTGGTATTTTGGATCATAGTGGCATAGTGGGATTGAAGCTGCCCGAGACTAACCTTACGTGACCGCGTTCACGAGACTTGTCCCACACTTGACATGCTTCGGCATATGTGGCTTTGCGGGTGCACGTTTCTCCCACTATAGTTATGATCTATTTTACAAAGAGTTATTAATAATATTTTTATCACCGTTGTGGTTCTTGTTCGTAGGTAAGAACGGTTTTTCCTAGAAAGCCCCAAGCCACGTAAAATATGCAAGACAAATTAGAAACGTCTAACTTGTTTTTGCAGGGGCATGTGATGTGATATGGTCAAGTTGTTTATGTTACAAATTGTATGCGATGATCCTTTTTGTAAGTTATAAACAACCGGCAGGAGCCATATGGTTGTCTTTACATTTAAATGGCCTGTGTGCCGTATATATATATCCAAGTGATATTTTGTAATGGAGGAAGACAACCAAGGTGGCGCGCCATGGACCTTGGTGCTACGCCGGTGGAATGATGGAGATCATGCCATGATGCACAAGATGGAGATCGAGTGCATGAAGGACCATATCATATCACATTATATATGCATGTGATGTTTATCCTTTTATGCATCTTATTCTGCTTAGATTTGATCGCGCGGTAGCATTATAAGATGATCCCTCTCACATAAATATCAAGATAAAAATGTGTTCTTCCATAGCATGCACCGTCAAGAAAGTTCGTCGTTTCGAGACACCACGTGATGATCGGGTGTGACAGACTCTACGTTCACATACGACGGGTGTAAGACAGTTTTACACACGCGGGTGCTATGGTTCTACTTGGCGAGCCTAGCATGTACAGACATGGCCTCGGAACACGAACCGAAAGGTTAAGCATGAGTCATATGTTTGATATGATGAACATGGTGATGTTCGCCTTTGAAACTATGCCGTTGCACGTGATGATCGGTTGCGGTATAGTGAATTTGGTTCGTGTAATCACTTAAGAAAACTAAGAGGGATGTTGTTTTTAAGTGGGAGTTCTTTTAGTAATTTTGAATTATAGAGCTCAATTTATCATGAACTAAATCAAAGTGAATTTGCATAGTTTGTTGTAGTTATTGGCATCCGTTTACTACCTTGCGATTAGCTATAATTGAGATAATAGAACTATAGAATTCTGGATGTTAACTTTACGAACTGGTATCGTATTGTTTGAATGTCAATCTAAAGTTTAAAGTCCTATTGCAAACTTTTAGCAAACCCTTGTTACTCGATAAAATTTAATAAGTAGTATTAAATCAAGAGTAACAATTCCAGTGTTAGTATCTAAGTATCACACTTGCCTCCATCATCCTTGATATTCAAAAGTTGTTTTTTGTATCAAGGTTATCTAGGAGTTGAAAGAATTGTTTCATAAACTATCATGTGTGGAAGATATTGTGATATCTGAAACAATGTTTGGTTGCAAAGTGATAGAGTATAATTTAGTAAGACACATGTTCTCATATTGTATGAGAATTTGTGAAGATTGGAGACGCTAGGCGTCCAGATCTCCTAAAAAGGTTTTGGGAACTAATATTATACTCGCAATTTGTCATCATGAGCTATAGTAGCTTGATCATGAAAGTTGTCATGATAGGATGAATGGAAAATGTAGGTAAAACGTTTACTACATTAATAGATTTCTAAAGAATGGAATTTGGAAGAACGCCAAATATGTGATTATGGTGATCTACTTCAAAGTGTGAGTCTAAGGGTATTAGTGTTTGACTAATCCTTCCTTGAACTATGTGCCATGTGTATGGCGCCACTATTGATGTTGATAGATTCTTCTAAAAAGGAAAAGAATTGCTAAAAGAGAATCCAAAATTTATTCTGGCAGAAAAGAAAAGACTAGAAATGTCCAGCTCAGGTATATAGAAGATATACAAGTTATGGGTGTATTCATTGCTTGTTAAAACAATGTGGTTCTTGGGTATTTGATACTAAATTGGTTGGTATGAACTATCATACAGAACAACACAATACAAGAACTACAATGGCCTAATTAACTAGCAAATGAATATGGGATGATTCTCATCGAAAACAAATAAAGTGTTATTGTGTTTCGTTGGAATTAAACCTAGCCTTCAAGATGAGTTTGAATAATTGTTATTTTGTTCTGGTATTATGAGAACAATGGTTGTTCAAATTATTACCGCATTCATAAAAGATGGATGAACGCTTATCTTGTTGGAGAAATCACATCCATAACACTGATGCTAAAAGTGTCTCAAGACAAATGATTAGAAGATCACTTATGAGTGACACCACCGTTTAAATCATATTGGAAAGTAAACATGAAGAAACTCCATGTTGATGGGATTTTGGAGTCTTTTGATTTTGAATCAATTGACGCTTGTGAAAATTTCCTAGAGATGATTAAAACTCCGTTTGTAGGCCAAAGAAGAACGGACGACTAACTTATTGGATATTGTACATGTTGATGTATATAGTCCATTATGTGTAGCCGTGTGTGGTGAATTCTTGAAGTTCATTCACTTTAACCGATGATTTGAGTAGATATATGTGTATATTTACTTGATAAGGAAGAAGCATGAAATATTTGAATATTGTTCAAAGTATTTCTAGTTGAAGTTGAAAATCATTGTAACAAGAAAATAAAGAATTTATGATTTGATCATAAAGGAATATATTTGAGTTACAAGTTTAGCAAACACCTAAAAGTTGAGGAATCGTTCCATAGACTTGTATTTCTCAAAACACCATAGGAGTATGGAGTGTTCGAGAGATGAAATCAAACTTTGTTTGACATCGTTGGATCAAAGGTGTCGTATATAAAACTGCCATTATATTTTAAGGATAAAGCTTTAGAGACTACCGCTTTTACACTAAAAAGAGCGCCATCATGATCCGTTGAAATGACACCATATGAGTTATGGCATGGGATAAAACCCAAGTTGTCTTTTCTAAAATTTTGGTATGCTAGGCATATGTAAAATGTTTACAACCAAAGTCGGATAAATACGTCTTTGTAGGTTATCCCAAAGTAACTGTTGGGTATTCCTCCAGAACACTGAAGACAAAAGTGTTTGTCACTGAAAACGTCAAGTTTCTTGAGAAGGAATTTTTCGCAAAAAGTCAAGTGGGAGGACAATATAACTTTGATTAGGTTGTTGAACCTAAGCTATATGTGCTGAGTAGCGCAGCGCTGAGAAGTGTCCCAGAGGCGGCCACAATGCGCCTGGCTGTCGTACCTCAAAGGTTGTGGTCACATAGATCAAAGTTCCTATTGAACCGCGTGAGTCGGATAACAATCAAATAGTTAGATTTGAGAAAAAATCATTATTGTTTGACAATGATGAACCGACTACATGCAAAGAAGCGATGATGGGCCCTGACTCCGTTAAATGGCTAGAAGCCATAAAATCCATGATAGTTCCATACACGAGAAACCAAGTTTATGAACTTGGAAGACCCTCAAAAGGCATGAAGCCTAATGAACGTATTTGGATCTATAAAGGCAGACATGGATGTTTAATATCTATGAAATAGTCGACACATCGTTAAAAGAGTTTACGATTGTGTTCAAGGAGTTGACTGTGATAAGATTTGATCTTTCACAGCGATATTTTGTCTAGATGGATTACTGTAGCAACCACTACATATGCCAAGTTTGGTATATGTTAGTTGAACAAACAAGACAACATTCTTCTAATAGAATGGTTACCTAGGACATGTATATGACATGGTCCAATGGGTTTTGTAAATTCAAAGGATGCTAAAAGGCATGCAAACTTCAATGGTTGAAGTAAGCATCGCGGAGTTGGAATATTCACCGTGATGAAATAATTAAAAGGTTTAGTTTCATCAGATATGATGAATATGCTTGCATTTGCAAGAAATTAAGTGGGAGCGCTGAGACATATTTTCAGTACATTATGTAGAAGACATATTGTTAATTGGAAATAATGTATCTTTTATTGGCATAGGTTAAGAATTTCATTAAAATTAGATTTCAATGAAAGACTTAGGCAAAACCAAAATATTGGGTCTCGATGTCTATATAGATAGATCGAGGTACCAATATGGTTGTGCCAAAGTACATAGATGAAATATTGAATGAAGTTCAATATGGAAACAACAAGAAAAGTTCTTGTCGCATGGAAGAGGTTGAAACAAGATTCAAGTGTTTTTGACACTTGATGAGTGAAGCCACATGAATGATTTGATCGATCATGTATACCATGATATGTACATATCCAGATATGTCCTATGCTCTAAATGTTATGAGCATATACCAGAGTGATAAAAGTCATAAGATGATCACTGGACAATAGTAGAGATATCCTTATGTGCTTTGGAAGGACTAAGGATATATATTATGTATGACAAAGTGACACATAATTCATTGTAAAGTGTTACATTGATACTAGGTTTGTCACAAGATACAAATTAAGTTTATCTCAATTTTAGCTGTATGTTTAGGTGGCACAATGTAATGGAAGGAAGTTCCATGATGGATTTGGATGAGTTCCAAAGTTAAGACATTGTGATGGATTCTACAACAAAGGTTGAGTATATGGCTGCTTTAGAAGTAGCAAAGGAGGGCATTTGTGTCAAGAAGTTTGTTATCAAACTAGGTGTAGTTCCAAGCCGGCTATTACTGTGAAGATCTATTGTGTGACAATAGTGACAACATGATTTTAGCTAAAGGAACTAAGGTCTCACCAAAGGACTAAATTTATACCCAACTGTCTCATTTGAGAAATGAGTGATGCGTAGAGACGCAAAGACATGCAAATACACACAGAGCTGAAAGTATCAGATCTGGAGATCAGGTTTACCACATGCAACGCGTACATATAACACGTGAATGCCATAAGTGTTATATACGCAAGTATCAACTAGATTATTGACTCTACTGCAAGTGGGAGACTGAAGGGAATATGCCCGAGAGGCAATAATAAAGTGGTTATTATCATATTCCATGTTTATGATAAATGTTTATTTCTCATGCTAGAATTGTATTAATCGGAAACATTAATACATGTGTGATTAATAAACTAAAAGGTTCCTAGTAAAGCCTCTCTTTTATACTAGCTCGTTGATTAACCGATGATCAAGGTTTCCTGATCATGAACATTGGATGTTGTTAATAACGGGGTCATATCATTATAAGAATGATGTGATGAACACTCACACCCATAGTATGAATAGCAAAACGATCAAGTCATCAAGTTCATTGCTATATCAAACTCATGCGAAGTAGTTCTAATCCTTAGACCATGAGATCATGTTAATCACTGATACCGGAAGGGTACTTTGATGATATCAAATGTCACACCGTAATAGGGTGATTATAAAGGTTGATTTGGGTACTCTGAAAGTATTAGTTGAGGCTCATGGATCAAGAGTGGGATTTGTCCATCCGGATGACGGAAAGATATTCTCTGGGCCCTTCTCAGTGATATTGCATTAGAATCGCTTGCAAGCATGTGACTAGGTCACAGGAATGCATTATCACGGAACGAGTAAAGAGACTTGTCAGGAACGAGATCGAACTAGGTATGGTTGATACCAAATGATCGGATCTCGGACAAGTAATAATATCATGAGACAAAAGGAATTAACTATGTTCGTTACCGGTTCACACGATCACTAGTTCATCGTTGAGTAAGTGGGAGTCATCATGGATTTCCAGATCCCGCTGTTGATTATTGATCGGAGAGGAGTCTCGATCATGTCCACGTTATTCACGAACCGTAGGGTGACACACTTAAGGCTCGTTGTCGTTTTTGAGTGGATACGATACTCCGATCGAATTACAGGACAGCATAAGGGTTGTTTCTGAAAAGCACCGAAACTGTTTCGGGATATCGAAATAACTCAAGGGTGTATTTGTTAATGTTTGTTAATTGAATGAATTAACAAATATTAAAGAAATAAAAATGTTTTATTAAATCAATAAGTGTGATTTTAATTGGCATGAATGTCATGCATTAAAATGGGGGTTACCTCATGTTGATGAGGGAGTAATCACCATAAAAGGGAATGAAGAGGGGGCAATGAAGAGGGAGGAGACCCTTGGGCCGGCCACCCCTTGGCTGCCCTCCTCCTCTATATAAACCCCCCCTCTCTCCCTTGTACACACACTTCTTGATCCTCCCTCCCTTGCATAGTTGCTGCCCACTTTCCGTCTTGGCTTGGCGAAGCTCTGCCGGAATTGTAGTTCGTAGTTCACACACTTGGAGAAGTGTGTGGAGGAGTGTCCGGCGGATCCCTTCTTCCGCTGCCCCGCTGGACCGAGGGCGTGGTGGAGTCGACGTCGAGCTGCACGTGTGTGCGAGTACGGGGGCGCTGCCACTTGTGGCGCCGGGTACACGATCTTGTGATCGTCAAGTGAACCACGACATCGACTACGTCAAGTGAACAACTACGTCGACTACGTGCGTCTTCACCAACTCTCCATCGTCAACGTTTGTGCGGGAACGTAATCCCCGCTTACGGTCGTCGAGGGTGAGTATCCGTTGCTACCACCTCGTAGAGTATCTTGGCCAGTTTTTGTGTTCATGCGTAGGAAAATTTTTGTTTTCTATGCTACGAACCCATCAGTGTAGAACTGTGTAGTGTGCTTGAGAGAAAGAATGCCCGTCCATACATACTTTTGCTTTCCTTCCTAGTGTGCCTTTTCCTGTCAGCCTACCCTCATACCGAGATTCAGGAACACCAATCGGCTTAAGGTCAGGAAGAAAGTCCACACAAAACTCAATGACCTCCTCTGTTCCATAGCCCTTGGAGATGCTTCCTTCTGGCCTAGCACGGTTACGAACATATTTCTTTAAGACTCCCATGAACCTCTCGAAGGGGAACATATTGTGTAGAAATACAGGACCGAGAATTCTAATCTCTTCGACTAGGTGAACTAGGAGGTGTGTCATTATATTGAAGAAGGATGGCGGGAACAACAACTCAAAGCTGACCAGACATTGGACCACATCAATCTGTAACCCTGATAGACTTTCTCGATCGATTACCTTCTGAGAAATTGCATTGAGGAATGCACATACCTTCACAATTGCCAGGCGAACATTTTCCGGTAGAATTCCCCTCAATGCAACCGGAAGCAATTGCGTCATAAGCACGTGGCAGTCATGAGACTTTAGGTTTTGGAATTTTTTGTCTTTCATATTTACGATTCCCTTTATATTCGACGAGAAGCCAGTCGGGACCTTGATACTGAAAAGGACTTCAAAGAAGATTTCCTTCTCTTCCTTAGTAAGAGCGTAGCTGGCACGCCCTTGAAACTGCCCTGGATGCATGCCATCTCTTCCTTTGTGACGTTCCTGGTCCTCCCGTGCTTCCGGTGTATCTTTTGACTTCCCATACAAGCCCAGGAAGCCTAGAATATTCACGCAGAGATTCTTCGTCAGGTGCATCACGTCGATTGCGGAGCGGACCTCATGGACTTCCCAATAGGGTAGCTCCCAAAATATAGATTTCTTCTTCCACATGGGTACGCGCTTATCAGGGCCGTTAGGAACAGGTTGGCTGCCAGGACCCTTTCCAAAGATTACTTTTAAATCTTTGACCATATCAAATACTTCAGCACCAGTACGGATGACAGGCTTCCCCCGGGGTTCTGCCTTGCCATTGAAATGCTTGCCTTTTTTCTTTAAGGGATGCTTGGGCGGAAGAAAACGACGATTGAACGGGTACACATTCTTCCTACATTTGTCCAGATATATACTTTCTGTCTGATCTAAACAGTGCGTGCATGCATTGTATCCCTTGTTTGACTGTCCTGAAATGTTACTAAGAGCAGGCCAATCATTGATGGTTACGAAAAGCAAGGCTCGAAGGTCAAATTCCTCTTGTTTGTGCTCGTCCCACACACGTACACCTGGTTCGGCCCACAGCTGTAAAAGTTCGTCAACTAATGGCCTTAGGTACACATCAATGTCGTTGCCGGGTTGCTTTGGACCTTGGATAAGCACTGGCATCATAATGAACTTCCGCTTCATGCACAACCAAGGAGGAAGGTTGTAGATACATAGAGTAACGGGCCAGGTGCTGTGACTGCAACTCTGCTCCCCAAAAGGATTCATGCCAACTGTACTCAGACCAAACCATAAGTTCCTTGCGTCACCTGCAAATCTCAGGAACTCTCTCTCGATTTTTCTCCACTGCCGACCATCAGCGGGGTGCCTCAACTTATCGTCTTTCATACGATCTTCCATGTGCCATCGCAACAACTTCGCATGATCTTTATTTCTGAACAGACGTTTCAACCGTGGTATTATAGGAGCATACCACATCACCTTGGCAGGAACCCTCTTCCTGGGTGGCTCGCCCTCAATCTCACCAGGGTCATCTTTTCTGATCTTGTACCGCAATGCAGTGCATACCGGGCATTTATCCATATTCTCATATTTCTCACCGCGGTAGAGGATGCAGTCATTAGGGCATGCATGTATCTTCTGCACATCTAATCCTAGAGGGCAGACAAGCTTCTTTGCTTCGTACGTGCTGGCGGGCAATTCGTTCTTTCTTGGAAGCATCTTCTTCATCAGTACCAGCAACTTTTCGAATGACGAGTCAGTCACACCGGTCTCTGCCTTCCACTTCAGCAATTCCAGTGTGCTACCCAGCTTCTTCTGGCCATCTTCACAAGTTGGGTACAACAATTTGTTGTGGTCCTGTAACATCTGCTCGAACTGCAACCTCTCCTTTTCTGTGTCGCAGCCTCGCCGTGCTTCAGAAATGACCCGGCCAAGATCATCAGCGGGCTCATCTGGTTCCCGTTCTGCACCCTGATCTTCTTCTTCATTGTCTTCCATTGCGGTATCAGCATACTCAGGGAACATAGATCGGTAGTTGTCATCATCGTTATCTTCTTCTTCATCGTCGTCTTCCATCATAACCCCTCTTTCTCCGTGCTTGGTCCAAACATTATAGCCCGACATAAAACCGGACCGAAGCAGGTGGCTCTGAATGACTCTTGAGGAAGTGTAATCCTTCTCATTCCGACATTCAACACATGGACAAAACATATAGCCACCACCATGCTTGTTCGCATCGGCCGCATCTCGAAAAGAATGCACGCCTTCTCTGTAAGCGGCGGTGCGTCGATCACCGTACATCCATGGATGGCTCATCTGCGTCATGCAACAGTATATCAAACACAATCACGATCCTAAAAATTAGTACCGCACGGTCTAAACGAGGAAATATAGTTGCTAACCTTTTAGAATAAGTGGAAATAAAGAGGAAGAGGCTTAAGCGTGGCTCGGGCACCTCATATCGTAGTTGTGTTCGGTGAACTGAAGCGGCATCGCTCTAACAAACATTTCAACAAACACCTCTAGTGCATCCAAGCAAAAAGGAGAGCTAGCACACACTCACACACTTTCATCCAAAAAAATGCAAGAGGGGAAAGAGGGGCTGCTATGCAGCCATATATATAGGCAGAGGACTTTAGTCCCGGTTTGAGACACAAACCGGGACTAAAGGGTGCGCACATGCGGGCCGCTCAGCGCATAGCCCTTTAGTCCCGGTTTGTGTCTCAAACCGGGACTAAAGGCTCGTTACGGGCCGGGACTAAAACCTCCCGGGCGGCTGGCGAATTTCGGGCGACGTGACCGGGCCTTTAGTCCCGGCCCAGATGGAGGCCGGGACTAAAGGGTCCTGGCCAAAGGCCCTTTTTCCACTAGTGGTTTGAAACAAAGAAGAACGTAAAAAAAATACTGGGTATGTTTTCTATAGAAAAATATTCGGTGTGTCCGTTGGAATAAGGCAATAGGAATATGAGATTTCAAATTGGCTGTTCTATAGAAATTTTAACACATGCCCGTGATACGTTCGTGTCCACAATTCTCAAGATTTCTCTCTGATCTCCCTATGTGGCATCTTTGAGTTGTTGACAACAATTATAAAGTTTTCCTGTGGTTCTGACTTCTGAATTTGTGCATTTCAAATTCCAAACGGTGCCTCACGGTCTCTGTTCCCGGGGAGACAGTCGCTGAGAGCGTGGTGGCAAGGCCACGCCAGCACGTCGATGTCGACGGCGCCGGACGCGTGGGTTCCATGCATCGCCGCTCCGGGCTTCCGACCATGGCGACTAGGCTTGTTGGCACGCTCGAGCTTAAACTAATCTCAGACGAGGACGCGTGTCGGCGTTCTCCTGCAAACCCTGCGCCCCGCCCGATTTTAGATTCCGTCCGACGCGGAAGGAAAAACGGCACGGGAACGGAATGGCGATGGCGACCCTACAAGAACGGGAGGTCAACACCCCGCGCTCGTGGCCCCTGGCGGATGGCCCACATCGTCTTCCTCCGCGCGGCCGCCGCCGACCTCACGGCCGGCAAGCCGGCGCTCGCGGGCGTCCCGGCGTCCGCGCCGCTCTCCGCGGCGGCCGCGGCCATCCCGTCGTCGCCGGATGCCGCCGTGGCCGTCTGGCGCGAGGGCGCCTCGCCGCTGGCGCCCGCCGCGGCCACCGTCGTCGGGCTGCTCAGCTCGCTCGACGTCGTCGCGTTCCTGGCTTCTCACCGTGCGGGAGGAGGCACCGACGCGGCGGCGATGAAGACGCCCGCCGGCGACGTGGTGCCGCGGGAGCAGGCCGTCGTCCAAGAGGTCGAGCCCGACGCGAGGTGAGGGCACAGGCTCCCCTGTTTCTCTTTCTTGCTTGGTGTGTTTTGCACACTCAAGGTTGCATTTCGGTGAAAATGTAAATGCTACTGTCTGTTGTGTTCTAATGTTTGTTCTAGACAAAAATCAGCTAAAGTGGCTTGATTTTTTTTTTCAAGGATACGTCCTGGATAGACGTATCGAAGTGGCTTGAATTAGTTTCTCAAAATGTTTTGAGCATATTCTTTGAAAGGTGCATGGCAGGTTAATATTCTCGACTAGTCTTTTAACCTTGGAATCAACCAAGTACCTTGGCCTCAAGTATATGATGAGCAAGGCTGTAGGGGAAAATAGCATTTGAATCAATCTAGCTGGTTTCATTCATGTAATTATTCATTATAGTTCTGAACTTTGCAAAATGACACGACCTAACGACAATCCAATTTCATTCAAGGTTGATCGAGGTAGTGGAGCTGATGAAGCAGGGGGCAAAGCGTGTACTTGTCCGCAAGAACATCACAGAAGGATGCACCATCAGCAAGCAGCCCTTTGCACCGTTCTACAAAGCTCCGCTGAAGATCACCGGAACACCCCGGGCCGCTACAGCCCAGATGACCAACAGGTCATCGCCATCACCAACGTTTGGCTGTGACAAGTACTGCTGCCTGACACGAGAGGACATCATTCGCTTCCTCATCAACTGCCTTGGTGCCCTTGCACCGATCCCGTTGCAGTCAATCTCCTCTCTTGGAGCCATCAGCCGTGGCTACTGCCATGTCGAAGCCCCCTCGCCAGCTATCGAGGCTGTCTGGAAGATGCCATCTGACCCGCGCGCCGTTGCTGTTGTGCAGACAAACAACGATGGAGCACACATAATTTTAGGCGAGATATCTGCTCACAAGCTTTGGAAGCGTGATTATTTGGCGGCTGCGGATGCAATGTCAAGGCTGTCTGCACTGCACTTCGCCACCGGCATCGATGAGAATGGAGCAGCACCAGCATCTGCTAGTGGCATCGGTATCGGTGCCCGGTATGAGGAAGTGGACAATGTCATTGTCCCTTCTCCAAGGTCTATGAAATTCAGTAGCAGGAGAATTGGGTTCTCGGCGAGCCTTGCAAGCCAGATGGTGCCAAGCCACAGGAAGAACACAGTGCTGACCTGCAAGACTACAAGCTCTCTTGCTGCCGTGATGGCGCAGATACTGGCGCACAGGGCCACACACCTTTGGGTCACAGAAGGTGACGATACGGAGGAACCCGTCTTGATTGGTATGATTGGGTACGCGGATATCTTCAACGCAGTCACCAGAGGTGTTCTTCTGGCTTGATCACCGATGCAGATTGATTTCACGTTGAGCAAGTTTGGCAAATGGCATTTGTTTCTTGCTCAATTCCTTGAGACGGGAAAAGAAGTGGAGCAAATCTGGTTGCAGCTAGGAGCTAGCTATTGGCACTGAGTAGGAAGCACTCAACTCAAGCCCCATTAGCTGGTGAGAGTACATTGCATGCCCAACTCCTGATTGGCTTACTAAATAGAGGTTAGTGGTATGTTAAGCTGTTAACTGTATACCTCTGTCAATGTTTTATGTGTAGTTCCATCTTTTCAACAGAGGAAGTTCAACTTGCGTTTTACAATTTATCTGAATTCAAGTTATAAGTGATTCAGTAAGTAATTCCAAACAGAGCGTAGTAAGTAGCGTATCAAATTATGACAGAATACACTGTCTGCATGACCAATCTTACAACAGTGAAGAACTGAAATAAAACAAATCTTACAGACGAAAACAAAATTATCACTCTACTTGTGGTAGAAGCCTGTGGTAACAAGTGATGCTTCGTCATAAATGGAGTAATGGTGATGTTATTTCACAAGTATCCAGTATTACCATCACACTAGTCCTTCCTTAGCTCAATGCACTCCCTGTGGGTGCCGGAGCTGTTGATGACTATGATTTCCAAACTGTCTCCCTGCAAAATTTCATAGAATGGTATTTGAATCACAACGTTTAAGAAATTAAACACTAACAATCATTAGTATCAAAAGGCAAGGAAACACCATACGGTGTATATATCTCGTTCTGTGGCTGATGCGAAAACGTCCTTCACCAGATCAACTGCATCTGATTCAGACAAGGGCGTCACTGGATCCTGCATAGAGCATGGTGTTAAAGTTCTGAAACGTCATAACTATTTACATGGCAACTCACACCAGAAGGTTTTGCTGTGCTAAATATTGTTTTTCTACAAAGTGCATGATAGGTCCATAAATTTGCACACCCGTCTATCACCTGGGTCACTGAGCATGAAAAAATACAGTTTATGTTCCTGAACTCGTAAAGATGAACCAACAAAAATCCTACTGCATTTATGATTGCAGAAGATATCTCCATATAAAGAAATTTCATCATGTTGTCGCCATCTTATCATGGGAGAATTAATGCATCTGGATTTGAAGCATTCTTTCTATGTCATTGGGCAACTTTCACAAATTTCTAATGACCTTAGTTACCAATTTCATGATTAAATTGTTTCTTAAAACAAGCCTAGTCTGCCAGCCATTACTAACAGTGGAGTCTTACAAACTCACCTGAGCCGGCAATAGTAGAGCACTAGGAGTTTTCAACCGTTTGTCTAGAATAGGCATCATCAGTGTTGCACCTGTTCCCTGAGCACTATAGCCGGTCAGCTCATACGACCCAACAGCATCGTATGTGAAGACACATCCTTTACCTGTGAAAGGAGAAGAAATCCTTAGTCATGATTACCACTGAGCAGATCCAACCTAAAACAGAACATAACCTGAACCATACCTTGGCTGTCCAGTCCACCCAACACATTGAAAGCATAGTATGGGAAGAATCTCTTATAGTAGAGAGTGTTTGACAGTAATTGTGCCATTGCAGCGCAGCTCATCTTCTTGTTATGGTTCTGTTCATACACCTACAAAAGCACAAACATGGAGCATCACTAACTTGCACTGATATGATTCAGGATTACATTTTCGTTACCCTTACAGCCTGCAATCCTCATACTGAAGAGATGCTTGTTCAGGTAGGGAGGCAATCTAGCAGCTACATTGCCATTGTGCCAATGATCAAAGGTGAAAAAGACGGCATACAATCTTCAACATCATGATGATTCAGGTTAATATAAAAGCAGAACGTTGGATACTTGGATCACAATCTCCAGAAAATTTGTGATGGAGTATTGCAAATTTGCATTGATGTCAGTGAAAGAGTGGATAACTCTGAACACGTGTATGGTTTGTGATCTGAGTCAGCTGCCAGACTTACCAATTCCTTCGCGGACAGGTTCTTCTGCAAAGCTTTGATATCAGCTTGAAATCCAGATGATGCCAACACACACTTGTCCGTCCTAATTGAAGGTAAGCAGAGAGAACAACATGAGCACATCCATTAACTAATATGTGAAGCTTTCAGGTCAGGATACACTCGATGTTTAGCATACTGTGTTGGTTCCAGCAGAACTACTTTTGTGTACAGCAACAGTTTCTTGTAAAAGGGGTAACCTTCAGTACGCAAAATTCAGACTAATTTACCATCAAGGTGACACATCCCGTTTTCACAGCGTGCGAATTAAAGTAGAGAAATAGATCGTCAAATCGAGCTACCATAACACGCTCACAAAATGTCAGCAACTGAGGATGGATTTGCAGTTGCTGCTAACTGTCACGATAACTGTATAACAGAGGATGCAGCAGAACATGTGCAGCCACAGTGTTTACCGGGAAGCTGAAAATCACGAGCCCATCCATACACAAAAATTACATCCCCGAGCATCATACATACATAACCCCGACGGCCCGAAACTCTGATGTCTAATTGTCTACAATAATATAGCACTTGATGCGAAGGGAAGAGAGTGCAAAAGGAAGAGGGAGGCGGGAGCACGTACAGGTGCGCGATCTTGGAGTGGCCGCGTGACAAGATGCTGTATCCGACGGAGAGGCGGGTGTCTGCGGCGACGACGCAGTAGTCGGCCCCCGCGACGGCCACGCACGTCCCGCCGTTGTTCTCGTACGGATCGAACCTCGCCATGGCCGCTTAGGGAGACAGGGAGGAACCAGGATCACCTCGGGTCTCGTTCGTCTGCGCTGCCCCTCCGTGAACTCGTCTCGCTATCGGTACAGACACCGCACGGCAATGAGCGGGGAGGGGCTCTGTAAAGTAGGAGCGCCGCGGGAGGGAGCTCTGCTCTTCTTGTGGTGCAAGAAGATGAAGAAGAAGGGCCCGGGCTCGGTTCTGTTTTTGTCCGGAAGTCACGGGGCCTAGTGGGAGGCGTAGTGGGCTGCGGGGGACCAGCCTGGAACGGGCTGACATTATGTTCTTTCCAAGGTTTTGAATGGCCCAATCGGAAAATAATTGGATTGGGCTATAGCCCTAGCCACTGAGGACCCTCGGTTTTTTATGTGTGTTTTGTTTTGGCTGGCCCCCCTTGTCTCCGATTGTCTTTTCGGCATCGAAATGTGAGGGGCGCCAATGTCAAAGTGTAATTTAAGTTCTAACAAGTCATGTCTCTGTGTCCTTGGCATCGACCTCCCGACGATGTACGATGTGTTTCCCGTCCTAGTGTGGTTGTGGTCGGCAAGGCTGATATCGTAGATGCCGGCCGTAGTGTTTTGGACTCGTGGATCAATGGCTCTCGATTCCGAGATTTGTCATATGGTACTTGAACTGTCTTGGCGGTGGTGGCACCGATGATGATGTCATGTGTGGTCTGGCCATGCGTTCTCTAGTATCGATTTTCTGTGATCCCGATGTTCTTCAATGATAATGCGCCATCTAGGCAATGACTTAACTAATAACTTTGCAAGTGGTATATTACGGGTCATAGTGTGTTCAGCAATATCAGGTTCTCATATATTACATATTTGGGTGCGCTTTCCATGCAACATTTCAAAATCTTTGAGCTTTGTAGCACACCAGCTTATGCAGCATTTCTTGACTGGATATTGAGATGCAAAAGGTGAAGGTTGAGACAACATTGAAGAACCTTGATGAGCTGATGTAACTTTTAGTTTTTTCACTGGTCATTTGTTCAATCCAATGTACTTTGTTTAATTAATCAATAAAGTTGGATAGTTGCTAAAAAAGGGAGTGGGTGGTGAAATATGGAAATATCAAATAAGAAATTTGGTCAAAATTGAATAAAATGAGACCGTTAACCTTACCTTGGTGAAGAAAATATTTAACACCGCAATTTTAAATATTTTCTAAAATTCTTGGAATTTCATAGAAAACACGAGTTTTCATACGAAAGTGTGAAAAAATATCGTGGAACAACTAAGCTTTCTCCATTTCCATGTTGACTCTATGGCGATTGTTATATGAAGTAGAGGGAGACAAAAAAAGATCAAGACTGGAAGAGAGAGTACAATTGACTCAAGCTCTAAAGTCAATTGTATTTCTGCTTTTTATAGATTGCGCTATTTTAAGGGCAACTCTTTATCGTATATTGAGCTCCATAAGTACTTCCTATGTTCCATAATTCCTGTAGTGGTGTTCTAAAACCAAAACCGCGATAAAATTTAATGATGGAATGGAGGGAGTAACAGGCAATACGAGTTTTTCTACTGTGGCATCATAGAATATATGATAAGCTCGTAGAGTCAGTGACAGATTCTACTTTTGCTAGCTCAGCGCGCCTCCGCTAATCAAAAGCTTCCCCAACCATGACATCAAGTGCTTTCCTTTAGCCTTAGAAACAACAAACAAGTGCTTCCCTTTACTACTTTAATTACCAAATTTACCTTTGCCTCCGACGTCGCGAGCACGAAGCATGCAGCAATGGTGTGCTGCATCTGTGGCAGGACTAGAGTCTAGGACGAGTCACCACTCACCACTACTAGGCACGAGCTAGTGCTTCATACATGATATACATGGCTTAGCTGCTCCTTTCTCTTAGCTGCACTTTTCTCCTCTGATTCCATGACCGTCCGTCCGATGATACATGTCTAAAACAAATACCATTCCCTCCTAAGCTTGTCCTAGGTGACAATTTTGCCACATCTATATCGGCCGATCAGCAGGGCAAAAGGGTTGCTGCTGAAAGCGATGCTTAGAGGCAGCAGCAGAGTGGAGCCGAAAGCAGTGCATGCATTCATGGAGGCCACTGGACAAGACTGTTTGCATAAACAATGAGCTCCGCCCGCCGGAGCTGCAGGCATTAGTCGATGGCTCGAGTAGGCAAAGCTCGCATCACTGGTATAAAGACTTTCAAGGGAACATGTACATGCAGGCTTAGTTAGCTTACGTGCTTCCACTGAAAAAGAAAGAAAAAGGTTAGCTTACGACGTGCCTGGCCAGTGGCCACCGAGGAGAAGAAGAACAAACATACCGCCGGAATATGATATTGCCGTTAAGGTACACGCGCTGCCACGTATGTTTCCAGATATATACAACAGACAAACATTTTGACTGTTCTCTGGTGCGCTCACGCTAGATTTTTTCCCATTAAGGTCTCTTCTTGCCCTCTCTTGATTAACCTGCTCGGTGATGGCGAGTCGGAGCACGATAACGATAGCGGAGACGGTGATCGCGTGCAAGCCAGAGACAAACGGGTTTGTAGAGGTTAGGATGCCGATCCCGAAATTCTACCGGAGCCGTTATCTACCGGTGCATGTTCACCGTTGATTCATGTATGCTCTAAGATTTGTGTCCCGGATGTAACATCTATGAATTCGGCTGCAGGAGCGATCAAGATCAAAAGTTGTTCCGGTAAGTACCGGTTCCTTCGTACACAGCCACAAATTAGTTGCATATATAAGGCCACAAATTCACAATTGAAAAATTCATGAATGAATTTGGACAACAGCCACCTATCATGGTGAAAGGATCGACATGAGCGACTAGAAGGGGGGAGGGGCAAATAGGTGCTATCAATTATTTTTAGTCCTTTTTAATTTTATGGCTTGACACAAAGATAAATTCTCTAAATAATGATACAAAGTCAAGGATATAAACCGCCGTGGAAAGACAAAGGAGACACAAAGGTGTATTTCAGTAGTTCATTCCTTTTCAGGGAAGTACATCTATGTTGAAGGGTTGCGCTATCACAAAGACAACCAACACCATAAAGGCCTCACCCTGTTCTTTGGTGAGCAAGATATGAAGACGAATTCAAGCTCTACTAAACGGTGGCCTTTTTAAAGCGGAGACCGAAAACTTTACACAAGGTTGGGGAAGCTCAACAACTCAACTGGAGGGCCCCAACAATGACCACGAAGCTTCACAATACCAAGAACGAGATTTGTGGGCAGCTTCTTCAAGCAAGGGTTCCGAAAACTCAAGAGAGTAACAAGTTCTCAACCAAACCAAGGGGAAACCAAATTTCTTTGGTGGAAAGGTAGATTAAGGTGTCCTCCCTCAAACCCTAGAAGGGAATAAGTTTGGGTGGATGGGGCGGGAGATCTATGCAATTAATTGGAGCTTGTAGGGGTGGAGGAAAGAGAGTGGGAAGTCACGGGCCTGCTTGGATAAGAAGGGGATTTATAGAGCCCCCTCAAAATACGACTGTTGCAGAGTTTTTACCCCAAAATATCTGGTGTTTAGGCCGAGATTTTCCGGTCTAAGCCACCCTAGAAATTTTTGTACATAAATTTCAGGGTAAATCCACCCCCCCCCCCCCTCTCCCACCCCACCCGAGAGGAGCACGACACGTTGAAAGGATCGTATGAGCGACTAGAGGGGGGGTGAATAGGAGCTTCCCAATTTTTACTTCTTTTCAAGTTAAGGCTAGACAAGAAGGTAAATTCTCTAGATGTGCTACTAAGTGAATTTACCTAGAGTGATAAGCAAGCTAGCAATAATAACAATATAAGTAAAGGTACGAGTAAAGGATAGAGGTAACCGCAATGGAGACACGAAGACACAAGGATGTATTCCCGTAGTTCCTTCCTTGTTACGGGAAGTACGTCTATGTTGGAGAGGTGTGGTGCCACAAAGGCCACCAACGCCACAAAGGCTCACCCTATTCTCCGGTGAACAAGCCACAAAGGCGAGTTCACGCTCCACTAAGCGATGCCCTTGAAGGCGGCACGACACCTTTACACAAAGTATTGGGGCTAGCTCCACAACTCAATTGGAGGCTCCCAAGAAAGCCATAAAGGCAAGAATCACCACGAAGGCAAGTCAATCAACCAATTACAACTCCTAGGGTCACAAGATCCCCAAGGAGCAAATCCTCCAATCAAATGGAGGTGGAAATGAAATTCCTATGGTGAAGATGTAGATCGGTGCCTCCTCCTTCAATCCTCCAAAGATCAAGAGCTTTGGTTGGCTAGAAGAGGAGATCTATGGAATTTGGTGTTTTTCCAATGGGGGTAGGTGAGAGCTTCAAGGATGAACAATGGTTGGTGAAGATCTAACACTACCCCAGCTAGGAGAAGGGGTATTTATAGGTAGGTGGGAATCTGGCCGTTGAGGGAGCACACAGCAGCATTTCTGGCGATAAGTCCGGCGGCGCCGGGCCCTGGGCCGGACGCCCCGGCGGTAAGTCCGGCGGGACCGGACGCCTCGCCGGGAGTCCGGCGGTGGACCGGGCGGATCCGGCGGACCGCCGAAAACCCGTTCAGTATATCAGTCCGGCGGCCCCGCCGGGCCAGTCCGGTCTGCCGCCGGGTGGTCCGGTCTGGGGACCGGCCAGACCAACTTTGACCACTTTCGGCAGGCGATTCCACCATATTTCTTTTTATGCATTAGAACCCTTTCACCTGTGAACTTAAACCTGTATGCATATAATTCAAATATTAGTTCACACAAAAACATAGTCTTGTCATTGTAAATCAAAAAAGTAGAAAGGAACAAATGTCCTTTCAATCTCCCCCTTTTTGATTTACGATGACAAACTATGTTAGAGTCTCATAGGAGAAACAAAGCATGGTATCTAAAGAATAGTGAGAGTGCTCCCCCATAATATATGCACATGGTAGAATTTGCTTTTGGAATGCAAAGTGCAAGATTTAGATTATAGGGAGCTCCCCCACCATCAATAGGAACCAAGCATGGTATGGACAAGATAATATCATGGATAGATAATAATATAGCAAGCATAGACATATCCAAACATAAACATAGAGTGCATAGTGCATAATTAAAGTACACACTTGTCCACACACGATAAGGTTCCACAGAGTTTGAGAGATAAAACGGCAAATAAAACGCAAATGGACACAAGCCACTTAAGAACCAAGGAAAACGAAAGCGAGGCTTGTGTCATGCGACGTTATTCCTAGAGACTCTACACTCTTCTCCCCATTTGGCATCGAAACACAAAAAAGGGACAAGAGAGTAGACGATGCTAGCGCTCAAAAATCTTCACTGGGGACAGGAGAATCCTCCGGATCATCCTCTCCATGAGCACCTTCTTCTTCATCAGCATCTTCTGGCTCTGAGGGTGGCTCGAAGTCTTCAAAGTCTTCAATACCAGCAAACATGTCATCATCAAGAGGCGGCATAACATAGTTGACATACGGGACCGGCTCCAACTCATGCCCAACGGGGGGAACAGCACTTCCCCTAGCAGCCAAGAACTCATTCTGCCTCCTCCGGGTCTCCTGACTCATCTCCATGCTCCTATGAGCCACATCATAAGAGCTGCGACACATCTCCCACAAGTTCTTGAAGAACGCAGCAACACCCTTCTTGCGAGAGGGCCTAGGGTGGCGATGGTGACGACGGCGACTAGTACCAGAACCAGAGGGACGGTGAGGATCAGGAGCACTCATGGTGGGACCTCTAGACCTGGTACGGAGCAAACTGGGAGCCTCTTCAAAACCACCCTGGAAACCCACTGAGAAGGTCTCCATCTCCACGACCTGTCCGCGCACAAGAGCAGTCTGAGCCTGGGGCTGGCTGTTGATCAAACGCTGCACATACTAACAATAGTTGGGAGTCATGCGCTTGAGAGTGGATCTCTTCATCTCCTGAAAAATGAAGTCACAACCATCTATCTTCCGAAGCTTGTCGGGCTGGCAATAGTACAGCAAGTTCCTGTGATAGCCCCTGACACTAGCATCATCTCCAGCCTTACTAATCAGATTCTGACGAAAGAGCTTGGCAAGAGCATTGTAGTAGTAGTACATCCCTGAAATGGCAGGAGCAGGGAGGGATGGCACATCTGGATAGCAAATGTGAGTGATCTTCTCCACGGTAAAGGGCGCCTCGGAGTGAATCTTGAAACCTCCAGCCCTACCTCCACCATAGCCCAGAGCATCACAGAAATCAGCAAACGTGGCAGTGAACACATCCTGGCCAGTCATCCAAGAGAAGGACTCATCTGGGTCATTATGGAAGAACACAGTGCAGCAGAACTGACAGACAACCAAAGGCTGAATAGGCTCGGAGAGAGTGACAAGGTCCATAATATCCATCTTGAGAAGAGCCTGATTGATGTAGCGAAAGTCCCTGGAGACATGGTGCTGAAAGTGCTCGACATTGAGGGATTTAGGCACCACATAGAATCCACTCTTCATTTGCTCAGATTCATCATAGTAATCATCCCACATAGCACGCTGAGAATCAGTCCAGAACCTCTTGTCATTGCCAGTGTACTACCTCTCATGAAAGCGGTATGGGTTTGTAAGGCGAAGTTTACGCCAAATGCTGATATTGGCTGTACCCAAGTTATCTTCAATCTCCTTCTCCTTCTCCACATCCACCGGGCCACGAGCCCCCTTTCCCTTCCGAGGTGGATGAGTTCCACGAGAGTAAACAAGCTTGGACCTCATCCGTGGCCCTACAGCTGCAGAGCTGCCACCTTCAGTTGCGGTCTTCCCTGTCTGACGAGTATGGCGCGAAGACTGCCCCTCAACCTCATCAATCTTCCTCTTCTTGGCCTCAAAGGCTCGAAGCTCTTCTGCGGTTTCAATCCGGTAATCACTGTCCTCAGTCGAAGCGGAGTCTAAAAAACGCAAGCAAAGCAAAGCAACACCAGATAAAGATACATGTCACGGAAAAGAAACTCAAAGTCGGGTAGGGATAAGTGCACGATGGAGAGGTAGTATGACAGTGAGGTTCGGCGCCAGGTCCAGCGGGACCGGACCGTGGGCCGGACCATCCGACGGGCCGCCGGGCCATTCCGGCGAGCTCGCCGAACTGGTATACTGAATGCCAGTTCGGCGGGTCCGCCGAGATGGTCCGGTGGTCCGCCGGATGATCCGGCGCTAGGTCCGGCGGCCGCCGGATCTTTCGCCGAAACACACACTTGTCAAACTACCCCCAATTTTGACTCAACAACTTGTCACTACAAACTTTTAAGGGTACAAAGATGCCAAGGAACACATACTAGACCAACAAGGAACGAAACCCTAAAAAGGATCTATCCCTAGATAAGATGTAACTAACCCAAGGAGATGAATCTAACCCTAGATACACACTAGATCTACTCATACAAGAGCATGAACAAACGGAGTGTGAGGCAAGGGCTAGAGGAAAGAGAGAAAACGAGGGAGTTACCCGAAGACATGGTGCACAAGAAGATGGGGAAAAATCCCGATCTCCCAATGCGGTTGACGAAACGCGACGATCTTCGGAGGAAAGCTTCAAAACACCCCGATCTACACCCGATCTAAATTTGGAAGGGATTGGTTGGGTGGAGAGGCTAGGGGGAGGAGAAGCTTGATGGGGCGGCGCCAATGGAGTTGGGGGCGGGCGTGGGGAGAGGAGGAAGTGGGAAAAACTGCCCAGGAAACCCTCCCCACAAAGTTTATATAGGCCGCCAGTCCGGCGGTAAGTCCGGCGGGACCGGGCCATGCGCTGGACGGTCCGGCGGGCCGCCGGGCCATTCCGGCGAGGCCGCCGAACCGGTATACTGAATGCCAGTTCGGCGGATCCGCCGGGCTGGCCCGGTGGGCCGCCGGGCAGTCCGGCGCCAGGTCCGGCGACCGCCGGGCAGGCTGCCGAAACACCTTTAGGACTAGAAAGATTTGGCAATTTTCGATATGTGACATGTATCAATAAGAAAAGCCTGGTGTGCGAAAGAAATCAACAACCATCAAACTTGTTTGCAAGAAAATCAACTTAAGATTGCATGCCTTCCAAAGAAGCACAACAACAACCACACGAGATTTGAAGACATGCAATGGTGGGGGATTTCTCCCCTATGTGTGATCACCAATGTCGTGACACCGCAAAGAGACATGCTTGGGCTCAAATGACATTAGTGATCTTATAATGTCGCACAATTGAGTATGCATCGTGCCATTAATTGACACGATAACTATCCTCAACTATGCGCATCTAGACAAGAACAACACACTAGTTAGAGTATGGGAGTAAATGCACCTAGCTCAAGCCACATTGCTTGAATCAATGATATTTAGTTCATGCCTCAATTCCCGGAATCTTGCTTCATCAAGAGGCTTTGTGAATATATCGGCAAGTTGCTCATGAGTGCCAACATAAGATAGATCAATATCTCCACGGTTGACATGATCCCGAATGAAATGATGACGAATCTCAATATGCTTCATCTTGTTGTGTTGCACCGGGTTGTGAGCGATCTTGATTGCACTTTCATTATCACATAAAAGAGGCACTTTGTCAAAAATGACACCGTAATCCTTCAAAGTTTGCCTCATCCATAAGAGTTGTGCACAGCAACTAGCCGCGGCTACATATTCGGCTTCGGTGGTAGAGAGAGACACACAATTTTGTTTCTTAGATGACCAACACACCAAAGACCTACCAAGAAATTGGCAAGCCCTGGAGGTTGATTTCCGTTCCACTTTGTCTCCCGCCCAATCCGAATCCGAGTAACCTATAAGATCAAAACTTGCTTCTTTTGGATACCAAAGACCAAAGTTAGGGGTATTCACTAAATATCGAAAGATTCTTTTGACCGCCACTAGGTGACTTTCTTTTGGTGCGGCTTGAAAACGTGCACAAACTCCCACACTTAACATAATGTCCGGTCTAGATGCACAAAGGTAAAGCAAGGAACCAATCATAGATCTATAAAGTTTTTGATCCACTTCTTTACCATTAGGATCGAGATCAAGATTAACCTTTGTTGGCATGGGAGTCTTTGCACCTTTGACTCCTATCATCTCGAACCTCTTGAGCATGTCTTGGGTATATTTGGCTTGGTTCACAAAAGTCCCTCCCTTCAATTGTTTGACTTCAAATCCAAGGAAGAACTCTAACTCCCCCATCATAGACATCTCAAACTTGTCGGTCATGAGCTTGGCAAACTCATTATTGAAAGCTTTGTTAGTAGAACCAAATATAATATCATCAACATATAGTTGGCAAATGAAAAGCTCCCCATTGACCTTCTTAGTAAAAAGAGTGGGATCGATCACCCCAATTTCAAAACCACGATCAACCAACAACTCTTTAAGGTGCTCATACCACGCACGTGGGGCTTGTTTGAGGCCATAGAGCGCCTTATCAAGTTTGTAAACGTGGTTAGGAAACTTAGGGTTTTCGAAGCCCGGGGGTTGCTTCACAAAAACCAATTCATTTAAGGGACCGTTGAGAAAAGCACTTTTAACATCCATTTGTTGAAGTTTAAAGTTATGATGTGATGCATATGCAAGTAAGATGCGAATGGATTCAAGACGGGCAACGGGAGCGAAAGTTTCACCAAAGTCAATACCCTCAACTTGGGAGAAACCTTGAGCCACTGATACGTCTCAAACGTATCTATAATTTTTGATGCTCCATGTTTGTTTTTACACCATTTGCCTATTGTTTCGTTACACTTAGTGGTACTTTTATACATTTTCCGGAACTAACCTATTAACGAAGTGCCACAGTGCCAGTTTCCTGTTTTCTGCTGTTTTTGTGTTTCAGAAGTGATACACAGGAAATATTCTCGGAATTGGACGAAACAAGTTCCTGAAGTCATAATTTACGGGGAAGCTCCCAAATATCCGAAGACCTGACGGAGGGGGGCCACGTGGCCCCCACACACAGGGGCGGCGCGGCCACCCCCCTGGCCGCGCCGGGCCCACGTGAGGGGCCGTGGCCCCTCCTCTGACATCGTCCTTTCGCCTATATATACCCCCTGACAAGAAAAACCTAAGGAGCCCAATCAGTTTTCCAGAATACATCGCGATCCGCCGCCGCCGTCGACCCGAAGATCGGGAGGGTCCAGAAGCTCTTCCCGGCACCCTGCCGGAGAGGGGAATCGCCACCGGAGGTCTTCTTCATCGCCATGCTTGCCTCCAGAGCGATGAGTGAGTAGTCTACCTTGGACTATGGGTCCATAGCAGTAGCTAGATGGTTGTCTTCTCCACCATGTGCTTCATGTTTAGATCTCATGAGCTGCCCTACATGATTTAGATCACCGTTATGTAATTCTATGATGTTGGTTTGTTGGGATCCGATGAATATTGGTGTTTATGATTAAGTTGCTGTACTGAATTATATCTTTTGTTATCTCTATGTTGTTTATGATCTTGCATGCTCTCCGTTGTTAGTAGCTATCTTGGCCGAGTAGTTGCTAGTGACTCCAAGAGGGGGTATTTATGCTCGATAGTGGGTTCATGTCTCTATTTCACCTGGGGGAGTGACAGAAACCTCTAAGGTGGTAGATGTGCTGTTGCTACTAGGGAGAAAACAACATTCATATGCTCAAGGGCATATGCTTTGTTTACATTACACACTTTGCTTAATGCAATTATCTGTTGTTCGCAACTTAATACTTTTGGGGTGTTCGGATTGATATCCCCGGGGGTGGATTATTAGTCATAGATGCAGTTGGATGGCGGTCTATGTATTTTGTTGTAATGCCCAGAGTAAATCTCATAGTGATCTTCTTGACATATCACATTATCTTTATTCTATCAATTGCCCAACTGTAATTTGTTTACCCAGCATGTTATTTATCTATGGAGAGACACCACTAGTGAACTGTGGACCCCGGTCCTATTTTAATCATATTGCAATCACCTGTTTACTTTTCCCGCACTGTTTACTTTACTCGCATATATTACTACTGTTTTCCACTCGATACACTCATAACCTTTGTTTCAAGCAAACCGGTGAGATTGACAACCTCATCGCAAGTTGGGGACAAAGTATTTGTTTGTGTGTGTGCAGGTTCCGCACTGCTGCTGGCCGAAGACGAGTCAACAAGTATCGTTAACGGCGCCCTTGTTGGAAGTCACTAAGCCAGTCCGCATCACTTTCAGTCGTCACTGTCTCTCTTCTCCTGATCGATAAACCTTGGTTTCTTAACTGAGGGAAAACTAGCCGCTGCACTCATCATACCTTCCTCTTGGGGTTCCCAACGGGCTGGTCATTCACCACGCACAAGGACTGTCTGTTGCCACATTCACCTGAAGCATCAGCTACTTTTCTGGCGCCGTTGCCGGGGAAGAGAGAAGACTTCTGCGAGGGGAGTTCTTCGCACACACATTCTTTACTTTGTTATTTGTTTTGCTTTGCTTTACTTTATTTTATTTTACCTGCATTGCTTTTTATATCAAAAACCCAAAAAAATTAGAATCCTTGGTAGCTGTTTTTACTTGTTTACTTTCGTTTTGCTGAAATGGCCAATCCTGAAAACACCAAGTTGTGTGACTTTGCTAGCACGAACAATAGTGATTTTATCTGCACTCCTATTGCACCAACTGTTCCTGCTACCACCTTTTATAAGATCAAGCCTGCTTTATTGAACCTTGTTATAAAAGAGCAATTTTCTGGTGCTAGTACTGAAGATGCTGCAGCTCATCTCAACAATTTTGTTGAGCTATGTGAGATGCAGAAATATAAAGATGTTGATAGTGATATTATTAAGCTCAAGCTGTTTCCTTTCTCTTTGAGAGGAAAGGCTAAAGATTGGTTGCTGTCTTTGACTAAGAATAGTATTGATTCATGGGCTAAGTGTAAGGATGCTTTTATTGGTAGATATTATCCTCCTGCTAAGATTATATCGTTGCGTAGCAATATTATGAAGTTTACTCAGTTTGATAATGAACATGTTGCTCAAGCTTGGGAAATAATGAAATCTATGGTAAAGAATTGCCCCACTCATGGACTGACTACTTGGATGATTATCCAAACTTTTTATGCAGGACTGAATTTTTCTTCAAGGAACCTACTTGATTTAGCAGCTGGAGGCACTTTTATGTCCCTTACCTTGGGCGCCGCATCAAAGCTACTCGACAACATGATGGTAAATTATTCCGAATGGCACACCGAGAGAGCTCCACAAGGTAAGAAGGTAAATTCTGTTGAGGAAACCTCTTCCTTGAGTGATAAGATTGATACAATTATGGCTATGCTTGCTAATGATAGGACTCATGTTGATCCTAATAATGTTCCTCTAGCCTCTCTGGTTGCTCAAGAAGAGCAAGTTGATGTGAATTTCATTAGAAATAACAATTTTAATAACAATGCTTATAGGAACAATTTTGCTAGTAACAATTATAGGACGTATCCTTCTACCAATGGTAATGGTTATGGTAATTCTTATGGTAATTCCTACAACAACACTAGGGCCGCGCCCTCCGAGCTTGAGGTAATGCTCAAGGACTTCATCGGTAAACAAACTGCTTTTAACAAGTCTGTTGAGGAAAAGTTAGGCAAAATTGATATTCTTGCTTCTAAAGTTGATAGCCTTGCTCATGATGTTGAACTTCTGAAATTAAAAGTGTTTCCTAATGATGTGAATGTCAGCAATATTGTTGCTGCCGCTAATACTACCCAAGTTAGAATTGATGAAAATATTAGATTGTTAGCGGAATTGCATGCCAGGTGGGAAAGAGAAGATGAAATAGCTAGAGAGATGAAGGTATGTACTATTACTACCTCTAATGATGTTGCTCCTACTGATAGCAACCCCCTTACTTTGATTGGTGTAGAGAAAACTCCCACTCCTTGTGCTCAAAAACCTAAAACTGTCAAAACTTTTTCTCAAAAGAGTGCTGAAATTTTTCGGAGTGTGGGAGATGATAGCTCTATTTCCTTTAATGATTTTGATGTTGATGGCTGCAATATATCTGAAGTTATTTTGTTCTTGCAAAATCTTGCTTTGACTCCCAATGCTAGTTCTTTAAATATTGCTTTTACTAAGCATATTACCAATGCTCTTATAAAGATTAGGGATGAAAAGTTGAAGCAAAAAGCCTCTGTTCCCAAGAAGTTAGAAGATGGTTGGGAACCCATCATTGATATGCATGTTAATGGTTATGATTGCCATGCTTTATGTGATCTAGGTGCTAGTATTTCCATCATGCCTAGAAAGATTTATGACATGCTTGATTTACCACCGCTTGAAAAGTGTTATTTTGATGTTCCTATTGCTGATGTTGCTAAGAAGAAACCTTTGGGAAGGATTAATGATGTTCTTATTGTGGTTAACAATAACCTTGTTCCCGTTGATTTTCTTGTTATGGACGTTGAATGCCATGCTTCATGTCCTATTATTTTGGGAAGACCCTTTCTTCGAACTGTAGGTGCTATCATTGATATGAGGGAAGGCACTATCAAGTATCAATTCCCACTAAAGAAAGGTATGGAACACCTCCCTAGGAAAAGAAAGAAATTAATTTTTGACTCTATTCTTAGAGCAAATTATGAGCTTGATGCTTCATCACTTGATATTACTTGATTCGCAATTTTCTGCGCCTAGCTCAAAGGCGTTAAAGAAAAGCACTCTTGGGAGATAACCCATTGTTTACTTTTCAGTACTTTTTCTTTTATTTGAGTCTTGGAAGTCATTACTACTGTAATGACCGCTCCTTATCTTGTTTATTTTGTTTTTGTGCCAAGAGAAGCCTCTAATTTGAGTGAGGTAAAGATTTGGGGTTATTGCTGTCCTGAAACTGTTTTCGGTGCTGCACCGTAAAAATTCGTGAAAATTTTCTGTATATCTTTTGGACCTGCGATTTCTTGTGCATATGCCCCAGGTTATATCCAAACTTTTCTTAGTTGAACACTTTTTGATTTGAGCAACGGAAAATCCCTCAAAAATTCGTCCTTTATCAGCTGTCCAGTTTTGACAGATTTCTGCCAATATTTGTTTTTGCCACTTTATCGCTTTCTTTTGAGTTCTTTTTTATCATGGAACTCTTGTGGAAGTTGCTACAGTAGTATATACTTTATATGTGGTGGTTTTGGGTTGAAACCTGAAGCTAAAAGAGGTTGAATATATTTTATGCTTACACTAATGTTGCTAATAGAATTGTGTTTAGTTTTGTATGAAGGAAGTTTTCAAGTGTAGGGATTGGAGAATGATGAGATGAGTTGAAGAATGGACAAAAGCTCAAGCTTGGGGATGCCCATGCATCACCCCAAGAAATATCCAAGAAGTACAAGCGTCAAAGCTTGGGGATGCCCCCAAGGCACCCCTTCTTCATCGGCAAAAATCAGGTCACCTTTCAAAACACTATATTTTTATTGCTTCATGCACTATGTGTTTTTCTTGGAGCGTCAGTTGTTTTAGTTTTCTTAGTTGTTTAGTTTGTTTGTTTGCTGCAATAAATGGTTGGACCCCAACAAATTTCCTTTGGAGGAGATGTACTCATTTTCATTTGCAAAGAATGCTCTAGTTTTCACTCTTATTAAAAATCGAGCGTTCTACTTTTTCTGCTACTGCTTTTGGTTTTCGTTTTCGCCTTGATATGCGTTCAGATCTTGTCATATTTTTTTTTATCAAGGTGTATTTTTGCCTCTGATCTTCATTGGTTTTCATCAAAAGAGGTGTCTTTAAAAATTTCAAATGGTGTTAGAAAAGAGAAAAAGCTTTGTGCAAAATAGTGGTACAAGAAGGAGCTTGTGTAGACTGTGGCTTAGGCTTTTTCATGTCATGCTTGATGTCTTTTTGATAGTATGCTTAGTGATTTTGCTGTAGCATGACTTGTCTCAAATAACTAAGATTGCTTAATGAGCCTTTGAAAAAATCATGCGTTGTTTTTATTATATGGAAGCATTATTTTGGTTTTCTCCTTGATGCTTTATTTGGGTTGACTTGGCGCATGCTCACACATGTTAGACTCTTCCAAAGTCACCATTAGCCTTCATGATCATTTAGTTTTTGACTTTTGATGCCATCGTATGCTTCTTTTAATGTCGCTTTGTCGCTTTGCATGATTATGGCCATTACTGCTCTCTTAGTTGGTCGCTCCCAGTCTTTTGCTAGCCCTCGCCTTGTACTGAGTATGAGCTCTACTCGTGCATCCAACTCCTAAAAGCCAAAGTTTTCCAAAGTGTCCACCATACATACCTACTAGCAATTTGCTATTCCAAGTAAATTTGACTTGCTTTTATTTTCTCTTCAAATTAAACTCTTACCAGTGTTATGCGAAACTCAGTCAGTAAAGCTCTCACGAACCGGAAGGCACACTTTACTTTTTCCTGTTCTTAAAATTTTGACATTGTGATCTTTATGTTGAGTTGTTATGCTTGCAAGTTGTAAGTTGGATTCTAGCCCAGCCATGCTGTCATGGGGCAAGCTTTCAACATTGCACTTCTTTTTGAGTTGATATCGTGATCTTTTGTTTATGGATGCCCGCTGTGTGAAATGAATTGGGAATCTTGTGAGGATCATGGAGTTTTTATATGTGTTAGGGAAACGCCGGGCCGCCAATCTAAGCCATGCATAATTCATGGTGGAAATTTGCAGCATACCCATGGTGAACATTCGACGACGCATCTCACAATAAAAAGCTAAACAATATAGCAAATAAAAGAGATGTCGAGGTGTTCATTGTCTGCTTGTCCTGTCATTTTGGTGTGGGCTTGTTCCATGTTATCGGGCACGGAGGTACCCCATTGGCGGTTCTCAATGATATGCATATACTTACAATGACAAGAGCCTTGCTTGGGACTCTAAGTAAATTAGCATGGTTTGGGTACTCGTATTCACGGGACACGAGGATTTCAACTTATGATTTGTTAAGCATATGCATCATAATTGTTCTCGCATTAACTTTAACCATTCAAGATGCTTATGATGGGGGCAATGAGAGCTCAAAGCCGGTAAGTACCATAATTTTTGAAGGTTATAAAACTTGCAATCACTGCTTCCCTCTGCGAAGGGCCTTTCTTTTACTTTTATGTTGAGTCACCACCTTCTTTCTTTATGCACCATTAAGAGAGCATAGTTGTCATTCTTAGTGTGATATGCATTGTCCCAAAGTTCATTGATTGACTCATATTGTTGGTTTCACTTGTTCTTAAATTATTTGTATCTAGTCGCCCTCTTAAACTTTGAGGTGTCCTACGCATTTATGTTTTGCTCTCTTTGAAGGACAAGCTGAAAACCATTTGTATGTTTTTCCTTATGAT
Organism: Dactylis glomerata; assembly: GCA_007115705.1. Taxonomy (NCBI): domain Eukaryota; kingdom Viridiplantae; phylum Streptophyta; class Magnoliopsida; order Poales; family Poaceae; genus Dactylis; species Dactylis glomerata. Next base: position 1,294,377 of record QXEO01001756.1, read on the forward strand.
TTGAACACACGTTTGACTTTCATTGTTTCATTATCATGATCTTTTGTTTGTGTTCATTTGCATGTTTACAACATGGTTGCTAAGTTCTTATTGTCATGATTATATCTTTCATGCCCATGTTTTAAGTTCTATTGATCCCAGCTCACCAATGCTTACATATATGATCAAGATTGTGTAGGTGCATGTCACCTCAAAAATTATTCTTTGTTATCACTTACCTACTCGAGGACGAGCAGGAGTTAAGCTTGGGGATGCTTGATACGTCTCAAACGTATCTATAATTTTTGATGCTCCATGCTTGTTTTTACACCATTTGCCTATTGTTTCGTTACACTTAGTGGTACTTTTATACATTTTCTGGAACTAACCTATTAACGAAGTGCCACAGTGCCAGTTTCCTGTTTTTTGCTGTTTTTGTGTTTCAGAAGTGATACACAGGAAATATTCTCGGAATTGGACGAAACAAGTTCCTGAAGTCATAATTTACGGGGAAGCTCCCAAACATCCGAAGACCTGACGGAGGGGGGCCACGTGGCCCCCACACACAGGGGCGGCGCGGCCACCCCCCTGGCCGCGCCGGGCCCACGTGAGGGGCCGTGGCCCCTCCTCTGACATCGTCCTTTCGCCTATATATACCCCCTGACGAGAAAAACCTAAGGAGCCCGATCAGTTTTCCAGAATACATCGCGATCCGCCGCCGCCGTCGACCCGAAGATCGGGAGGGTCCAGAAGCTCTTCCCGGCACCCTACCGGAGAGGGGAATCGCCACCGGAGGTCTTCTTCATCGCCATGCTTGCCTCCGGAGCGATGAGTGAGTAGTCTACCTTGGACTATGGGTCCATAGCAGTAGCTAGATGGTTGTCTTCTCCACCATGTGCTTCATGTTTAGATCTCATGAGCTGCCCTACATGATTGAGATCACCGTTATGTAATTCTATGATGTTGGTTTGTTGGGATTCGATGAATATTGGTGTTTATGATTAAGTTGCTGTACTGAATTATATCTTTTGTTATCTCTATGTTGTTTATGATCTTGCATGCTCTCCGTTGTTAGTAGCTATCTTGGCCGAGTAGTTGCTAGTGACTCCAAGAGGGGGTATTTATGCTCGATAGTGGGTTCATGTCTCTATTTCACCTGGGGGAGTGACAGAAACCTCTAAGGTGGTAGATGTGCTGTTGCTACTAGGGAGAAAACAACATTCATATGCTCAAGGGCATATGCTTTGTTTACATTACACACTTTGCTTAATGCAATTATCTGTTGTTCGCAACTTAATACTTTTGGGGTGTTCGGATTGATATCCCCGGGGGTGGATTATTAGTCATAGATGCAGTTGGATGGCGGTCTATGTATTTTGTTGTAATGCCCAGAGTAAATCTCATAGTGATCTTCTTGACATATCACGTTATCTTTATTCTATCAATTGCCCAACTGTAATTTGTTTACCCAGCATGTTATTTATCTATGGAGAGACACCACTAGTGAACTGTGGACCCCGGTCCTATTTTAATCATATTGCAATCACCTGTTTACTTTTCCCGCACTGTTTACTTTACTCGCATATATTACTACTGTTTTCCACTCGATACACTCATAACCTTTGTTTCAAGCAAACCGGTGAGATTGACAACCTCATCGCAAGTTGGGGACAAAGTATTTGTTTGTGTGTGTGCAGGTTCTGCGCTGCTGCTGGCCGAAGACGAGTCAACAAGTATCGTTAACGGCGCCCTTGTTGGAAGTCACTAAGCCAGTCCGCATCACCTTCAGTCGTCACCGTTTCTCTTCTCCTGATCGATAAACCTTGGTTTCTTAACTGAGGGAAAACTAGCCGCTGCACTCATCATACCTTCCTCTTGGGGTTCCCAACGGGCTAGTCATTCACCACGCACAAGGACTGTCTGTTGCCACATTCACCTGAAGCATCAGCCACCAATCTTGCCTTGTTACGAATGACTATGCCATTTGCATCTTGCTTGTTCTTGAAGATCCACTTGGTCCCAATGACATTACGGCAATCTTTAGGCCTTTCTACTAGAGTCCAAACTTTGTTGCGCTCGAAGTTGTTGAGTTCATCATGCATGGCATCAAGCCAATCCGGATCCTCAAGCACCTCATAAACTTTCTTGGGTTCTACACAAGAGACAAAAGCATGATGAGAGCAAAAGTTAGAAAGTTGCCTCCTAGTGGAGACACCTTTACGAACACTCCCAACCACATTTTCCAAGGATATGCTTCTTCGTCGAAGAATGGACTCAAGCTTCTTCTCACGGCGAGTGCGAGCCTCAAGAGGAGATTCTTGAGAGACTACTTGATCATCTTCATGATCACTGTTCGGGTCCTCGCCTTGACCATAAAGTGGATTGCCTTGATCATCAAGTGGCCCATAGCCACGGAATTCCGAAGGATCTTCATCAAGGCCTTGATCATCCCCGGAGACTCCGGTATCCATACCCGGAGACTCCGGTATAGGCCGGAGAGTCCGGACCACAGGGGCCGGAGACTCCGGGCAAGATTGCTTGGTGGGATGATCTTGAGGTTGAGGATGTGCAGCTTGTCTTTGGTCAATGTCCTGTGTGTGTTCAGCAGGTGAAGGCTCCACATGTGTAGAGCATTGTCCTTCTCCTTTGGCCAAAAGGTGTCCCTCAATGGGCCGGAAGAATCCGACACCCATTCTTCTTATGGCTTGGGGAGGAATTTCGTCACCTACATCACGAACACAACTTTGTCCCACAAAGGAACCATTATCCTCATCGAACCTCACATTACAAGTCTCTATAACATGCCCGGTGGACTTGCTATAGATCTTATAGGAATGTGAGTCCGTGGAGTAACCAACAAAGATACCCTCTAAAGCTTTAGAATCAAATTTTGACAAACGAACACCTTTCTTGAGATAGAAACACTTACAACCAAATACCCGGAAGTACTTGATGTTGGGTTTTTGCCCGGTAAGAATTTCATATGGAGTCTTGTTCAAGTTCTTGCGGAGATAAAGCCGGTTGGTGGCATGGCATGCGGTATTAATAGCTTCGGCCCAAAAGTTGTATGGAGACTTGAACTCCGCCAACATAGTTCTTGCCGCATCCATAAGAGTCCGGTTCTTCCTCTCGGCAACTCCATTTTGTTGCGGGGTATATGCAGCGGAATATTGATGTTTGATACCCGCATCACTAAGAAACTCATTTAAGGAGTAGTTCTTGAACTCGGTGCCATTGTCACTTCTTATAGTCAATATGGTGGTATTGAATTGACGCTCAACTTCGGTGGCAAAGTCTTTGACGGTTTGTTGGGTCTCACTCTTGAACTCAAAGAAATAAACCCAAGTGTATCTTGAATAGTCATCGACAATCACCAAGCAATATTTCTTGCCACCAAGACTTGCATAAGTGGGAGGTCCAAAGAGATCCATATGAAGGAGCTCCAAGCACCTCTTGGAGGAGATAATAGTCTTGCTTGGATGACTTGTTTCATGCATCTTTCCTTCAATACATGCCCTACAAACACGATCTTTGGCAAAAGAAACATCCTTTAGTCCGAGTATGTGGCCGCCGGTGTAGAGATTTTGCAAAGCTCTCATATTGACGTGGGCTAACCGGCGATGCCAAAGCCATCCCACGTCGGCCTTAGCAATTAGGCATATCGCGGCCGTAGTGGGTTTCTCCGAAAAGTCCACCACATACAAGCCATTTTCGACATACCCAACAAAGGCAACCTTGAGAGACTTACTCCACATGACGACCACAATATCAACATCAAAATATGTGGCATAGCCCATAGTAGCAAGTTGATGAACGGAAAGTAAATTATAACCAATGGTTTCGACAAGCATGACATTCACTAGGGACACGTCCGGAGTGATCACCACCTTACCGAAACCAAGTACCTTAGAGGATGAATTATCACCGTACGAGACCGTGACATTTGAAGTGTTGGGCTTTAGATCTTCCACAATATTTTTGCTTCCGGTCATGTGGCTTGTGGCACCACTATCAATAATCCATTTTACTCCTCCAGAAGCAATGACCTACAAGAGATTAATTCTTGGTTTTAGGTCCCCATTTTTGAATGGGTCCTCTTTTGTTAGTCACAAGAATCTTAGGTACCCAAATAGCATATTCAATGTAACCATTATAGGGACCAACATATTTAGCATAGACATCACCATAATAGTCCCTAAGAAGAACATAATGAGGGTTATATTTTCCTGCAAAATTATTGTGAGAAGGGCCGGAGACTCCGGCCTTTGGGAGCGGAGACTTCGGGGTAGATGAACTAACCGGAGACTCCGGAGCCTTTGACCTGGAGACTCCGGTCTCCTCGATTTTCTTCTTTCCATTCAGCTCCTCCCATTCCTCCTCGGTGTAACAAATATCAAATGGGACATGAGGAGTAGGAGCAGCAGCAGGCTTTGTCTTCTTCTTGTTCTTCTTATTCTTCTTCTTCTTTGAGGACTCGGCCACCAAACAGAGGTCCCCTTTCTTTGAGGACTCGGCAACAAATCCGAGGCCCTCCTTTCCCTGATTGTTCAAGAGATCATTGAGATTCTTCTCTCCTTGAATGCAGGTGGCAAGGCCCTTAGCAAGATCGGCCTTCAACCTATTGTTCTCCTCAATGATATCACTATGATCACAAATAGAGTTAGAAGAACAAGGAACTTCAATAACTTGCATTGGTGGGACTTTAGATTGTTCAATAGTTAGTTGAATTTGAAGTTGTTCACGAATCTTGGTGAGATGCGAGAATTTGCCTTCCAAAGCCTTGTGGGCTTCTTCAAGCTTCTCAAACTTCTCACGAAGATCATTATGACCAATGTCAAATTCAACTTTCTCCTTTTTAAGTAACTTGACCATAGCAAGAGCATGGTCACGTTCTTTAGTGAGTTTTGACAAGATTAGATTATGAGACTCTTCTAGTCCCAACAATTTCTCCTCTAAAGAGACTCTCAAGTTTTGCTCTTCCTCGAGCTCAATTGATAGAGAGCCAATATCATCGGTGGCTAATCTTTCCAACTCCTCCTTCTCCTTGATAGTGTCATGGGCATCACCAAGTTCACACATTAGTGTCTCAAAGTATATCTTGGTTGGCCCCTTCATGTTAGCAAGAAAATCATCACAAGAAACTAGTTCTTTCTTAATCTTAAGACTACTCACATCATCCATAGAGGTAGCATTGGAATGTGATGATGAAGGAGTAGGTGATGAGGTTACCTCCGAGGCCTTAGCCATAAGACACTTGTGAGTGGTGATGATGGCGTTCTCATTTTGTGAGTTGAAGAGGGATGTAGGTGGTGTGGAGACAATGGCAATGGCGGCCACTTCTCCATTTTCTTCATCAACGGAGTCATCATCATCGGACTCGGAGTCATACTCCTCATGAACCACCAATACCCTTTCTCCTTTCTTCTTGTTGTCCTTGTTCCCATGCTTCTTGGATGGGTAGAACTTTGATGACCGGCGCTTGGGGATGAGCCGGCCTTCATTGTCCTCCTTGTTCTCATAAGGACATTCGGCGATGAAGTGCTTGATTCCTCCACAATTGTAGCAATGCCTCACTTTAGAGTCACCACTCTTCCTTGGAAAGGATTTGAACTTGGATCCCTTCGTCTTGTGCTTGTTGGCATCCCAAAAGGCATTTGCATTGAGAGCCAAGTGTTCATGGAGTGCAAACTTGAGATCTTCCGGAGACCAACACTCTTCTTCATATATTTCTTCTTCTCCTTCTCCTTGCTTGGACACCACCTTGGCCTTGAGAGCAAGATTGTGAATTCCTTGTCCGGCAAGAACACGGGCTCTAGTCTCTTCCGCGTTCTTCTTCAAGATAGACAAGGCGGTGAACTCGCAAAGGACTTCATTTGAGGTCATACTCCCAAAATCCGGTCTTGAACGGATTATCTCGGACCTCATGGGTTCTCTTGGGTTGATGGAGGTGATGAACATACGCTTGATATAGTCATCACCATTGTCTTTGCACCCAAACCCGGTCAAGGCCGTTGCAAGGGCCAAGATCCTTTGGTACATCTCATCGGGAGTCTCATTATCACGCATAATGAAATCCCTTTCTTCACTCTTGAGCTCATCAAACTTGGAGGACCGAATACTTTCATTCCCAATGAAAAGCATAGTGAGATAGTCCCATACTTCCTTGGCGGTGTTCAAGTTGTTGATGTGTACCGAATGAGTATCCGGTACGGCTTGTTGAAGGAGATGCTTGGCGGTGGCATTGAGTTGCTCATCAACTTCTTCCCTTCCGGTCAAGTTGAGAGGATCATGAGGTGCAAAGCCATTTTGTATGACCCTCCACAAATGAGTAGAAGAGCTAGAAATATGAGATTTCATTAGTCCTTGCCATTTAATAAAATTGCGAGAATCAAGCTTAGGAGGAGATCCCATGTTGTTAATGTGTGGCATAGGATAATGGACCGGCGGAGGGGAGTAAGTGTTAGGGGGTGGAATGTTAGCACCCTTTGTCGGACCATCATTTTCCTTAGGAGGGTCACCTTTATTCTCGGCGGAGGTGGAGCCATTGTTAGGTGGCTTCACCTTAGCCAAGGAGAGTTCCACACTAGGAGTGGTGTTTGGGTCGGTGGGCCCGGAAGGTTTTCTTCCAAAATATTCCTCAAACATAGCCTTCATCTCCAATCTCATAGTGGTTTGCATTGTGTCCAAGGACGCCAAATGCTCTTCACGTGAGATTGAAGAGGAAGAGATAGATGGAGGAGTATCTTCGGGAGGAGCTTCTTTACTCTTATCCCCATCCATGGTCGCTCAAACTCTTAGGCGGTTAAGCCCGAATAAGAGACCACGCTCTGATACCAATTGAAAGGATCGTATGAGCGACTAGAGGGGGGGTGAATAGGAGCTTCCCAATTTTTACTTCTTTTCAAGTTAAGGCTAGACAAGAAGGTAAATTCTCTAGATGTGCTACTAAGTGAATTTACCTAGAGTGATAAGCAAGCTAGCAATAATAACAATATAAGTAAAGGTACGAGTAAAGGATAGAGGTAACCGCAATGGAGACACGAAGACACAAGGATGTATTCCCGTGGTTCCTTCCTTGTTACGGGAAGTACGTCTACGTTGGAGAGGTGTGGTGCCACAAAGGCCACCAATGCCACAAAGGCTCACCCTATTCTCCGGTGAACAAGCCACAAAGGCGAGTTCACGCTCCACTAAGCGATGCCCTTGAAGGCGGCACGACACCTTTACACAAAGTATTGGGGCTAGCTCCACGACTCAATTGGAGGCTCCCAAGAAAGCCACGGAGGCAAGAATCACCACGAAGGCAAGTCAATCAACCAATTACAACTCCTAGGGTCACAAGATCCCCAAGGAGCAAATCCTCCAATCAAATGGAGGTGGAAATGAAATTCCTTTGGTGAAGATGTAGATCGGTGCCTCCTCCTTCAATCCTCCAAAGATCATGAGCTTTGGTTGGCTAGAAGAGGAGATCTATGGAATTTGGTGTTTTTCCAATGGGGGTAGGTGAGAGCTTCAAGGATGAACAATGGTTGGTGAAGATCTAACACTACCCCAGCTAGGAGAAGGGGTATTTATAGGTAGGTGGGAATCTGGCCGTTGAGGGAGCACACAGCAGCATTTCCGGCGATAAGTCCGGCGGCGCCGGGCCCTGGGCCGGACGCCCCGGCGGTAAGTCCGGCGGGACCGGACGCCTCGCCGGGAGTCCGGCGGTGGACCGGGCGGATCCGGCGGACCGCCGAAAACCCGTTTAGTATATCAGTCCGGCGGCCCCGCCGGGCCAGTCCGGTCTGCCGCCGGGTGGTCCGGTCTGGGGACCGGCCAGACCAACTTTGACCACTTTCGGCAGGCGATTCCACCATATTTCTTTTTATGCATTAGAACCCTTTCACCTGTGAACTTAAACCTGTATGCATATAATTCAAATATTAGTTCACACAAAAACATAGTCTTGTCATTGTAAATCAAAAAAGTAGAAAGGAACAAATGTCCTTTCACACGTTGCTCTTCACAAGTTGGAAAACACTGAAAAATTGGCCAGGAATTTCATGGTCGACACACAAAAAATCTCCGTTGTGGCACACGGGGATATCTTAATGGTGTGTTTGAACAACATGATCTTTGGCTCAATCTGGTCCAATATGAAAAAAAATGTGGTTGATCCTTCAAATAAAGTATGGGCGACGAATAGGTTAGGAAGGCGTGGAATGCATAATTGTGGTAATTGCAAGCTTTCTAATCAAGTTTAAAAATCATCCGCTAACCTCATTTGCCACTGTATGTTCATTATTAGAGTTTGGTCAAGCATTAAAGATTGGTTTGGTCTCTATAATGTCAACCCAACAGAATAGCATGTCGCCCAAACCGTGAAAATTTGGTATGTAGAGCTCCTACTGCCAAAGGACAAGTCATTCTAGAAGGGTCACGACCTCCCTCGTCATGTTTGTGTCGTGGGAAGTTTGAAAAGAAAGAAACTCCCACATTTTTCGTAGTCAATCATCGACCGCCGCAATGGTGGTGGCAAGAATTAAAGATGGGGTGATGTTTTGATCTTCGGCTGGAGCCAAAGATTTGAGTAATGTAATGCCCGAGAGTAGCCTTTTCTATTTGCGGGTTGTTAGTGCTTTCCATAATACCATGACCCAGGCTATGTAAGCCTCTAAAACCTTCTCATTAATTAATTAAAAAGACAAATATTTTTCCATGACCCTGGGCCATGTAACGCTCTACTTTAAGTCTTTAACATATTCATGACGTCGTAACTGGCAGGATATGTTCCTGTCTGGTGCTTAATGGTAAAAACTTGGGTGTTTTTTATTGCAGGATGAGTACACTGCTCACTGTACACGTAGGCTGCCTCTGTTTGGCCGATGGAGGCAAGCAGACATGACAAGCCTGCTCACTCATGGGAACCCGCAAATCCGCCTCACATAGCTGCATTCCAGTATTCCACCGATCAATCGATTGATCTCCTGGGCTCGTCCTTTCCAATTCCATCTTCTCTTGCATGCCGTCCTGCGGAGTATATAAAACCCCAGCAACAGCAGCGCACTGCACACCAAAACCCCATTCCAGAGTTACGCACACTAGCTAGCTACTCCATCAAGTTAATGTTAAGATGATAGCCTTAGGCGATGTGTACAAGGTGGTGGAGGCGATGGCGCCGCTCTACTTCGCGCTGGGGCTCGGGTACGGATCGGTGCGGTGGTGGCGGTTCTTCACGGCGGAGCAGTGCGGCGCCATCAACACCCTGGTGGTGTGCTTCTCCATGCCCTTCTTCACCTTCGACTTCGTGGTCCGCACCGACCCCTTCGCCATGAACTACCGCGTCATCGCCGCCGACGCCGTCGCCAAGCTCCTCGCCGTGCTCGCGGCCGCCGCCTGGGCGCGTTGCGCCAGGGCCAAGGCCAAGGCAGGGGGCGGCGCGTCCTCGTGCTCGTGGTCCATCACGGGGTTCTCCCTCGCGTCGCTCAACAACACGCTCGTGGTGGGCGTGCCGCTTCTGGACGCCATGTACGGGAGGTGGGCGCAGGACCTCATCGTGCAGATCGCCGTCGTGCAGTCCATCGTCTGGTTTCCGCTCCTGCTGCTCGCCTTCGAGCTGCGCAAGGCCTGGGTCGTAACGGCGGCCAACGACGACGACGACGGCGGCGGCTCCACCACCAGCGACGACGACAGAGCGCGCCGCGTCAAGCCGGTGTCGTCGGAAAAGGACGGCGATGGCGAGATGGACGTGGAGGCGGCGCCAACGGCCACCGGTGGGACGAGTATCAGGGTTTGGCCGATGGCGAGGACCGTGGGGCTGAAGCTGGCGAGGAACCCCAACGTGTACGCCAGCGTCCTCGGCGTCGCGTGGGCGTGCGTCGCCTACAGGTACGTAGTACAAAATCCGCCTCCTCGTACCTGTCGAAGAGCCGTACCTAAACGTACGTTTAACATGATTTACCGATCGGTTTGAAAACTCGATGAATGTTTTACTTGCAGGTGGCGCATCGGCATGCCGCGGATCGTGACGGGGTCGCTGCAGGTCATGTCCAGAACCGGCACCGGGATGTCCATGTTCAGCATGGGACTGTTCATGGGTCAGCAGGAGAGGATCGTCGCGTGCGGCGCGGGACTGGCGGCGCTGGGGATGGCGCTGCGGTTCGTGGCCGGCCCGCTCGCGGCGCTCGCCGGAGCCGCCGCGCTCGGCCTCCGCGGCGACGTGCTACACTTCGCCATCATACAGGTAAGGCTAACTTCGGAGAGTCGAACTAAATTTGCGAAAGGCCTCTATCTATCTGTTGATCAAGCAATCAATCTAGGCGGTGCGCACTGATGTTGTTAACCGGAAAGACAAAGTAGCGACTACCTTGCTCGATCGGTAGAGGCAGCTAGTCTAGTGTTAAGATGACTGCACGCGCACGATCAACACATTATTACAATCTTTGATTGTCTTAATGCTACATCTACGGACTGGTTTTTACGGAATTCTGATTAATTTATGGAATAACGTGGCGAGAAGGTTGGGCGATTCAGGCCCTGCAATCACGGAAGCAGAACAGATTTAGCACCAGCCAGCAACTTCCACTTTAGTCCGTAAGGTAATTTCCTAGCAAATATCCCGTAAGTCTAGGATTATTGGATGTATCACCTGGCTTAGACCAACACCCAATTAAGTAGCAACAAGGTATGTTTTTCTCTATTTTTTATGTTTTCATTTTCTCTATCTTATTCTTCCTTCTTTCTCTTCCAACTCTTCAATTATTGTTACTTTGTGTTTTTCCACATACTTTTTATGTTTTCTCTTTAGTTTCTAGTAGTTGCATTTTTATTTTTCCATTTTATTTTTATTTTCCCTAAATCCATGAAATATATTCTTGAGTGCATCAATATATTCTCCTTTGCCAAAATACTTAAACTTTCGTAGATGTACTTTTCTTTTTATTGTTCATTATTTCTAAATACAAGGTTTATTTGTGAAATATGTGAACATATTATTTGAGGCATGTTAACAATTTGTTTGATAAAGCCAAATACTATTTTTGTGTATATAAACATCCTTGTTACATAAACTTTTAGTACTGATAACTGAACAATTCTATTACATAATATATATGTTTTCTTATTGTCAAAATATTTTTGTAGATAGTAAAATAAAAATTTGAGAATTATATAAAATATATATTTTAGCGGGTCACACCAAATGTGGCCCATGTATTACTCCTTCGGGTGGAATCTTGGTTAATGTTAAGTTCTAATTTGCACCATTTTCTTATAATCTTGATCCTTTTGTTAAGTTAAGCTATGTATTATAATAAATCGTCATATTTGTTTCTAGCTATATCTAACATGCACTAACGACACGATCTCAAGAGACAACATGTATAGAATGGCCTAATCTTAAATTATTTCAGCTCAACTTTTTTCTCGTGAAGAGTTCAGCTCAACATTTTTCTCGCGAAGGGTTCAGCTCTACTTAATATTACAAATAATTTTTTAAATGACCTGCCACACTTCTGAAAAGTTCCTTATGGTAATTCTTCAACAAAACTCATAGCTAGGGAAAAGGCGCTAAATTCGCCATTCAACCATTCACAAGAGAAGGTAATGTTCTTTAAAAAAAAGAGAAGGTAATGTTCTAATAAGTACTTCTCCGCATGCAGGCAGCTCTACCTCAAGCAATCGCCTCCTTCGTATGGGCAAAGGAGTATGGGCTCCACGCCGATGTACTCAGCACAGCGTAAGCATCTCATCTCACATTCATGAGTTCTATGTTTTCAACAGTGCAACGAATGGCTAACTAGTGAATATGGTGAATTTTCATGCACGCAGAGTTATATTTGGAACCCTGATTTCTTTGCCGGTGCTGATCGCATATTATGCAGTTCTTGAAATCATGTGACGAAGCATAGCTAGTATCAAGCTCCACAAATTTATAATGTATTTTTTTTTATGCCTCACTAGGACTATATACTTTTGTGAGAGAAAATAGTACTAGTTCCCATATGTTGTATGTACTACACAGTTTTCAAGGAAATATCGACTACTAGTGAAACCATATATAGAGCTCTGTTAAGCCTCAGAGGCTGAAAAGATTGTCATGACAATTGCTATAGTAGCAATCAGCAAAGCAACAATCATGATAGATTCCATTGAAATTAACATCATGATGACACATTTAATCATAACTACATGTGAGGTCGTGTGCTATGGTAAGTTCACCACTAGAGAGAAGAGGTGAGCAAAAACATCTTCCAAGGTAGCATTGCTGCAACAGGCTCAAGCAGGCCTTTCCTTGGGAATCGTGTGAATGGCTAGAGGCTACAAATCACACCTCATAAGAGCACAAGTTGCATTGAAATACTTGGCAGCCTCGTGTGTTTCATTTTTCCCAAGCTTGGCTAATCCAGCACACGGTATGGTACATGATTAGTTTAACTTTCTAAATCAGATATTTAGACCAATGTCTTTTCGTGTTACATTTGTGAGGAGTCTTAGGGGAAGAAGTGTACATTGTATGGGAATATACTTGCAACACATTGTGCATGTAAACTATCGTTGGAGCATGCTAATGTGTTATCGACATACATATTCATAGTTGTTATATAAATAACAACACACCCTTTCTTTGGAGTAGACTATCCTAACTTCCCCAAAACTAATCTTCTATGTTGTGTTAACTGGAAAAATAATCTTTATACTGATAATTGAATTAAGTCCTTGAGCCAAAGTTCATTGTCATTATATAGTACTAAGATTTCTCTCTTGGTTGAACATCCATTTCAGCCAATTTGTCTCACCAATGTATTTAATTATTGAAACTTTGTCTCACTAATTGCTATATATATTGTCTTCACTATGCAACAGAGTCCAGTAGTTGCGCAGAAAATGTGGTACAAGCTAAGTTTGTACCGTTTTCTCATGGGCCTGGCATGGTTCACGAACAAGTATTGACTGCACTACTTACAAACCATGCACTTTCTATCATCGGAACATGTCTCTAAATGGAATGTCTAAGTCCAATATCTATGTATCTTACTTCGATTCAGACCTGCAGTTTTTCCACAGAGTGCCCTTCCTATAAAGTTGTATATACAGGCTCAACTGACATCAGGTCACTAAGGTGTGCATATTAGACGAACAAAATTATATACTGGATAAACTAAGGCATGGCATCATGTTTTGTATGGTACACCTTACGTCAATATTTATGTTCTGATATGAAACATCTTTGTACTCCAGCAATACTTTTAGTGTTAAGCAGCATATATTTAGTGCTTTTCATGTTTAGTTTATTGTGATTTGTGTTAGGTTAGTATTCACATATGTGATAGTAGTTTCAAGATTAATTTCTAATTAGTTTGTTTCCATGCAACTGACCAAGACTAAAATTTATCCAACATTATATTACCATGTTTTTCTGCAGGTCACCAAATTTTCTCGAGCCACTTGTTGTGTGTGAAACTTCAAGTGACACTGTACTAGCAACACTTCAATATGAATATATTACTTTTATCACATCTAGCATAAATCCCTTTCATATGCGATGATCAGGTGTGCAATCCCACCATTTTCTCTTACTAATGTTGTCATGAATTATACTCTATTGTTGTAAAATCGGTGATAATTATTGTTGCTCATCACAATTTTTTTGGAAGGTTTGAAATGTTATAGGGGTCATCGATGGGGTTTATTCTTCTGAGGGACCGCGGGAATGTATGGTTGTTGGGTGCAACTAGTGGTTGAAAGTTTCTCAAGATATCTTCAATGAGGCTGGCTAGCGGATTTCTAATATAATCCTAGAGACTCTAGTGTGAAAAGACTAGAGACTTTAGTCTTGAGCCGGAGACTTCGGTCAAAGTCTCCAGCCCTGCTGACTCTACTTTTTTGTAGAGTGGTGCATGCCTCTAGAGCCGGTCTGGATTCTGGCTGGAGGCTTTTTGCCTCCTGGCCGGAGTCTCTGGGTTGTGACCTAGGAGGTCGGGGACTCCGAGCTGTTATGGCCAAAGACTCTGGGGCCATGTCTCCTAAGTCTGGAGACTCTGACCCCGCTAGGCCGGAGACTCCAAGGTAAGTGACCAACAACGGCTAGTTTCCTAGAGACCATATAAATAGTCATTTTCCACTCTGGTGGAAGCTGCAGTTATTCTACTCTCTATCCTCCATTGTTGCAAAACATAAATCCACTAGATCATTCTAGCCACTAGAACTTAAAGCCCTTTTAGGATTCGAGGGAGGAGACCTAAATCTACAATTTCACCTATGAGATTTGATTTTCACATCCATTCCATTGAGGAACTTTTTACTCTTGGGTTCTTGGAACCCTAGTCGGAAGCGCCCCAAGCTCGTCACTTGTGTTATAAGAGCTTGTGGTGTTGTTAGGAGCCTCCAATTAAGTTGTGGAGCTTGCCCCAACCCTTATGTACAGTTTTTGGTCACCGTCTTCAAGGCCACTGCTTAGTGAAGCGTGAGCTCGCCTTTGTGACTTGCTACCCAAACTCTTCTTCTACTTGGAATTAGAGAAAATCCTCTTGAATAAATTGAAACAAAAAACTTAATATTTATTATGGACCTAAACTAAGATTTATATTCCTTGGACATTAAGAGGACGTGTCATTGAAATTATACATTTTCCTTTGTGCTTTGATCTTGTGAATCATTAGTTTAATTACTGTATTGGTATGAAGCCACTACTAAATAAAGGAGTTTTGATGACCAAGCACTATGATATTTAAAAGAGAATGTATCAAAGGGTATAAGATAACGAGGAATGAGCTAAAATGGACAAGAATATGACACAATTTGTTTCAATGGATACCACACTATAGAATATTAAGCAAAGTAGTATAATTAAATCTGAGAAAAATTAAAAAATTCAAACATAAATTGGATTTCCATGATGTGGAGTATAGTTAAAAAAATCTAAGTTTAATCTCTGAGACTATGTCTTATTTTAATACGTGACATATTTTAAATGCACAATGAATGTTAATATGTCATAACAAGAATTATGAGGAACGAAATTGATTCTGAAAAGATAAATCCAACTTCTCACTATATATTGCCCTAGCAGCGAACACCATTTCTTTATTCACTTTTCTAACAAAATATTTTAGTTTTTATGCCAACATTAATTATTGTGCCATAAATTATATATGATCAAAGATGTCTCCAACACAAGTGTTTACTATATATAGCATAATTTATGTTGACCAGAGAAACATATGAATTCATATCGCATAATATAAACTCACTAGTAGAAAAAGGGCTCACATACACCTCCTTTAGTCCCCAAATAATTCGGTCCGCGACTAATGGTCACACTAGTCTAGGTTCAAATAAAAATGTGGGCCAGAAATCATTAGTCTCGGTTCAAATATGCCCTTTAGTCTGGTTGTAGCCACCAACCGGGACTAAAGAGTAGGGATCTTTAGTCTCGGTTCAAATGAAAGAGTAGGGATCTTTAGTCCCGCTCAGAAAAATTTCTAAAAAAAAACAAAAATAATAAAAACTACAAATTTCAAAATCCTTTGACATGCATGTACCTCACGCAACCAACTTTTATGGAAAATTTGAATTTTGATATTTTTGAAAAAAAAAAGTTGCTCGAATTAAAACGGCTATAACTTTTGCGTACGGACTCAAAAAAAATGTATAATATATGAAAAATTATCTACACAAAATTTTACATCCGATTTCAACAGCCTT
Source organism: Dactylis glomerata (assembly GCA_007115705.1). Lineage (NCBI taxonomy): Eukaryota > Viridiplantae > Streptophyta > Magnoliopsida > Poales > Poaceae > Dactylis > Dactylis glomerata. The sequence continues at coordinate 1,310,043 of QXEO01001756.1, forward strand.
AGGCCATTTGCACAATTTCTTGCTTCTCAAAATTCCAAAGGGAAAAATAAAAGCAGGAAGATTTTAGATTTTGTCAAAAAAATAAGAAAAATGACTTTTTTGAAATTTTTGAATTTCTTTTGTTGTTTATTTAACTTTTTAATTATTTAAAATGTTTCACATTACTTTGCAATTTCTAAATTTTTAAAGCTTTTTTGATTTTTTTTGTTTTTGTTGAAATATTTCGAGTTTTAAATTATGCATAAAGATTATTTGAAATTCACTGTTGCTTATTAGTACTTAATCATTATTGCTTATTTTTAAAATTATTTGGAATTCAAAAAATAAAATCATGTCTTATCAAAGTCTAAGGGTTAATACAATTCATAGGATAGTATTATCAAGAAGTTGCGAGCGCAGTCTTGGAAGCTAGTAGAGAAGGAATGGAGAAATTAAGTGTGCTAAGGATGGAGCAGTATGATGATGGGTGACCGGTTGGGAAGGAGTATGTAATTTGACATGAGATTAGGGATGATTAGAGATTAGTGTGAAAACTGTCAAACAATTCAAATATTAGAAAATAGAGAAATCCAAAAAATTCTAAAAAATCAATTTTTTCAAATTTTCTAGCGGAAATTCTAAAAGGACCTTTAGTCCCGGTTGGTGTTACAAACCGATACTAAAGGGTCCTCTAGCCGTAGCATATGACCCGGGGCTACGTGGAGGACCTTTAGTCCCGGTTCGTGAGCAACCCGGACTAAAGGTTGGGGGCTTTAGTCCCGCTTAATAGAGAAATTCAAAAAAAAAATCATTTTTTTAGATTTTCTATCGAAAATTCTAAAATAACCTTTTAGTCCTGGTTGGTGTTACAAACCGAGACTAAGGGTGTGTTCGGTTTTGGAATGTGAGGGAATGGAATGGGACTGTTCCGTTCCTAGGAGGCGTTCTCGTGTTCGGTTCCGGAATAGAATGGAATGGCCTCGTTCCACGAAAGGGAATATTCGCCAGAGATGCGGAATGCACCCATCCGCCCAAATCGGCCGGACGAGGTGGAATGGCACAGTGCCTCCCTCTAATTTAATCAAGTTTAGCTATAATTAATCAAGTTTAGCAATAATTAATCAAGATTAGGCAATAATTAATTAAGTTTAGCAATAATTAATCAAGATTAGGAATAATTAATCAAGTTTAGCAATAATTAATTAAGTTTAGTAATAATTAATCCAATTTAGGAAATAAATAATCAAGTTTAGAATAATTTCATTCTCACTCCATTCCATTCCATTCTCATCCCATTCCAAAACCGAACACAGGGATGGAACGGTTCCGTGATAATTTTTTGTCCAAACCGAACACATGGTCGGAACCATTCCATGCCCTAGAAATGGAACCATCCCATTCCGTCCCCCTCAGTTCCAGAACCGAACACATCCTAAAGGGTCAGCCTGGACTAAAGTCTGAGGACCCGGTTGCACAGCTAGAACTAAAAGCCGTTACGGACCGGTACTAAAGCCCTTTTTCCACTAGTGACTTTGAGAACCATAAGCTTTATAGACATAACGTTGCCCTCGCATTTGCCACCATGCTAATTACAACAAAAGAATCTGATTCAGTTTGCCACTAGTTACAGGCTTGCAGCCTTGCGATCGTTCATCGGCCGTTACTTGTGATGAATGGTATGTTGTAGCGTGGTTTCAGGTTGGAACATGCATCAGTATTCAATTGGTTAAATAGCTCGTACTAGTAGCGATCAGTTTGCGGATCACCGATTCTTTAGTTTTCCTTTTCTTTTTTCTGAAAAAACAACAGTTAGATGGGTAACCGATTACGAAAGCGCTCTTAGTGTCGTCCTAGGATTCATGCCACACAAAGAATTCGGAATACGGCCACTACATGAACTCCGACTCCGGCTCCGACTCTCGCCGTATTTCGATCAGTTCTCAGACTTGAACACCGTACGTAGGGCCGAATTATGCAGGGACACGGACCTGTCGCAGCCGCTACAAAAGCACGGCCAAACCCACGCTCCTCTCCACGAAATCAGCCAACGAAATCGATCGAGCCACCAAGCACTCCGGCGAGATAAGAGTTCGGCAAACTGTGACCGGCGAAAGCAAATCGACATGGCGAGGGGGACGAGGGATGTCGTCGCTGCGGCGACGATCTCGCTCGTCGTCCTGCTCCTGCTCTTCCTGCCAAGCGCCGCCGCCGCCGTCCCCAGCATCGACGCCACGCTGACGCGCCACCTTCCGCTGCCCCGCGGACTGCTGCGCGGCCCTGAGAGCGTCGCCTTCGACGCCAAGGGCCAGGGCCCATACAGCGGCGTCTCCGACGGCCGTGTCGTCAAGTGGAACGGCGACAAGCTCGAGTGGACGACCTACGCCTACGGCCCCGATTACAGCAGCGAGGAGTGCACGGCGACCGTCCTCCGCCCGGAGACCGCCACCGAGAGCCACTGCGGCCGCCCGTTAGGCCTGCGGTTCCACCTCAAGTCAGGGTACCTCTACATAGCCGACGCATACAAGGGGCTCATGAGGGTCGGCCCGGGCGGCGGAAAGGCGACGGTGTTGGTCACGGAGGTTGACGGTGCTCCTCTCCGGTTTACCAATGGAGTGGACGTCGACCAGGTGACCGGCGAGGTTTACTTCACGGACAGCTCTATGAACTACCAGAGGTCGCAGCACGAGATGGTCACGAGGACCGGCGACTCGACGGGGCGCCTCATGAGGTACGATCCGCGGACAGGAAAGGTCGCCTTGCTCAAGACCGGCATCACTTACCCCAATGGCCTCGCCATGAGCGCTGATCGTACACACCTCGTGATCTCATCCACTGGGCCATGCAAGTTGTTGAGGTACTGGATCAAGGGCTCCAAGGCCGGCAACATCGAGTTATTGGCGGATCTGCCGGGCTATCCCGATAATGTGAGGCCCGATAAAAGAGGAGGATATTGGGTGGCACTACACCGCGAGAAGACGGAACTCCCCTTTGGCGTCGACAGCCACCTGCTAGCCTTGAGGATTGGAGCGGATGGGAAGACACTCGAGGAGATGAGAGGGCCAAAGAGCGTGAGGCCGACCGAGATCGTGGAGAGGAAGGGCGGCCGGCTGTTCATGGGATCCGTCGAACTTCCTTACGTGGCTGTGGTCACACGCAAATAGATGTATGTCGTTTATGATTTCTAGATGTCAGTTTAGGATTTTTAGATTAAGAGTTTTCAGATCAATTTAGGACATGTAGAATAGGACTTCTCGTAGGATATGCCCCTTTTTACTGTCATATGTTCTGCTTCTGTTATCACTTTGATTAGTTATAATTTGTATTTTGACTCATTAGAACAAAATATTTTGTCAGACTGTTTCTCTGTCGAACCAAGATGATGTCTTTCAGACGGGGCTGTTGCAGCGAGGAGTGGATATGCCACTCCCACGGAGCTAGACAACGCGATTTAGTCCTCCCCTAGACCACGGCATAGAACAGGACAGCAAAATCCACGACACACCACGCCACACGGCTGTGCTGCTGCTTTGACCCGGGAGCCATGGTGCCACGGTCCCAGCATCAGTGCCCCCCTCCAGCTCGCTGCGACAGGCCGCCGGCCGTGTAGCCCGACCAGGACATGCTTACTGTAGTTCAAAAGAGGCTACATTTAGTCTCAAGACACACGAACTGTAGTTGAACGAGTACCAGTCAAAAGTTCTGTTTCCACATAACATTCGCGACGCTAAAGCCTGAGGAGACACCATACTAGAAGTTCTGTTTCCACATAACATTCTCGACACTAGGGGGACAGAGGTAAACGCAGGACACAGTACATGTACACCAAGGTTCATTTAACTGTTGCAAACAGCAGAGACAAAAAAGGACACCACTCAAGTTTCTGGTCATGGACAGACAGACTGTTGGCGGGACGAAACGCAAGTAACCTTACAGGCGGCAGCACTGGTCTGTGAATTCCCTCTAGGAGAGCAACGAAACAAGCGAGACGAACTCAGAGATCGCTCTGCCCTTGCACTTTGTGTTGATGACGAAGTGCTCCGGGTACTTCCTGAGCAGCCCCAGCAGCCCGAACCATGGCCTCCCCTTGGCTTCGATCGGCGACCAGTCCTCTGCCGTCAGGTACCTCCGCACCCTGGTGTGGTGCCACACGTTGCCAAACTGGTCCACGAGCTGCGAGTAGTTGAACAAGTTAGAGTCTGTGTGTATGCACTGATTGTAACTGTGTAACAAACTAACTGCTGAGTGAAAGAAAAGGGAGATAATCAGAAAAAGGGAGCTGCAAGAATGGAGTTCTGAATTTACATAAGTAACAATAAATGGTCAATCATAACCAGAACATAAATTATGACAACAATGGAGTGAGACGGTTAGAATAAGGAAGATATCCCAAGCTGTAGCACTAGGAATCAATCAAAGAGGTTTTTCAGATAGCTATGACAGGATATACATGCAAGTGTTTCCCATTACTTGTAGAAGATTAGGCAACTATCAGTAGAAAATGTTACATCACGAGTCACAGCTCCACAAGTCCCAACTCACAAGATTCACTGCAAAACATGTTCGGAGTGACAAGCGAGGGATGCTAGCAGACCCTCATGCATTGTCATGCCAACAGTTTTATAGCCTACAACCCTAGAAATGCATGCCTACACAAGGATTTACATGATAGTTTTGACAAGTCAACGTACATACAGCTAAAACCAAGCTTATTAGAGAGGCAGGGATGCTAGCAGACCCTCATGCATTGTCATGCCAACAGTTTTATAGCCTACAACCCTAGAAATGCATGCCTACACAAGGATTTACATGATAGTTTTGACAAGTCAACGTACATACAGCTAAAACCAAGCTTATTAGAGAGGCAGGGATGCTAGCAGACCCTCATGCATTGTCATGCCAACAGTTTTATAGCCTACAACCCTAGAAATGCATGCCTACACAAGGATTTACATGATAGTTTTGACAAGTCAACGTACATACAGCTAAAACCAAGCTTATTAGAGAGGCAGGGATGCTAGCAGACCCTCATGCATTGTCATGCCAACAGTTTTATAGCCTACAACCCTAGAAATGCATGCCTACACAAGGATTTACATGATAGTTTTGACAAGTCAACGTACATACAGCTAAAACCAAGCTTATTAGAGAGGCAGGGATGCTAGAACCTGACTTCTATCCCCAGATAATCTTATCGAGAATGAACATTTGCATGTATGTGTGTTCTCACTCTTTTGAGTCGACGTCCTTTCTAATATAGCGTTTTAAATTCTAATGATATTCTACTACAAAAATTGAACTGTGTAAAAATATGCTACATCCCTTCAATGTATAAACAGAGGAAACTTCTTTTGGTAGCTTTAACTTTAAAGGATTCAGTTGTTTCACACAAGACAGTTTAGACTAATCAGGGTTAATATAGTGCTCCCTCTGATCGGAAATAATTGTCGGTAATTTTATACTAACTTAGTATAAAATTTGTACTAAGTCATTGACACTTATTTCCAATCAGAGGGAGTATAATTTAGCTTCAGCGTACAACCTTGATAGAAAATATGTGTGGTTTCCATGACAAACCTCTGTGTGGAGTTTTCTCATAGGCATCCATTCTCCAGGACCACAGAGGTCTGATAACACGGTTGCAACAGATGACACGACTTCCTTCTCTTCAGCTTGAACGACTTGCTGGTTGTCCATATCCCTATCAACCCGCATTCTTATATCTGATCTATTGTCTGCACAAAACAGATGCCAGTTCAGGTCACAACAACAAACATTTCACAACACATGGTAAAAATCAATGAGTTTGGTCTTTCAATGGACAGAACTCTAAACAAACAGAGTGCAGTAACAGCTTTTGATAATGAAGGTCCATAACTGAAAACAGGAACAAAGTTCACAAACAGCTTTTCAAACTTACATTACACCATGGACTAATTCATAGTTCTTGAGAGTATGTCTGCTGCTATAGTGATAGAAATAGCCTAGTAATTTACTTAATTTATCCCTAGAAACTAAGATTGAAAAACGTCAAGACATTCAGATTGACATATCTTGATGTGTATCTGCCGATGTGCAAATATAACTGCATCTCTCTTACTTTTTATTCCTAAAATGTAAAACACGTAAGCACTACAGTTACACTTATACTGCAAGAGACACATCCTGATTAGCCTAGTAATTTACTTAATTTATCCCTAGAAACTAAGATTGAAAAACGTCAAGACATTCAGATTGACATATCTTGATGTGTATCTTTCAATGTGCAAATATAACTGCATCTCTGTTACTTTTTATTCCTAAAATGTAAAACACGTAAGCGCTACAGTTACATTCATACTGCAAGAGACACATCCTGATGTGTCAATTCAAACACAAACAATAATGTTCTTGCATAATGGCACTTGCAATAGCAACAAATAATGATATGTTCACTTGTAGACATATGAACAGAGTTCCTTAAGAGAGATAACTATAGAGATAAATATTTTCTATAAAAAAGTACATTTGTGTTAAAATGTGTAATTTCTGCATTTTTCGGTCTCTAACATGTAATTGACATATCATCATTATCTTAATTTTATCCATGAGTTACAATATGCAGCTACTGCAATAAAAGGTACAGCTTAACTGACTGACTGAACAAGCAAAACATCATCAACTCTACTTATCTTTTAGAAGAAAAACAAGTGTATGAAGAACTGCAATTATAGACAGTAAAAATGCTGAGCAGGATTACACATACCACCTTCACCCAGTGCTCCTATTGGTTCAACATTGATTCGGTGCCCACCATAGATGTCCAAATCTCCAGGAGACTTCTTGGTTCTCTTCAGCTTGCCCTTCATTCCACTTTCACCAACACCATTCCCAATTTCACCACTGTCCCGGCCATAATCACCTTCAGAGAAGCGGTCATGGAAATCGGACACACGGGTGTGGCCTGGCCTCGCATACGATGGTGGCGGCATCTGTGCCGGAATAACAGGGGCTTGTTGAGCGGCGGCGGCCGCAAACGAAGCGAAGATCGACCTGGTGGGCAGGAGGAAGTAAAACTTCTTGTCCCCGATCTGAAGGAGGTCCTGCGAGTCAAGCTTGACAGGGGGGTTCCCAGGGAGGTGCAGGACACCCTCGACAAGACATCCGTTCTTGCCGATGACATCGAGGGCGAATCGGCGGCGCTGGAAGTCGTAGAAAATCCGCGCGTGGTGGCGCGAGATGTTCATCCCCCCACCGAGGCTGGAGAGATCCACATCCACTGTGGATTTCTTGCTGTTGCGGCCCAGCATGATCGAGTAGGTCTGCATGTAGTACTCGAAATCCTCACCCTGCAGCTTCGCGAACCCTGCCTCCACTTCGCCATCACCAGCCGAAGATCCAGCAGCAGCACCGCCGGCGGACTTCACGTGAGGCATATGGGATTCAGTTGAACCTGATCGAACCACGAAGCAAAGAAATCGGCAATCAGCCCGACGGGAAACAAAAGATCCAGATTTTGATTGCTCACTGCCGCAGCAGAGAAAGAAAGGATCCTCGATTACCAAAGAACTCCTAGAACAGCGCACGCGTCAGGCTAGGGTTTCCTTACCCCCAGCAAAAGAGGAAATTAATCAAGGATAATCATGTGGCAGTGGGTAGTTGTCCTTGCTTTATGCGCCGTCAGCCCAGGAAATTGCGAGGAAGAAAATAACAACTACTAGTAAATAAGGAAGGGCGTGTTTGAGGAGAGAAATCAGTGAGGAAGAAGAAGTGAGAAGGGCGGACTTCTTCGTTAGACGATGATGAGGAAGAACACAAGCGACATGGAAATTCCAGAACTTTAATTGGTACACCATCGCCTGTTTCGTTGATCAAAGTGCTCGCGGGAATATCTGAGAAAAGGGAGCGGTATTTTGGTGGACAACCATGGAGACTGTCTTTTGTCCCATCTGGGAAAAAGAAGTGCTCGCACCCTATATTTTGGGCATGTAAAATCGGTTTACAACCTCTAAATTCCAGATTATGCATTTTTTATTTTAGAAATAAATCCGAATGGTTTACATATATGTTTATATAAGTACCTAATTGCTAAAAAGTGCTTGGATGCTCCTTGTCTAACAGGGCACTCCTTCCTGGCCGTTGGATCCTCTGGATCTCGTCCCGATCACGCTTCACAACCCCAAGTGCCCTGACACGAAACTTCCTGAACCCGACACGAACCCACCTGACACCCCCCCCCCCCCCCCCCCCGCGCGCGCACCACCTGAACCGTGTTGACATGTCCCGGTCTTTTTCCCTCCAGGGCCGCATTGACGTGTCACGAGGAGGAGAGCGCACTGACGGTCTCTTGTTCCCCATTCTGCTCCTCTCTCTCTCTCCATTTCCAATCCCCTCTCTCTCCTCGACAGAAGCTAGGGTTGTTCCGGTGATTCTCGTCGATTTCTCCGACGGGTGCGGTTGATCTATTGATGGGGTCCGCCATTTTGTTGAGCGATTTTGTGAGCGGGGAGCGCGACTATCTGAAAGTCGAAGTGCGGCTTGCTCATTTGGAAGGGGGCGGCGATGATTATTCAGAGACACGGATTTTGCTCGTGCGGGGGCGCAGATTTTTGTGCTGCGCGCGACAGAGAGTTTCCGAGATCGCATGAGTTATTCTTCTGTCATGGGTAGGCTTCCCGTGCTTGTGGTATTCATGGATCTATTTTTTTTTAGCACAACATGATCTAGATATGGTTTGATTTTCATCTCTAGCACTGTGTAGTTGATTTTTGTAGCTTTGTGTAGTACTAGGTAGTACTATGTGAGGGGAATAAGAGGGGGTTTTAGAGTATAGCAGTGTCATGTACTGGGTTTTGATTTTTGTAGATGCTGCTATGTTTTTGCAACACCTAGTAATTTGCAACATCCAATGAGTTTCAGTATTCAATAACTTGGATAAGTTGTTTTCCTATTAGTGTCAACTGGTTGTATACCTTTCGCAAGGAAAAGTAGGTTCAGCATGATAGCTTTTATGTTGTTTTCAAGATTGTATACCGTGGAAGTGAAAGCAGGTTCACTATGATAATTTAAGTTGGTTTTCATGATGCAAACTAAGTTCCTTTTTTCATGATATTTGTTTCTAATGCAATTTTGGTGATTCCAATATTCAAGTTTATGCCAATACTGTATGCAAGGTTTCGTTGAGTAATCGGGTGTTCCTTTCTAAGCAGGCTAGCTTGGTCTCCTTGGTACTTTGTGTAAAATTTATTATTGCTCTTCTGCCTAATGTTGAATATTATGAAAAAAATTGATGATTAATTGTTGTTGGTTTTATATTCTTTTGATGAACTTTTTATGCATCAGAGATAGCAACAATCATATAAATTATCATATCTATTTGGAGTTAATAAACTCTAAAGCTTATGTACTCCCTCCGATCGGAAATAACTATCGGAGACATAGTACAAACTTTGTACTAAGCTAGTACAAAATTGCCGACAGTTATTTCCGATCGGAGGGAGTACTTTTTATCGCTTTTATGGATGAGAAAGAGTAAGTTAAGCTTGGAGATTAATACATTTATGAACTTTGTAGCTTATTAGATCATATATTTTTATTTTATAGTTATATAATTTTCTAAACATTTTTATATTGTTCTTTGGAGATTTTCTAAAGGATCTCTTTATGCTGGCTTTAACTCTGTAGAGCAGGTACCCTATTTTTTTTGCGTATTTATGAGTTTTACGAACTGTTCGAATGTCAAAATTCTAGCTTTTTCATTTTGTTTTCTATTTCTTCAACACTGTTTTTTTTCTCTCTATTTTAGATCACTCCATATTCTCATCCAGTATTTCAACACAATGACGACCATTCTTTCCCAATGTTTCCTATATTTTGAAATTATATTTGGCAATACATATGCCTTCCAACTACTGTACATTTTTTGCTTCATAAAACGAAGACACATGCTCGTGTGGGTAAAACACAATAAATAAATCGAAAAGTGCTCATAGGCCCCACCTTGGATAACTTCATGATTCATGGGGAGACTCTGGAATCGAGCGGGGATATCGCAGAATTTTGTGATAATGCAAGGCCCCATTGCCGTTTAGGTATCCCAGGAAGGAACACGACTACACTGTGTCACGTTCTGTACTACTCTCCCCTTCCCCTCAGCACGAAGCCAGAGCAGGAGACGAGCCAGCCAGCCAGCCAGCCATCGGTGGCTCGAGCCTCGAGGGCAGCGCCGCCCGCCCTGCCCCCCGTGCGCCGGTAGCCGGAGGAGGGAGGGAGAGCGGCGGCCGCGTCGGATGGGGGTCCTGGGCGACGGCTCGAGGTGGTGCTTCTGCTCCGGAGGCGGGGCCAAGCTAGAGCGGAATCAAAAGCGGATCAAGTCCACGCTGCTCGCCGCCAAGGGCCCCGCCGTCGCGGCCGTGTCCTTCCCCCGCAGCGGAGAAGGAGCAGCAGCAGGAGGAGGAGGGAAACGCGGGGACGGGATCCTCATCCACCGCGGCCTCCTGCTCACCACGCACGGCACCGTCCCATCGGCCGCCGCCGCGGGCGCCGCCGAGGTCCGGCTCAGCCAGGGCCGCCTCCAGGCCCGCCTGGTGCCTCAGAGGTAACAAACCCCCTGGACACATTGCTTGGATTTCTCTGTTTCGGTTCCGCCTGCGGTTGTTTGGCTTTCGAACGCGGTGCCAAATGGCTGCATTTTTGTGTGGCGACTGGGAGTTCGCCCAGGAATCGATTGATTTTGCGTAGCGCTCCATGGAAGCATTTTGTTAAGCAACACTTTGTCAATTTCATTGCGTCTGCACTCGTTCTCGGATTGTTCATGTGGTGCCGTAGTGAAAGAAGATCTAGTTTCCGTCTTTAAAGTTTTGGGAACCTGATAGGTTTCTGTATCGATTCCCAGCTGCAATGCTGTTAGAAATGACTCGTGCTTTTTGCAGATTTGTGGGTCAGTGCCATATTAGTTTCTCAGTTTCTGCATTTGAGCGAAAAGCCAAAGCTTAAGAGTTTGGTGGGGTTGACTTCCTTATGGTCCAGGAAATCATTTAAGCTTCTGATCATGGACCTCGACAATCTTGATGTTATTAATGCATTCAGTTATTGTAGTAACCATAGGTGAAGTGGGGACATTGTTTTGATTTTATTAGTTATTGAGGAGTAAAATGCAACCAGGAGTATTAATATTATTTTGGTGAAAGTGATGGAGTATAATACATCTATGGACAACTTTGAGCGAACCAACCAAATATGAATGCTCACACCTTACGTAGGAGTAAGTCATAGTGGCTTTGTGCCATCTACTCCCTAAAAGTATTAAGGTTCGAGAGATAAAAGTTGGTTTTGTATAATGCTAGTACTCCCTCCGTTTTAAAATATAAGATGTTTTAGCTTTATGAAGCAAATGTATTTAGACATCTTTTAGTGTGTAGGTTCACTCGAATATACATACTAAAACATATCTAGATACATTTGCTTCACAAACCTAAAACATCTTATATTTTGAAACGGAGGGAGTACTAGCTAATACTCCCTCCGTTCCATATGACGGCAAGAATTATGGAATGGAGAGAGTGCAAAAACTGGTGTAGTTATGGGTCACCTCACCTCTGTACAAGCAGACATAAATCCTATTGAATTTTGGACGCTCAACTTAGATACTCCGTGGTTCCATTTATTCCACTTGATTAGTGGGCATAGGACATGTTGTTTTTAATGCATTCTTTCTCAAGATGGTCTCAATCTGAATTTTCTATAGAAAAATTATTGGCTAAGAGCCCAACAACGTTTGCAACTTAGCTCTATAATAATGAATGAAAGGTGATATTAATGGACGAGTTCTTGTAGAGAAAAATTTAGTGAGCTGTGCACATTCTCTTTGCTACTAGGGATGGAATAAGCTTAGCAAGTGTTCACTTTGGTGACACATTTAATGTATTTGAGCCTTTATATTACATGCTTTTGCTATGTTATTTTACCAGATTTATATTTTTTTTCCAGGTTCTTCATTACTAGTCCCATTCTGGACCTTACGATAGTCGGGCTTGATGTCGTGGATGATGGCTCAGATTCGCATGGGCAACAGCCTCATTTCCTGAAAACCTGCTTGAACCCCAGCTTGGACCTTAGCAGTACTGTTTTGCTCCTGGGACACACAGACAAAAGAGATTTGGCGGTAGGAGAGGGGAAGGTTGTTATAGCAACGGACAACCTTATAAAGTTTTCAACAGATGAAGTCTCATGGCGTCCTGGATCTGCTGGTTTTGATATGCACGGGAACCTAGCTTTTATGGTCTGTGATCCGATGAAGCTTGCACCTTCTACACCAATGGGGTATGCCTCTGCATCATCAACTTCCCTCCTTGCATCAAAGAAAGATGTGCCTATGCAGTTTGGGATCCCCATCCCTGCAGTATGTGAATGGTTAAAACAGCACTGGAGTGGCAGCTTAGAAGATCTTAGCAAGCCAATGATGCCTCCTGCACGATTAATATCCGCTGGACAACGAAGTGAACCTTCTTCTCTGGGTCATCTTCGTTATATTAAGACCACTGAGCGAGAGGATGGTTTATTGTCATCATCGCAGATGCCATCAAGGCCAACACAGCAGCATGGATCATGCAGTTCAGCATCTGCCAAGATTTCATATGGTGAAAATGGTTCTTCACGGTCTTTTCAAGACCAACGAGATCCAACTTCACAGATGTCCAGACCTAAGAATGACCAACCAGGTTCACTAACCGGCATTAGCTTTCCTGCAGGACATCCAAGATCTATCTGCTTGCCACCTCCTCTAAAGCAAATGATGCCTGATGAGAGTAAGATGAAGCCGAAATGCTCAGTTTCACATGAATCACGGCTAGTCAATGCGCGGATCAACTGTGACGCTCAGCACAATGTTACTTACCAGGAAAATTGCTGGAGTGAGGCACAGTCAAGTTCCTCACCACCGGCGATATCAGACCAAGGAGACAGGAGGGACGGTTTTAGCAGTGGCGAAGAAACAATGTACTCCGCAGAAACTATGGAAAGCAGAAACATTCCAAGTCCAAAGGAAAAGAGGCCCCAGCCAGTTAGTAGATCACAGAGTTTTGCAAATCATAACAAATGGGATTCACCCAAAAGTGTCGAATCTTCGAAAGGCCCCCCCTCAAGGTCGCATACATTCATTCCTTTGAGAAAACCACATTTGCAGGCAGCGGCGATTTCACAGAAAAGCCAAGTTTATTTCAGCCCTACCGTCTCCTCAAACATGAAAAAGAGGAACATGTCCCGCATACCTATGAAACCAAGGCAAAGTGCTCAGGTCACCTCCAAGTGGATTACCTGATATGATCTCTTGCTTCGCTCTGCGCCATACAAAGATATCACATCTTTCAGTTTAGTCAGTTCCACTAAACATCTCCTTTTTGTTCGTAGTAGTATGGTGTAAATGTATACTAGCTGTAAACTGCTCCGGTGATTCTTTTCAATTTAACATTAGCTAGCAATTTTATTTTTTATTTTTACCATGTTGGCATAAAACTAATTGGCACAAAAAATGTAGTCTTCTTACCTCATTTTTTTTTTTGCGAATAGCCTTCTTACATCATTCAGCTAAGATGCTGAGGATGCTGCACGGAGGACCCTTCATTTGCCCAAGATTCTGTGCAGGGAGTGATGCTCATTGTTCAGGAATGCATTGGCACAGACAACCAGAGCTAGATTACTTACGAAACTGTCCAGTAGTGCCATTTTCTGAGCCGGTTAGGCGAATGATTCATGTCTTACCAGTTACCAGCTAGAGGTTTCTGCATCCTGTTCTATTTGCTTACCTGTAAAATTTCATTAATAACTAACTTCATTGTCTGCTACAAAAAGATTATAAAAGGTTTATTATAATCTACATACGTACTTATTTGTATGTGTAGTCCGTAAATTAGCACACTTCTTCGTGAAAATTACAAGTATGTTGCCTGGGAAGAAATCGGTTTTTTTTACAAAACAATATGTTTTCATTTTTACAAATTGAGTTCTATTTGAGTTGTTTCGAAGGCCGAACTCACAATTATACAAATGCCAATCGACGTCAGCGACTTATTGACCTTCGGTCTATTGGATCTGGTACAATGAGAATTATGAGATTCGGTGTATGAATGGTGAAAGCAAAATGAGTGAACTTATACATTAAGAGATATCTAGATATATATGTGTTAGAAGAAAAAAGCTTAAAACATCTTATATTGTTGATCACTTGTGTTCTAGCATATGTCGAAAAAAATCTGTGGAACTAATGGTTTGGCTCATGGATGCATATGCTCGGTTTACCACATATAAGTATGTCTTTACTACTCTCCCTCCTCACAAAATGGAAGTGTATTAATTTTTTCCTAATTTAAATTTAAAATTTAAAATCTGTGTGTGCTAAAAATAGCAAACATGTTTTTTATAAACACATTTCTTCATGAAAATAATACGAATATGCTACGGGGCTCTACAAATTCCGTCGTGGCACTGTGAACCAACTTCGAGTTCGGGAGATAGATGGGAAAAGAGGCTCAGCAGAGCTCCGCATGAATAGTGTTCTTGACAAAAGAGCCATGGATTATGAGATGGCTTACGGGCGTGAAGAGGAGTCTAGTTTTGAGGTTATTCTGAATCCCAAACGCTTCAGGTCTGAGAAGTGTCAACTGCAAATACTGAACACATGTCGGGTCCTCATGGCGAGGCCCGACATGAGCAATGAGTATATTCGGCTGGAACTGTCCGGGGGCGGGGCAATCCCCGATAGTTCAGGAACTTGTGTGTCTTGTGCAGACACACCACCCCAGTCTAGTCTTCCTTTGTGAAACTAGACAACACCCAGACCGGGTTCGTAACCTTCGTCACAAGCTGGGTATGAAAGGATGTCTTACGGTGAAAGAAGAGGGAACTGGAGGGGGCCTGACCCTTTTTTTCTCAGAGGACGTTGAAGTCGATCTACTATCTTTCAGTCCCCGACACATCGATGTTCATGTGCATGGTGGACCGTTTGGAGAGCGGTGGCGAGGCACCTTTGTCTACGGTGAGCCAAAACCCTCTGAGCGCCACAAAATGTGGACCTTGCTGAAGCGAATCAAGAATAATTCATCTGATCCTTGGATGATGCTCGGTGACTTCAATGAAGCGATGTGGCAAGCTGAGCACTTTTCTAGAACTCAGAGGTCAGAGCGTCAGATGCTTCAGTTCAGAGAGACGCTATCTTTTTGTGACCTGCATGATCTCGGTTTCACGGGAGTGCCCTGGACTTTTGATAACAAACAACGTGGAGACCACAATGTAAAGGTCTGCGACGCACGCCGAGGCCAACAAATCAGGTGCTATGAAGTAATGTGGGAGAGAGAACCCTCCTTGGCAGCGGCCGTGGAAGAAGCTTGGTCCCGGCGAGTGGGTGTCCATGATCTGGCAGACGTCTGCTCGTCGCTTCGCTCCGTTATGGGCTCCCTGTATGACTGGAAGCGACAGAACTTCAAACCTGTATCTAAGGAGCTAGACAAAAAGCGTATGCAACTTGAGGATCTCATGACACGTTCTGATGCTGCGAGTGTAGAGGCAAAAAAGCAAGTGCTTGCAGAGATGGACGAGCTACTGTATCGGGAGGAGCTAATGTGGATGCAGCACTCGCGCATAGCGTGGCTGCGGGAGGGTGACAGAAATACGCGGTTTTTCCACCGTAAGGCCACATGGCGTCGTAAGAAGAACAAAATTTCGAAGCTACGCCATTCTGATGGTACCTGGACTGAGGATGCGGTGGAAATTCGTGATATGGCTACTGACTTCTTCCAGAAACTCTATACGCGGGAGGAAACAGTCGAGCTGACTGCGCTTCTGGACCTGTTCTCGCCGCAAGTTGAGGCTGATATGAATGCCAAGCTTTGTGCTCCTTTCTCAGAAAAGGAGATCAGCGACGCTCTCTTCCAAATTGGCCCCCTCAAGGCGCCTGGGCCTGACGGCTTCCCAACGCGTTTTCTTCAGCGGAACTGGGACCTCCTACGGGAGCACATCACCAAGGCTGTGCAAGCTTTCTTCAGTTCAGGTGTGTTGCCGGAGGAGGTGAATGACACGATAATTATTCTTATACCCAAGAAGAACAATCCGGAGGAACTTAAAGATTTCCGTCCGATCAGCTTGTGCAATGTCATGTTCAAAATAATTTCCAAGTGTTTGGTATAACTGCCTCCGTCCGCTCCTCCAAGACATCATCTCCCCGGTTCAGAGCGCGTTCATCCCGGGCAGGATCATCACAGACAATGCCCTCATGGCTTTTGAATGTATTCATGTGATCCAGAGTAACTCGGTTGAACATTCGGAATTTGTGCTTATAAGCTGGATATGGCCAAGGCCTATGACCGTGTGGATTGGCGGTTTTTGGAAGGTGTTATGGCGAACCTGGGCTTTCATCGCACGTGGATACGGTGGGTAATGTAGTGTGTCACCACCGTTCGCTACTCTGTTCGTCTCAATGGACATGTGTTGGACACCTTCACCCCAACTCGCGGGTTACGCCAAGGCGATCCGCTGTCCCCGTACCTATTTCTGTTTGTGGCTGATGGCCTCTCGCGGCTGATCCAGAGAGCAGTGGAGAATGAGAGCCTACAGGAACTTAAAATCTGCCGACGAGCTCTAGGAATGTCTCATTTGCTTTTTGCAGACGATAGCCTTCTCTTCTTCAAGGGCACTGCCCAACAAGCCACCATGGTGAAAGACATCTTGGACAGCTATGAGCAAGGAACGGGCCAACTGGTGAGCCTTGGAAAGTGCTCAATTATGTATGGTAAAAGAGTCTCTGCTGCTGCCCAGGCTGCTATTAAACTGATCCTCTGCTATGAGACCGAGAGCTTTGAAGAGAAGTACCTGGGACTTCCTGTTCCAGAGGGCCAGATGAAGAAGGGAAAATTTAAAACCCTAAAGGAACGGTTCTTGAAAAGGTTGAGTGATTGGATTGAGAAATACTTATCTAGTGGTGGCAAGGAGGTTCTGATAAAAGCCGTCCTGCAAGCGTTACCTGTCTATGCCATGAGTGTTTTCCAGTTTCCCATTGGGCTTATTGAAGAGTTGAACAAGCTGATTCGCGACTTCCATTGGGGGGATTAGCATGACCGCCGACGGATGCACTGGCTCTCCTGGGACAAGCTGACCCAGCCAAAACTGTGTGGCGGCATGGGATTTTGCGACTTTCGTGTCTATAATCAAGCTCTTCTTGCGCGTCAGGCTTGGCGGCTGCTGCAATTTCCTGACAGTTTATGCGCACGTCTTCTGAAGGCCAAGTACTACCCGGCAGGACACCTCCTCGACACGGCCTTCATTCAGGATGTGTCCGCTTCTTGGCAAGGTGTGATTCATGGCTTAGAGCTCCTCAAGCAGGGCACTATTTGGCGCATTGGTTCTAGTTCCATGGTGAAAATCTGGCGGGACAACTGGGTACCACGTAAAGACAATCTGAAGATTTTCGGAATGAAGGAGCGATGTAGACTGAAGTGGGTGTCTCAGCTGATTGATCCAATCGCGCGCACCTGGGATGAAGCCATCATCCGCAAATATTTCTTCCACCATGATGCGGAAGATGTTCTCCAGATCAAACTTCCAAGAAGACCGGCTGATGACTTTATTGCATGGCACTTTGAAAGCAACAGCGTGTTTACAGTAAAGAGTGCTTATAGGCTGGGCATGCTTCCAACGTTACCAAGTCTTAGCCATGGCCAGAGTAGTAATGAACCGGATGGTGAGCAAAGCATTTGGAACCTCATTTGAAAAGCCCCGGTGCCACAGAAGGTGCGAATCTTTGCCTGGCGGCTTGCCATGGATTCCTTGGCTGTAACGGACAATCTGCATCACCGCATTCAGAAGATCAGCCCCCTCTGCCATGTGTGCTGCTCTGAGGTTGAAGACACCCACCACTCCATGGTACGGTGCACGCTCGCACGTGCTCTTCGTGACGGTATGCGCAGCGTGTGGAACCTACCCGGCGTAGCGGCCTTTCGACTTACGGGACGGAACTGGTTACTCCTCCTACTGGATGGCGTAAGATCGGACATGCGAGTCAAGCTTCTCTTCCTGCTCTGGCGTACTTGGCACCACCGGAACAACGTCGTCCATGGCGACGGCAAGGCCTCCATTGCTGCATCCATTCTGTTTCTTCAGAACTACGTTGAGTCAATCTGTCCAGGCGCCCTAGAACCAGACCGCAAAGGAAAGTCACTGGTGTGGGCGGCCAAAGCTCAGACGGACCGTGACTCGGTGCCTTGTTCGAACTGGCTGGCCCCAGAGCCTGGTTGGGTGAAGGTTAACGTTGACGCTGGCTGGCTGGCGTCTTCTGCTACAGGCGGTATAGGCATGGTAGTGCGAGATGATTCAGGTGTTGTGACATGCGGAGTGGAAAACTCTGACAGATTGTGGGAGTGCGGAGGAGGCTGAGACGCTTGCGTGTCTGGAGGGTATCCGTTACTTGGCTACACATCTGCAGAAACCTGGGGGACAGATTGCTCCCGGCTCATTGCAGTACTAGAGGCAAAGGACTTTGATCGCTCAGCTCATTGGAGCTTGTTCCTGGAGGCAAAAACTCGGCTGGATTTGTTACCTCAAGTGAAGCTTAGTAGAGTTGATAGGGTGAGCAACAAGGTATCGCATGATCTTGCGCAGCTAGGTAAGCGTGAGTGACAAGGGTATAGTTAATAGATCCTGTTAGTTGAGTAATCCTGAGGCCCGTTAAGCTAAGGCCCAATTGTAATGATAGTCGAATACGAGTTCTTACCGTATGTCGATATTGTAATCTGTATCGGACCCTACCCGATCCTCGAGACCTGGCCACCTATATATAGGGGCCAGGAGGGGACGGTGTAGGGCAGATTGAAAGCAAGCCAGGTTGAACACCCAAGTTTACTTTCGATATACACTTATTTCAACTAACCTTTACCTTCGAGTTCATCCGACGCCCTATTCCCCCGATCCTAAGTCCTTCATCTAGGACATTTGTCGAGTTAACCCTTGTCAATTGGCGCCGACCGTGGGGAACTGGGCGTTGGAATCATGAATTCGACGGCTTTTTCGCTTTTAGCCAACAGCAGCTCAGAACTCGACAAAAGTCAAGAGATGGAGTTAACAATTGGAAGTTTGAGCATCCTCATCAGGCCATCGGGTTTATCTCGCCTTTCAGATCCGACGAAACAAGATCCGTCGGCAAGTGAGCCCGAAACAGTAGCAATGATGGAATATTCTGACGGCTCTTCCAGCGAAGTAAACTCGCCGGTCAGCTTAGAAGAAGTGCAAAAAGGAAGGATCGCAGAAGACAACGAAGCAAGGGAAATTTTCGACGCAGGGGTCCAACTCGACGATCTCATGATCTGCCTCGACGATATCTCAGATAAATCAACAGACACATAGAAGACAGGGCTAGAGCTTTCTGAAGATGGTGACTCGATCTTCTCAAGCTTCAATAGTAACATCGGCAAACAATACCAGGTGCTCGTCATTGTGGGGGACAACTCAGAAGAATTTGACGAAAACAACAATCCAGTGCTAAACCCAGCAAATATCGACAGAGGAGCAAATCACCTAGCAGAAGGGCAAACAGCAGAATCCCTCACAACTAGGGGAAAAAATTCGACTATCAGTCGACGAATGGAGGATAATAAGAGAAGCCGTAGAACACGGCATGCCAATACCATCAAATTCCAGCAAAGACATGCTTTTGGGGTATCATTATGCCCTAAGGCAGCAGGCAAAGCAATTAGCACAGGAGAAAATAGAGATACAGAGAAGAAAAGACTCAGCCATTGCAGCTAGCAACGCTGCTCGTAAAGCGCGAAGCGATGCATCATATAGTAACACAAGGAAGAATCGTCGACATGGTTCAAGGTACGATAACCTCGAGTACTCCGACAGGCAAAGCATTTCAAAAAACCTCGACTCGTCCTTTTTATCGGTCGACAAACAAGGAAACATCGTACCAAAAACTCCTGAAGCAGCATTAGTGGCAGCTCAAGCTTATCTGCTCACAACTCGACCAAGCCCAGGGAATCCTAGAGAACATATGCATAGAGCAGCATTGAACGGACTAAGCATGGTGGGCCACAAGCTATCAGCAAAAGGAGAGGAAGCACACCACCATAAGGAAACATATAAGCCAAGGTCGCCTCGCCATCACAATAGTCCTCGGCACAGAAGCAGCAATCAACGATCTCGATCGCCATCACCAAAACAACATGGAGGAACCCGAAGATCGCGATCCCCAAATGAAAAACGCGACTATGAAGACGACGAAAAAGAGATGGGGGCATCGTGCTTTACCCGCAGGGTTCGCACCACTCCAGTTCCCAAGGGATTCAAGTTACCTCATGATCAGCAAAAGTATGATGGATCACAGGAACAACAATCATGGCTCTCAGACTATCTACAAGCAGTACAAATATTAGGAGGAACCAAAGAAACAGCAATGCAAAGTTTGCAACTACACGTCACCGGCGCAGCAAGGTCATGGTTGAGCAAACTAGAGAAAGAAACTATTGGAAGCTGGGAAGACCTTACAAAGCAATTTACAAGCAACTTCAGGTCGACATACAAGCGGCCAGCATCAATAGAAGAAGTCAAAGCGTGTGTGCAACAACGCGACGAAACACTGCGGGCATACATCCAAAGATGGAGTCTTATCAAAAATTCAGCAGTCGAAGTTTCAGACGAAAGAGCAATAGATGCGTTCATTATTGGATTAAGGCGAAGAGACCTAGTCGAAGAGATGGGCAGAATCAAGCCAAAAACAGTGTCAGACCTCATGGACGTAGCAAACAGATTTGCAGATGGAGAAGACGCATGCAACAACAAGCGGACGCGATCCCCAGAGGACGATAGAAGAAATAGATATGGAAGTCAAAGGAGACGGTCCCGAAATTACGACAACTACGGCTCCCATAGCCAAGTCACCGCAGGATACAAAGACAACAGCTATCAAGGAAGTGATCGCAGAAGCTCGGGATATCGAAGCTACGGAAAAGAGGACTACAAAAAGTTTCCCACGAGAGAACCCAGAGAGTACAACCCGTCGCCAGAAGATATGCTCAACGGACCTTGTCATATACACTCAACGTTCGTCGATGGGAAGCGAGTATCAAGGCACGCAATGAAAGATTGCACAACATTCTTAAAACTACAAGAGGCAGCACTAAACAAGCAAACCGAAGCAAGGCGACAAGGATTTGAAGGAAGCAACAATCCTCCGACAAAACAGCAAGGAAACAACAGAGCTCCTCAAGGACAAGACCAGCAAAACCAGGGACACGACGACGACGAAGGGTACGTTCTATCAAAAGGACACATCACAACAATGATACAACCTGTGCCCAAGTCAAACAAAGAAGAAAAGAGTATCACTCGACAAGTCAACCTAGCAGTCATCTCACCTCCAGCCACAACGGAGTATCTGCATTGGTCAGAACAACCAATCGAGTTCAACAAAGAAGACCACCCTATAACAGTGCCTCGGCCAGGAAACGCGCCTTTGGTACTTAAAGCTCAAATCGGCGCGTATGATGTCGATAGAATATTCATGGACGCAGGAAGTGGAATTAACCTGATATACGCAAAAACACTCAGAGCAATGCATATATCACTAGAGTTCCTGAAACCAACGGATTGTTCCTTCCACGGAATCGTGCCAGGAAGTGCCAATTACCCACTGGGTCGAATAGCACTCAATGTTTGCTTCGGCAACCGACAAAACTACAGGAGAGAAAAGCTGGACTTCGAAGTTATGGACTGGCCATCTCAATATCACGCGATCCTCGGACGACCCGCGTTTTCGCGATTCATGGCAGTGCCTCACTATACATATTTGGTACTTAAAATGCCAGGACCAAGAGGAATAATTACAGTAAAAGGAAGTTTTGAAGTTTCAGATCTCTGCGATAGGGAGTTCCACAAGATGGGGCAAAACTTTGGCATGACAGCCAACTATGCAGAGAAGGCAAAAAGCACGACTACAGAAGGCGTCAATCTACTCGAAGGACGCGCTGCGGAGCCTGAAACAAAGAAATCACGAGTAGAAGCATCAGGAGAAGATAAAGACACAGGAGAAGAGGAGAAAGCCATGATGGCATAAGCATCAAAGAACAAAAAAAAGTAGGGTAGAAGAGTAAGGCTATCAAAGCCACGAGTTATACCAGGGGCAATGCCCTCTAGATCCAGAACACAGGTCACATGCCGAATCTTTTGGGTCACCCCATGTATCTTACATTGCAAGTATAATAAAGACAAAACGTTCCTCATGTTCGAGCTTACGAGTCTTTCAAAGAGAAAATGCGGCAAACGCACGAATCATACAATAACGCTTTGAGAATAAATTTTCGACATAAAGTCGCGAAATAAGATACTCTCGCGTTCCACATATACAAAAATATTACAATAATGGGTTATCAGAATCATCTACGCCTAAGGGATCTAAATAGTGGTACTCACGAAAAAATACAGCATCCGCTTCCAGCAGCCTAGCTACAAGCCTTCGAGCAGGTTGCAGCGTGCTCTCTATATGTACTCGAAGGCTAGCTCCACCTGGAGCCAAACTCAGGGACATAGAGCTATAATTAAGCTTCGGGTGCCACTTGCGTATCCACCTGAGAGCAAAATTGGCACCTGCCACTAAGTTCAGCTCTATCAATCTATGAATACGGTGGCTGGATCTGAAAGTATCAAGAAGAAGCGAGAAAGTTGCAGGTAGAGGATTGCGAGGAAGCATAACAGAGTGCATAATTGTGAGAGCTCGTCGGCAACCATCAACTGACTCGCCAATATGTTGGCCACGGTCCTGAAGCAGTACAATAGCACTCCAACGCCGAGGATCAGACCACAAAGTCTCAAAGCCTGCCGACATTCTCTCCAAAGCCGCATTTCGCTCGGTAACCCGATGATCTTCAGCAGCGAAATCCAGACAAGTGCCTATGATGGCAAGGAATGTCACAAAAATAGCAGTGAAGAAACAGGGAAAAGAGAAGTCGAAAGAAAACTTACATCGCAACATCTCGCAGGCAGACTCGACAATGCCAAGAATAAAAGACTCGCATTCTTTATTATGGACAATCTTCGCCGTCAAACTGGAAACCTTTTCATCAAGAGAAGATATCTGCTTCAGATAACCACAAGCTTTACTAGCTTTGCTCACAGCCATCTGTGCTTGACGTTTAGCCAAAATCATGCGAGACTCAAGATCAGAATTCCTTGAAGAGTACTCTGCACACTGATTACATCGGGTTGGAGGTGACAAAATCGTCGAACCGAACGTGCTGGCATCAAAAGGAGCAGGTCCGCCAGTCAAAGGATCATTGATATGCATCGACTGGAAGTCAAAAGAAAAGAAAGGAGAAATATTTCAGAGAGACAAGCACAAGACTTCATAAGAAGGAAATATATTTACATAAGTGCAAAACCCTTTGACTAAGATTCTCGGGTTGCACGCGACTACAACTTTTTACATTCAAAAGGATAAATGGAAAACTACAAGAAGCCCGAGTCTACGCCACCTCAGCATTTTGCTCCGTGGCAGAAGAAGGCATGATAAATTCCTCGCCAACAGTCGACGGAGGCGTAGGGTTTTTCGCCACTAGAGGAGGCGCAACAGATGTCGCGGAGGCTGCTGAAGGAGAAATAATCGCCACCAGCGCAGGCGCCAACTTCTTCGCCTTCTCGAAGAAAGTCTTCATCTCATCGCGGGTGCGGCCATGGGAAGAGTTCACCTTCTCCCAGTCGAAGTCCGCACCATGGGCAAAAGAAAGTGCAATAGCACCCTCAGCACCACGCTTCAGAGAGAGCCCCTTAAGCTGGAGGGTGGGGTCTTCCGTTGTATCAAAAGCCTTGCCAAGCTTGCCCAAGTTGTCCTTCGGAACTTCTGCCTTCTTCTTTGGCCACAACCCGACGAACAGCCGTGATAGAACGTGGCTAACTAACTCAAAAGTCTCCTGGATAGATATACAGTTTGCCTCGAGTAGGTTAACCGCAGTCATCAGAGGATCATCGTCCGGTTGCAGGGACGACAAAGATACCCCGGTGAATCCTGCACAATAAAATAAGATAGAAGAGAAAAGGAAAGAAAAGTGTCAACAAGAACAACAATGCAAACAGAAGTCGAAATAGAAGACAAGGCGAAGTACTTACCTTCAGCAGAAGTAGACATTGTGCGAAGACGCTCTGCCATGGCTTGCTCTCGCTGAGCATGGTCCTTGTTGGCATCAGCTAAAGCTTTTTCAGCTTTCTTCGCCTTACCAAGCGCAGATTTCTGCGACTTCTCAACGTTTGCTTTAGCAGCGGCCGCAACATCATAAGCTTTCTGCGAAGCACTAAGCTCCGTCTCCAGCGACGTAATTCGAGCATTGGCTGTTGCTAGAGCAGCTACAAAGAAGATGAAAAGGAGTCAGATCAACAATAAAGGATAAGCATAGAAGAAAAGTAATGCCTAGATGTCAAAAGTGTACCTTTGGAAGCCTTCACAACCTTTAAGTACTCAGCACATTCAGTACCCAAGGCGACGAATCTTTGCAACAATGCCTGGGAAAAAGGGGCGCGTAAGAACATAAATAAATACAAAGAGAGCAAGTCAACAGAAGTTACTTACATCACTGGGAGAAAGCGTTGATGCATTGGCCTCAAGAACAATGTCAGTTTCTTTTGCCTTCTTCGAGCGTTTGAGGTTTTGAGTTATAGGAATCTTCTTGACAGAAGCCCTGGTAACTCTCGGTGCAACCTCTTGCTCGACAGGCTCATCCGCAGTCATAGGTGGAGTCGAAGGAGTAGATGTAGCATCTTTTGGAGGCTCCTCGTCATCTCTACGAAAAGAAAACAAATTATGTATAATATGACAGAAACAAGGCAATAGCGGTGCAATTGAAGAACTCAAATAAAGCACTTACGATGCCAGGAGGTCGAAGAATTCCATATCTCCTGTAAGAACAGGGGCTTTATCAGCCGCTGCGGAACTCGAAGAAGCGAATTTGTCGACACGCTTTCTCTTCTTGTCGATACCAGCATCTTCAGCAAGCACGGGAGGAGGCGATGTTGACGAGCTAGTTTCCTCTTCTGATTCTTTGGCATTATCTCCGTCCTGATTCTCATCAGCCTCGGGGGCTTCAGATACAGACGAGGCCAGATCAGCCGGAAGGGGCCCTGCCTGTGGAAGAGGAGGGCGCGAAATAAGGAATTGGTGACCCTGCATATAAATAAGTCAGCAGAGTTCAAAGGCAAAGAACAACACAAGTCGAAGCAAACAAAATTCGACAACAAGTGAACACAAAGATACATACCTCGGGTAGAGGGTGCACGGAGTCAAAGTAGTCAGCGATCAAATCAGCAACCGCATGATCCTTGGTGAGCTTGGTGAGGCTCCTGACTCGTTTGTCGACATCTTTTTTCTCTATCAAATCTTCAGAGATGCGAGTAGGATCTTCCAAGCCAGAGTAACTCCAAAGTTTGGTGAGGCGGTGCTGCAGGGGTTGAACTCGATGTTGCACAAAGAACGCCATGAGTTGGATACCCGACAAAGCTCCTCCTTGGCCTCCTTTCAAAGCTTGAATGCGAGACAGAAGAGGAAGAACTTGTGCTATTTCCGCATCCGAGGGAAGCGCATCCCACGACGCCAATTTCTTCACTTCCTTGGAGGCTTCGAAAGGGGCTAAACCATATTGGTATTCAGGAGAGGCATTGCGATCTTGGATATAGAACCATTTGGTTCTCCACCCCTGGACAGATGCGGCAAAGGAAAATTTGAGGTACTGCGCCTCAGGGCGCACAGAGACAACGACTCCGCCCAATTCAGGCTTTCTAGCCAGAGCTACATTGGGGCGAAGCCGAAAGATTAACCTTCAGAGAAGGAAGTGGGGCTCAATGCCCAAGAATGACTCGCAGAGAGTCACGAAACAAGCAATGTGCAGAAGGGAGTTCGGTGTGAGCTGGTGGAGCTGCACACCATAGACAAAGAGAAGCCCACGGAGAAACTCGTGGGCAGGAAGAGAAAGGCCGCGGAGGAGGAAGGCAAGGAACATTACCCGATAACCGCTCGGGGGCTCCGGGATCCGCTCAGTGCTTGGAAACTTGATGGAATCCTGGGCGGAGATGAGGCCATCCGCCTTGGCTTTCTCCACCTCCTTCTTTGTGATGGCGGAGCGCACCCAGCTGGTGGCAGAAGAGGTCTTGGCCATGGTGTTCTTGGTGGCTAGGTGTTTCACGCGCATCTAAATGCAGTGCGCTTGGGGGCTATGCACGAGAGGAGGAGGAAGAAGAGATCAGCAATGGAGGCGACGGAGGGAACGAGCTGGTAAACAGTAAAATCCCCCACTATGCCCCTTATATACCTTCTGGGAGAAGGATCGTGGGCTGAGACGTGGCGCACGGAGCAGAAACGGTAGCCCACTAACGGTAAAAAATTGCGAAAATTACAGTGCTGCCCATAAAACGGTTCGCACTCATACAGAGTGATGTACTCATTGACGTCATAAAGAAGATGATATAAGAAAGAAGAAGGATGGCGCCGACAAGTGCAAAATTTATAGATAAGATTATATGTGAAGGATTTTTGATTATAGCCTTGGGGGCTACTACTTTCAAGAATATTGAATGCAACTTTTAACTGGAGTGATGGACGCGTATTCGACGACAGGATATCATCAAAGTATCTCGAGTTGAAGTATGATGGACTACACTATATTTTGAGCCTATACTCGAAAAAGTCTTTTTCGACTATAGCCTCGGGGGCTACTCCCATCGGGAGCGCTGAGCGCACACCCGACGATGTTTCTTGGTAAAGCATTAGAGTTTGAGAAGTGCAGGAGTGTTACTCCCATCGGGAGCGAGGTTTATGGTTGTTAAAACCCAAATATTTTCAGTCAAAATTTGACTGCGACATGAGATTCTCGAGTTACGTTATCGCAACGCAACTCGAATGCCGTGACTTGTCACGAAGGTAAGACCTCGGGATCCGTCCTGTGTGGCCTGGTATACGCACATGGATGCGCTCTGCTGGTATGTATCCGTGTCTACGACGCGAAAAAAATCCTGGTGGACGCACTGGGTACCCTGAGAATCTATGGGATTCATTTTTTGTAAGTCCTAAATGCGGCAAAAGAATGGATTTGACCGGTATCCCGAATTCAAGTCCAAGGGGATTGAATTTGAAGTAGGTGACAAGTATCTATTTCGGCAGTTAACTGACCTCTTGATCCGTCAGAGTTGTCAGGCTTGTTCATCAAAACCCCTTGCGAAAAATTATCATGAAAGTAAGTCGAAAGACCAAGTCGAAGATTTGAAGATATGAAGAAATCGAAGAATTGATCAAGTCGAAGATTTGAAGATTAGAGATTTAACCCGAATCTGCAATTCTGGTAGAATCTCAGGGTCTACTGACAAGGGTATAGTTAATAGATCCCGTTAGTTGAGTACCCCTGAGGCCCGTTAAGCTAAGGCCCAATTGTAATGATAGTCGAATACGAGTTCTTACCGTATGTCGATATTGTAATCTGTATCGGACCCTACCCGATCCTCGAGACCTGACCACCTATATATAGGAGCTAGGAGGGGACGGTGTAGGGCAGATTGAAAGCAAGCCAGGTTGAACACCCAAGTTTACTTTCGATATACACTTATTTTGACTAACCTTTACCTTCGAGTTCATCCGACGTCATATTCCCCCGATCCTAAGTCCTTCATCTAGGATATTTGTCGAGTTAACCCTCGTCAGTGAGTGTGGGGTTTTGCATGGGGCTGTTCCTTCCTGCGTGTCGGACTCCCTCTTGCTCGATTGTAAAAACGCTGTTACCTAATTAATAAAGCTCACCCCCCCCCCCCCCCCCCTTTTCAAAAAAAAATTTCTTGTGAAATGGATTCTTTTGAAACATTACAATGTGTCTTTTCCTTTATAAAAACTCAAGCTATATTTGAGTTTTTTCGAAGGACGCCCTCGCTACTATACAAATGTCACTTCAATTGGCAGTTTGGCACCAGCGTTTGCACGACCTGTCACGACTCGTATGAGGTGCAAACGTATTCCCCTTCCTGCTTTTCGCCCCTTCTCCGCCGTTGGATCCGGGATCGTGCGGACCACCGCTCGAGCCGGCCGCGTTAGCAGAGGCTGCGAAGACCTCGAACGCGAACCCACTCTCTCCGGCTCGTCCCTTCGTCCGCGCGGCGCGGAACCAAACCAGCAGCCGGCCGATCGTCTCCGCCGCCGCCCCGCCCCGCCGGCGATCCGGTATCTCTTCTCCCGCTCGCCCAGCTGTTCATCTGCTTGTGCCTCTCTGTGTTACGCTTACGTCTAGGGCTCATGGCTTTCAGGGAGGCAGTCAAGGGATCCGCGCGCGACCGGGGGACGATGCGGCCGCAGCGGGGCCTGGGCGGGGGCGGGGGCCGGAGGGAGCCCGGGATGATGACGAGGGCTGTGGACAAGGTCTTCCGCTTCGTCCGCCTCGCCGAATTCGAGATCCTCTTCGTCCTCTTCTTCCTCATCGCCTTCATCCTCTTCAAGGATCTCGTAAGCCCGCACCCCGTCAATCAGTCTTCTCCCCCGGTTGAACATTTCACATCTAGTATCGGGTCGAAATTCCGGGGCCGCGCCTGCCAGCAAGAGATCTAGTAGGGTTGTGTATGCCCAATTGACATCGTCCGCTTGCGTTGTGATAACTGAATGTGAATGGTACAGAGATAGAATCAACTGGAGCCGTAGGGGGTATGGTAGATAATTTACTGCAGTACTCTCCATGGCTTGGAATTTTGACATAATGAAGATAGAATGGTGGCATTGCTGTCTACGATTACTGCACGAACTATGATTTTCAAATCGAAACCACCATGTCCGGATACACACATTCGTGTAACTGTAGCTTTCAGCCCCCGATGATATAACTTGGAGGCAGAGCTGATGGCTACAGATGTCTCATTAGCAAATCATGCTCATAGTCGTATGCGATTTGGTTACCTTAGTGCCAGCAGGTGTAGTTTATATAATCTGCTATATCTGGTAGTATTATGGATTTTGTTATCTTCTTGCACTAATAACTGAATCATTTGTGTCACAGATGTCACGGCCAGAGTACAACCAGATCTTTGTCAAGAAGCCTGAACTAGATGATGGCTGGCCTTAGAGGGTAGGAATTATGAGATGTTCTTATTGCAATGTAATCAATTTTCCAATGTATTGCATTACGTACATTCCATAGATGCTTCTTTGAACCTCCTACTTATGACTATCGTATTCAATACTTCGAAGAAGTTTGCTGACATGTTTGCCGCCCCTCCAGTTTTCAGAAGGATTCAGTCGCTCACCATTGCTTCTGTGTTTGTTTTGGTATGAGTCTTCATTTTCCTGTTCTGTACAAGCAAGCAACCGCATTATGTTAAGTGAGCCTAGTGAAGGTACCAATATTTCTTGTCCAGGGCATGTTGTGCTCTCCATTTATTCTGGATGACACCCCATGAGTTCTAAGCGAAGCTTGGTGTAACTGAATGCATTGGTCATTGATGTGTGCCAAACATTGACATTGAGGTTTGGACGATTGACTCAGGCGGTAATCTTATTGATTACTCAAGCCTGTAATGCTTCTTAGTCATCCGAATCTTCAAAATCTAGATTGGAATATACTTCCTCCGTTTATAAATATAAGATGTTTTAGCTTTGTGAAGCAAATGTATTTAAATATCTTTTAGTGTGCAGGTTCACTTAAATATACACACTAAAACTTGTCTAGATACATTTGCTTCACAAACCTAAAACATCTTATATTTGTGAACGGAGGAAGTAAGATTTATTAGAAAAGTGTATATTTCTATGCCGAATTTCAGTCATTGATAGCTCTAGCTTATAAAAAATGTAGCGTGTGTGTGTGTGTGACTAGAATCAGATACGTGATGTTGGGGTGGCGGCGGACCTGCGGAGGTCGCAATTTGGGTAGGGTGGGGTGGGAGAACTGCCGTCAGCGGGTGGCTTCAGCCTTTGGGGTGAGGCCGGTGATAGGCCTTCGGCATGAGCAATGGGAGTAGTGGTATACTACTGCCCTATATAAGCACGAATCTAAAAAGTAAATGGAACAATAGATGTGAAGAATATTGGTCTAACCCATAATATTTTCTCTCTCTCAAAAAATGCTTTAGTTTCTCTTTTTTTCTCTCATCTTTTTCCCTCTCTTTTTACTTTTTGTGTTGAAGAGGCAGCCTCTTGCAGAAGAGACCATCTCTCCAAAAGTATATCATCCAAGTCTAAATTGGATCATTTGAACCTAGCTAAAACTGCGAGACAGCACCCCTAAGACTATGTATTGTACATGCCCTTATCCTGTGGCTACTCTTGTTTCTCCTCAAGGTCCGGCTAGACGAGTCATTATTAGATTTTTTTCTCGAGATGTTTGAATGCAACATACGATCCTCTATGAGAAGAAAAACTGAATGCGGCTTAACTTTTTCACTGGGACAAATGTTATGCAGCTTGCCGTTTCGACTAGATCATGGGCGCTTCTTCAGATAACAAAACGCTTGTTAGAGAAGAAATTTGACTTCAGTTTGCGGTACTAGGCTGGATGGAGTAATAGGCCCGGCCCAGGCCCATTTCATGCTTCTGATCCATTTAAATATCGGGTAATATAAACCTTTTTCCCAAACACAAATCCTTGCCACGTTGATCGGAGAGTGATGCGGCGCATGCCTCCTCAGCCGCCGCCGGCCGGCGGACCTATGACCAGGCGGAGGAAGTTAGCGGATCTCAAACCGCCGCCTGTGGACTACATCAGCACCCTCCCCGACGAACTTCTCGGCGAGATCATCACTCTTCTCCCCGTCAAGGACGGCGGCCGCACCCAGGCAATCGCGTCCCGGTGGCGCCACCTCTGGCGCTCCGCCCCTCTCAGCCTCAACCACTGCGATGCCAAATACTCCACAAAAGAAGTCTCGCGCTTCATCGAAGCCCACCCTGGCCCCGGCCGCCGCTTCTGCGTCAGGAACCACCACCCTGCCGATGCCGTCGACGCCTGGTTCCGCTCCGCCGCTCTGGACGGCCTAGAGGAGCTTGAGTTCGACCGCTTCACGATGAAGCAGGTGCCAGAATCGTTCTACCGATTTTCACGTACCCTACGCGTCGCCACCCTTGTAAACTGCAAGCTCCCTGACAGCGGCGCCCGGCTCCATTTTCCTCAGCTCAAGCAGCTGGGGCTGGAATGTGTCTGTATCCCGGACCTCTTGCTGCAGAACTTCATTGATGGATGCACCGCTCTGGAGTTCTTGCTGGTTCACACTAGCCCCGGCTTCCGCAGCCTCCGGATCAACTCCCGTACCCTTATAAGCATATGCGTGCACATTGGTGTGCCTGGGACGCAAGCTGAGCTGCCTGAGCTCCACCCTGGGGAACTCATCATCGAAACTGCCCCTTGTCTTGAGAGGTTGATCCATAGGCATAGAATTTGGCAGCTGGAGATGTCGGTGTGCTTCGCACCTGAAGTGGAGCCCTTGGAGTTTCTTACTGATTGGCATAACTACTATACAGGACTAGTGTCCTGCTCCAGAGTTATTCGGGTAAATAATCGTGTGCTTTATACTTCTTGCCTTCAGAGGCTTCTAATCAACCTTTATTTTCAGTGCGCTTATTATCTGCCCTTTCTATATGGCATAATTCTTGTCTTTCATGCTCATTTAAGGAATTACCTGTTGATAGCCCTACAATTACAAAGGCGGTGCACGCTGTCAAGAGTTTAGCTGTTCATATGAATGATCTTAGTTTGGATGACGTTGTTAACTTGATGAGATTATTTCCGTGCTTGGAGAAGCTGCACCTGAAGGTGGTTATGTCGTCACTAATAGTTAATAGGTTCCGATCAGCTGCGATTTTGATATTGATTAATCTTTGATCTCACTTTCTTTTCAGTCAATGGCATCATGGGAAAGGAATTGCTGGCGTCGTAAGCACCAGAAACTTATAAGACATCATGACATCCGTCTAAAGACAATAGTGTTGGAACGGTATCTGGGCAACTCTTCACAGATTAACTTTGCCACATTCTTTGTACTGAACGCAAGAATGCTGGAGTCGATGACATTTCATATTGAGGCCAAGTATAACAATGACAAGTTTTTGGCAAAGCAGCGTCGGAAACTTGAGCTAGAGAACAAGGCTTCAAGAGGTGCTCGGTTTAATTTTACCACTGCGAGTTGTCAACATGTTGTTTGGAACGCCAAGCATATCAGTGATTTGGGCATTTAGCAGCTACTGCTGCATGCCACCTTTTGTGTTTCTTCCAAACTGGATTAGTTGTGTTTTTTTATTATTTTCTAGAATCTCGTGACATTTGAACAAGCTCTCTTTCTCATTAGTTTTGTAATATATCGTGTGATAAAACTAGAATGTAAGAAGCAATGGTCCTGAAGGATCTTATGAAAAGTTGAGGACCAATCAAACAATGGCTGCTATAATCGAAGCAGATAGCTTGCTGAGATACCCGTTGTAATATACAGGAACATCAATTAAATGATAGCACACACACCTGCATTGTCATTCTTCAGTTTAAAAACAACTGGTAAGTGTTATTTTTCTTGAATTTCATT
Organism: Dactylis glomerata; assembly: GCA_007115705.1. NCBI lineage: Eukaryota > Viridiplantae > Streptophyta > Magnoliopsida > Poales > Poaceae > Dactylis > Dactylis glomerata. The sequence goes on from QXEO01001756.1 coordinate 1,342,551, forward strand.
GAATATATTGTGTGAAATGGATGGAGTTATTTCTGTAATCTACAAAGTGAGATTTAAGCATTGCAAGATGTTTGTATTCCTCTTCGGCGATGAATAGTAACAGTATCTGCAAATCTTTTGGCAGATGGAAACCATCTTGTGCATGCGTTCTTCCATCAAACGTGAGGACATGGAATGATTATGCAGCAAATCTGCTGGGTTTTATAACATTAATATAATCCATCTTACATATTGACAGGAGTTAGAATTAATTCATATTTACTATTTTCTCTGTGGTTCTTTGCTGCGGGTGTTTTACTTTGTACCATTTGATATATATGGTATGCTTGATAGACTGTGACAGATTCAGCTTTGTCTCGTTGTATATCTCGATGTGTCCCTCCTCAAAATGGGGTATATCCTTAATTCTGCTATTTAGTTGAGCACGTTTGAAATGCAAGATTTCTACGACACGACTCACGAGGTAAATAACACTATACCTCCAGAGTTTAAATACTCCGATTAGTGTTGTTTTGATCTCAAATTCTAGTGCTCTTGCACTGCATCACCAACAGCTTATAGTTACTCTTAGATATGGACTATAGTTGCATGAGCGATGGATTGTTCATAACTTTAGAGTAATGTAATACAGTGTGATTAGTGTTTTTAATTCTTTATGGTTCTAGTTTATTTTATAATTTGTGATTCTTGTTTCATCATGTTGTTAATGTTACAACGGTGGTGGTATTTTTCTATATATACTTGCTAGTCGCTACCTAGTCTTATGTCTTAGCTAGATGAATGTCAGAATGAGACCAAATTTTAACGCTCAAAGCTTTCTTTGCTATTATTCGCTAGTCGCGACAACATCAATAAAGAAGGTCACTTATGAGTACCTCGGTTGGAGGTTGCTTACCTGGCGAAGGGGGAGCTTGGTTCTTTGTTCATATACTATTGCTATATCTGGTGGAATTTGTTATCTTCTCGCACTATTAACTGAATTTCTTTGCTGCAGATGTCACAACCAGAGTATAACCAGATCTTTGTCAAGAAGCCTGGTCTACATGACCGCTGGCCTTAAGAGGTTTGGAATTATGAAATGTTCTTATCATAGTGTAATCTTTTTTCACTGTATTAGATTAAATATATTCCATATATACGACTTTAAACTTCCTACTTCTAACTGCTTATTCAATACTTTGAAGAAGTTTGCTGACATGTTGTGGATTGTGAGGGCGCCTCGTAGTGTCGACTGCGGCCCCCTCGCCACGTGGTGTGCGCTTCTATCTCCCTGACCCCGTCTTGTAACCACCCCCCCCCCCCCCCCCCCCCCCCCCCCCCGCCCGTGCGGGGTTGCGCTTGTAATCTGTCTCTGATGTTTGATGAGAAATGAATTCAGGTGGACTCTTCGCCCTCCGTTGTTTCTCCTAAAAAAAAAGTTTGCTGACATGTTCCTGCCTCCAATTTTCTGAAAGATTCAATTACTCGATGTTCCTTATGTGCCTTTTTTGGCACGAGCATTCATTTTTCTGTTCTGTACTACCACACTATGTAAGTGAGCCTAGTGAAGTTACCAGTATTTCTTCTCCACGGCATGTTATTCTCCCCATTTGTTCTGTGTGACATCCCCATGAGTTCCCAGCAAAGTGATGTGTGCCAAACATGTAGTACTTTCTTAGAAGGAAGGCTCGAAATGAGCCCGGCGTTGCAGTACTTTCTTTGGTCAGTGATGTGTGCCAAACATTGAAACTGAGGTTTGGACGATTGACTCTGACGGTAATCTTGCTAATTATGCAAACCCATAATGCTTCCTAGTCATTCAGAACCTTCAAAATCTAGTTAAGATTCGGCATTAAAATACATATGTTTTCATGCACGATCTTATTTTGGTCATCACTTGATAATGTATCTACTCCCTCTGTCACGGTGTATAGGTCCTACGCGTAACCCTAGGTCATTATTTTGACAAATATAATTTAAATTTTACAATATAAAAAATTATACTATTAGAAAGTATAACGTTTGAACTTTTGAGTGATATATTTTTTTTAGTATATAACTTATATTACATTGATCAAAATGACGACTTAGGGACACACGCAGGACCTATACACCGGAACGGAGGGAGTATGTCAAAGGTTCAATTTTTTTTGATAATGGCAAAGGTTCAAATGGCCTTCTTTATGATCATATAACAATTTAAGTCATTGATAGCTCTAGCTTGTAGAAAAATACGTGTATGACTACATGAGTCTTGTTTCTGCCACAAATACATAGGAACATGATAATTAGATTTTGCTCCAGCTATTTAAATGGAACCTATGATGCTCTCTGAGTAAAGAAAACCGAATGTCGCTCAACAGGTTTAGTGGGACAAATGTTCAGCTTGGCGCTTTAACTGGATCATTGTTGTTTCTTAAAATGAACACAATGATTGTTAGAGAAAGGAACTTGACTCTCTCTGTTCTAGTCAAAAGTCAAACGTTTTGTAGATTTGACTATGTTAGCCAGGGTGAACCCAAAGCTGCAGATTAGATATTCTGTATAAGAAGTCAACTGGGCTGTTAGAAAAAGTTGTTTCAATGCTAAACTTATTCACAATGGTCCAAAGGGACCAACACATCGCAACAAAGCAAATAAAACTGGCACGATTAGATCCTCCTGTGTGGCCGATTGTATCAAGCGATACACCTCCGCATAGCATGTTGGGTTCCAAGTGTAAGAGAGCAGTTCGTGAACTACACTGCACATAAAGCAGGCTAAGGCACATCCAAAGAAGATATGGTTAGTATCCTCATGGGGCCCGCATAAGCTGTAAAGGCCATTGCTAGCGTCGTGTCTTATGTGGACATTAACATTATTATTAGATGGGAGCCGTTTCCGCATTATTTACCAAAGGAACACCCTGATTGTAAGTGGAACCACATTGGTACATAGAGTTTCCTTCACCGAAGGATCGGATCGATCTGATTTAATCTATGCCCTCCGTTTTTAAATATAAGATGTTCCCAAACGTTAAAAAGTGCTTGGATGCCCCTTGTCAGTTTAAGCACTCGATTTGTGGATGCCCCTTGTCAGTTTAAGCACTCGATCTGTGGCCGTCCGATGCGCTCGATCGCGCACGCCTAGGATTGTTGTCCTGACACATCGGCACCTGACACATCAGCACTTGGGATTTTCTCACCTGGTCCTCCCGAGAGCGCCCGTCCCCCACCTTCTAATTCCCGTGCCAGTGTCCTGCCGCCGCCGCCAAGGCCACCCGCCCTCCCCGCCCCAGCCCCTCTAGCACGCGAGTCCTCCACCGCCGGAATCCCCTCAGGTGCTCGCGCCCGCCGCTAGCCTCATCTCCAGTGAGTGATCAAACCGTTGGATCCCTGTCGCCCCTCGTGCGAGCTCCACGGTGGAATCCCCACCGCCGGCTTCTTCTCCGTCCTACAGCCGCCTTCCCCTCCAGTAGTCCTGACAGCCGCCAGCCTCCCCTCCAGCGAGTCCTCAAACGGCTGGATCCCCACCGCCTCCCATACGAGCTCCACGACGTGGTCCCCGACGCCGGCTTCCCCACGCGACCGCGGGGCGCTCCTAATTCCCGACCGTGTAGCCCGCGATGGAACCTCCCATGCCGCCGCTCCGGTGCCGGCCATGCCGCTCCACCCTCGGAGTGACCTCCTGCTCCTGCACATGGCCCCATGCGAGTTGCGACAGCGCACCGGATGCCTGGTTCTCCTTGCGGTCGGCCGCCGCGCCGCCGCCACCTAGTTTGCCAATCTTCCCTTTACCCCCACCAGGCTTCCGGCAGGCCAGGCTCCGCGGGCAGCTCACGTGAGCGTCCTCCTTGGTGGCCACTGCGACGGCCGGTGTCGATGCACGACGCATCCCACGACTACCTCCGGCTACCCCTCAGTGTGATAGGCGCGTCGCTCGCACCGTGTGTGTCAGTGCCACTGGCACACTCCCCAGGTGCCGACGGGAGAGAAGACTAGGAGAGGATCTTATCCTCTTGGATTTTTTTGTTGCAGCCCTTTCATTTCTATTTTTTTGGAAACAATCCTGGTTTCTGTGACTTAATGCTGTAGTAAAATTGCTATGTTGTTGTTACTGTAAAGTTGTGTACCGCGGTTACGAAGCGAATAGGCTCTTTTCCGGGTGACCGTGGCCACGGTGAGTCGGTCATTAGAGAACAGCGTTACACGGGGGTCTCCCTTATGATATCTATGTGGCTACGCTCTTCTCTACCTTATCACTTAATAATCTATCCCTGCATGTCTCGTTTGTTGACGAACGCAAATCAAAACCGCCATAGATTTTCTTTCCCGTGCTTGATTCACACCGTCACCGCCTTCCTTCCCAATCCTTCACCGCATCACCGTATACCTTGTTGGCATGACCTAGCCATTTGCCTTGCCGGTTCCCCATCTCTATCTCACCCATACCACAATCGATAGAGGACCAGAATATCGCTGCCCGCCTACCCAAAGACTTAGGGTTGGGGTGCGGGTGCACCAGCGTCGGAGAAGAACGAGGCATGACAGAGCTTAGAGGGAAATTTGGGGCATGCGGAGGACCGACAAAGGTGGTGCTTAGAGGAGGGTGGGGCGGCGAGGCGGCCACGGGAGCACCGCCAGCCGTGGGTGGTAGTGGCTGCAGGGGCGGAGCCGATTTTGACAGTGGCGGCAAAGCTCACCCTCTCTTCTTCTTTCCTCTCTCTAACGGGATGCTGTTTTCGACAGGAGACGCTACTACAATACCAGTCAGAATTTCAAACGTAGTGACATGTTACCATAAGCTAGCATTGCCTGTTATGAAGTTGCATATCCTTTGTTGTTGTGTTGTTGTCTACAGTATAATTAAGTTGTGCGGTTGACTCGAGTGGCTTGGTGGTTTGTCCGATAATAGCAGTTAAAGTTTGAAAGCCACTATTGCTCGAGGTGTACTTGTGCCTCACAGTGGCAGCCGCCACAAAAAATAATTTGATTCTTTATACATGTGTTGAATTCTATTTTTGTCGGTGGTATTTGTTGTGTCCATAGATAAGTTTGTTTCATATAATTAATTGTTCTCTCATGCATTTTGCTAAGTCATGTTTTGTAGAAAATAATTAGTCAATTCACGCATGTGCTAAGTTGCATACTTATTATTGCAAAGTCGTATACCCACTAGCTTAAGTTGCATACCCATCTTTGAAGGTGCCTACCTCTACTCGTGCTAAGTTGCATACTTATTATTGCAAAGTTGTATACCCACTAGCCTAAATTGCATACCCATCTATGAAAATGCCTACCTCTACTCGTGCTAAGTTGCATACTTATTATTGCACACACTAGCCTAAATTGCATACCCATCTATGAAGGTGCCTACCTCTACTCCAGAGTGGCAATAACTTATTTCAAGTAATGAAGCAACAAAAGCTCGCACCAAATGCAACTCAGGATTCCCCCTTCTCTCCTCTCGTACAATATGCATCCATTGTCCAACATAATTATAGAGGGAACAAAACAAAGTTGCATATTTATCTCTATTTGGAATATTTGGATAGCTTTTTTTGTTTGACCATTTGTCCAAACTAGGGTTAAGTTGCATCCATGTCCAAGTAGTACTAAGTTGGCTAGAACCATTTCTATGGTGACGCTATGCACCATTGTGTTGCGAACCTTCTTATCTTTACTCCTAAGTTTTGTATCATCTGTATTAAGTTGGCTAGCATCATGGTTGTGAAGTTATCTACCACTACGTCTAAGTTGAGTACTACTAGTACTAAGTTAGCTAGCAAAATCCTTAAAGTTGTCTACCACTCGTACTAAGTTGACTACTACTATTAATATGTTGGCTAGCAGCATGCCTAAGCTGTCTACCACTAGTACAAAGTTGACTACTACTAGTACAAAGTTGGATAGCAACATCCCTAAGACCACTAGTACCAAGTTGAACTATATACTGGTGCTAAGTTGGCTAGCAACATTCCTAAGTTGTATACCACTAGTACTAAGTTGATGACGCTAGGCAACATCCAGTCGATCACTATTTGCTAAGTTGTATACCCACTATTTGCTAAGTTGCAACCTCGTTATTGCTAAGTTATATACCTACTAGTGCTAAGTTGCATACATATTATTGCTAAGTTATATACGAACTGTTGTTAACTTGCATACCCAATATTTGTTAAGTTGTAGACCCACTAGGTTCAAGTTGCATCCATTGTCTATCATAGTTGTAGATGGAACAAATATTGTTACATCTTAGCCGCTTTTCTTTTTAGTCCTTGAACTCTACTGAATCTATGTAAAAGTACATGTATTTTTCCTACTATGTTGTCTACAAGCCTGGGCATGGGCAGCCCGGCCCGACAAGCCTGGCCCGACGCAAAAATCTTGGGTCTCGGCTGCATTTTTTGGCCTGATGGGCGGGCCTGGGCAGCAGAAACACGACCCGACTGCTGACTTAGGCTGGGCCTGGGTAGTATTTTCGGAAGTTTTTGGGAAGGCCCGGCCCAAAAACCCAATGGCCCGATGAAAAACACCTCACTCGGGCCGAGCCTGGGCAGATATTTTAGGCCCAACAGTCGGGCCGGGCCGGGCCTGGGCCGCCATTTTCTATGTCGGGCTTTTTCTTGGCCCGGCTCGAGAAGATTCCTAGGTATAGTTGTCTACCACTATAGCTAAGTTGCTTGAGTTGCCTATCGTGATGTCCTTTTCATATTGCTCGATTCACGCTTGTTGCCAAAGTACGTTGAGCTAGATGGTTTGCCTCCATCCCGCCCTCCACATCATCCTAGAGCTCCGACCCGCCACCGTTCGGCCTAGCTCCGTGGAGGGCTAGACATCGCCAATCTCAAAGTGGCATCACCTTCAGCTTGTGTCGTGGCTTCTTGCAGTTCATGTAGCAACTTGTGTCGTGGCTTCTTGCAGTTCATGTAGCAACTTGTGTCATGGCTCACGGCACTAGCCACATCCGCGTTGATCAAGGTGAGTTGTACCTCGCGGCGACAGCTACCATGAAAAAAAGAAATTTGTTTCTTTACACATGTGCTAAGTTGTAGTATTTTTTAGTGTTATTATTGGTTCCACAAATGAGCGAAGTTGTTTTTGGCAAGCAATACATTTTTCAAACATACATTTGCCTATTTCTATTTGTAGCAGTAAATTGTTGATTCCCACATGTGCTAAGTCGCATTCCCACTATTTCCTAAGTTGTATACCCAGTATTTGTTAAGTTGCAAACTCAGTATTGCTAAGTTGTATACCTACTAATGCTAAGTTGCATACCCATTGACGAGGGTTAACTCGACAAATGTCCTAGATGAAGGACTTAGGATCGGGGAGATAGGGCGTCGGATGAATTCGAAGGTAAGGTTAGTTGAAATAGGTGTATATCGAAAGTAAACTTGGGTGTTGAACCTGGCTTGCTTTCAATCTGCCCTACACCGTCCCCTCCTGGCCCCTATATATAGGTGGCCAGGTCTTGAGGATCGGGTAGGGTCTGATACAGATTACAATATCGACATACGGTAAGAACTCGTATCTCGACTATCATTACAATTGGGCCTAGCTTAACGGGCCTTAGGGGTACTCAACTAACGGGCTCTATTAACTACACCCTTGTCAGTAGCCCCTGAGATTCTACCATAATTGCAGATTCGGGTTGAATCTCTAATCTTTAAATCTTCGACTTGATCAACTCTTCGACTTCTTCATATCTTCAAATCTTTGACTTGGTCTTTCGACTTATTTTCATGATAACATTTCGCAAGGGGTTTTGATGAACAAGCCTGACAACTCTGACAGATCAAGAGGTCAGTTAACTGCCGGAACAGATACTTGCCACCTACTTCAAATTCTATCCCCTTGGATTTGAATTCGGGATACCGGTCAAACCCAGTCTTTTGCCGCATTTAGGACTTACAAAGAATGAGTCCCAGTGATTCTCAAGTTACCCAGTGCGTCCACCAGGATTTTCTTTGCATCGTAGACACGGATACATACCAGCAGAGCGCATCCATGTGCGTATACTAGGCCACACAGGACGGATCCCGGGGTCTTACCTTTGTGATAAATCATGGCATTCAAGTTTCGTTGCGATAACGCAACTCGAGAATCTCATATCGCAGTCAAATTTTGACTGAAAATATTCGGGTTATACAACCATAAAAAACTCGCTCCCGATGGGAGTAACAATGTTCCATCACATACTCCTTCACTTCCCATGCTCTAGTGCTTTGTTAATAAATATCGTTGGGTGCGTGCTCAGTGCTCCCGATGGGAGTAGCCCCCGAGGCTATAGTTAAACAAATTTTTTTTTGAGTATAGGCTCAAATATAGTGTAACCCATCATCATACTTCAACTCAAAATAGTTTAGTGATAACTTTCGTCGGGTGCGCGTTCAGCATTCCCGATGGCAGTAGCCCCCAAGGCTACAGTCGATCTTCTTCGGGTATAGTCTCATCGATTGATTTTTGCATTGTCGGCGCCATCCTTGTGTCTTCTATGATGTCATTCTTTATTCAGGAACCAACATATATCAATGCTCATCGAATATATGCACCTGTCGAATTTGATCTTTCACATGTTGCCTCCTTCATGATGTCAGTGGCCAATTTTTACTATACGTCACTCTGAGTGAGTACGAACCATTTCGTGGGTATTGTGGTAATTTTGTATTTTTCCGCCCATTAGTGGGCTGCCGTTTTTGCTCCTTTTGCCACGTCTCAGCCCACGTTCCTTCACCGAGAAAGTATATAAGGGGATAGTGGGGATTTGTTACTGTTTACCAGCTCTTTCTCTCCGCCGCCGCCGCCATTGTCGATCTCTGCTTCCTTCTCCCCTGGTGCATAGCCCCCAAGCGCGGATTGGTAGATGCGCGTGAAGCACCTTGCGACCAAGAACACCATGGCCAAAGGAAAGACGACCTCTGCGACTAGCTAGGTGTCCTCTGCCATTGCGAAGAAGGAGGTGGAGAAGGCCAGGACGGACGGCCTCATCTCCAGCAGCGACTCCATTAAGTTCCCCAGCACCGAGCGGATCCCGCAGCCCCCGAGCGGTTATCGGGTAATATTCCTTGTCTTCCTCTTCCGCGGCCTTTCTCTTCCTGCCCACGAGTTTCTTTGTGGGCTTCTCTTTGTTTATGGTGTGCAGCTTCACCAGCTCACACCTAACTCCATCCTCCATATCGCTTGCTTTGTGACTCTTTGCGAGTCATTCCTGGGCATTGAGCCCCATTTTCTTCTCTGGAGGTCAATCTTCCGGCTCCGCCCCAACGTTGCTTTGTCCAGAAAACCCGAACTGGGCGGAGCCGTTGTCTCTGTGCGCCCTGAGGCACAATATCTCAAATTTTCCATGGCTGCATCTGTCCAAGGGTGGAGGACAAAATGGTTCTACATCAAAGACCGCAAGGCCTCCCCTGAAGACGAATATGGTCTAGCCCCCTTCGACGCCTCCAAGGAACTGAAGAAATTGGCATCGTGGGATTCGCCTCCCTCGGATGCTGAAATGGAACAGATTGCTCCCCTGCTGACTCGCATTCAAGCTCTAAAAGGAGGTAAAGGAGGCGCATTGTCGGGTATTCAGCTCATGGCGTTCTTTGTGCAACGTCGAGTTCAACCCCTGCAGCATCGCCTTACCAAACTTTGGAACTACTCTGGCTTAGAGGATCCTTCTCGCATCTCTGAAGATCTGATACAGAAACAAGATGTCGACAAGCGAGTTAGGAGCCTCACCAAGCTCACCAAGTACCATGCGGTTGCTGAATTGGCCGCTGGTTATTTCGACTCCGTGCATCCCCTACCCGAGGTACATATCTGCTTTTTGTTCACTTGTTGTCGAATTCGTTTGTTTCGAGTTGTGTTTCTCTTTGCCTTTGTTACTCTACTGACTTGTTCGTGTGCAGGACCACCAATTCCTCATTTCGCGCCCTCCTCTTCCAGAGGCAGGGCCTCTTCCGGCTGATCTGGCCTCTTCTGTATCTGAAGCCCCCGAGGCTGAAGAAAATCAGGACGGAGATGATGCCGAAGAATCAGAAGAAGACACCAGTTCGACGACATCGCCTCCTCCTGCACTCTCTGAAGACACTGGTGTGGACAAGAAGAGGAAGCGGGTCAACGACTTTACTTCTTTGAGTACCTCTCTTCAGCGAACAGTGGCTGATAAAGCCCCTGTCCTAGAAGAAGATATTGAATACTTTGACCTCTTGGCATCGTAAGTTTTCTTCGAGTTCTGCGATTGCACCATACTTGCCTTCTTTCTTTCGTGTTGAACATAACTTGTTTCTTCTTGTAGTGATGACGAGGAGCCACCAAAAGATACTATGGCTACTCCTTCGACTTCACCTGTGGTTGCCGATGAGCCTTCTGCCCAAGAGACTGCGCCAAGGGTCACCAGGGCTTCAGTCAAGAAGATTCCTGTGACCCAAAGCCTCAAGCGCTCGAAAAAGGCCAAGGAAACCGACGTTGCTCTTGAAGCCCACGAATCCGCGGTTTCTCCTGATGATGTGAGTAAATGTCCTTGACTTATTTTCCTTGCATAAACTATGCTCTTATGCGCCCTTCTTCTCAGGCATTATCGAAGAGATTCATCGCCTTGGGCACTGAATGTGCTGAGTACCTAAAGGCTGCGAAAGCTTCCGAAGGTACGCTCGACATCCTGTCTTTACTTTTCCTCTAAGCTTCTTTTTGTTGTTTATTTGACTTCTTTTCTTTCTTTGCTGGACTTTAGTTGCTCTAGCAACGGCTAATGCCCGTATTGCATCGCTGGAAGCCGAGCTTAGCGCTTCGCGGAAAGCCTATGATGTTGCGATCGCCGCCAAAGCAAACACTGAGAAGTCGCAGAAGTCAGCGCTGGCTAAGGCAAAGAAAACTGAAAAGGCTTTGGCCGATGCCAACAAAGAGCATTCTCAGCGAGAGCAAGCTGTGACAGAGCGTCTTCGCACGATATCTGCTGCTGCTGGAGGTAAGTACTCGCCTTGTCCTCTTCTTCGACTTATGTTGCGTTCTTGCACTTGCTAATACTTTCCTTTCCTTCTTTTTCCTTGTCCCCTTTGTTGTGCAGGATTTACCGGGGTGTCTTCGTCGACTTTGCAACCGGGCGATGATCCTCTGATGACCGCGGTTAACCTACTCGAAGCATACTGGATATCTATCCAGGAGATCTTTGAGTTGGTGAGCCGCGTTCTGACGCGGATGTTCGTCGGGTTGTGGCCGAAGAAGAAGGCGGAGGTTCTGAAAGATAACTTAGAGAAACTTGCAAAATCCTTCGATACGACTGAAGACCCCATCCTCCAGCTGAAGGGACTTTCTCTGAAGCGTGGTGCTGAGGGTGCTATCGCACTTTCCTATGCACATGGTGCAGATTTTGACTGGGAGAAGGTGAGCTCTCCTCATGGCCGCACCTGTGCTGAGTTGAAGGCTTTCTTTGAGAAGACGAAGAAGTTGGCGCCCGCCCTGGCGTCAATTATTTCTCCTTCGGCGCCTCCGCGATATCTACTGCGCCACCTCCAGTGACTGAAGAACCCGCGCCTCCGTCAACTGTCGGCGAGGAATTTACCATGCCTTCTTCTGCCACGGAGCAAAATGCTGAGGTGGTGTAGACACGGCTTCTCTGTAGTTTTCAATTGCTGCTTTTGATGTAAAAAACCTGTAGTTGCATGCAACCCGAGAACCTTAGTCAAAGGGTTTGCATTTATGTAAATATGCTTCTTTTCTATGATATGTTGTGCTAGCTTCTGAGATGTTTCTCCTTTCTTTGACTTCTAGTCTATGCACCTCAATGATCCTTTGAATCGCGATCATCCTCCTTCTTCTGCTCGCGAGTTTGGCTCTAAGGTTTCGTCGCCTCCTCGCCGCTGTTGTCAATGCGTGGAATATTCTTCAAGGATTTCTGATCTTGAGGCTCGCTTGACTTTGGCCAAACTCCAAGCACAGATGGCTGTGGGCAAAGCTAGCAAAGCTTGTGGTTTGACAAAGCAGATATCTGTTCTTAATGATAAGGTCTCTAGCTTGACAGCGAGGATTGTGCATCATAAGGAATGCAATTCTTTTGACCTTGGCATTATCGAGTCAGCCTGCGAGATGTTGCGATGTAAGATTCCTTTCGACTTATCTTTTCCCTTTTTGTTCCACTGCTGTTTTGTGATATCCTTTGCCATCATAGGCACTTGTTTGGATTTTGCTGCTGAAGATCATCGGGTTACCGAGCGAAATGCGGCTCTAGAAAAAATGTCAGCGGGTGTGGAGACTTTGTGGTCTGATCCTCGACGCCGGAGTGCTATCGTATTGCTTCAGGACTGCGCCCAGCATATTGGCGAGTCCGTTGATGGTTGCCGAAGAGCTCTCACAACTATGCATTCTGTCATGCTTCCTCGCAATCCTCTGCCTGCAACTTTCCCACTGCTTCTTGATACTTTTAGATCTAGCCAGTGCATTCATCGATTGATAGAACTAAACTTAGTGGCAGGTGCCAATTTTGCTCTTGGGTGGATACGCAAGTGGCACTCAAGACTCAATTATAGATCTATGTCCCTGAGTTTGGCTCTAGGTAGAGCTAGTCTGCGAGTACATATGGAGAATACGTTGCAACCTGCTCGGAGGCTTATAGCTAGGCTGTTGCAAGCGGATGCCGCATTTTTCCGCGAGTATCACTATTTAGATCCTTTAGGTGTAGATGATTCTGATAACTCGCTATTGTAATACTTGTGTATATGTGGAACACGAGAGTTTCTTATTTTGTGACTTTATGTCTGAAATTTGTTCTCAAAGCGTTTTTGTATGATTCGTGCATTTGCCGCATTTTCCCTTTGAAAGACTTGTAGACTCGAATATGAGGAACATTTTGTCTTTATTATATTTGTAATGTAAGATGCATGGGGTGACCCAAGAGATCCGGCCTATGACCTGTGTTCTTGATCTATAGGGCATTGCCCCTGGTATAACTCATGGCTTTTACAGCCTTATTCTTCTACTCTAGTTTTTTGTTCTTGATGCTTATGCCGTCGTGGCCTTCTCTTCTTCTTCTGTAACTTTGTCTTCTCCCGATGCTTCTACTCGTGGTTTCTTCGTCTCTGGCTCTGTGGCGCGTCCTTCGAGCAACTTGACGCCTTCTGTAGTCATGCTTTTCACCTTCTCTTCATAGTTGGCTATCATGCCAAAGTTTTGCGCCATCTTGTGGAACTCTTTGTCGCAGAGATCTGAGAATTTGAAGCTTCCCTTTACTGTGATTATTCCCTTTGGTCCTGGCATTTTGAGTATTAGATACGTATAGTGAGGCACTGCCATGAATCGTGAAAACGCGGGTCGCCCGAGGATCGCGTGATACTGAGATGGCCAGTCCATGACCTCGAAGTCTAGCTTTTCTCTTCTGTAGTTTTGTCGGTTGCCGAAACAAACGTTGAGTGCTATCTGCCCTAGTGGATAGTTGGCACTTCCTGGTATGATTCCATGGAAGGAACAATCTGTTGGCTTCAAGAACTCTAGTGATATATGCATTGCTCTGAGCGTTTTTGCGTATATCAAATTAATTCCGCTTCCTGCGTCCATGAATATTCTGTCGACATTGTATGCGCCGATTTGAGCTTTGAGTACCAAGGGCGTATTTCCCGGCCGAGGTACTGTTATAGGGTGATCGTCCCTGTTGAACTCGATTGGTTGTTCTGACCAGTGTAGATATTCGGTTGTAGCTGGAGGTGAAATGACTGCTAGATTGACTTGTCGAGTAATACTCTTTTCCTCTTTGTTCGACTTCGGCACAGGTTGTATCATTGCTGTGATGTGTCCCTTAGATGGAACGTGCCCTTCGTCATCATCGTGTCCCTGGTTTGGCTGGTCTTGTCCTTGAGGGGCTCCATTGTTCCCTTGCTGATTTGTAGGAGGTTTGTTGCTTCCTTCGTATCCTTGTCGCCTTGCTTTGGTTTGCTTGTTTAATGCTGCCTCTTGTAGCTTCAAGAATGTTGTGCAATCTTTCATTGCATGCCTGGATACTCGCTTTTCATCGACGAACGCTGAGTGTATATGACAAGGTCCATTTAGCATGTCTTCTGGCGACAGGTTATACTCTCTGGATTCTCTTGTGGGAAACTTTTTATAGTCTTCTTTTCCGTAGCTTTGATATCCCGAGCTTCTGCGATCACTCCCTTGGTAGCTGTTGTCTGTATATCCCGTGGCTACTTGGCTGTGGGAGCCGTAGTTGTCGTAATTGTGGGACCGTCTTCTTTGGCTTCCATATCTGTTTCTTCTGTCGTCCTCTGGGGATCGCGTACGCTTGTTGTTGCATGCGTCTTCTCCGTCTGCGAATCTATTTGCTACGTCCATGAGGTCTGACAGTGTTTTTGGCTTAATTCTGCCCATCTCTTTGACTAGGTCTCTTCGCCTTAATCCAATTATGAACGCATCAATTGTTCTTTCGTCTGAAACTTCTACTGCTGAGTTTTTGATAAGACTCCATCTTTGGATGTATACCCGTAATGTTTCGTCGCGTTGTTGCACACATGCTTTGACTTCTTCTATTGATGCCGGCCGCTTGTATGTCGACCTAAAGTTGCTTGTGAATTGCTTTGTGAGGTCTTCCCAACTCCCAATGGTTTCTTTCTCTAGTTTGCTCAACCATGACCTTGCTGCGCCGGTGAGGTGTAGTTGCAAACTTTGCATTGCTGTTTCTTTGGTTCCTCCCAATATTTGTACTGCTTGCAGATAGTCTGAGAGCCATGATTGTGGTTCCTGTGATCCGTCGTATTTTTGTTGATCATGAGGTAATTTGAACCCCTTGAGTACTGGTGTGGTGCGAACCCTGCGGGTAAAGCACGATGCTCCCATCTCCTTTTCGTCGTCTTCATAGTCGCGCTTTTCGTTTGGAGATCGAGATCTTTGGGTTCCTCATGTTGTCTTGGTGACGGCAATCGAGATCGTTGATTACTACTTCTGTGCCGAGGACTATTGTGATGGCGAGGTAACCTTGGCTTGTGCGCTTCCTTGTGGTGACATGCTTCTTCTCCTTTTGCTGATAGCTTGTGGCCCACCAGGTTTAGTCCGTTCAATGCTGCTCTATGCATATGCTCCCTAGGATCCCCTAGGCTTGGTTGATTTGTGAGCAGATATGCTTGTGCTGCCACTAGTGCTGCTTCAGGGGTTTTTGGTATGATGTTCCCCTGCTCGTCGACTGACAGGAAGGACGAGTCGAGGTTTTTGGAGATGCTTTGCCTTTCTGAGTAATCGTGGTTTTCGTATCTTGAACCTTGTCGACGATTTCTCCTTGCGTTGGTATGCGATGCGTCCCTGTGTGCTCTACGAGCGGCATTGCTGGCTGCGATGGCTGAGTCTTTTCTTTTTTGTATCTCTATTTTGTCCTTTGCCAATTGCTTTGCCTGCTGCCTTAGGGCATAGTGATACCCCAGGAGCATGTCCTTGCTGGAATTGGATGGTATTGGTGTGCCGTTTTCCACAGCTTCCCTTATTATTCTCCATTCGTCGGCTGATAGGCGAATTTTTTCTCTGGTTGTGAGGGATTCTATTGTTTGCCCTTCTGCTAGGTGATTTGCTCCTCTGTCGATATTTGCTGGGTTTAGCACTGGATTGTTGTTTTCGTCGAATTCTTCTGAATTGTCTCCTACAATGGCGAGCACCTGGCATTGTTTGCCGATCTTACTATTAAAGCTTGAGAAGATCGAGTCACCATCTTCAGAAAGCTCTAACCCTGTCTTCCATGTATCTGTTGACTTGTCTGAGATATCGTCGAGGCAGATCATGAGATCTTTGAGCTGGATCCTTGCATCGAAATTTTCATTGCTTCATCGTCTTCTGCGATTTTTCCTTTTTGCACTTCTTCTAAGCTGACCGACGAGTTTACCTCGCTGGAAGAGCCTTCAGAATATTCCATCATTGCTACTATTTCAGGCTCGCTTGTCGACAGATCTTGTTTCGTCGGATCTGAAAGGCGAGATGAACCCTATGGCCTGATGAAGATGCTTAAACTTCTGATTGTCAACTCCATATCTTGATTTTTGTCGACTTCTGTACTGCTGTTGGCTAAAAGCGAAAAAACCGTCAAATTCATGATTCCAACGCCTAGAGTCCCCACGGTCGGCGCCAATTGACGAGGGTTAACTCAACAAATGTCCTAGATGAAGGACTTAGGATCGGGGAGATAGGGCGTCGGATGAACTCGAAGGTAAGGTTAGTCAAAATAGTTGTATATCGAAAGTAAACTTGGGTGTTGAACCTGGCTTGCTTTCAATCTGCCCTACACCGTCCCCTCCTGGCCCATATATATAGGTGGCCAGGTCTCGAGGATCAGGTAGGGTCCGATATAGATTACAATATCGACATACGGTAAGAACTCGTATCTCGACTATCATTACAATTGGGCCTAGCTTGACGGGCCTTAGGGGTACTCAAATAACGGGCTCTATTAATGATGCGTGGTGAATGACCAGCCTGTTGGGAACCCCAAGAGGAAGGTGTGATGAGTATAGCAGCTGGTTTTCCCTCAGTTAAGAAACCAAGGTTTATCGTTCTTGGGGAGGAGAGACAAACGACTGAAGGTGATGCTTGCTAGATTGCGACAGCTTCGGACAATTTATATAAGGCGCCTTGTTCAAGCTTTGCTTGCTAGCTGCAACGCGGAACCTGCACACACACAACCAAGTACTTTGCTCCCAACTTACGATGAGGTTATCAATCTCATCGGTTTGCTTGAAACAAAGGTTATGAGTGTATCGAGTGGAAAATAGTAAAAGTATGTGAGTAAAGTAAATAGTGCGAGTAAAGTAAACAAGTGATAGCAATATGATGAAATAGGACCGAGGTCCACAGTTCACTAGTGGTGTCTCTCCATAGATAAATAACACATGCTAGGTAAACAAATTACAGTTGGGCAATTGATAGAATAAAGATAAACGTGATATGTCAAGAAGATCACTATGAGATTTACTCTGGGCATTACAACAAAATACATAGACCGCCATCCAACTGCATCTATGACTAATAATCCACTTGTGGTGAATCAATCCGAGAACTCCACAAGTATTAAGTTGCGAACAACAGATAATTGCATTAAGCAAAGTGTGTAATGTAAACAAAGCATATGCCCTTGAGCATATGAATGTTGTTTTCTCCCTAGTAGCAACAGCACATCTACAACCTTAGAGGTTTCTGTCACTCCCCCAGGTTAAATAGAGGCATGAACCCACTATCGAGCATAAATACCCCCTCTTGGAGTCACTAGCAACAACTCGGCCAAGATAGCTACTAACAACGGAGAGCATGCAAGATCATAAACAACATAGAGATAACAAAATATAATATTCAGTACAACAACTTAATCATAAACACCAATATTCATCGGATCCCAACAAACCAAACATATAGAATTACATAACGGTGATCTCAATCATGTAGGGCAGCTCATGAGATCTAAACATGAAGCACATCGTGGAGGAGACAACCATCTAGCTACTGCTATGGACCCATAGTCCAAGGTAGACTACTCACTCATCGCTCCGGAGGCAAGCATGGCGATGAAGAAGACCTCCGGTGGTGATTCCCCTCTCCGGCAGGGTGCCAGGAAGAGCTTTTGGACCCTCCCGATCTTCGGGTCAACGGCGACGGCGGATCGTGTTCTGGAAAATTGATCGGGTCTTAGGTTTTTTCCGTCGGGGGGTCTTTATAGGCGAAGGGGCGATGTCAGAGGAGGAGCCAGGGGTCCTCACGCCAGGCTCGCGTGGCCAGGCCCCTGGCCGCGCCACCCCTGTGTGTGGGGCCCTGGTGGCCCCCCTCCTACTCTCCTTCGGATCTCTGGAAGCTTCCGGGTAAAATAAGACTTCAGGAACTTGTTTCATCCAATTCCGAGAATATTTCCTGTGTATCACTTCTGAAACACAAAAACAACAGAAAACAGGGAACTAGCACTGTAGCAACTTGTTAATAGGTTAGTTCTGGAAAATGCATAAAAGTGCCACGAAGTGTAACGAAACAATAGGCAAATGGTGTAAAAACAAGCATGGAGCATCAAAAATTATAGATACGTTGAAGACGTATCAAGCATCCCCAAGCTTAACTCCTGCTCGTCCTCGAGTAGGTAAGTGATAACAAAAGAATAATTTTTGAGGTGACATGCACCTACACAATCTTGATCATATATGTAAGCATTTGTGAGCTGGGATCATAAGAACTTAAAACATGGGCATGAAGATATAATCTTGACAATAAGAACTTAGCAACCATGTAGTAAACATGCAAATGAACACAAACAAAAGATCATGAAAATAAAACAATGAAAGTCAAACGTGTGTTCAAATCATAAGGAAAAACATACAAATGGTTTTTAGCTTGTCCTTCAAAGAGAGCAAAACATAAATGCATAGGACACCTTCAAGTTTAAGAGGGCGACTAGATACAAATAATTTGAGAACAAGTGAAACCAACAATATGAATCAATCAATGAACTTTGGGACAATGCATATTACACTAAGAATGACAACTATGCTCTCTTAATGGTGCATAAAGAAAGAAGGTGGTGACTCAACATAAAAGTAAAAGAAAGGCCCTTCGCAGAGGGAAGCAGTGATTGCAAGTTTTATAACCTTCAAAAATTATGGTACTTACCGGCTTTGAGCTCTCATTGCCCCCATCATAAGCATCTTGAATGGTTAAAGTTAATGCGAGAATAATTATGATGCATATGCTTGACAAATCATAAGTTGAAAACCTCGTGTCCCATGAATACGAGTACCCAAACCTCATGCTACTTTACTTAGAGTCCCAAGCAAGGCTCTTGTCATTGTAAGTATATGCATATCATTGAGAACCGCCAATGGGGTACCTCCGTGCCCGATGACATGGAACAAGCCCACAACAAAATGACAGGACAAACAGACAATGAACACCTTGACATCTCTTTTATTTGCCTTTTGTTTAGCTTTTTATTGTGAGATGCATCGTCGAATGTTCACCATGGGTATGCTGCAAATTTCCACCATGAATTATGCATGGCTTAGATTGGCGGCCCGGCGTTTCCCTAACACATATACAAACTCCATGATCCCCACAAGATTCCCAATTCATTTCACACCGCGGGCATCCATAAACAAAAGATCACGATATCAACTCAAATAAGAAGTGCAATGTTGAAAGCTTGCCCCATGACAGCATGGCTGGGCTAGAATCCAACTTACAACTTGCAAGCATAACAACTCAACATAAGAGACCACAATGTCAAATTTTTAAGAACAGGAAAAAGTAAAGTGTGTCTTCCGGTTCGTGAGAGCTTTACTGACCGAATTTCGCATAACACTGGTAAGAGTTTAATTTGAAGAGAAAATAAAAGCAAGTCAAATTTACTTGGAATAGCAAATTGCTAGTAGGTATGTATGGTGGACACTTTGGAAAACTTTGGCTTTTAGGAGTTGGATGCACGAGTAGAGCTCATACTCAGTACAAGGCGAGGGCTAGCAAAAGACTGGGAGCGACCAACTAAGAGAGCAATAATGGCCATAATCATGCAAAGCGACATTAAAAGAAGCATAAGAT
Source organism: Dactylis glomerata (assembly GCA_007115705.1). NCBI lineage: Eukaryota > Viridiplantae > Streptophyta > Magnoliopsida > Poales > Poaceae > Dactylis > Dactylis glomerata. Next base: position 1,362,029 of record QXEO01001756.1, read on the forward strand.
GGCATCAAAAGTAAAAAACTAAATGATCATGAAGGCTATTGGCGACTTTGTAAGAGTCTAACATGTGTGAGCATGCGCCAAGTCAACCCAAATAAAGCATCAAGGAGAAAACCAAAATAATGCTTCCATACAATAAAAACAACGCATGATTTTTTCAAAGGATCATTAAGCAATCTCAGTTATTTGAGACAAGTCATGCTACAGCAAAACCACTAAGCATACTATCAAAAAGACATCAAGCATGACATGAAAAATCCTAAGCCGCAGTCTACACAAGCTCCTTCTTGTACCACTATTTTGCACAAAGCTTTTCCTCTTTTCCAACACCATTTGAAATTTTTAAAGACACCTCTTTTTATGAAAACCAATAAAGATCAGAGGCAAAAATACACCTTGATGAAAAGATATGAGAAGATCTGAACGCAAATCAAGGCAAAAATGAAAACCAAAAGCAGTAGCAGAAAAAAAAGAACACTCGGTGAAATAAGAGTGAAAACTAGAGCGTTCTTGGCAAATGAAAATGAGTACATCTCCTCCAAAGGAAATTTGTTGGGGTCCAACCATTTATTGCAGCAAACAAACAAACTAAACTAACTAAGAAAACTAAAACACAACTGACGCTCCAAGAAAAACACATAGTGCATGAAGCAATAAAAATATAGTGTTTTGAAAGGTGACCTGATTTTTGCCGATGAAAAAGGGGTGCCTCGGGGGCATCCCCAAGCTTTGATGCTTGTACTTCTTGGATATTTCTTAGGGTAATGCATGGGCATCCCCAAGCTTGAGCTTTTGTCCATTCTTCAACTCATCTCATCATTCTCCAACCCCTACACTTGAAAACTTCCTTCATACAAAACTAAACACAATTCTATTAGCAACATTAGTGTAAGCATAACATATAATCAACCTCTTTTTGCTTCAGGTTTCAACCCAAAACCACCACATATTAAGTATATACTACTTTAGCAACTTCCCCAAAAGTTCCATGATCAAAAGAACTCAAAAGAAAGCGATAAAGCGGCAAACACAAATATTGGCAGAAATCTGTCAAAACAGAACAGCTGACAAAGGCCGAATTTTTGAGGGGTTTTCTGTTGCTCAAATCAAAAAGTGTTCAACTAATGAAAGTTTGGATATAACCTGGGGCATATGCACAAGAAATCGCAGGTCCAAAAGATAAACATAGAATTTATACGAATTTTTACGGTGCAGCACTGAAAACAGTTTCAGGACAACAACATCCCCAAATCTTTACCTCACTCGAATTAGAGGCTTCTCTTGGCACAAAAACAAAATAAACAAGATAAGGAGCGGTCATTACAGTAGTAATGACTTCCAAGACTCAAATAAAGAAAAAGTACTGAAAAGAAAACATTGGGTTATCTCCCAAGAGTGCTTTTCTTTAACGCCTTTGAGCTAGGCGCAGAAAATTGCGAATCAAGTAATATCAAGTGATGAAGCATCAAGATCAACAGCAGAGATATTTTCAACAATGAAGGAAAATGTGTTCAACTGAGTTTTCGAAAATCCTTTATGATCACGCTTTGGCACTCTACTTTCATCGAAAGGATTTTCAGGGCAAATCCAACTGGAATTCTTTTCCCAAGCATCACGAATTCCTATAAGTTCATAAGGTATTGGTACTCTAATATCATCGGGTGCACCAACAATTTCAACAGGCGAGCCAAGCTTATCAAACTTCTTAAAAACTTTCCTAGCCTCAATTGCAACATCTCTAAATTCTATACGCAAAGTTTCCAAGATAAAAGCTTTCTTTTCAGGATCCTCAATTTCATGAAGTTTAAGGAACATGTATTGCATAAAAGGATTAAGACTAGCAAACCTAGCTTCTAACATGTGAACTAAATAAGCAGAAGCAACTTCATAACTAGGAGCTAACTCAACCAAAGACTTTTCCTCAACTTCCTTATGCATACTAATGTGATTAAAGAACTCCTCAATGTTACTTTTGCCAATAATCGAACCACTCCCTACTGAGAGGTCCTCTAGAACGTACTTAGGGATCAACATGATAAACTAAAAGTAAAGAAATAACAACTACCAAGGATTCTAATTTTTTTGGGTTTTTGATATAAAGCGATGCAGGTAAAATAAATAAAGTAAAGCAAAACAATAACAAAGTAAAGGATGTGCGTGCGAAAAACTCCCCTCGCAGAAGTCTTCTACTTCCTCCCCGGCAACGGCGCCAAAAAAACAGCTTGATGCGTGGTGAATGACCAGCTTGTTGGGAACCCCAAGAGGAAGGTGTGATGAGTATAGCAGCTGGTTTTCCCTCAGTTAAGAAACCAAGGTTTATCGTTCTTGGAGAGGAGAGACAAACGACTAAAGGTGATGCTTGCTAGATTGCGACAGCTTCGGACAATTTATATATGGCGCCTCGTCCAAGCTTTGCTTGCTAGCTGCAACGCGGAACCTGCACACACACAACCAAGTACTTTGCTCCCAACTTACGATGAGGTTGTCAATCTCACCGGTTTGCTTGAAACAAAGGTTATGAGTGTATCGAGTGGAAAATAGTAAAAGTATGCGAGTAAAGTAAATAGTGCGAGTAAAGTAAACAAGTGATAGCAATATGATGAAATAGGACCGGGGTCCACAGTTCACTAGTGGTGTCTCTCCATAGATAAATAACACATGTTGGGTAAACAAATTACAATTGGGCAATTGATAGAATAAAGATAAACGTGATATATCAAGAAGATCACTATGAGATTTACTCTGGGCATTACAACAAAATACATAGACCGCCATCCAACTGCATCTATGACTAATAATCCACTTGTGGTGAATCAATCCGAGAACTCCACAAGTATTAAGTTGCGAACAACGGATAATTGCATTAAGCAAAGTGTGTAATGTAAACAAAGCATATGCCCTTGAGCATATAAATGTTGTTTTCTCCCTAGTAGCAATAGCACATCTACCACCTTAGAGGTTTCTGTCACTCCCCCAGGTTAAATAGAGGCATGAACCCACTATCGAGCATAAATACCCCCTCTTGGAGTCACTAGCAACTACTCGGCCAAGATATCTACTAACAACGGAGAGCATGCAAGATCATAAACAACATAGAGATAACAAAAGATAATATTCAGTACAGTAACTTAACCATAAACACCAATATTCATCGGATCCCAACAAACCAAACATGTAGAATTACATAACGGTGATCTCAATCATGTAGGCAGCTCATGGGATCTAAACATGAAGCACATGGTGGAGGAGACAACTATCTAGCTACTGCTATGGACCCATAGTCCAAGGTAGACTACTCACTCATCGCTCTGGAGGCAAGCATGGCGATGAAGAAGACCTCCGGTGGCGATTCCCCTCTCCGACAGGGTGCCGGGAAGAGCTTCTGGACCCTCCCGATCTTCGGGACGACGGCGGTGGCAGATCGCGATGTGTTCTGGAAAATTGATCGGGTCTTAGGTTTTTTCCATCGAGGGGTCTTTATAGGCGAAGGGGCGATGTCAGAGGAGGAGCCAGGGGCCCTCACGCCAGGCTCGCGCGGCCAGGCCCCTGGCCGCGCCACCCCTGCATGTAGGGCCCTGGTGGCCCCCTCCTACTCTCCTTCGGATCTCTGGAAGCTTCCGGGTAAAATAAGACTTCAGGAACTTGTTTCATCCAATTCCGAGAATATTTCCTGTGTATCACTTCTGAAACACAAAAATAGCAGAAAACAGGGAACTGGCACTGTGGCAACTTGTTAATAGGTTAGTTCCGGAAAATGCATAAAAGTGCCACGAAGTGTAACGAAACAATAGGCAAATGGTGTAAAAATAAGCATAGAACATCAAAAATTATAGATACGTTGGAGACGTATCAATTAACTACACCCTTGTCACCCATCATTGCTAAGTTGTATATCCACTAATGTTAAGTTGCATACCCACTTGGGTTAAGTTGCATCCATTTCCTATCATAGTTGTAGATGTAACATATACCGTTACATCTTTGTATCTATCTAGTCCATTTTAGGTAGTTTTTATATATATTCATTGTCCAACTAGTACTAAGTTGACTAGCATTATTTTATGATGAATGTGCGCGCTATTTGTTGTAAAGTTGCCTACCACTAGTACCAAGTCGGCTAGCTAGCACCACGCCTTAGTTATCTACCACTACAAGTTGGATACACCATTATGATGAAGTTGCACACCATTGTCATAAACTTGCCTATCCTTGTGCCCAATTTGCCTACCATTAGTATTATTGGCTATCATTGTTGTGGAGTTGCATATTATTCTACCAAGGTTGCTACCTTGAAAACCAATTTGCAAAAGATACTAGTAGTTCAAAGTTGATGGTATTTGTACTATGAAGTTGTTCAACTATTATTTGTCGAGTTGAGTATCTTGAAAACAAAGTTGCCTAGTAGTAAGTCAGCTAACACCACTATTGCGAATTAGCTTAGTATTTGTGAAGTTGGCTACCAAAGAACCTAATTTGCGCAATATTTGCTACTAAGTTGTATTTTCATTGATACTAAGTTGTCGACCTCTGAAACCAAGTTACAAACTATTGAAGAAAGTATGGTTATCAACTAGTAGTGAAAAGTTGAGGGTGTCAGTACTATGGCATTGTTGTTCAGTAAGTATCTTAAAAATTAAGTTGATATAAAATATATGAAAAATAGTGTCACCAACTCTTTATACGAAATTGCTTCTCCACAACACTAGTGTTGCTTTAAAAAATAGCAAACATGATTGTTCACGTCCAAGAAGAGACAACAACATGGATGGCCATGTTGCGCTGAGCATGGTCGCCGGAGCACCCAGTCAAGTAGATTTCGTACGGTATGGTCCGAGGGAACCGTTCGACAATTATGCCACAAGAGGACTCTGTGAGACTAATCTCATCCAGCATGTTAGGACGAGTTCGGGAATCAGGATACTGGATGTTTAGGCCAACGACGGGCACCTAAAGGTACTAGTACTAGTTTCGGTCGACCAAGGGCACTAGTACTAGTTCCGGTCGACTAATCTCATCCAGCATGTTAGCACGAGTTCAGGAATCAGGATACTGGATGTTTAGACCGACCATGGGCACCTAAAGGTCTAGCGGATGCGGTCCTGCTCTTCTACGGCAGGAGACGCCGCTGCTGGCAGAACAATGAAAGGGGAGTAGGAAAGGAGGACGACCGCAGACGCTAGACGGAGGCAGGACCTGTCGTCCTCGTCGGTGCCGCCGGACGAGGAACTCGATTCCCCGGGAGACATCACCAGCAGCAGGACAGCGGTTCCCCCTCACCATCACCAGCAGAAGGTGCCTGAGATCGCTCGTCCGCCCCAGCTCCGGTGAGGGCGAGGACGGGGACAGCTGCATCTGCACAGGTGAGGGCGGGGGCAGCAGCCCTACGGTCGCTCCTGGGTGGTGGCCTCCACGCATTCCCTGCCGGCGGCGTGGAATGGGGCGGCGGTGGCCAGCTGGCTGCGGGCGACGACTTTCTCTCGGAGGAAATTGTTCGGGTGGGGAAGATGGAGGGAGCCAGATCCTCTGACTTTGCAATCCTGACTTTTCCTGACTTTGTGTCACTGACAGGTGGGCCCAGACATGGTGGGTCCCACTTGTCAGTGACACAAAGTTAGGGTAGGCTAAGTTAGAGGATCCCGTTCCAAGATGGAGTGGCGGTGCAGGTGAGCAATGCATTTTTTTTAGGTGAGCGGTGAGCCTGTGGTCGGGACGGAAGCCTACCTTCGATTTTAAGTTCTCGAGATTTATTTGGACGGGCGAGTGCTGCGATCGACTAATCAGCAATGTTTTAGTTTTGTGAAGCAAATGTATCTACTTATCTTTTTAAGGTCTTGTTTACTTCTCTGGTATTTTCATCCCCAAAGAATGTGGGGATATGTAGGGATTTGGTGTTCATCCAATACTCCCAAATCCCCTCAAATACTCTTTCCCAAAAATACTCTACCATGATGGAGAGTTTTTAATCTAGGCAAAAATACACTAGAGTGGAGGGGATTTGTGGGGATATCTCGGGATTATCCCCTCAAAACTCAGACTAGTAAACAACCTATCGGGGAAGTTTTGGGATACGAAATAATCCCCTCCCATCCCCTCAAATATCCTAGAAGTAAACAAGGCCTAAGTGGATAGGTTCACTCGAATACATCCACTAAAAAAATGTCTAGATACATTTACTTCACAAACCTAAAACATCTTATATTTTGAAACGGAGGGAGTAAATCTTTCTTTGGACAATGATACCAATTCCACTGGAATCGATTTACCTGGTGAGATACTTGGCATTCACGGGGTATACCTAGGTATACAGACCATTGTGATGTGTACATGACTTTGTGCGAATAAAGATACCACTACTTCATATCGACACTATCATCAAGCTCCCCGTGTTGACTATCCATCGGTATTGTGATGGCCTTTGCTAAAAAGCTAAGCAACGGTTAGGGAAAAATTAGCATATGGGTGAGAGAGAGAGGGAGAGAGAGAGGGAGAGAGAGGGGGGAGAGAGAACGTTATCCAATCTATGAGGTGTTGAGAAACTAAAAACGAAGGTGGGATATTTCATCCCATATGGATGACAACATGATCTATGGATTGGACATTCAACAGCTTAGGCGATTTATGGTCCACATATTTCGTGTTTGACCGCTTTCTATTTCTTGTTTTGTTGGACTTGTGTGGTTGTGTGGATTTCGGTTATGTAGAGACTGAATGTAAGCTCTTGAATTATATCGTCATGATACTAACTTATGAGTAATAAAGCGTCATTTATCACAAAAAAAAGAAGCAAAGGGGGAATTTAGCTGCAAAGATCATTACATGAATCTTAAACCTTTGATTTTGCCATTGTCGTTCATTCGATGCAGGATGAGTCAGATGCTCTGAAGGTCATTGATGTCATGTAGTTGATCGTTCAACCTAGAGGATCGTAGATCTTGACAATTTCATTGCGGTCTATACCCAATCAAACGTTAGCCGGTAGCCCGGACTGATATATTAAGTCCAATTGTGTCTATCTAATTATGGAAAACAAGACCAGAAATGTAAGAAAATTGGAAACCTGCAAAAAAGGAAAAAAATATTCCAAAAAGTAATTCAAGATTCTAGGATATTAAAAATCAAAAGAATGTGCCTAAATTTTTAAATTTTACTTTGTTTTTTCAAAAAAAATGCAGCATAAAGGGCATTTTTATCTCTTCATGTTTTGAGTTGTTTTAGGTCTTTTCTGACGACTAAGTTCCACATGTTGAAAACTGACATCACGTCTTGTCAAAAAGATTTTATCGGGAAGGTCCAAAAATAGACGTTCATCGCACCTGACGAGTGGCAATGCCACGTACGGTCGGATGTTAGGAAATTAAGAGCATCTCTAACAGCCACACTATATTTCGACGCGCTATATTTCATCCCGACCGCGCTGTAAACGCTTGCCGCGCGCTGGCCCGAATTTTTCCCCACCGAAGGCACTAAACTAGAGCGTGTTCGCGAGTGCTAAAAATGCTCCTCCACCGGGTGCTCCAAAATATAGCGCGCGCGCCGGCGTAAAACAACTTTCTACACTCCTATGCATTCAACAAGATCAAATACTCACATAAATTATGAAACAAATGATCTATTATAGTTTAAATGGACACAAAGTGCAACACACATATCACATAATTTAAGAACAACTCACAACACGACGTAGTTCAACAACGACACACAACATATGGTTCAAATAGACACAAAGTGCAACACACAATTTGCATATCAAATGCAAGATAAAATCTCACACTTTCGCATTTTCCAAGTCATCGCTTTCTTTTGCTTCTTCTTCATCGACATCTTGGGTTGAAGAAGGAATAGTAGGATCCAAAGAGGCCACGAATCCTCCCGGTGGTGCTCCCATGGCTCCATACACACCACTCACCGATGCTCCCATAGTCCCTCCGGAGACTCCTCCATAGCCGGCCATGCCTCCAAAGCCTCCCATGCCAGACATGCCTCCCATGGCGGGCATGCCTCCCATGGCGGCCATGCCTCCCATACCGGCCTTGCCGGCCATGCCTCCTCCAAACATGGGCATGCCTCCCATGGCTCCTCCAAACATGCCGACCGTGGGTGTGTTTATGTTGGCTATCAACAATCTCTTCTTGGCCAACACTTCGTCGTGAGCAAGGTTGATGTACTCCTTTTGCCTCTCATCCATATGGAAAGTATCCATCAAGAAAAGCTTCCTCTCCTCCTCCACTAGGCGTAGGTGCTCCTCATTGGCTTGCTTCTTCTCCTCCAAAGCCAACGTCCTCTCTTTGTTGGAGGCTGGCCTCTCCTCCAAAGCGGCTCTCCGAGCCTCCATGGCATCCATAGCCTCTTTCTCCAAGTTTCTTGCAATCTTCCTATCTTCATTTGCTTGCAACCTTGCATTTGCAAGCCTTTCCATATCAATGGCATTATCGTCATCTCCGGTATTCTTTCCCTTCATATCCTTGGCGGCCTTCCTACCAAGCACACTTCTCCTTGCATTGTTCACCGAGTGAGGAGTGGAGCTTCTCTTATTGCCTTCCTCACTTGAATCCTTGTCATCGATGATCGTTGCTTCACAACCGGTTGCATTGGCGGCCATGGTTGCCGCATCCAATTTCCCGCGGGTCTTCCATTTTTCTTCATTCCCTAGCACTTCATAGCAATGATGCATGGTGAATGGCTTGCCAAGAATCTTGTTGCCTTTCTTGTTCTTCTTTCCCACATCTCTAAACAAGCCTTGAGCCATAGAGTTCTACAAAGCAAGCAAAAGAGAATAGATTAGGTATATGAACAATAACCATATGCATCTCAAGCGCGCCATATGGTCAACATATTAGTAGAATTGCTTACCCTATCCATCTCATTTGTGCCACTTGGGTTAATGACATCAACATTGGCTAGCACGGCCGACCACTTTTGGTAATTGGTGTTGATGCCCGACCAACGAGATAGAAGAGAACGCATGGTTCGCTCGCTCCCACTTGTGTTGTTGGCGTCGAAGTACTCCTTCATCCTCATCCAATAGGTTTCTCCTTTTTGATCGGTACCAGTTGTTGGATCCATTCCAATTGTCAACCATGTCTTGCAAAGCAACTTGTCCTCCGCTATGGTGTAGTTTGCCGTCCGACCGAAAGGGCGCGATTCAATCAACCCTTCTCCTTCCTCATCGATATCCTCATATTCCTCATATGCTTCAATGGTGATATCATCATGCATAAACGAAGATCCAACATTCATTGTCTCTATGAAAGTCACATCACCGACTCTACATTGCAATAAAATTCGTGATTCTCCGGCTATTTATGCATCAAAACTAAAATTTAGATAAAAAAGAAGTGTTTTTTACCTCTCTGGCACTTCATCGAACACCATATGTGCGCCGAATGGGTCGGCGGACGGAGGCGTCGGCGGCGGATGGTTCATTGGTGGAGGCGGCGGCGGAGGCTGTGCGCGGCAGGTCACACTTGCCTTCACTTTTTTCGGTGGGTTACCGGCGCCCACGGCTGTGGGCGGGCGTTTGGATGCCGGTACTTTCCTCCTCGGCGGCGCCCGCGCCTTGCCGGGGGCCTGCACGGCGGGCAGCTGCACGGTGGTGGCACTTGTGTGCAGCGTCGGACGCGGCGGGACAAAGAGAGCTCGCGCTGCGGTGGTCGGGTTGCCGGCGTCGCTAGGGTTTGCCGCATAGGGCGGCGGTGCGACAGAGGTGGCGGCGGAAGGTGGAATAGAGTAGGGAGGGGTCGGTAGGGTGCCGGAGGGCGCGTTCATCGTCGGGATTGCGCTGGCGGCCGCGCGGAGGCGAGGATTGGGCGGTGGGGCGGCGAGGCGCATGGGGAAGTTTTAGCGCGGGGCTTTTTCGCGCCTGCCTCGACCGATGCCGCGCACTGGAGCCGGAGCCCAAATTTTAGTGCCTGGGATAGGGCAAATCGACCCGCGCCCAAATTTTTTTGCATCGCCACGCCGTATGCAGCGCCTGCTGGAGGGACATTTTCGCGATCCGGCGCTGCATATCGGCGGTTTATATAGCGCACGACCTATATAGCGCGGCTGTTGGAGATGCTCTATCCACCGCTTGACCTAGGTCCTGGCCAAATCACTTCATAGTCTTCACTCCTAACGCCGCCTCCGCCTCCACCTAAGTGGCCATCGCCATCATCATCGCCAGGATTGCCCGCTCCCCTGTCGCTGGAGGCAGATCAAAGCTAGAGCCTGTCCCCCATCCATTTTGGTATGTGATATTTGCACGCGTGATTCAGATCTTTGACGGCACTACAACGCAGGGTTTGTGGAATTAAGAGTTCATAATAACAATATAAACCTTCCAACGGCGCTATGTGCAGAATTAGGAACTGCAGTATCACAGAATTGGATTCAACTGCTGCAGCTGCAGCCTGCAGGTATGAACAACATTTCTGTCTGTTGTATAAAAAGCATAAATAAAACTAAGACGCAACTCTTGAGATATTTCAATCTCATCAATTAATATTACTCTTCTGTGTCTGTTCTTTTGAGAGTCAAGTCTAATTCGGAGAGGGTGTACGATGGCTCTTAAGTTCGTGAACATGATAGTGCACAACTACATCACCAGTCTCTATTCCCTACATCACATCGACCACGCCAAGCATCTCTTCCATAAAACAAGAGAAGCAGCACAAAAAGCAGAAAATGCAGCAATGAAGAGAAACAAACGAGGATTTTTGCCGACAATATCCAGTTGCAAGAGTCTGCCCAAGGCGGCGGTCAACTTCAGTGTCGGCCAAGAACGCCAATGCACCCTACCTGCATTTCTTCTCTCTTCTGAGAGGACTGGGAGAGGGCTGTGTTTTGTTGGTTAACCCTCTTGGCCATGCCACAACCTATGACGTGGACTCGGAGTCCGTCACAGCCGTTCCTGAATCCTGATGCCAACTTACGCAAGCCAATGGACTCCATCTCCTTGTGCATGACGCGGCCTGGCGATGACAGTACGTGCACGGAGGAGGAGCGACATACAGCGCAAAAATAACCTAAACTTGAAACAATTTTAAAAAATAAACCATCGGTGGAAAAATTTCACTCCAATAACCCTTTTTACCGCGTCATACACGGTGGCGCGGCAGAAGGGGGTGCGGCGCCACTTCAAGTGGCGCGGCGATGTCAGCCACATGGGCTAGGCGGGGCCCGCGTCGGTAATTGTGGCGCCATGGGCAGTGGCGCGACAGGACGGCGTGCGGCGCCATGGGCCGTGGCGCGGTACTTTAGGTTTTGTAGTCGCGCCCAGCCCAGCCCAACCCGACCTTCTCCTTCTCTCCCTCTCTTTCCCCTCTCCTTCTGTCTCCATGGCGGTGGCGGCGGCGGTGGCGGTTGCGGTGGCGGCGGTTGTTCTCCTCCTCCCCTCTGTCTAATCCTCTCCCCTTCTTGTTCCCAATTGCTTCCTCAAGGTATTCCCCCTCTTGTCCTTTAATTTCATCCAAAATAGTGCTTTGAAATTCATAGATTTTGTTGGAATTGGTGAAACCCTAGATACCAATGAATTTGTTTGTTGCTGGTATTGCAAGTTTAGAAAAATTATGATGTGTAAGGTGTATGGTGTAGCAATTTTTGGATGGCTTGTGATGTGTATTTGTATGCTAGATCTTGTTCATGTGATGAGAAATTCTAGGTATATTTGGTATAACAATTGTGGATGACTTGTGATATGAAATTGATAGAGTCATTGTGTATGGTATAGCATTTATGGTTGATGTGATATGAATTTGATAGAGAAAATATTTGGTTATATTGTTTTATTTGTTTCACATGTATGGCTATGCTTACATTATAGATGATTTATGGAGTTGTAATTTGCTAATTAGTATGGATGACATGTAGACATGAAATTTGGTGATTTTTATGGAATTAGTAGTCCATATTAGTTGATGCATCATATATTGGTTCATAATATGTTACATATTAATGTTGACTTGTTTCACACGTGTGCATATATTCTTACATTATAGTCGGATTTTATAGGATGGAGGAGTTAACCAATGAAAGCATTCTCGATGGTCAAGTTGATGTTCGTCACCGTGCCTATATGATGACCGAGAAGAATACGGTAATTAAAAAACCAAGTACTCAATGTAACATTGGTATGCTTAAATTGATATGTGACACCGTCCCTATATGTTCGTCACCGTGCAGGTTCTTGGACCATTGCGACTTAGGTACCACCAGATGTCGTCAACGCCGATGAACTATGATGAGCGGTACACGCCGTACATCCAGAATCTTGGACTTCTACCGTTCATCCATATGGTCACCCGGTCGACACCTCACATGAATCCTACCGCGATCACCGCGCTTGTCGACCGGTGGAGGCCGGAGACCCACAGCTTTCACCTCCGGACCGGCGAGATGACGGTCACACTAGAGGACATGGCGATGATACTTGCGCTCCCCATCAAGGGGACTCCTCTTTGTATCGATACATCCTGTGATGATTGGCGCGGGAAGATGGTAGATCTTATTGGGAAGTGCCCCGGGGATACTCTCAACAAGGAAGGAGTAAAGTTGAGGGTCGCCGCCGGGGCTACTTTCAAATGAATCTCAAATAACTTCAATACCTGCCCCGAGGATGCCAATGAGGATGTCGTCAAGATGTACGCCCGCGTGTACGTGTGGTATGTTATCACACAGACTCTGTTCAATGACGCTAGTGGCAAGACCGCGCACTGGCATTGGCTGAAGGCGCTCACCGTTATGGATAAGAAGTGGAGCTGGGGCACTGCAGCTTTAGCTTGGTTGTACCATCAGGTAATGAGTTGTTTTGTCCACTCCGTACATTTGCTCTCTATTTTGGCCACATTCTTGTTATTGATGTTTGCTTTCATACCATGTGCAGCTTGACGAGGCTTGTTGTAGGACAGTGAGGGACTCTTGTATTGGTGGTCCGCTGCTTCTTCTTTCAATTTGGAGTTGGGAACGCTTCCCTATTGGACGGCCGAAACTGTCTCCTCGGAATGACTATAAGGATGGTAACAACGACTACCGGCTTCCCACATGGGCTTACCAGTGGGACGTCCATTCTGAGTTTACTACTGACCCATAATTAGCATATCAAGCATACACCAAGGAGTTTGACAACCTTGTCCTTTAGCAGGTAAAAATCTCTATTCTCTCACTCTCTCATTTCTGGTTTATAGGATCTTCATTATTGCATGTTTTAGGTGGAATGGCAACCATATGGTCGTGGAAATTCTTTCGGTGACGCTACCTTCCAGCTTAACCCGAGTTGCATGGCGGAAAGAAATCTTTGGTATATGCGTTGCCCATTGATATGCATGTGGGCTGTTGAGTTTCACTTGACGCAGCGGGTTATGCGGCAGTTTAGTTTATTTCAAGAGCACCCACCGATATATGAGGACACGGATCGTATGCTTCACCGGTATGAATCCTATTTATACCGTTCCGCCATTTTATAATGTACTTCTTGTGTGTTGACAGTGTGCTATTTTAATATGCAGCTATGACAGGATCAAACATAGGAAGACGGATTGGCACAATATTCACAGGAAGCATGTGAGGACATTTGAACAGCATGTGGCGGAGGCTAAGCGGGCAACAGGAATTCGAGTGGGTCCTCATTCTGATGTTGCTTTCAACAACTATCTCCATTGGTTTCAACCAAGGACTCATTTGCAGCTTCTTCCGGATGCCTACACAGAAGACATTTTGGAAGAACCTTTGTCGTTCGACAATCTTGGCAATCTTGCTTACAATAAATTTGTCAGAGAAGGGCGCCAAGTCCCTTTTGCTTCCACAATTAACTTTGTGGTAAGCTTGTTCTTCTTTTTGTAATCTCACTACTATCTCCACTTGCCACTTGTGTCTTTACATATTCATTTACATGGTAGCGCACGGAGATCCAGAAGCAAGCTGTTGAATTCGAGGGGGCTTTGGAATTGCCACGGGACGAAGAGGGCTCTTCAAGATTGCGAGAATTTGTGAAGGTATGAACATACTTTGACCTTCCATTTGGTATTTTTGACATGTACTTACAACTATTTTCTTCTTATAGCGTCAGGGCCAGAAGTTATGGAGATTAGGAAACCTTCTTGGTTGTCGTGATCCTGAGATTGCATCGCCGACGCCGTCGTCGTCCGAGTCTTGGGCCAAATCGGCCTCCACGGACGAGGAATCCACGCTGGTATGAGATCGCATTTGTCATAAGCAACGCCTTAGCTCGTCGATTTTCCATGTATTCTTGAAATGACAACATTGGATTTGTCTTATTTTGAAGGAACAAGAGGATCCCGTACCATCGAAGAGAAAGAACAAAGGTGTACATAAGGACAAGTAAACCCCACATGATTTCAAGGAGAGGACAAAGAAGAAGGTGGTCTCCGAGTCCGACGATAATAATTTCGTGGTGGAGCCACGAAAGAAGATTGCTCCGCGTAGGGGAAGGAAGCGTGGAAGAAAGTAGATGTTTAGTTAGATTTTATGCTATCTAGCTATATGAACTTGCCATGATGTGTTTGTCGTGATGTTTGCCAATATGGACTTGATGTTTGGCAATGTAATCGTGATCTTTGAACTTATTTCAGCTCGTTTGCTTATGATCAGTGAACTTAGATTTGAGCTCGTGGCAATGAAATTTGAGCTTGTGATATGTGCAATTATATTTGAGCTTGTGGCAAACAAATCTTATCTATTTTTGCATTTGTTTGGGGTGCGACGCCACCAGCAGTGGCACGGCAAGCCTGGCACAATTTTACGCTAAGGGGCAGATAGTGTCTGCACCAAGGCGCTCTAGGCCTATGGCGCCACAGCCAACGGCACGGCTAGCGTGTGGCGCCAGGTAGGGTGGCGCGGCAGGGTGCGGCACCAGCGTGGATGGCGCGGCAGAGGTGGCAGCAGCGCCTGGCATGGCAGGATTCGCTACTGCAATCGGACGGGATTTTGGCTCGAGGGCTGCGGCGCTGTGGGCCATGGCGGGGCAGGCCTATGACGCCGTGGGCCGTGGCGTGGCAGGCGTGCAGCGCCGTGGGCCGTGGCGTTGCAGAGTGCGGCGCCGGGCTGCGTGGCACGGCTCGGGCTGAAGCAACGCCTGGCGCAGCTGGCCTGGGAACCTTATTTACATGAAAATCTGTGCAGTCCCAAAATTCTTTGCAACGCCCGGTGCGGCTAGCCTGGCACATTTCCAGTCCAAAAATTCAAAATGACAGCAATAGTTCAAAGATTAATAGTTCAATACATGCAATAGTTCAAAATTTCAGCAATAGTTCAATGATTAATACGCGCAATAATACAAAATGACATGATTCAATACATGCAATAGTTCACGAATGATTCAAAATGACAAGGTTCGCAAATGACAAGATTCGAAAGGATTACATGACATGCCCAAATTCACGAATGCTCTATTCGCTCAAGCATGGTCCCTTTGCCTTCGCCTTCATCGTGGCCTTCCTCTTCTTCTCTTCTTCTTCCTTCTCCTCCCTTACGGCACGTGCCTCGGCAGCCACCCTCTCGAATAGGATCTTCTTCTCCCTCTTTATCCTTGCGGACTCCCTTTCTAGGTACTCTGCATATCGAGCCTCGCGCTCCTTCTTAAGACACACTTCTCTTTCTTTCTTGATTTTAAGTTCACGTGCGCGCTTCATCTCCTCATACCTTAAATGTTCAAGCCATAGTCTCCACGTCTCCTCCCGCTCTGCTGCCACTTTCTCTGCTTCCTCTTTCTTCTTTCTTTTAGCTTCTTCCACTTTTTTGGCCGCATCCTGTTCCTTCACTCTCCTCCAAGCCTCATTGGAAACATCTTTGTCCTCCTTGTGACCTTGAGTTGAGCTATGTCCCATCCCCCTCACCTTTCTCTCCCTTTCCCTCTGTACTTCCATGTTGCTTATCTTATCATAGGCTCTCTTCATTATCTCATAGTACTCATGAATGCTCTTTATTAGCCCCTCTGCAAGCTCCTTTTGACGTTGCTCTTCTCTTTCTCTCCTCATTCTTTCCTCACGAACCCTCAATTGTTGCTCTTCTTCCATCCTCATTTGTGTTGCCTCTTTCTTCTTCCTCTCGGCCGTATCCATCTCCATCACCTTCCTCCAAGACTCATTGAAGGTCTGATCGCCCTCCTTGTTGCCTGGACTCCCTGCCATACCTAGAATAAGAGTGGAGATAAAAGTTAGTAAACACAATATGTCAAATGTTATCTCAAATTTAGAAATTATAGAGCACAAAATAGAAGTACATACCGAAATGGTCCTTGTAGATATCCTATCATACTAGTTTGATTTACACCACCACGGACTCCTCTAAGACGTAGTTGTCTTCCTCTTTGTTGCCTAGGATTACGATAGCTTGGACCACCTTGGTGGCTTCGACCACCTCGGTGACTAGGACCACTTTGTTGGCTTGCAACACTATGTTGGCTACTCCTTTGTTGGCTTGGACCATCTTGGTGGCTTGGACCACTTTGTTGGGTACTCCTTTGTTGGCTTGGAACATCTTGGTGGCTTGGACCACTTTGTTGGCCACTCCTTTGTTGGCTTGGAACATCTTGGTGGCTTGGACCACCTTGTTGGCTACTCATGGGTTGGCTTGTGTTTGGGTCATTTCTCTTTGTTCTTTTCCTTTGGGTACATGTCCTAGCATTGTGTCCATTACCATTACACTTTCCACAATGAGATTTATCACATGGCTCTTGAAATTGGTCATTTCCTGATTCTCTCGCACCACCACGACCCCATCTATCCATGTTGCCCCTAAAACGCTTTGTCCGACGTCTTCCATGTTTAACAACCTTCCATGACGGATGGGGCCATAGTTGGATTCCATGATACTCGGGCCACTGTGATTGGTCTAGGTATGGGTTAAATCTAGGAGCCCATGTTTTCTTGGTCGTCGTGATGGAGAACTTTGACTCTCTCATGGTGAGAGGGTGATTGTAGTCCACATGACGCATCCGAGCCGCCGTTAGCAAGTGCGAGCAAGCGAGATGGACCAAAGATGGCCTCGCACATGTGCACTCACAATTCCTTAGCGAAACCTTGAATGCTCGGCCTCTGTGTTGGACACCGTCGGCCGTGGTTCCTCCGGGCTCGTTCACTTGATAAATGAGCTCTTCGTTATCATAAACGGTGGCAACTTCAGATTCTGCCTTACGGGACTGAAATGTCATCCATTCGTCAACTTTGGGTGGGTATTTGTATTTGTGCTTTTGCGTATTGTCTCCCGCAATCTGCCTATCCGTTTCATCTGAGTACTTCAAGAAATACTCATTCAACTTATCGAATGTGTATCGCACAATTGACGTCACGGGCAATGCACGGACACCCTTGAGCACCTTGTTGAAGCACTCTGCCATATTGCTTGTCATTTGACCGTACCTCCAACCATTTTCATCGTAGGCTCTGATACGTCTCAAACGTATCTATAATTTTTGATGCTCCATGCTTGTTTTCACACCATTTGCTTAGTGTTTCGTTACACTTCGTGGCATTTTTATGCGATTTCTGGAACTAACCTATTGACAAGATGCCATAGTGCCAGTTCCATGTTTTCTGCTGTTTTTGTGTTTCGGAAAAGCTACACAGGAAATATTCTCGAAATTGGACGAAACAAGTTCCCAAACTCCTATTTTTCCCAGACAAAGGACGAGGACCGAAAGAGAGCCGGAGGGGGGGCCAGGGGCCAGCCTCACCATGAGGGGGCGCGGCCGAGCCCCTCGCCGCGCCCCCTGTGGTGAGACCCCCCTGGTCGCCTCCTGACGACGCCCCTTCGCCTATAAAAAGCCTCCCGACGGAAAACCCTAAATCAATCGGCGTTTTTCTCAAAATAGTTCCGCAGCTCTGCCGCCGTCGAAGACAAATTTCGGGGGGACAGAAGTCTCTATTCCGGCACCCTGCCAGGATGGGGAAGTGCCCCCGGAGCCATCTCCATCAGTCTCCATTGACCTCACCGCCATCTCCATCAACCTTGCTGTCTCCTATGATGAGGAGGGAGTAGTTCTCCCTCAGGGCTGAGGGCTCTACCGGTAGCTATGTGGTTCACTGATACGTATCCAATGTATCTATAATTTTTTATGCTCCATGCTTGTTTTTACACCATTTGCCTATTGTTTTGTTACACTTCGTGGCACTTTTATGCATTTTCCGGAACTAACCTATTAACGAGTTGCCACAGTGCCAGTTCCCTGTTTTCTGTTGTTTTTGTGTTTCAGAGTGATACACAGGAAATATTCTTGGACGAAACAAGTTCCTGAAGTCTTATTTTACCCGGAAGCTTCCAGAGATCCGAAGGAGAGAAGGAGAGGGGCCACCAGGGGCCCACACGCTAGGGCGGCGCGGCCAGGCCCCTGGCCGCGCGAGCTTGGCGTGAGGCCGCCTGGTCCCTCCTCTGACATCACCCCTTCGCCTATAAAGACCCCCCGACGGAAAAAACCTAAGTACCCGATCACTTTTCCAGAACACATCGCGATCCACCGCCGCCGTCGACCCGAAGATCGGGAGGATCCAGAAGCTCTTCCCGGCACCCTGCCAGAGAGGGGAATCGCCACCGGAGGTCTTCTTCATCGCCATGCTTGCCTCCGGAGCGATGAGTGAGTAGTCTACCTTGGACTATGGGTCCATAGCAGTAGCTAGATGGTTGTCTTCTCCACCATGTGCTTCATGTTTGGATCTCATGAGCTGCCCTACATGATTGAGATCACCGTTATGTAATTCTACATGTTTGGTTTGTTGGGATCCGATGAATATTGGTGTTTATGATTAAGTTGCTGTACTGAATATTATCTTTTGTTATCTCTATGTTGTTTATGATCTTGCATGCTCTCCGTTGTTAGTAGCTATCTTGGCCGAGTAGTTGCTAGTGACTCCAAGAGGGGGTATTTATGCTCGATAGTGGGTTCATGCCTCTATTTAACCTGGGGGAGTGACAGAAACCTCTATGGTTGTAGATGTGCTATTGCTACTAGGGAGAAAACAACATTCATATGCTCAAGGGCATATGCTTTGTTTACATTACACACTTTGCTTAATGCAATTATCTGTTGTTCACAACTTAATACTCATGGGGTGTTCGGATTGATATCCCCGGGAGTGGATTATTAGTCATAGATGCAGTTGGATGGCGGTCTATGTATTTTGTTGTAATGCCTAGAGTAAATCTCATAGTTATCTTCTTGACATATCACGTTTATCTTTATTCTATCAATTGCCCAACTGTAATTTGTTTACCCAGCATGTGTTATTTATCTATGGAGAGACACCACTAGTGAACTGTGGACCCCGGTCCTATTTCCATCATATTGCTATCACCTGTTTACTTTACTCGCACTATTTACTTTACTTGCATACTTTTACTGTTTTTCACTCGATACACTCATAACCTTTGTTTCAAGCAAACCGGTGAGATTGACAACCCCATCGTAAGTTGGGAGCAAAGTACTTGGTTGTGTGTGCAGGTTCCGCGTTGCTATTGGCCAAAGACGAGTCAACAAGTATCGTTAACGGCGCCCTTGTTGGAGTGTTATTAAGCCAATCCGCATCACCTTTAGTTGTTTGTCTCTCCTCTCCAAGATCGACATACCTTGGTTTCTTAACTGAGGGAAAATCAGCTGCTATACTCATCACACCTTCCTCTTGGGGTTCCCAACGGGCTGGTCATTCACCACGCATCAAGGAATCTTCTGGTGCCATTGACGAGGACTTGAAGAAGAAGAAGCTCTTACATCAATTATATTCTTCCACGTCAACCACGCGCCAGCAACTGTTTTTCTGGCGCCGTTGCCGGGGAAGAAGTAGAAGACTTCTGCGAGGGGAGTTTTTCGCACACACATCCTTTACTTTGTTTTATTGTTTTGCTTTACTTTATTTATTTTACCTGCATTGTTTTATATCAAAAACCCAAAAAAATTAGAATCCTTGGTAGTTGTTATTTCTTTACTTTTAGTTTATTATGTTGATCCCTAAGTACATTCTGGAGGACCTCTCAGTAGGTAGTGGTTCGATTATTGGTAAAAGTAACATTGAGGAGTTCTTTAATCACATTAGTATGCATGAGGAAGTTGAGGAAAAGTCTTTGGTTGAGCTAGCTTCTAGTATTGAAGTTGCTTCTGCTCATTTGATTCACATGTTGGAAACTAGGTTTGCTAGTCTTAATCCTTTTATGCAATACATGTTCCTTAAGCTTCATGAAATTGAGGATCCCGAAAAGAAAGCTTTTATCTTGGAAGCTTTGCGCTTAGAATTTAAAGATGTCATTATTGAAGCTAGAAAGGTTCTTCAACGTTTTAATAAACTCGGTTCACCTATAAAGGTTATTAGTACAAACGATGAAGGGGCCGAAATACCTATACCTTGCAAGCTTTTGGGATTGTTTGAAGCTTTCGAAAATAATTTTGACTGGATCTGTCCTGAAAATCTTTTTGATGAAAATAGTGTACCAAAGCATGATCACATAGGGTCTTCTAAAACTTATGTGGATGAAATACAATGCCTTATTGATAAGACTTCTCCAGTTGATCTTAATGCTTCTTCTGAAAATACTTGATTCGCAATTTTCTGCGCCTAGCTCAAAGGCGTTAAAGAAAAGCACTCTTGGGAGATAACCCAATGTTTTCTTTTCAGTAATTTTTCTTTTATTTGAGTCTTTGAAGTCATTAATACTGTAATGACCACTCCTTATCCTTTTTATTTCATTTTTGTGCCAAGAGAAGCCTCTAATTTGAGTGAGGTAAAGATTTGGGGATGTTGCTGTCCTGAAACTGTTTTCGGTGCTGCACCGTAAAAATTCGTATAAATTCTATGTATATCTTTTGGACCTGCCATTTCTTGTGCATATGCCCCAGGTTATATCCAAACTTTTCTTAGTTGAACACTTTTTTATTTGAGCAACAGAAAATCCCTCAAAAATTCGACCTTTGTCAGATGTTCAGTTTTGACAGATTTCTGCCAATATTTGTGTTTGCCACTTTATCGCTTTCTTTTGAATTCTTTTGATCATGGAACTTTTGGGGAGGTTGCTACAGTAGTATTTGCTATATATGTGGTGGTTTTGGGTTGAAACCTGAAGCAAAAAGAGGTTGATTATATGTTATGCCTACAGTAATGTTGCTAATAGATTTGTGTTTAGTTTTGTATGAAGGAAGTTTTCAAGTGTAGGGATTGGAGAATGATGAGATGAGTTGAAGAATGGACAAAAGCTCAAGCTTGGGGATGCCCATGCATCACCCCAAGAAATATTCAAGAAGTACAAGCGTCAAAGCTTGGGGATGCCCCCGAGGCACCCCTTCTTCATCGGCAAAAATCAGGTCACCTTTCAAAACACTATATTTTTATTGCTTCATGCACTATGTGTTTTTCTTGGAGCGTCAGTTGTTTTAGTTTTCTTAGTTAGTTTAGTTTGTTTGTTTTCTACAGTAAATGGTTGGACCCCAACAAATTTCCTTTGGAGGAGATGTACTCGTTTTCATTTGCCAAGAACGCTCTAGTTTTCACTCTTATTAAAAATCGAGTGTTCTTCTTTTTCTGCTACTGCTTTTGGTTTTCGTTTTCGCCTTGATTTGCGTTCAGACCTTGTCATATATTTTCATCAAGGTGTATTTTTGCCTCTGATCTTTATTGGTTTTCATCAAAAGAGGTGTCTTTAAAAATTTCAAATGGTGTTGGAAACGAGAAAAAACTTTGTGCAAAATAGTGGTACGAGAAGGAGCTTGTGTAAACTGTGGCTTAGGCTTTTTCATGTCATGCTTGATGTCTTTTTGATAGTATGCTTAGTGGTTTTGCTGTAGCATGACTTGTCTCAAATAACTGAGATTGCTTAATGAGCCTTTGAAAAAATCATGCGTTGTTTTTATTGTATGGAAGCATTATTTTGGTTTTCTCCTTGATGCTTTATTTGGGTTGACTTGGCGCATGCTCACACATGTTAGACTCTTACAAAGTCGCCAATAGCCTTCATGATCATTTAGTTTTTGACTCTTGATACCATCTTATGCTTCTTTTAATGTCACTTTGCATGATTATGGCCATTATTGCTCTCTTAGTTGGTCGCTCCCAGTCTTTTGCTAGCCCTCGCCTTGTACTGAGTATGAGCTCTACTCGTGCATCCAACTCCTAAAAGCCAAAGTTTTCCAAAGTGTCCACCATACATACCTACTAGCAATTTGCTATTCCAAGTAAATTTGACTTGCTTTTATTTTCTCTTCAAATTAAACTCTTACCAGTGTTATGCGAAATTCGGTCAGTAAAGCTCTCACGAACCGGAAGGCACACTTTACTTTTTTCTGTTCTTAAAAATTTGACATTGTGGTCTCTTATGTTGAGTTGTTATGCTAAGTTGGATTCTAGCCCAGCCATGCTGTCATGGGGCAAGCTTTCAACATTGCACTTCTTATTTGAGTTGATATCGTGATCTTTTGTTTATGGATGCCCACGGTGTGAAATGAATTGGGAATCTTGTGGGGATCATGGAGTTTGTATATATATTAGGGAAACGCCGGTCCGCCAATCTAAGCCATGCATAATTCATGGTGGAAATTTGTAGCATACCCATGGTGAACATTCGACGACACATCTCACAATAAAAAGCTAAACAAAAGGCAAATAGAAGAGATGTCGAGGTGTTCATTATCTGCTTGTCCTGTCATTTTGGTGTGGGCTTGTTCCGTGTCATCGGGCATGGAGGTACCCCATTGGCGGTTCTCAATGATATGCATATACTTACAATGACAAGAGCCTTGCTTGGGACTCTAAGTAAAGTAGCATGAGGTTTGGGTACTCGTATTCATGGGACACGAGGTTTTCAACTTATGATTTGTCAAGCATATGCATCATAATTATTCTCGCATTAACTTTAACCATTCAAGATGCTTATGATGGGGGCAATTAGATCTCAAAGCCGGTAAGTACCATAATTTTTGAAGGTTATAAAACTTGCAATCACTGCTTCTCTCTGCGAAGGGCCTTTCTTCTACTTTTATGTTGAGTCACCACCTTCTTTCTTTATGCACCATTAAGAGAGCATAGTTGTCATTCTTAGTGTGATATGCATTGTCCCAAAGTTCATTGATTGACTCATATTGTTGGTTTCACTCGTTCTTAAATTATTTGTATCTAGTCGCCCTCTTAAACTTGAAGGTGTCCTATGCATTTATGTTTTGCTCTCTTTGAAGGGCAAGCTGAAAACCATTTGTATGTTTTTCCTTATGATTTGAACACACGTTTGACTTTCATTGTTTCATTTTCATTATCTTTTGTTTGTGTTCATTTGCATGTTTACAACATGGTTGCTAAGTTCTTATTGTCAAGATTATATCTTCATGCCCATGTTTTAAGTTCTTATGATCCCAGCTCACCAATGCTTACATACATGATCAAGATTGTGTAGGTGCATGTCACCTCAAAAATTATTCTTTTGTTATCACTTACCTACTCGAGGACGAGCAGGAGTTAAGCTTGGGGATGCTTGATACGTCTCCAACGTATCTATAATTTTTGATGCTCCATGCTTGTTTTTACACCATTTGCCTATTGTTTCGTTACACTTCGTGGCACTTTTATGCATTTTCCGGAACTAACCTATTAACGAGTTGCCATAGTGCCAGTTCCCTGTTTTCTGCTGTTTTTGTGTTTCAGAGTGATACACAGGAAATATTCTCAGAATTGGACGAAACAAGTTCCTGAAGTCTTATTTTATCCGGAAGCTTCCAGAGATTTGAAGGAGAGAAGGAGAGGGGCCACCAGGGGCCCACACACCAGGGCGGCGCGGCCAGGCCCCTGGCCGCGCGAGCCTGGCGTGAGGCCGCCTGGTCCCTCCTCTGACATCGCCCCTTCGCCTATAAAGACCCCCCGATGGAAAAAACCTAAGTACCCGATCACTTTTCCAAAACACATCGCGATCCACCGCCGCCGTCGACCCGAAGATCGGGAGGGTCCAGAAGCTCTTCCGGCACCCTGCCGGAGAGGGGAATCGCCACCGGAGGTCTTCTTCATCGCCATGCTTGCCTCCGGAGCGATGAGTGAGTAGTCTACCTTGGACTATGGGTCCATAGCAGTAGCTAGATGGTTGTCTTCTCCAACATGTGCTTCATGTTTAGATCTCATGAGCTGCCCTACATGATTGAGATCACCGTTATGTAATTCTACATGTTTGGTTTGTTGGGATCTGATGAATATTGGTGTTTATGATTAAGTTGTTGTACTGAATATTATCTTTTGTTATCTCTATGTTGTTTATGATCTTGCATGCTCTCCGTTGTTAGTAGCTATCTTGGCCGAGTAGTTGCTAGTGACTCCAAGAGGGGTTATTTATGCTCGATAGTGGGTTCATGCCTCTATTTAACCTGGGGGAGTGACAGAAACCTCTAAGGTTGTAGATGTGCTGTTGCTACTAGGGAGAAAACAACATTCATATGCTCAAGGGCATATGCTTTGTTTACATTACACACTTTGCTTAATGCAATTATCTGTTGTTCGCAACTTAATACTCATGGGGTGTTCGGATTGATATCCCTGGGAGTGGATTATTAGTCATAGATACAGTTGGATGGCGGTCTATGTATTTTGTTGTAATGCCCAGAGTAAATCTCATAGTGATCTTCTTGACATATCACGTTTATCTTTATTCTATCAATTGCCCAACTGTAATTTGTTTACCCAGCATGTGTTATTTATCTATGGAGAGACACCACTAGTGAACTGTGGACCCCGGTCCTATTTCCATCATATTGCTATCACCTGTTTACTTTACTCGCACTGTTTACTTTACTTGCATACTTTTACTGTTTTCCACTCGATACACTCATAACCTTTGTTTCAAGCAAACTGGTGAGATTGACAACCTCATCGTAAGTTGGGAGCAAAGTACTTGGTTGTGTGTGTGCAGGTTCCGTGTTGCTATTGGCCGAAGACGAGTCAACAAGTATCGTTAACGGCGCCCTTGTTGGAGTGTTATTAAGCCAATCCGCATCACCTTCAGTCATTTGTCTCTCCTCTCCAAGATCGACATACCTTGGTTTCTTAACTGAGGGAAAACCAGCTGCTATACTCATCACACCTTCCTCTTGGGGTTCCCAACGGGCTGGTCATTGACCACGCATCAAGGAATCTTCTGGTGCCGTTGACGAGGACTTGAAGAAGAAGAAGAAGCTCTTACATCAATTATATTCTTCCACGTCAACCACGCGCCAGCATTCACCTCTCTCTCCCATGATGTGATCTTTATGTGATCATGAGGTTTGTATCTAGTTGAATTGGTAGATGTTATTATTCAGATTTTATGCTACTCCCGTGCTTATTATTTGTAATCTCCGGAGATACCTTGTATCATGGTGTGAAGATGACTAGTGTGCGCATCATGTGTATCTTTTTGGTTAATGTCTCTATGAATTGTTGGTGTTTGTTGGAACCATCTAGTGCGTTCACGGTGATAGTGTGGGACAATCTAGTTTGGGTACATATGGACTTTGAGGAGTGCTTCGTAGCCCTATGCATGATTAGTGTTTGTTATCCAATGGAGAATTGTTTTGAGTTGCATATTGATGATAGTATCTATTGGTTCAATTATGTTATATTTGTTGAGAGTGTGTCCACTAGTGAAAGTATGATCCATAGGCCTTGTTTCTAAGCATTGCACACCGTTTCCTTTCAGTTTTGTTACATGTTTGCTTGCAGCGATATTTATTTCAGATTACATTTACTACTTATACTCATCACTACTACTTGTATTTCACTATCTCTTCGCCGAACTAGTGCACCTATACATCTGACAAGTGTATTGGGGGTGTTGGGGATACAAGAGACTTTCTGTATCGTAATTGCAGGGTTGTTTGAGAGGGATAGCTTTGACCTCTTCCTCCCTGAGTTCGATAAACCTTGGGTGATCCACTTAAGGGAAACTTGCTGCTGTTCTACAAACCTCTGCACTTGGAGGCCCAACACTGTCTACAAGGATAGAAGCGTGCGTAGACATCAAGATCTTTTCTGGCGCCGTTGCCGGGGAGGTAAGGTAAAAGGTACTCGCATCCTCCTGTGTGAGTGCTCAAAGTTATTTCCTTTAGATTTTGCAATTATATCTTTTTGTTTCTTGTTTTTATTTTTCACTAGTTAGGCTTAATGGAAAGTAAAGAGTTCTTTAGTCTTTTTCCTGAGTTTAGATTTGAAGAGAAAATTGAAAAACCTTTGGAGCCCAATTTGCATGCTAATAGTGTTGTTAGTATGAATGCTTTGAACACCGTTATTGCTAATGCTATAGAAAAGTCTAAGCTTGGGGAAGCTGGTTTTGTTAAGCATGATATTTTTAGATCCCTAGCTTTAGTGGAGAAGGTTTGCTCTGATGATATTTTGTCTCCTATATGTTATGATTCTTATGATGCTTGTGCTCCTCATCCTTTTAAAATACCTATGAAAATTGTTGATTGTGCTATGAATAACTGCTATTTAGGAGATGGAACTGTCCATCCTGGTGATCATTTGCTTTTTATACATGAATTATGCGAGTTGTTCAAGTGTGCAGGTATTTCGATGAACCGAGTTAAGAAGAAGCTATTCTCTTTATCACTGAAGGGCAGAGCTGTGGAATGGTATAAAACACTGAAGGATGGCCGACCTATTGATTGGGAGGAAATCGTACCTCTCTTTCATTCTAAATTCTATCCTTCTAGTGAGGTTTATAAAGATAGGAATTATATTTATAATTTTCATCCGCATGAGGGAGAAAGCATTGCCCAAGCGTGGGGAAGATTGAAGTCACTAATGCTCAAATGTCCTATTCATGATCTTCCCCATAATATTGTTATTAATAATTTTTATGCAAGGCTTTTAGGATATTATAAGGACTATCTAGATGCATGCTTTGATGGTCTTTCACAAGCAAGGATGTTGACACCAAGTGGGATCTGCTTGAAACAATTCAAAACAATATCGAAGACTGGGATAGCGACAAAGGTAAAGGATCAGGTATAAATTATGAGTATGATTGCATTAAGTCTTTCGCTGAAACTGCTAATTTTCAAGAGCTTAGTGCTAAATATGGGCTTGATCCTCAAATTATGGTTGATTGTTTTAGAGTCTTTGCTTCTCATATTAATGTTCCTAAGGGAAATGGGGACATGTATCATGAACCTTTTAAGGACACTTGCATAGAAAGTGATATTGTTATTGGTGATTGCAATAAACATGCTCAAATTTCTGAAAGTACTACTTCCTATAAGTATGTTAATTTTTGTGGAGTACATAGACCTTGTGAACAGAGTCACAACAAGGAAGATTATTGCATGACCCACGGGAATGAAGAAACCCGAATGTGGCTCAAGGCTCTAGATGAGCTTGGTGAAAAGGTTTGTGAGCTTTATCCTTTTCTTTGTGAACTTTGCGATGACACGGGTCATTTCAATTTTCAATGCTCAAGCCAATATCGTGACTCTTTTAATCGAATGAGTACTGTAAATTTGTATTGTGATGATAAGATTACTCTCAATCTGCATGATGAGCTTACTTTGTTTTGGGGTGTGAAGAGATGTCTAGAAAGACTTCTTTGGTAGATATGAGTGTTTTTTATATTAATAGCACCCTTCGTGGTTGTCGTCTCTATTGTGTTAAAGATTACCTCGCAAATATTTACATACAAAATGTTATAAAACATGATGTTTTGCCAAGCTATGACGGGACTAATAGATGTTTCTATCTTATTAATAGAGAGGAGGAATCCTCCAAAGTTTCTTCTGTTGTTTCTGTCAGTAAACCAGATTATGTGGAGAAGATGCCTTTCAAGCCTCTCCCTCCTAAAGGAGAGAGTAAGAATAGTAAGAAGAAGAAGAGGAGGAGTAAAAGGCGAGAGGAAACAGTATCTTCCCCTAAGCATGTTGCTCCTATTATAGATTATGATAATTCTGATTTTGATGATGCTCCTATGCCTGTTACCTATGTTAGTGATCATGATTGGGAAAAGCACTCTACTTTTGATATTGAAAATATTTTTGGTATAAATTCTAAGGTTAATAATTGTTGTACCATTAGTACTGTCCATATTCCTTCTTATGATGATATGTTTGATGAATATGCTTTGCAAAATAGATGTTCTCTTGCTTATGATGATATTAAATCTCTAGTTTATGATGGTTATGATGATGAGTATAATATTTTCAGTTCACCTACTTTTGAGGAGAAAATTAGTTATGATTACAATATGCCTCCTGTTTTTGATGATTATGGTGATGAGAATAATTATTCTGTTGAATCTGCTCCTACAATGATTGTTCATGTGGGGAGTATTAATTCTTTTATGCATGTGGCTCATGCTATGGATGTTTTAAGTGATAGTTATATTGTTAATTCTACTCATGATGCTACTGAAAGTTATTCTGAGAGAGGGAAACATGGTTTGATGGATCTCAACAATATTGAGTTTCCCCTCTTTTTGTTGGAATTCTTGAGGTTGTACTTGTTTTGCCTTCCTATGCTTTTCGCTTTGCGCTTTCATGACTTGTCTCTTTACAAGACTATTTTTTATAGGAAGTGGTTTAGATTTAAATGTGTTTCATATTTGCTTTTTTATGCTCTCGCTTGCTTCAAGTTATTATATGGCGCTTTTGCCTTTAGCTCTTTTATGGCGCCTACATGAGCATCTTTTCAAATTACTGCGCCTAGCTCAAAGGCGTTAAAGAAAAGCACTCTTGAGAGATAACCCATTGTTTTATTTTCAGTAATTTTTCTTTTATTTGAGTCTTGGAAGTTATTACTGCTGTAATGACTACTCCTTATCATTGTTATTTCGTTGTTGTGCCAAGAAGAACCTCTCATTTGAGGGAGGTAAGATTTGGGGATGTTGCTGTCCTGAAACAGATTTTGGTGCTGCACCATAATAATTCGTGAAAATTCTTAGAATATCTTTTTGACCTGCAATTTCTTGTGCATATTCCCCAGGTTATTTCCAAACTTTCATTAGTTTTAAACCTTTCGATTTGAGCAACAGAAAACCCTCTAAAAATTCGACCTTTGTCAGCTGTTCTGTTTTGACAGATTTCTGCCACTATTTGTGTTTGCCTCTTGATCGCTTTCTTTTTGAGTTCTTTTGATCACGGAACTTTTGGAGAAGTTGCTACAGTAATATATGCTTTATATTCGGTGGTTTTGAGTTGAAATCTGAACCGAAAAGGGTTGATTCACTATTATGTTTATGCTAACGTTGCTAATAGAATTGTGTTAAGTTT
The DNA here is from genome assembly GCA_007115705.1 of Dactylis glomerata. Lineage (NCBI taxonomy): Eukaryota > Viridiplantae > Streptophyta > Magnoliopsida > Poales > Poaceae > Dactylis > Dactylis glomerata. The sequence goes on from QXEO01001756.1 coordinate 1,391,199, forward strand.
TGTATGAAGGAAGTTTCCAAGTGTAGGGATTGGAGAATGATGAGATGAGATGAAGAATGGACAAAAGATCAAGCTTGGGGATGCCCATGTCACCCCAAGAAATATCCAAGAGGTACAAGTGTCAAAGCTTCGGGATGCCCCCGAGGCACCCCTTCTTCATCGGCAAAAATCAGGTCACCTTTCAAAACACTATATTTTTATTGCTTCATGCACTATGTGTTTTTCTTGGAGCGTATTTACTTTTGCTTTCAGTTCTCTTTTGCTTTGTTTGCTGCAAATAAATGGTTATATCACATCATGTTTGTTTTGGAGAGAGCTATGCTCCGTTTTTTATTGCCAAGAACACTCCATTTTCCACTCTTATCGTTCAACGAGTGTTCTCTTTTTCTGCTACTGTGTTTAGCTTTTGTTTTTCGCCTTGATTTTTGTTCAGATCTTATTATATCTTTGCATCAAGGTATATTTGGACCTCTGGTCTATGTTGGTTTTCATCAAAAGAGTTGTTTCAAAAGGGTTCGAATGGTGTTGGAAAAGAGAAAAAGTTTCATGCAAAAAAGTGGTACAAAAAGGAGCTTCTGTAGACTGTGGCTTAGGCTTTTGTATGTCGTGCTTGATGTCATTTTGATAGTATGCTTAGTGGTTTTGCTGGTTGTTTTTATTATTTGGAAGCATTAATTTGGTTTTCTCCTTTGATGCTTTATTTGGGTTGACTTGGCACATGCTTACACATGTTGACTACAAAATAAGTCGCCTATAGCCTCTATGATCATTTGGTTTTTGACTTGTGATACCACTTTATGCTTCTTTCAATGATATTTTGTCGCTATGCATGATTATGGCCGTTATTGCTCTCTTAGTTTGTCGCTCCCAGTCTTTTGCTAGCCCTCATTTTGTACTGAGTATGAGCTCTACTCGTGCATTCAACTCCCAAAAACCAAGTTTGCCAATGTGTCCACTATAAATTCCTATGCATGGTATTTGTAAGCCATTCCAAGTAAATTTTCATGTGCTACCTTTCAAAAAACCTTCAAAACACTTCTCGTTTTGTGACACTGTTTTCAGCTCATGGGGACGTAGTGGTCTGATTTGCTATCTTCCATATTGTTTATTCCAAAAAGAAAAAAAAAAGAAAAAAAAAGAAAAGAAAAAGAAAAGAAAAAAAAGGCACTCCTCTATGGTATGTGAATGCTGGTGGGCACCCGATGGAATCGGTTAGCCATGGTTTGAGAAAGGAAAAAAGGTGGGGAGGAGTGCCAAGCTTTATAAAAGAGCACAAAAGTGCCAATCTCTCTCAAAAACTTGCTTCATTTTTGTATGGAAGGTAGTAAGAACCCCATTGCCAGTCGTTGACAAAAACAACCACCTCTCAAAACCCAATTTTTATCTCTCTGTTTTGACAAGGGTATAGATAATAGAGCCCGTCAGTTGAGTACCCCTAAGGCCCGTTAAGTTAGGCCCAATTGTAATATTAGTCGAAATACGAGTTCATGTCGTATGTCGATATTGTAATCTGTATCGGATCCCACCCGATCCTCGAGACCTGGCCACCTATATATAGGGGCCAGGAGGGGATGGTGAGGGACAGATTGAAAGCAAGCCAGGTTTACACCCACGTTTACTTTCGATAACCACCTTGTTTGACTGATTTTACCTTCGAGTTCATCCAACACCCTATCTCCCCGATCCTAAGTCCTTCACCTAGGACATTTGTCGAGTTAACCCTCGTCAATTGGCGCCGACCGTGGGGACTCTGGGCATTGGAATCATGAATTCAACGGCTTTTTCGCTTCTAGCCAATAGCAGTCCAAAAGTCGACAAAATCCAGATACCCTTCGGAACCGTCGATTTTCAATCTCACCAGTCAAGTTTCACGTAAGTATTCAAGAGCATGGATCAAGATATGGATCTGACGATCAGAAGTCTAAACTTTCGCATTGGATCACTAGGTTCAATTCGCCTTTCAGATCCGATGAAACCGGGTCCGTCGGCAAGTGAACCCAAGACAGTAGCAATGTCAGAATCATCAGAAGGCTCTTCCAGCAAGGTAAACTCGCCGATCAGCTTAGCAGAAGTAGAAGAAGGAAAATTCATATGAGGCGATGAAACCATGGAGAATTTTGACTTAGAAGTTCAACTCGAAGATCTCATGATCTACCATGACGATACTTCAGATAAATCAATAGATACCTGGAAGACAGGATTAGAGCTTTCTGAAGATGACAATTTGATCTTCTCAAGTTCCAACAGGATACTCGACAATCGATACCAGGTACTCGCCATCACAGGAGACAACTCAGAAGAACTCGACAAAAACAACAATCTAGTGCTCAATCCAGCAAATATAAACAGAGGGGCGAATCATCTAGCAAAAGGAGAAACTGCGGACTCCCTCGCAACTAGAGAGAAAGTTTGACTATTAGTCGATGAGTGGAGAACAATCAAGACAGCCGTGGAGCATGGCACGCCAATACCAACAAACTCCAGCAAAAATATGCTTCTGGGATACCACTATGCCCTAAGGCAGCAGGCGAAGCAACTAACAAAGGAAAGGATCGAAATACAGAAGAGGAAAGACTCAGCCATTGCAGCAAGCAACGCTGCTCATAGAGCACGTAGTGACGCGTCATACAGAAACAAATGGCATCGTCGACATGGATCAAGGTTTGAAAACCTCGAGTACTCAGAAAGGCAAAGCATCTCCAAAAACCTCGACTCGTCTTTCCTATCGGTCGACGAGCAAGGAAATATTATACCAAAGACACCCGAAGCAGCATTGGTGGCAGCTCAAGCATACCTGCATATAACGTGACCAAGATCCGAGGGAACATATGCACCAGGCAACACCAAATGGATTGAAGATGGTAGGTAACAAATTATCAGCGAATGAGGAGGAGGTGTATCGCAACAAAGGAACCCATAAGCCAAGATCACCACGCCGTCACAATAGTCCTCGGCACAGGAGCGGCAGTCGACGATCTAGAACACCATCACCAAGGCAACACAGAAGCCCGAAGTATGGAGGAACCCAAAGATCCAGGTCTCCAAACAAGACATGCGATTACGAGGACGACAAAAAGGAGATGGGAGTGCCATGCTTTACCCATAGGGTTCGCATGACGCCAGTACCCAAAGGTTTCAAACTACCCCATGATCAACAAAAGTATGATGGATCTCAGGAGCCACAGTCATGGCTTTCAGATTACCTACAAGCAGTAAAATTACTGGGAGGAACCAGAGAAACAGCAATGCAAAGTTTGCAACTATACCTCACCGGCGCAGCAAGGTCATGGTTGAGCAAACTAGGAAAAGAAACAATCGGAAGCTGGGAGGAGCTCACAAAACAATTTACGAGCAACTTCAAATCAACATATAAGCGGCCAGCGTCCATAGAAGAAGTCAAAGCCTGCGTACAGCAACGCAGTGAGACATTAAGGGCGTATATCCAAAGATGGAGCATCATCAAAAATTCGGCAGTCAAAGTTTCAGACGAAAGAGCAATATATGCATTCATAGTTGGGTTAAGGCGAGGAGACTTAGTCGAAGAGATGGGCAGAATCAAGCCGAAAATAGTATCAGATCTAATAGATATAGCAAACAGATTTACAGATGGAGAGGATGCGTGCAACAACAAACGGACACGGTCGCCAGAGGATGATAGAAGGAACAGATATGGAGGCCAAAGGAGAAGATCCCAAAATTACGACAACTATGGCTCTCACAACCAAGTAGCCACAGGATATAAAGACAATAGCTACCAAGGTAACGACCGTAAAAGCTCGGGATATCGTAGCTACAGAAAAGAAGACTACAAAAAGTTTCAGCCAAGAGAATCTAGAGAGTACAACCCATCGCCAGAGGATATGCTAAATGAACCATGTCATATACACTCCGCATTTGTCGATGGAAAACGAGTATCCAGACATACGATGAAAGATTGCACAACATTCTTGAAACTACAGGAAGCAGCGCTAAACAAGCAAGCCGAAGCAAAACGGCAGGGATACAAAGGAAACACAAGCAACGCACCTGCAAATCAATAAGGAAACAATGGAGTTCCTCAGGGTTAAGATCAGCCAAACCAGGGACGCAACGACGATGAAGGATATGTTCCATCTAAAGGGCACATCACAACAATGATACAACCAGTGCCCAATTCGAACAAAGAGGAGAAAAGCATAACCCGACAAGTGAACCTCGCAACAACTTCACCCCCAGCAACAACGGAATATCTACACCGGTCAGAGCAAACCCATAGAATTCAGCAGAGATGATCACCCAATAATAGTACCTCGGCTAGGAAATGCGCCTTTCGTACTCAAAGCCCAAATTGGGATGTACGATGTCGACAGAGTATTCATGGATGCAGGAAGTGGCATAAATCTTATATATTGCAAAAACCCTACGAGCAATGCACATCTCATTGGAGTTTCTGAAACCAACTGATTGTTCCTTTCATGGAATAGTCCCAGGAAGCGCTAACTATCCACTTGGTCGAATATCACTCAATGTTTGCTTCAGAAATAGGCAAAATTACAGAAGAGAGAAACTCGACTTCGAAGTCATGGATTGGCCATCACAATATCATGCAATCCTCGGGCGACCCACGTTTTCGCGATTTATGGCAGTACCTCACTACACTTACCTGGTACTAAAAATGCCAGGACCCAATGGAGTTATTACAGTTAAAGGAAGCTTCGAGCTATCAGATCTATGCGACAAGGAATTTCACAAGATGGCCCAAAATTTCAGCATGATGGCAAGCTACGGAGAACCCAACTACAAAGCAAAAAGCGCGACTACAGGAGTTACACAGCAACTCGAAGGACACCCAGCAGAGCCAGAAGTAAAGAAACCATGGGTACAGCCGTCAGAACAAGAGAAACCTACCGAAAAAGAAGAGCAGACTCAGGCGACATAGGCGACAAGATGAACAATAAGTAGAGTAGAAAAGTAAGGTTGTAAAAGCCACGAGTTATTCCAGGGCAATACCCTCTAGATCCAGAACACAGGTCATTGGCCGGAACTCTTGGGTAACCCTATGTATCTTACATTATAAGTATAAATAAAGACAAAAGTTCCTCTCATTCGAGTTTACACGTCTTTAAGCAAAAATTGCAGCAAACGCACCGAAATCCGCAAAGGTAAAATGCTCTGAGAACAATTTTTTTGACAAAAGGAGTTAGAAAACAAAAACTCTCGCATTCTACACACAAAAACATACAAATGTCATAGCAGTGGCTGATCAGAATTATCTACGCCCAAAGGATCTAAATAATGATGCTCGCGTAAAAACGCGGCATCCTGCTGAAGTAACCTAGCTATGAGCCTCCTTGCTGGTTGAAGAGTAGCATCCATATGGACTCGTAGCATAGCTCCCCCTGGAGGCAAACCTAGTGACATGGAACTATAATTAAGCCTTGGGTGCCACTTACGTATCCAACCAAGAGTGAAATTGGCATCAGCCACTAAGTTGAGCTCTATCAGTCGATGAATTCACTGACTAGATCTAAAAGCATCGAGTAGCTGCGGAAAGCTTCTAGGAAGAGGATTGCAAGGGAGCATCACAGAGTACATGGTAGTCAAAGATCTTCGACAACCATCAACAGCTTCTTCAATGTGCTGAGCATGATCTTGAAGAAGCACAATAGCATGACGGCGCCGGGGATCAGACCACAAACTTTTGACTCCCTCTGATGATTTCTCAAGAGCCACAATTCGTTCAGAAACCCGACGTGTCTCACCAACGAAGTCCAAGCAAGTGCCTGTGATAATGAGAAGTCATTAGCCACCAATAATGGAGTAAAAGGGAAAAAGAGGAAGGTCGCAAGGAACCTTACATCGCAATATCTCACAAATAGATTCAACAATACCAACAAGGAAAGAGTCGCATTCTTCAAGATGCACAATCTGGGCCGTCACACCTGACACTTTATCCTCGAGTTTGAATATCTGTTTCAAAAAGCCGCAAGATTTACTGGCCTTGTTGATAGCCATCTGTGCCTGGCGCTTCATCAAGGATAAATGGCTTTCAAGGTCCGAAATCCTCAATGAATACTTAGTACATCGACAAGAAGGGTGAGGAGGCGAAGAAGCTCCAGAGTCAAAAATATTGACAGGAGATGAAGCCTGATCGTGACCCGACGATCCACCAGCACGCATAGGCTGGAAGTCAAAACAAAGGAAAAGAGGGCATCTCAGAAATTAAACACGACATTTCACAAAGGAGGAATATTTACAAAAAGCACAAGTCCTCTGGCTAGTTCTCGGGCTCAATCTGACTAAGGTTCACTACATCAGAATAAACTAAGATTACAAAGGGAGGCTAAGTCTATGCCACCTCAGCCTCAGGGTCCATAGCAGCAGTAGGCGTGGAAGAGGTAGCCCCAGTGTTGGGCAGAGGCATCGACGCACTTGTCGTCAGAGTTAAAGAAACTGGCGTAGAAGAGGTCGTCGAAGCCACCGAAGGAGAAACAATAGACATGATGCCTGGGGCATATTTCTTCGCCTTCTCGAAGAAACTCCGCAGCTCCGAAAGAGGTCGACCGCGGGAAGAGCTCACCTTCTCCCAGTCGACCTCCTGGCCATGCGCATAGGTCAATGCAAGGGCCCCCTCCGCGCCCCGCTTCACAGAGTGGCTCTTCATTAGCAGGATCGGATCTTCGGGGCTGTTGAAAACCTTGGCAAGCTTCCTCGGGTTGTTAGCTGGCATGTCCACTTTCTTCTTAGTCCATAACCCGACGAAGATCCGCGTGAGCATGCGGCTAGCCAACTCGAAGATCTCCTGGACAGAAATCCAGTTTGCCTCCAGCAAGTTAACTGCGGTCATGAGAGAATCATCGTCTGGCTGCAAAGATGATGAAGACACCCCAGTATGTTCTACACAACCAAGGAAACAAAGACAGAGGAAAAAGAACACATCAGCAAGCATAAGATCGGGCAACTCAACAAAAGAAGGGAAAGGCATGGTATGCACCTCCAGCAAGAGTAGACATTTTATTAAGCCATTCAGTCTCGGCCTGTTCCCGCTGGATGTGTTCCTTATTAGCGTCAGAAAGGGCCTTCTCCGCTTTCTTTGCCCTAGCCAATGCTGATTTAGTGGACTTCTCAGCAATGGTTTTGGCAGCAGTGGAGGCATCCCAAGCTTTTCTGGAAGCTTTGAGTTCAGCTTCCAGAGATGAAATACGAGCATTAGCTGCCGCCAAAGCATCTGCAGTTCAGAAAAGGGAAGAGAAAGTCGAATAAAGAAGCAAATAAAGGCACTCAAGACAAGCAAAATATAGGAAAGAAGATTACCCTCGGAAGCCCTAGTAGCTTTCAAATACTTGACACATTCAGTGCCCAAAGTGACAAATTTCTTCATCAAGATCTGAGGCAGAAAAAGTACGTGAGTATGAAGATCACGCAAGAAACAAAAGCAAAAACACCAGTATCAACACTCACATCATCGGAGGAACTCGTGGACCGATGGGTCTCAAGGGAAACACCGGCGTCTGTCGACTTCTTCAAACGCTTGGAACTACAAGTAGCCACGACCTTTTTAACAGGAGCCTTTGGAGCCTTTGGAGACTTCACCACTGGATCAACCTCTTGCAAAGAAGGTTTGTCGGCAGCCATAGTCTCAGCAGAAGGAGCAGTGGCAGCATCCCTCTTCGGGTCCTCGTTGTCACTGCGAAGAAAACAAAAGGCAAGAGACTTCACATAAGTCAAAAGAAAGAAAGCAAGTACAAAATAACAAGTCGAGTTACCAAAATACTCATGAGTCCAAGGCGTCGAAAAGTTCTTGTTCGTCCTCTAGACCAAGGGTCTCCCTGGTCACAGTTTTGTGAGCGGAGGCACTCGAAGAAGCGAGCTCCTCAACACATTTCCTCTTTTTGTCAATGCCAATATCTTCAGAAAGCGTAGAAGGAGGCGACGTCGTCGAGCTAGTCCCTTCCAGCAAATCTTTGTCTTCGTCTCCATCTTGGCTGTCCTCAGCCTTGGGGGCTTCGGAGGCAGCAGAAACGGGCACATCCTGAAGGGCTCCTCCCTCTGGAAGAGGAGGGCGAGATGAAAGAGACTGGTGATCCTGAAAGGAAAACAAGCCGACAATCATAAGAAAAATAGTGATAAGATAAAAGAAGATGAATAAATGAAAACAGTGCACATAAAAGAAGATGAATAAATGAAAATAGTGCACATACCGTAGGCAAGGGGTGTTCAGAGTCGAAATATCTAGCGGCCAAATCCGCAATTTTATGATCTTTAGTGAGAGTAGTAAGAGCTCTCACTCGCTTGTCGAGATCCATCTTCTCCATAAGATTATCAGATACTCGAGAAGAATCTCCCAAGCCAGAATAAGACCATAGTTTGGAAAGACGATGCTGAAGGGGTTGAACTCGATGTTGTAGGAAAAAAGCCATAAGCTGAGTACCCGACAGCGCACCTCCTTTGCCGCTCTTCAGCTCTTCGATGCGGGCTAGAAGTGGCTTGACTTCCTCCATCTCAGCTTCCGTGGGAGGCGAATCCCACGAGGCCAATTTCTTCACTTCTTTGGAGGCATCAAAAGGGGCAATGCCGTACTGATCAGAGGAAGAGACCTTCCGGTCTTTGATGTAAAACCATTTCTTCCTCCAACCTTGTACTGACACAGCCATGGAAAACTCCAGGTACTGAGATTCAGCATGGATAGAAATAACAGCCCTGCCCAGTTTAGGCTTCTTTGATAAAGCGACACTGGGGCGGAGCCAAAAGAGGAATTTCCAAAGAAGAAAATGGGGTTCGATCCCTAGAAACGACTCGCAAAGGGTAATGAAACAAGCAATGTGGAGAATCGAGTTTGGTGTGAGCTGGTGAAGCTGCACATCGTACACGAAAAGAAGCCCACAAAGGAACTCGTGGGTAGGGAGAGACAGACCGCGAAGAGAAAAGCAAAAAACATCACCCGGAAGCCGCTCGGGGGCTGTGCAGGAGCTCAGAGGTGCGCAAGGTTTGCAACAATGGTGGTGGTGGCAGAAGCGAGGAAGCTGGTAAACAGTAAAATTCCCCACTCTCCCCTTATATAGCTTCCCGAGGAAGGAACGTGGGCTGAGACATGGCGTAAGGAGCAGAAAATGGCAGCCCACTAACGGGCAGGGATATTGCAAAATTACCGCGCTGCCCATGGATAACGGTCAGCGACAAGTCACAATTACGAGCAAATTAATTGTATTAATGACATCATGAACATTTGAGTAATGGGAAGTAAGGGCTATGACAGTGGTGGACACTACTAGGGAGAATTTTCAGAAAATGTCTGATGTGCCATATCTGAGTACTGATGATGACCAAGGAAGTCGATGAAACATTGGTGGAAATAAACAAAGAGATCAAAGAAGAAAAACTCATTCTTTGAGTCTATACCTGAAAATATTCGACTATAGCCTCGGGGGCTACTACCATCGGGAGCGCTGAGCGCGCACCCGATGATATTATGAAAGTGAAGCTACGATTTGATAAGATAAAAGTAGGCATAATGTCTTTAAGCCTATACTCGAAATAAGATTTTTCGACTATAGCCTCGGGGGCTACTCCCATCGGGAGCGCTGGGCGCGCACCCGACGATATTTTTTCTGAATAATGGAGCCAACACAAAAGACGAAAGAAGATTTGGGAAGCATCATTACTACCATCGGGAGGGAGTTTTTATTAATCAAGGTTGAATAACCCGAATATTTTGCACATTGAAACAGTCAAACAAGGCTGCGACATATGATTCTCGAGTTGCATCATCGCGACAAAACTTGAATGCCGTGGTTGAAATATATCACGAAGGTAAGACCCCAGGATCTATCCTGTGTGGCCTGGTATACGCACATGGATGCGCTCTGCTGGTACTTATCCGTGTCTACAACGCAAAGAAAATCCTGGTGGACGCACTTGATACCCTGAGAACCACTGGGATTCATTCTTTGTAAGTCCTAAATGCGGCAAAAGAATGGGTTTGACCGGTTTCCCGAATTCAAGTCCAAGGGGATTGGATTTGAAGTAGGTGACAAGTATCTGTTCAAGCAGTTAACTGGCCTCTTGATCCGTCAGAGTTGTCAGGCTTGTTCATCAAAACCCCTTACGAGACCTTATAATAAAAGATAAGTCGAAAGACTAAATCAAAGATTTGAAGATCTGAAGAAGTCAAGTATTGATCAAGTCGAAGATTTGAAGATTTGAGATTCAACCCGAATCTGCAATTCTGGTAGAATCTCGGGGGCTACTGACAAGGGTATAGATAATAGAGCCCATCAGTTGAGTACCCCTGAGGCCCATTAAGTTAGGCCCAATTGTAATATTAGTTGAAATACGAGTTCATGTCGTATGTGGATATTGTAATCTGTATCAGATCCCACCCGATCCTCGAGACCTGGCCACCTATATATAGGGGCCAGGAGGGGATGGTGAGGGACAAATTGAAAGCAAGCTAGGTTTACACCCACGTTTACTTTCGATAACCACCTTGTTTGACTGATTTTACCTTCGAGTTCATCCGATGCCCTATCTCCCCGATCCTAAGTCCTTCACCTAGGACATTTGTCGAGTTAACCCTCGTCAGTTTTATAAATGAAAAGCTCTAGCACATGTTAAATCACTGCTTCCCTCTGCGAAGGGCCTTTCTTTTACTTTCATGTTGAGTCTCCACCTTCAACCTTTATGCACTATCTAAGAGAGCATAGTTGTCATTCTGAGTATAATGTGCATTGTCCCAAAGTTATCATTGATTGATTCATGATTATGGTTTCACTTGTTCTTAAATTATTTGTATCTAGTCGCCCTCTTAAACTTGAAGGTGTCCTATGCATTTATGTTTTGCTACTCCATGAGGGACAAGCTGAAAACCATTTGCTATGTTTTCCATATGGTTGAAACACACACGTGACTTTCATTGTTTCATTTTCATGATCTTTCCTTTGTGTTTCTTTTCATGCTATAACATGGTTGCTAAGTTTCTATTATCAAGATTATGTCTTTCATGCCCATGTTTTAAGTTCTTTGATCTCAGCACTCAATGCTCTACCTCGTTGATCAAATTGTGTTGGTGCATGTCACCTCAAAAATTATTCTTTTGTTATCACTTACCTACTCGAGGACGAGCAGGAGTTAAGCTTGGGGATGCTGATACGTCTCAAACGTATCTATAATTTTTGATGCTCCATGCTTGTTTTCACACCATTTTCTTAGTGTTTCATTACACTTCGTGGCATTTTTATGCGATTTTCGGAACTAACCTATTGACAAGATGCCACAGTGCCAGTTCCCTGTTTTTTGCTTTTTTGTGTTTCAGAAAAGCTACACAGGAAATATTCTCGGAATTGGATGAAACAAGTTCCCAAACTCCTATTTTTCCCAGACAAAGGACGAGGACCAAAAGAGAGCCGGAGGGGGGCCAGGGGCCAGCCTCACCATGAGGGGGCGTGGCCCAGCCCCTGGCCGCGCCCCCCTGTGGTGAGACCCCCCTGGTCGCCTCCTAACGATGCTCCTTCGCCTATAAAAAGCCTCCCGACGGAAAACCCTAAATCAATCGGCATTTTTCCCAGAACAGTTCCGCAGCTCCGCCACCATCAAAGACAAATTTCGGGGGATAGAAGTCTCTGTTTTGGCACCCTGCCGGGATGGGGAAGTGCCCCCGGAGCCATCTCCATCGGTCTCCATCGCCGTCTCCATCGACCTCACCGCCATCTCCATCAACCTTGCTGTCTCCTATGATGAGGAGGGAGTAGTTCTCCCCCGGGGCTGAGGGCTCTACCGGTAGCTATGTGGTTCACCTCTCTCTCCCATGATGTGATCTTTATGTGATCATGAGCTTTGTATCTAGTTGAATTGGTAGATGTTATTATTCAGATGTTATGCTACTCCCGTTCTTATTATTTGTAATCTCCGGAGATACCTTGTATCATGGTGTGAAGGTGACTATTGTGCGCATCATGTGTATCTTTTTGGTTAATGTCTCTATGAATTGTTGGTGTTTGTTGGAACCATCTAGTGCGTTCACGGTGATAGTGTGGGACAATCTAGTTTGGGTACATACGGACTTTGAGGAGTGCTTCGTAGCCCTACGCATGATTAGTGTTTGTTATCCATTGGAGAATTGTTTTTAGTTGCATATTGATGATAGTATCTATTGGTTCAATTATGTTATATTTGTTGAGAGTGTGTCCACTAGTGAAAGTATGATCCCTAGGCCTTGTTTCCAAGCATTGCACACCATTTCCTTTCAGTTTTGTTACATGTTTGCTTGCAGCGATATTTATTTCAGATTACGTTTACTACTTATAATCATCACTACTACTTGTATTTCACTATCTCTTTGCTGAACTAGTGCACCTATACATCTGACAAGTGTATTGGGTGTGTTGGGGACACAAGAGACTTTCTGTATCGTAATTGCAGGGTTGTTTGAGAGGGATAGCTTTGACCTCTTCCTCCTTGAGTTCGATAAACCTTGGGTGATCCACTTAAGGGAAACTTGTTGTTGTTCTACAAACCTCTACACTTGGAGGCCCAACACTGTCTACAAGGATAGAAGCGTGCGTAGACATCACGCTCTTGCCCACTTTGTTCTATCTTGGATGTGCCTATTGCAAAATGCTTGACCCTTAGCATCGAGCTTTCTGTTTGATGTCAATTTGATGTACAAGTTAGCGAAATGCCGGTCAGTGAAAGCGAGACAACAATCTTGAAGATCATCGGTCAACTCCTTGCTACCACATGTCCTATAGAAGTTTGAACAGAAATGCCTCATGCACCATCTATGGTGCAAAGGAGCATGCCCTGGAATTTTAATATTTACCGCTGCGAGAATTCCTTGATGTTGATCTGAGATGACACAAATTTCCCTTTGTGGCGGTAATACCTTGGTCCTCAAAAGGTGAAAAAACCACTCCCAGTTATTGTTGTTCTCCGCCTCAACGAAAGCAAATGCCAAAGGAACCAAATGGTTGTTGGCATCATTTGCTATTGCAACCCCCCCCCCACTATATTGCCCGGTCAAAAATGTGCCATCAATGGAGATTACCGGTCTACAATGCTCGAAAGCTTTCACGCTTTGCTGGAAAGCCCAAAATGCACGGCCAAATACTCGGATAGTTCTTTCATTATAAATCCTTGTTTCCTATCCCTAAGGCTCTACCACATGAACCATGCCCGGGTTTGTGTCGGCCATTGCTAACAACAACCGAGGAATTCGGTTGTATGCTTCTTCCCAATCACCATACAACATCCTGAATGCAGCTTGCTTCGCTTTCCATGCCTTGCCGTATTTCACATCATAGTGAAAGAGAGCTTTCACAAGCTCCATGACTGTCTTGATGCTCATTGTTGGAAGTGACGAGATTTGGTTGGAAAGTCTATATGCGATGAACTCGGAGGTGAGTTGTCGGTGATCATGGTTTACTGCTTTGCCATCAACCCTCTTTCCGCGACACATGTGAGTTGGTACACAACTTATTATGCGCCAATCGGGTCCTCCTTCCATGGTCTTGCACGCACAATCCAAGGACATCCATCCTCCTCGCACTTAACAGCGTAACGCTTCTTCACGTCTGAGTGAAGCACCGTATAGGGACAATGATACTTAACCGAGAAGTCATTGATCCATTGTTTAAATTCCACCAAGGTTTTGAACATCAAGTCTTTTGATATACCATTATTCTCGTGATTGCCATCCCGGTAAGAAGTAGGCCTAGGTCCAAGCACTATACCCTCGCCGCCGTCAACCGTGGCTTCATCCGCGAGACTAAGATCACAGAACAATGGTATCCGATGATCTCGCCACAATACCTTCTCATGGACTTCGGCCTCATTGGCCGTGAACCCTTCCTCATCAACTTCTTCTTTGGGGCCATCGTCATCCGAGTCTGATGCATAGCATCGCGAGTACGGGATGTCATGGTCCATGTTTTCTTGCGTATAGTACATATCCAAATCTCCAACATTGTGGTCATGAAGCTCAATATCATTCTCATCATCCCCGCACTCATCATCCTCCTCTTCCAATGCTTCGTCCTCCTTTGAAATTGGCCTTCCATCCGTCATTTCTTCTTGGTGGTTCGGTGGAGAATTCCTAGCATCAACCCGGGAGGCACTCCGGTTCAAGTCCAAATGCAAAGTACCATCAATCTTTTTGGTGGCAAATAACTCAAGAGCCTTGTCGAGATATTCGGCCACCACCTCCTTGTATGCACCCCAACATTGCTCGGAGTTGATACGCATTATCTTCCAACGGAAGTGCATGCCAAATCCGGCGTTGTGCCTACCCTCCAACTCAACAACATCACTAGGGTCCATCCAATTCAACTCTATCCTAACTTGTTCCAAGACCTCGGCGTACGTAGGAGTACGCTCGAACACCAAGTCAAGCTCATCCGGGTCGGGCTCTATATTGCCTTTCAAATATGCTTCCTTGTCAACATGATGAACATGAACAATTCTCGCCATACCTATATTTGGTATAACAACAATAATGTAAAAAAATTTAATAAGTACCAATGCCAATATTTACTAACACATCATACTCCCAAACCGCCTAACATAACAAGAAAACCTTAACCCTAACCCTAACATAACAACAAACCCTAACCTCACAAACCCTAACCCTAACCTACCAATCTACACTAAAATACTTCATACACATCATACAAGCCAACATTGACCAAATTAATAAGAATCAACATTGCAATTTTGGTGAATCAATATTTCTAGGGTTACCAAGATTTGGGGATTCAACACCAAATATGCAAGTTCCAATGGGTCAAATGAAAGAGAAATGATGGAGAGTACCTTAGGAGACTTGGGGAAGACGAAATCCACGGAGAAAACCTTCGATTTGGGTGGTTTTGGGTGGGAGGATTGAGAGGGGGAGAGAGAGCAGCCGCCACACAGCAGGCAGGTGAGGGAGGAGGCCAGCTCAGGCCTGGCCGGGTAACCCTAATTCTAAAGTGCGGCGCCACTCAACACGGCGCCGCACATGCCACAGCTGCGCCATCCTCCATGGCGCTGCACTAACCGAGCGGGCCCTACCATGCCGACGTGTCAGCATGTGCTGCACCACCGGCAGTGGCGTCGCTCCTTCCTCTGTCGCGCCACCCTGCATGGCGCTACAAAAAAGGGTTAGCCCCGTGAAATTTTTTCGCCGATGGTTTATTTTTAAAATTTGTTTCATCTTTGGGTTATTTTTGTCTAAATCGCTAGGAGGAGCACTGCCTGTATGTCTTGAGCAACATGGATGGCTTCTTTGAGGTCTTCAACTACTCAAGAACTGGTGATTCTGCAGACCAGCCACCTTGCGATGTCGACTGGTATTGGGATCATCTTCCACCCCCACCACCGCTTCAACTGAACTCAAAGCATCTGCCTAGAAACGGCAAGGAATTGCGACATCCTTCCGCAGCCGTGGTGGTCGACGACACAAGGATATGGGTGTCATACTGTCATTCCCTGACGGTGGCACATACGCCTTCGACACCGAGACACGCCTGTGGAGTGAACCTGGCAGCTTGGTGCTGCCCATCCGTGGGGCAGCGGAATATGCCCCAGAGCTTGGCCTCTGGTTTGGCCTTGATAATAGTTCCTGCCACCGCTTCTGTGCTTTTGATCTTAAATCTTGTCCACCTGTGGTGCAGCATTCTTGGGATTTTCTCGGACATGTGCCTCACAACTGGTGGCCCTCATATCCTCAGCACTTGATGTACCTGGGCTCAGGCAAGTTTTGCATCGCCGCTAGCTTTGATGTGAGGTCACGGTGGCAGCATACCACCCATAAATCGCCATGGTCAGATCATGACTCGGATATGGTAGAAGAAGAGGAGATTGCTATCTTGCCTGGCTTGGAGGTAGTTAGTGATCACAACGGGCTCCAGATGATTAAGCACAAGTCTAAACGTTTCAGGTCTCCAAACATTATGCTCCACTGCGTTCTCCAAATGTTTCAGGCCCTCGCAAGCCCCGCACCTTCAAGTTTGAGAATTTTTGGACTAGGATCCCGGGGTTCAAAGACGTCGTCGCTCGTACTTGGAATAATCCGTCTAACCATTTGGAGCCTTGCCAAAGGCTATTCCACAAGTTGAGGGTTACGGCCAAGAGTTTGACCAGTTGGAGTAGGAGACTTTTTTCTAACACCAAAGTCATGTTGCATGCCGCTCTCCTCGTCATCCTCACTTAGACAAGGCTCAAGAGAACTGGGCCCTTTCCCCCAATGAGATTCACCTAAGGGCTAGATTAAAGACAAAGGCCATCGCCCTTTCCATTGTTGAAAGAGCTAGAAAGAAGCAATGTGCTCGCATAACAAATATCAAGGAAGGGGATGCCAACACAAAATTCTTCCATATGAGAGTGAATGCGCGTAGAAGAAAGAACCACATCCAACGGCTCAAGCACAATCATGGTTGGTTTACCGAGCACAACGCTAAGGAGGAAATTGTTTCCAACCACTTCAACTCTATTATGGGCACAAAGGCCCCTCGCCACAATGATTTTAATTGGGATGAGCTAAACCTTCTGACTGTGGACTTGCACTCTCTTGGGGACCCTTTTACCGAGGCGGAGGTGAAGAATGCCATTGACCAAATGCCAATTGATAAAGCTCCCGGTCCCGATGGTTATACCGGGGCTTTTTTCAAGAAGTGTTGGGACATCATCAAGGGCGATCTTATGAGAGTGATTCTTCTTTTTGGAGACCTCCACGCCAAAAATTTCCATTGGCTCAACTCTGCCAACATTTCTCTTTTGCCTAAGAAAGATGGTGCGGAGGAGGTGGCCGACTATAGGCCCATTAGCATAATTCACGCCATTGCTAAGATTATTGCAAAGATGCTTGCGCTAAGGATTAGCCCCCTCATGAATGACCTCGTCTCCAATGCTCAAAGCGCCTTCATAAAAAAGAAAAGCATCCACGATAGTTTTCTTTATGTGAAGAATCTCGCCACTAGGTTCCACAAGGCAAGGACCCCGGCTCTCCTCTTCAAGCTTGACATTCGTAAGGCCTTTGACTCCATTAGTTGGGAGTATATTCTTGACCTCCTTCAACGGAGAGGCTTCCCGCACCGCTTCCGGAATTGGATTGCCGCCTTGTTCTCTACCACGTCATCTCGTGTGTTGCTTAATGGGATCGCCGGGGACCCAATTTAGCATGGAAGGGGTCTAAGGCAAGGAGATCCTCTTTCGCCTCTTCTTTTCGTCATTGCCATTGACCCGTTGAACCAAATCTTAGAGGGGGCAACTACTCATGGGCTTATCCACAAGCTTAGGGGGCGCGGGAGCATTTTGCGGACTTCCCTTTTTACGCGGACGATGCGGCCGTTTTTGTGGCTCCCATTAAGCGGGATATCCAAAACCTAGCGGTGATTCTTCAACGTTTTGGTAACGTCACCGGCCTTTATACAAACTTCAACAAGAGCTCCGTTGTTCCCATTAGATGCCACGGCATTGACCTTGGCGATGTGCTTGAGGGTATCTCGACAACTCGGGCATCCTTTCCTTTGAGGTATCTGGGCCTTCTGCTTTCGGTTTGGTGTCTCCGGAGAAGAGACTTCCAACACCTCGAGGACAAGTGTGCCGCAAGGATTCCAACTTGGAATGGGAAATATGTAACCTTGGCCGGTCGCACGGCCCTGATGGGTTTCGCAGCATAGTAAATCAAAAAATTTCCTACGGAGCGAACAAGAAAGCCAAGATCTAATCTAGGAGATGTAATCAACGAGAGAGGTAGATGAGATCTTCATACCCTTGAAGAAATAGCACAGCGGAAACGTTCAATGGAACGTGGATGATGTAGTCGTACTAGCCGTCTCCTCCTCGCGATCCGATCTGATCCTACGCCGCAAGTGGCGGCGCCTCCGAGAGTTGCACACGTACGGTGCAGCGACGTCTCCTCCTTCCTTGGTCCAGCAAGTATGGTGGAGAGATAGATTGGATCTGCAGCACGACGGCGTGGTGCTTATGGTGGAGAGTTTCTGCGGCAGGGCTTCGCCTACGCACAGTCGCGAGAGAGAGAGGTGGAGGGGCAGCAGTTGGCCGGCGGCTAGGGTTGGAGAGGGAGGGGGCTGCGCCCCTGCCCCCCCTTATATGGGGGGTAGGCCGGCTGCCTTGGCCCCTCCTCCAAGCCCTAGGGCGGCGGCTAGGGGGGAAGAGTAGGGGGCAAGTCTTCCCCCCCCTCTTCTGGAAGATTCCCCTAGGGTTTCCCCTAGGGCTGGCCGGCTGGGCCTTTGGGGACTTGTGCACCTGGCCCAAAGTGGCCAGGGCACTTCCCCTTAGGCCCACGCAGGCCTCCGACAAGTGGGCCCACGTTGGTCCCACTCCAGAACCTTCTAGAACCTTCTGATACAATACCGATAAACTCCGAAACGATTCCGGAATCCAAAAACTGCTTTCCTTTATATGAATCTTATTCTCCGGACTATTCCGGAACCTCTCGTGATGTCCTGGATCTCATCCGAGACTCCGAACAAAAACTCATAAACCAATTATCCATTCTATCCTAGCGTCGATGCACGTTAAGTGTGTGACCCTACGGGTTCGAGAATATGCAGACATGATCTTCTATCAATAATCAACAGCGGGATCTGGAAACCCATATTGACTCCCACATATTCATCGATGATCATATCGGATGAACCACGATGTCAGGATTCAATTAATCCCGTATATGTATTCCCTTCGTCACACGATATATTACTCGCCCGAGATTCGATCGTCGGTATCGCCATACCTAGTTCAATCTCGTTCACAGCAAGTACTTTACTCATTCCGTAATCCGATATCACTTCATGATTAACTCCTTAACCACATGCTTGCAAGCGGTGTTGATATCGATTACCGAGTGGGCCCGAAGTATATCTCTCCGACTTGGGAGGGACAAATTCCATCTCGATACATACAACCCAACAAGTACTTTCCGATCACCTGAGAGACACCTTTATGATCACCCTCACATAGGATGACGTTTGATGACCTCAAAGCTTTCTTCCGATACCAGGGAGTTGTATTATCTCATGGTCTAAGGAATACAATACATGACATAGGAAAAGCTTCGCAAAGATGAACACAATGACACGATCTAATTGCTCTGCTTTATTTGGGTCTGTCCATCACATCATTCTCCTAATGATATGATCTCATTATTAATTGACAACTCATGTCTATGGTTAGGAAACCTTAACCATCATTAATCAATGAGCTAGTCCATAGAGGCGTACTAGGGACACGGTGTTGTTCATAAACCACACAAGTATTAAAGTTTCCGCTTAATACAATTCTAGCATGGAATATAAACATTATCATGAACAAGAATTATAATAATAACATCTTTATTATTGCCTCTAGGGCATAATTCCAACAGTCTCCCACTTGCACTAGAGTCAATAATCTAGTTTACATCTGGCAACAATCTAACACCCATGGCATTAAGGTGCTGATCATGTTTTGCTCGTGGAAGAGGTTTAGTCAACGGATCTGTGACATTCAGATCCGTATGTACTTTGCTAATCTTCAGATCTCCATCTGATATATAATCTCGAATTATGTGGAAACGGCGGTTGATGTGCTTGGTTTTTGGATGATATCTTGGTTCCTTAGCCAGTGCTATGGCGCCAGTGTTGTCGCACAATATCTCCAGTGGGTCCAAGGCATTTGGAACCACACCAAGCTCAGTGATGAAGTTCCTGATCCAAACTCCTTCACTTGACGCTTCCGAAGCAGCCATGTATTCCGCTTCGGTTGTAGATCCCGCGATCACGCTTTGCTTGCAGCTTCTCCAGCTCACAGCTCCGCCATTCAAAATATAAACGTATCCTGTTTGAGATTTAGAATCATCCGGGTCGGTGTCGAAACTAGCATCGACGTAACCTTTTACGACGAGCTCCTCATCACCTCCATAGACCAAGAACATTTCTTTAGTCCTATTTAAATACTTTAGGATGTTCTTTATGGCTGTCCAGTGTTCCACTCCTGGATCACTTTGGTATCTGCTCGTCAAACTAAGAGCATTGGACACATCCGGTCTAGTACACAGCATGGCATACATGATAGAACCTATGGCCGAGGCATATGGCACTTTGCTCATAGTATCTCTATCTTTTACCGTAGCTGGACACTGATCCTTGCTCAATATCTTACCTGACAACATGGGCAATGAACCTTTCTTTGCTTTATCCATTCTGAACCTTTTCAGAACTTTGTCTAGATATGTACTTTGGCTTAAACCTATTAGGCGTCTTTCTCTATCTCTATAGATTTTGATGCCTAATATATAAGCAGCTTCCCCTAGGTCTTTCATTGAAAAACATTTATTTAAATAACTCTTCACATCGTTAAGCATACCGATGTCATTTCCAATAATCAATATGTCATCCACATATAGTACTAAAAATGTCACCGAGCTCCCACTCACTTTCTTGTAGATACAAGCTTCGTAGCAATTTGGAACAAATCCAAAACTCTTGATCACTTGATCAAAACGAAGGTTCCAACTCCGAGATGCTTGCTTCAGTCCATAAATGGAACGCTGAAGTTTGCACACCTTATTAGCATCCTTAGGATCGACAAAACCTTCGGGCTGCATCATATACAACTCTTCATCAATGTTGCCATTGAGGAACGCAGTCTTGACATCCATCTGCCATATTTCATAATCATGAAATGCAGCAATTGCTAATAAAATCCGAATGGACTTAAACATCGCTACGGGAGAGAAAGTCTCATCGTAGTCAACACCTTGAACTTGCCAAAAACCTTTTGCAACAAGCCGAGCTTTATAGACAGTAACATTACCATCCGCGTCCGTTTTCTTCTTGAAAATCCATTTGCACTCAACGGCCTTACAGTCGCTAGGAGGGTCCACCAAAGTCCATACTTGGTTTTCGCTCATGGATCCCAATTCGGATTTCATGGCCTCTAGCCATTTCTTAGAGTCTGGGCTCATCATCGCTTCCTCATAGTTCGCAGGTTCACTGTTGTCTAACAACAAGACTGATAAGACAGGGTTGCCGTACCATTCAGGAGTGGCACGTGACCTTGTCGACCTGTGAAGTTCAGTAGTAGCATCGTTCGAAGTTTCATGATCCTCATCATTAGCTTCCTCTCTTGTTGGTGCAGACGGCACCGGAACAACTTCAGGTGCTGCGCTACTCTCCAACTCGAGAGAAGGTTCAATAACCTCGTCTAGCTCTACCTTCCTCCCACTCACTTCTTTTGAGAGAAACTCCTTCTCAAGAAAGGATTCGTTCTTTGCAACAAACACTTTGCCTTCGGATCTGTGGTAGAAGGTATACCCAATCGTTTCCTTAGGGTATCCTATGAAGACGCATTTCTCCGCTTTGGGTTCGAGCTTATCCGGCATCAACTTCTTGACGTAAGCTTCGCATCCCCAAACTTTAAGAAACGACAACTTAGGTTTAGCACCAAACCATAGTTCATACGGTGTCGTCTCAACGGATTTAGATGGTGCCCTATTTAAAGTGAATGCAGCGGTTTCTAATGCATAACCCCAAAATGATAATGGCAAATCTGTAAGAGACATCATTGATCGCACCATATCTAATAGAGTTCGATTCCGGCGTTCAGACACACCATTGCGTTGTGGTGTTCCGGGTGGCGTAAGTTGCGAAACGATTCCGCTTGCTTTAAGATGCGTGAGAAAATCATAACTCAAATACTCACCTCCACGATCGGATCGCAGAAATTTAATTTTCCTGTTATGATGGTTTTCCACTTCCTTCTGAAATTCTTTGAACTTTTCAAACGTTTCAGATTTATGTTTCATTAAATAGATATACCCATATCTACTTAAGTCATCAGTAAAAGTGAGAAAATAGCGATATCCACCGCGCGTCGAAACACTCATTGGTCCGCACACATCGGTATGTATGATTTCCAATAAGTCCGTTGCTCGCTCCATTATTCCGGAGAACGGGGTTTTGATCATCTTGCCCATGAGGCACGGTTCGCACGTGTCAAATGATTCAAAATCAAGAGACTCCAAAAGTCCATCAGAATGGAGTTTCTTCATGCGTTTTACACCAGTATGACCTAGACGGCAGTGCCACAAATAAGTTGGATTATCACTATCTACTTTGCATCTTTTAGCCTCAATGTTATGGATGTGCATTTCATTGCTTTCGAGATTCAGAAGAAATAAACCATTCACAACAGGTGCATGACCATAAAAGATGTTATTCATATAAATAGAACAACCATTATTCTCAGATTTAAATGAATAACCGTCTTGCAATAAACACGATCCAGATATAATGTTCATGCTCAACGCAGGCACATAATAACACTTATTAAGGTTTAAAACTAATCCCGAAGGTAAAACTAAGGAGAGCGTGCCGACGGCCATCACATCAACTTTTGATCCATTGCCAACGCGCATCGTCACCTCATCCCTTGCTAGCCGCCGTCTATTCTGTAGCTCCTGTTTCGAGTTACAAATATTAGCAACTGAACCAGTATCATATACCCAGGCACTACAACGAGCGCTAGTAAGGTAGACATCAATAACATGTATATCAAATATACCTTTGATGGTGCCAGCCTTCTTGTCCGCTAAGTACTTTAGACAGTTGTGCTTCCAGTGACCCTTGACCTTGCAATAGAAGCACTCAGTGTCCGACTTAGGTCCAGACTTGAGCTTCTTCTCAGCAGGGGCAACGCGCTTGCCGCTGCCTTTCTTGAAGGATCCCTTTGCACCCTTAGCTTTCTTAAAGCTAGTGGTCTTGTTGACCATCAACACATGATTGTCTTTCTTGATATCCACCTCCGCAGCTTTAAGCTTTGCAAAGAGCTCAATGATCGTATCAGTGGAACCAATTTGATTGTGAGTAACTACAAAATCTTTGTAGCTAGGAGGGAGTGATTGCAGAACTCTGTCAATCTTGAGCTCCTCTGAAATCTTGCAGTCCAGTTGCTCAAGGCGTTGAGTGTAGCCTGACATCTTAATGGCGTGCTCACTAACGGAACTCCCTTCCTCCATCTTGCAGTTAAAGAACTTCTCAGAGATCTCATATCTCTCAGAACGGGCTTGAGTCTGAAACATGGTTTTCATTTCCTCAAGAATCTCATAAGGCCCACGGTACTTCTCAAAACGATTTTGAAGTTCTGGTTCCATAGAAAACAGCATGGTACTCATAATCGCATCACAATCATCTCTGCGAGCATTGAAGTCAGCAAGTTCTTCAGTTTTCGCAGTTGCAGCAGGGGTATCACCTAACGCTTTCTCAAGTACATAGGCTTTTTGTCCGCCAGCGAGAATGATTCTCAGATTGCGGAACCAGTTGGTGAAGTTAGACCCATTGTTCTTAAGCTTTTCTTTCTCAGCAAACACGTTGAAGTTGAAGTTGGACTTAGCCATTTGATCTACAACATTGCAAGTACAATTTAGACTATGTTCATGAAAACTAGTTCAACTTAATCAAATTACTAGATGAACTCCCACTAAATTCAACATCCCTCAAGTTGTTTAGTGAACACGATCCAAATTCACCACACCTAATCCGATCTTCACGAGAAGAGATGTGGTTTCAATGGTGGACAGCTAAGTGTCGATCATATCATTCATATGACTCATGTTTAACCTTTCGGTTCGTGTGTTCCGAGGCCATGTCTGTACATGCTAGGCTCGTCAAGTCAAACCCAAGTATTTCTGCATGTGCAAAACTGGCTTGCACCCGTTGTATGTGAACGTAGAGTTTATAGCACCCGATCATCACGAGGTGCTTGAAAACGACGAACTTTCGCAACGGTGCATACGAGGGGAGAACACAATTTTATCTTGATCTTTAAGTGAGGAATCATCTTATAATGCTACCGTCGCGATCTAAGCATAATAAGATACATAAAAAGATAAACATCACATGCATATAATTTTATGTGATATGGTATAGCCAATCTCCGCGCAATGATCTCCATCTTGTGCGCGCCGGCATGATCTCCATCACTCCACCATGATTGCCTCCACCACGAATAGCAACTACAACTATTGCTAACTACTTAGTGATAAAGTAAAGCTATTACATGGCGTATAAGAAGTTGACACGCATGTCATACACAATTATAAAGACAACCATATGGCTCCTGCCGGTTGTGAACTCATCGACATGCAAGTCGTGAAAGATTACAAAACATGATCATTGCATACATCTCAATTCATACACATCATGTCTTGGGCCATACCATATCACAAAACACTCCCTGCAAAAACAAGTTAGACGCCTCTACTTTGTTGTTGCATGTTTTACGTGGCTTATGGGAGTAACAAGCTAAGAACGATTCTTACCTACGAAAAGCCACAAGGGTGATATTATGGTTGCTAACATCCGTTGTAAATCTCATGACTACTATAGTGAGAGAAACTGGCATCCACCAGCCGCATGTGTGGAACAAGCCACATGTCAAGTGCGGAGCCGGTCTCGCGAACGAGGTCGCGTAAAGTTGGCCTGGACCGCTTCGATCTCACTATGCTGCGCCATAAGAAGTACAAAACAAAGAGGTTTGCAACAGAAAACATCAACGCCCGCAACAAGCATGTTGCGTTCTACTCGTGAAACACATCTACGCATAGATCTAGCTCTGATACCACTGATGGGTTTCACAGCATAGTAAATCAAAAAATTTCCTACGGAGCGAACAAGAAAGCCAAGATCTAATCTAGGAGATGTAATCAACGAGAGAGGTAGATGATATCTTCATACCCTTGAAGAAATCGCACAGCGGAAACGTTCAATGGAACGTGGATGATGTAGTCGTACTAGCCGTCTCCTCCTCGCGATCCGATCCGAACCTACGCCGCAAGTGGCGGCGCCTCCGAGAGTTGCACACGTACGGTGCAGCGACGTCTCCTCCTTCCTTGGTCCAGCAAGTATGGTGGAGAGATAGATTGGATCTGCAGCACGACGGCGTGGTGCTTATGGTGGAGAGTTTCTGCGGCAGGGCTTCGCCTACGCACAGTCGCGAGAGAGAGAGGTGGAGGGGCAGCAGTTGGCCGGCGGCTAGGGTTGGAGAGGGAGGGGGCTGCGCCCCTGCCCCCCCTTATATGGGGGGCAGGCCGGCTACCTTGGCCCCTCCTCCAAGCCCTAGGGCGGCGGCTAGGGGGGAAGAGTAGGGGGCAAGTCTTCCCCCCCCCTATTCTGGAAGATTCCCCTAGGGTTTCCCCTAGGCTGGCTGGCTGGGCCTTTGGGGCCTTGTGCACCTGGCCCAAAGTGGCCAGGGCACTTCCCCTTAGGCCCACACAGGCCTCCGACAAGTGGGCCCACGTTGGTCCCACTCTGGAACCTTCTAGAACCTTCTGGTACAATACCGATAAACTCCGAAACGATTCCGGAATCCAAAAACTGCTTTCCTTTATATGAATCTTATTCTCCGGACTATTCCGGAACCTCTCGTGATGTCCTGGATCTCATCCGAGACTCCGAACAAAAACTCATAAACCAATTATCCAGTCTATCCTAGCGTCGATGCACGTTAAGTGTGTGACCCTACGGGTTCGAGAATATGCAGACATGATCTTCTATCAATAATCAACAGCGGGATCTGGAAACCCATATTGACTCCCACATATTCATCGATGATCATATCGGATGAACCACGATGTCAGGATTCAATTAATCCCGTATATGTATTCCCTTCGTCACACGATATATTACTCGCCCGAGATTCGATCGTCGGTATCGCCATACCTAGTTCAATCTCGTTCACAGCAAGTACTTTACTCGTTCCGTAATCCGATATCACTTCGTGATTAACTCCTTAACCACATGCTTGCAAGCGGTGTTGATATCGATTACCGAGTGGGCCCGAAGTATATCTCTCCGACTTGGGAGGGATAAATTCCATCTCGATACATACAACCCAACAAGTACTTTCCGATCACCTGAGAGACACCTTTATGATCACCCTCACATATGATGACGTTTGATGACCTCAAAGCTTTCTTCCGATACCAGGGAGTTGTATTATCTCATGGTCTAAGGAATACAATACATGACATAGGAAAAGCTTCGCAAAGATGAACACAATGACACGATCTAATTGCTCTGCTTTATTTGGGTCTGTCCATCACATCATTCTCCTAATGATATGATCTCATTATTAATTGACAACTCATGTCTGTGGTTAGGAAACCTTAACCATCATTAATCAATGAGCTAGTCCATAGAGGTGTACTAGGGACACGGTGTTGTTCATAAACCACACAAGTATTAAAGTTTCCGCTTAATACAATTCTAGCATGGAATATAAACATTATCATGAACAAGAATTATAATAATAACCTCTTTATTATTGCCTCTAGGGCATAATTCCAACAGGCCCTGGTGAAGTCGGTCATTGCTTCTCAAGCCATCTACCACCTAACACCGCTTTCCATTCCGCCGGGGACTTTAAAGTTCATCAACAAGTTGGAGAGAGCCTTTCTTTGGGCGGCCAAAGACTCCACCACCGGAGCCAAGTGCAAAGTCAATTGGGATGTTGTGTGTTGTCCTAAGAAGTATGGTGGCCTTGGGGTGCTAAATATGGACAAATTTGCTACGGCTCTTAGATTGCGTTGGCCATGGCTTGAGTGGACGTGCCCCGATAAGATTTGGGTTGGTTCGGGGAACCCGTGTGGGAAGAAGGACTTTGACATTTTCTATGCGGCTACCACCATCACGGTGGGAAACGGAGCCAAAACTCCTTTTTGGCATGCTCCTTGGGTCGCGGGTCGGGCGTCCATTGACATCGCCCCCCTCATTTTTGAATCCTCCAAGCGCAAAAAGTGCACGGTCTTGCAAGCTATGGCCGACGGCGCTTGGATGAGGAACATTAACGCTATTGGAACCTTCACTTGGGATCACATTACTCCGTTTGTCGAGCTTTGGATCCTCCTTCGTAATGTTCAACTCCATGGGGAGGTGGAGGACGCAATCACTTGGAACCTCACGGAGAACGGCCAATATTCCGCGTCCTCGGCATATGAAGCCCAATTCCTTGGTCTTGTGAATTCGGCCATGTATTCGATGGTTTGGAAGGCATGGGCTCCCCCTAAGGACAAGCATCATGCTTGGCTAGCTCTCCAAAACCGTCTATGGACCGCCGATAGGCTCCAAAAGAGGGGGTGGCCAAATTGCGGCCTTTGCCCGCTTTGCAAGCAAGTGACGGAGTCTACAAACAACCTTTTGCCCATTGTCGCTTCACCGTGCGTGTTTGGGAGCTTCAAAAGGAATGGCTTGGTATCCATGGAATTCATCCGAGACAATGGGCGGGTCTTAGCATCAACGAGTGGTGGTCCCTTGCTAGAGTTTTGGAACGAGAGGAATGCTAGAGTTTTCCACAATAAAAGCTCTCCTTCCTTTGTAATACTTGATAAGATTAAGAGCGAGGCGCGCTTATGGGTGTTAGCGGTGGCAAAGAAATTGGGTAGTATTATGTCGGGAGAGTAGGCTTTTGTGTGTTCACGGGGTTGTATTCCTATTTCTTGTAACAACTCTTCTTAATTAATCGATGAGGCAAAGCTTATGCCTCCTTTTGTTTCAAAAAAAGGTAACAAAAATCTGGCATTTCCTTTCTTTAGCTTCTCTCTGTTAGCAGTTAGTCCGTCCATCGTGTATCACCGGATCAATGAACATCCATCTTTGTATCCATGGAGTGATCTCTTTTATCGATGTAATTAAGATGTTTATCTAAGGAACATACAAATGTCTATTTTCAATGCATGGTCATGAATGAATATTCCAGTGGTGTTGTGATCAAACTAATTAGCTCGATTCAATTGGATTCAAACCAACGGTTAGAGTCAAAGCTTCTAATTTGATAATCATGATTAAACTACTACTAGTATTTCCTTCTAAAATCAGTTAGTACAAGTTTAAGATTATGTTAAAAGTGTTCAAGTTTACATATGCCATGAATTTTTTATTTTAAAATAAATAAAGGTCGAGTGCATCACTTCGATGCATAGGCCAGGGCATGTTCACCATTTAAAAAAATCAATTTTAAAATTGGAGATATCATTTTTTATTTATATTGTTGTTGATGTTTGAAGCCAAACACGGTGTTGGTTTATCAATTGACATTAAAATTCACAATATGAAAATAATTTCATTTAGAAATCCATGTGGCAACCAGACATGAAAAACATTTTTACAATTTGAATTCAACCAAATGAAATGATGCGGGGAATATGGTTTCATTTCATTTCTGCCAAATGAATGAAAGCACATGAGCCAAAACGAGCTCTCCATTGTTTTCGAAGGCAAGGACCCCCCTCAGGACCTGAGGTGACGAATTGCTTAGATTGTTAAACCGCAGAAGCACAAGAGGGCCCTCAATGGCTTCCGAGGGGCCGAAGGTGGAGGCAGTTCGCCTGCTAGTGGAATTGGGGTGGTGATCGGTGCTAAGAAATTGCCACCCTCTCCTACGAGAGTGTGTCGCGTGCTCCTCAAATGTCTACTTTTTATGCATGCATGCTCATGAATGAATGGGAGGGGATATAATCCATTGACATGGTTGTGATTAAAATGTTCAATTTTTGTGAATCAAAGCATAAGGGAATAATTAGTCTTTCTAGCTATGGTAGAAAGGATAATACACCAATAATGCTACACTTATATGATTTGAGTTACGGGTTGACATAGGGCATTATGGAGAGATTGTGGTCTCTAAAATAATTGGAGGGAAAAAAACGCCATGAGTGTTTTCGGTGAGTGCCTGAAAAACACTCTATTGAGTGCCTGAGAAATTGCCACCCTCTCGTACAAGAGTGTGCCACCCGCTCCTCAAATATCTATTTTTTAATTATTAAGTTAAGTTTTGTATTGCTTACATGCCATGAGTGTATGACAAACACTCCGATGTAAATTGGGACACAAAACTATTGTTTTCTATTGCAGGTTGCTTGAACGGGCAAGGAAGAGTACCACCTTTTCCCCCAAGAGTTTGATATAATCCCTCGAGTCACCCTTGTGGGGGGGGGGAGGGGACTACACTTGCTGCATCATTCTACGCTTGGAGTCCCAACTAGTGTCAAATCAAAGAGGGGAATTGTTGCCATCATCGAGGTACCTGTATCCCCCCCCCCCGAGCTTTTCCATAGACTCTCTTGAATGAAACAACATCTCTTCATGCGAAGAGTGGAGGCCTGCGAGGCGAGTTGTCGTTATTTCACCCACTGAGGACTTTGACAGACCTCCTCGGATTTAGCGCGTATCAAAAAAAATCCCGTGATGAGGATTATTGCCTATGGAATTCATGCCGATTACACCGACGAGTATCTTCGCCACGTGTGTGTGTGTGGATGTCTGCTGATCCATATCTTTGGAGATGAGTATCTCCGAGCTCCCAATGAGGAGGACACCAAGAGGCTCATGTCGATGAATGAAGCAAGGGGTGGTAGGGTATGCTCGGGAGCCTCGATTATATGCACTAGAGGTAAAAGAATTGTCCGGCAGCATGGCACAGGCAGTTGATCCAACAATTATGCTTGAAGCAGTGGCCTTGGAGGATCCGTGGATTTGACATTATTTCTTTGGGCTTCCTGGATCTCTCAACAACATCAATGTGTTGCAGCAATCTCATCTATTTGCTACGCTAGCTAGTGAAGATGATACTGCTTATACTAAACCATCAGTGGGCATGACTATACCATGGGGGTACTGTTTAGCCCGATGGGATCTGTTCTTCATGGTCAACATCTGTCAAGACAATTACAACTCCCACCAGCAAGGCACAAGCTCACTTTGCAAAAATGCAAGAAGTATCTCGAAAAGACATAGAAAGAGCTTTTTGTGTGTTGCAATCAAGGTTTCCAATTGTTCGGGGTCCCCCTTGTTTCAGGGATAAGAAATCTATCAAGATTATCCTGTTTGCTTCTGTGATTCTGCACAATATAATCATCGAGGATAAGAGGGATGCAAACCTTTCCTTCGAGTTTGTAATGTTGGCAGCCGTGTGAAACCTGCAAGAAACCCTGATTGGATCCAAGCATTTCTCAAAACATACAAAAGGACATGATAGACCCTTTGCATAGAAGCTCCCACACATAGTGGGGTCTAGGGAGGGAATTATATAAACCTAGTCTTACCCTCGCAAAGTGCAATACATGATCCAAGCATTTCTCAAAACATACAAAAAGAGTGAAAATAGGTCGACACTCTTGTTGACCATCACTAGAGGGTGAATGGTCGCTAGTTTCCTCATACATTATTCATTTAATTTTTTCTATCCGTGTAATTTGTGAGTTGAACTATTCTTTCCATTTGGGTCCATTAATTTTTTTTTGTAAAATTATTTGATTTGGACAAGCATTTACTAGAGATGCTTAGCAGAAAACGTAAATCAAACGTTGTTTTGCCTCTAACTCGCAAATTGGCGATTAATTTATAGGTTGGAGAGATATGGGGATCTGCTAGAGTTGCCCTGAGGGGTTATGCTCATCACGAAACGCACGCTTATTACACGCCTGCGTATCAGAGCAGGAAAGACTCCACGCACTCCAAGCGTGATGCGCACACGAGTCAAAGCAACCTTCCGTTGACGGTGCACTCGCTTTCATGCCAATAATCAAAAAGAAAAGGGAGAGACGATCGCAGCATAGGGTAGCTCGTGAGGCATCGACCGAACGGAAGCGTGGAAGGAGGACGGATTTAAAATCCAGAGAATTGGGTGTTCGATCGAGTGGGGACTGGGGAGTCGGGCAAAGTTTGGGGGAATCCAACCTCGACGCAAACTTGCCCAGACGGCGACACCCGGCCGGAAGGTGAGAGGAGACAAATCAAGCGGAAGGTGTCTCCAGCTCCAATGGCGCGCGACCTCTGTTTGCCCGCAAGCTGGTCATCGTTTTGCAAGTGCCGCGAACGCGCAGAACGTACGTACGTCATTCACCGCGCTTTCGCTTTCTCTGCACACGGAATGTGAACGAAAAGCATTGGCTATTTCCGCAGGAGGAACGTGCGATTCCTGCGGAAGCTCACGCGTTTCATACGACGGCCGCCGGGGAGGACGACGGCCGGCGGCGGGTGCGTGGGCAAATCGGCACGGCGTATCGGTGGCACGGTACACGGGCATACGGCAGGCGGAAGGAAGGAGGACACGGCGGGAGGGAGCTGGTTCCGTTCCATTCAACTCGCGCCAGTACCACTCCGCCAGTACCACGCGGGCCTGTTTGTTTGTTTTCAACTCGCGCAGCCGCACGCGGGCTGCCCCGACCCCGAGCGAGACCTTCCGAGATCCCGCGGCCTACTTCCCGACGCCCCACCCCCCTCCCCCTCCTCCCCTCGCGCAGCCGGATCCCCGTTCGCTCGGCCGATCCGATGCCTGGCCGCGCCTTCACCCTCCTCCTCCTCGCCCTCGCCGTCTCCGCCCCTCTCCTCGCCTCCGCCGCCGCCGGGGACCAGGTCAGCGCTCCTCCCTTCTCTGCTCACCAGGTGCCGTCTCTTCCCCGTGCTCGGCTGTCCAGCTCCCCTCTGACTCCGGGTTTTGTTCTCCTCTCTCCAGGTCTTGGACGATGGCGCCGCCGGCAACGCCACCGGCACCGTCCGCCTCGACCGCCGCACCAAGGTGAGCTCACACCGTCTTCCGTAAAACTACCCCGGGTTTTTTTTCTGGTGGGGGATTGGGGTTGTCGTTAGTCTCACACAAAGGCACCTCCCCGCCTGTGTACCGCCGCTTCCCAGATGTTCATCCACACGGCGCGGGACGCCAACGACGGCGCCGCGTGGGCGGAGCAGGAGGCGGAGCTGGGCCTCTTCGACGCCTTCTTCGCCAGCCTCTCCATGATCCTAGTCAGCGAGGTCAGCTCACACCTCTTGGATCCAGATATACTCCAACTGCTACACTGTCTGTGCTGCTTACGCACTCGTATGCTGTTTTACTTGCTTATTACAATCGGGTGCCTGCGCGTCTATGCCTACAGATTGGCGACGAGACGTTCATCATTGCGGCTCTCATGGCCATGCGGCACCCCAAGTCCATCGTGCTCTCCGGCGCGCTCTCAGCGTTGGTCGTCATGACGGTATGTTGTGAAACCCCAGCTTTTTGTACTAGTAAGCTTGGTTCACCTAATTGTAGTAATCACACTTTAGTCTTAACTGCTGCCTGTGGCTGTGCTGTTTCAGGTGCTGTCGACTGGGCTTGGCAGGATTGTTCCCAACTTGATATCGAGGAAGCACACTAACAGCGCCGCAACTGGTACGACAAATCTCATTGTTAGCTTACTGTCCATTGATTGCTCAAGCTGGTCTGAGGATTAGTTAGACTTGAATTGTGCTTGGTCATCTGCGATGTTCATCAAAAGAAATGGCACTGTATGGCCATTACTGTTCCAAAGCATTGATAAACGTTTTACATCAGGACTGTGGTTTACTGATCCTTATAATTGCCTGAGATAAGCATTCGATGGTCAGCATTATCTTAAAGTCAAATGGTTCACAATATCAGATATAAGGCGTTGGATGTAATCCTTCAGAACTAGTGTCTATATACAACTACATCTGTGAAAGTTCCCATAATGTCGTAATTGTAGCTATATCACTTTCTGCGGTCCACATGTCCGTGAATTTAAGAGAACCTCAAACTTAGGATATACAAGTTGCATAAGAAAAAAAACCTCTAGTTTCTTTCTATCTTTATTGCAAATGGTCGATAGTTGGGACAGGTACAAGACATTTGGTAGATGACACTTTTTGTAGAAAGAATGCTCGTGACCCTGCTTTATTCATATGTAAGAGTTTAGACTACAAGAAGTATAGACGAGCATAATATAATTTCCAGTTTAAGTTATGAAATAGAGCAAAGCACCACACAGGAAACGAGGAGTGGCCACTCTAAGGTCCACTGATTCAAAACTGCAGGAAAGGATTCCTCTAACAGTACATCAGCCATTTTACTTTAGCTTGCTAATCTACTCCACAATGGTTGCAGTAAACTGTATGCTGGAAAAGCACTACATGTTGTCACCATGGTAATATGCGAGGATAGTGTGGCTGTTCAAAACCTGGGTTCCTGAAGCTGTGCAGAACCATCAACCAAACCCTTTGCCTTTTCATGGAACACTCGGTGTAAAACTTAAGGCTATATTAAGCACTGAGTGAGCGTATTGCCTCTGCCTTTCTCTTTTCTGAAGGACTAAAGCGCTAAGCGCAATTACGCACCATTTTGGCTCCGCTCAGCGCCTAGGCACGCTTAAGCGTGCACTCAGTAGCGCTTAATTTAAAACTGGTAAAACTAGTGAAACACCTTGACGTTTAAGGAGATTTGAGTATTTGACCGCACCAGTTTTACAGTGTGTTGACAGCGAGATTCTAACACCTCCTGTAATGGGATGGCCGACATGATTTTTTAGAGTTTTACTATTACTATTACACAATTTGAGCAAACACGGTTTGAGAAATCGTACTAGTGAGCTTCCATCGGTCTTTTCATGCCATAATACATTGTTGCTTAGACATATATACCTTTAGTCGTAAATATATATTTTTCTAGTGATATATTTCTATTGTATATCACTAGTACACAGTTAATTCACCAGTTTGTCAAATAACATCCTCCATTTGTGTTTCTGCTTCAGTCCTTTACGCGTTCTTCGGGCTACGATTGCTTTACATTGCTTGGAGGTCAGATTCCACAGCATCACAGGAAATAGAAGAAGTACGTCCCTTTTCTTACACTACTCTTTACCTTTACATCTGTAAATTAGCTTAGTTTTGTTCGTTTACCACGTAAATGCAACAATTCAATTTCTCAAAAAAATGAAGTAGACTGCTGAAGAGTAAACGCCAATTCTGGTAGATACACACTTCCTTTTGTGTCAATAGCGGTTTTAGTACCATTATATGCAATACTATGTATTGCCGTCGGCTCAAACCTGTTTTTCTCCTGTGGTAATTTAATCAGCTAATCATTATTCCATTGATTGATATACAGGTACAGGAAAAGTTGGAAGCAGGTCAAGGGAAATCAACATTTAGACGAATCTTCTCAAGGTTCTGTACTCCTATTTTCTTAGAGGTACATTTCCCATCTTATCTTCATCTCAGTGGATATGTTTCCTGGTGACTATTTTCTAACAGCTGATTTGAGATGGAATCTTATATAATTGAGGAACTCTAAAATTCCCTTTTGAACCTTGCAAAGTATATACCTGTTCACACCAATAGTTCATATACAATGTTTAGTAAAATGTATCTTCAGTGACGCTGCAATAGTGCTTGTGCTATGCCTATGAATGGCTTGATGTATGACTTCTTTTTTATGACCCAGTCATTTGTGCTGACCTTCCTGGCTGAGTGGGGCGATCGAAGTCAGATAGCAACAATCGCGGTATGGCTTATTTCCCTTTTGAACCAACTTCCCAACCTGTCTGTGTCCTGGCATATCCATTTTAACTTGTAGCACGTTTCGAAATGCAGCTGGCTACGCACAAGAATGCCGTAGGTGTTGCAGTAGGAGCAACGTTGGGGCACACCATCTGCACGTCATTCGCAGTGGTGGGTGGCAGCATGCTGGCGTCGAGGATATCTCAGGGCACAGTAGCCACCATTGGAGGCCTTCTCTTCCTAGGCTTCTCAGTATCATCATACTTCTACCCACCATTGTAACCGCACCCTTTGCTTCTTGCAGTAGTTCTTTCATTTGTTGGTTAGATCACACTCCCTAACCCGTGTCTCATCGCCCTATTTATTTACCAGCATATGATGCTTGGCATACAGTTTTTGTTGTACCACTATACGCCAATACATGTGGAGTAGGGATATGATCCTGCTAATATATACAAACTTGTCACGATCTCAAGAAATGGGTATCCTGATCCTGATTGCCTTTATCAACCTGAAAGCATTTCTTCAATAGCAATCTGTATAACTGTCTGTTCACCACTGTATAATATTGGTGTTACATCTAGCTAAACTCTTAACCAACTAGCAATAATGGCCGGCTGGCTGGCGAGCTAGTAGTTAAACCACCAGCGCCACCGGCCGATGATCTTGCCAACGTACGGATGGTCATGCTTCTTGTAGTGGCACATGGAGGGGAACACGCCGAGGATGTGATTGCAGTCTCTGAGTAGCACGTCCCCGACGAGCCTCTTCTCCCGCTTCTGCCATGGCGCCTCTTTGGTAGCGTGCTTCCCTGTGACCAGGAACATGTGGCCGTCCTGGAACAGGTACCGACATCCGCCGGCGTCGACGCGGCAGAACGGGGCGTAGGGCGCGCTGCTGTCGAAGACGACGACGTCCTGGAGGAAGTTGCCCATGTACCCCCACTTGCAGAGGATGGCGTAGTGGTCGGTCTGCGGCTGGAAGAAGGCGTGCTGCGGCTTGTAGGGGTCCAGGATGAAGTAGTGGAAGTACTCCCAGTTGCCTGAGAATGCGGCGCGGCAGCTGAGGATCATCTGCCCGCCGGTCATCGTGCTCAGCATCCCCACCGTGTGGTTCTGCTCCGGCGAAGCCACCGCCACCTTTGGCTCCTGCGCGTGCGGCGACAGCATGCCCACGAAGATCACGATGGACGGGATGGCCACGAACACGAAAGGAATCGAGATGATCGTCAGTCGCCGGAACAGGTCCTTCTTCTTGTCCTCCATCAATCTCCTAAATTAAC
Source organism: Dactylis glomerata (assembly GCA_007115705.1). Classification (NCBI taxonomy): domain Eukaryota; kingdom Viridiplantae; phylum Streptophyta; class Magnoliopsida; order Poales; family Poaceae; genus Dactylis; species Dactylis glomerata. The sequence goes on from QXEO01001756.1 coordinate 1,426,764, forward strand.
TAACTTAGGTCTCTTCTTCTCCTCTCTTCTGGAATGGTAATTCCTCCGAGAGAATGTGTGGTTGATGAGGTGCTGCAGAATATAGCAACTGCCCTGCACAACAACGTGCAAACGTGCTTATATTTAGAAGAAGAGGGGAGTCTATTATTAGGCCATGTGTGTTTGGCAAAAAAACAAAAAAATGCTAGCTCCCCTCCAACTGAACATGGCATGATGCAATCTGAATTCAAAGAAGACAATAACAAGTTCAATCGATGACCAAAACGCAACCGTAAACTGTCCAAAATGGTCATTGATACGTTGGAACATAGCTACCGCGCGAACGTCATCGATTACATCTTCCAAGCTTTGCATGGATGGAGATATGACCGATATATGCAAACACGCTACTATTGATGAACATCGATGCAATAGATTTGAAGCATGCATCTGCAAGGCGTACCTGCAAAATTGGATTTGGCCGGAACAGAGCTCGCACGCCGGGGGAGCTCCGGTTGGTTTGTAGTATGCCTTGCGGCGGAGGATGGCTCACCGGCTAGGAGGAAGAAATGGGGGGTTGGAGGCGAACCGGGAAGAGGATCTCGTTGCACGCGCTGTTTTGAGGGAGAGAGGACGGAATGGAACGTGCATGGAAACGAAAATGGTGGTTATATATTCTGGTGGCTTCGCTGCGGTGTGAATTTAGGCTAGAGCCGTTTGGCTCTTCTCTTTTTCCAAAGGGGGCCGTTGCACTATGAAGATTTTTTTTTTACAATTTACTATGAAGAAAACCTATTTCACTGTTTGCTTGTATAGTGCGTCTCTCTGTTGTGTATATTCATTTTATTTTCCTTTTATGAAGCGGTGTTCGATACTTCGATATTTATTGTTACATGCTAAATATGGCATCCAGCAAAATTTTGAGTGTATTAATTTGTTTCCTTTTTTTGAAAGGAATATGGTACAGTGTTCTTTTATAATAAGAACTCAAACTTGCGTCCATGGAGACTTAAACCTGGATGGGTGGGTTGTACATCCACTTCCCTAACCATGTGAGCTAGACTCACTTCTTATTTTGAGTGTATTTGTAGACGATACATTGTACCCCCACTCTCCTCATTTACACCGTGTCCTTGTTTTTTTATCTAACTTTACCAATCAATTTGACTAGATCACTAATGTGCATAAGTCATGAATGTGTCATGAAGTTATATACCATTGGAGACCTTTTTCGAACACAAATTCAATTGTATATTATTTTTAGCAGGAACTCATGCTTTATCTATCGAACTGATATGGTCAAAGTTTAACCTTAAAATGTGTGCATGCCACATAAATAAGACGGAGCGATTACTTATTGGCTTGCCATTTGAGTTTCAACGAGATGATCACTCTTCTCCTTCATGCATGATCAAGATGCACGATTGTTAAACTAGGATTGTATTGTTCTTCCTACGGACACTTCACACGACCTGCTCATCTGTGGCCATGGCAAGTGCAGGATGCGAAGATCCGGGATTCCTCCACAACACAAATGCCTAAGTCTAGCTGCTCGCCGGATGCGAAGATTGGGATTCCTCCACAACACAAATGCCTAAGTCTAGCTGCTCGCCGGATGCGAAGATGTTGGGCTCCCCTACATTCTATTGCTAGAGCAGTAAACATATGGGAGGGAACTATTAGTATCGCTGCGTGGAGGCGGTGATGCGAGGAGATGGTTTTTGTGGGAAAACCTATTGTATTTTTTTGAATATTTGTTAGATTTTTTTTTAGGTAAACCTGAAATAGATTCAGGGCTAGATATTTTTGTGAGCACAAGATTTAGGGCTAAAGTATGTGCTCCAAAGTCGAGACATTGGCTCGATAGGCTTGGGCCACTCGTAGCACCCCTACCGGTCTGGCATGGATTCAACGTCTCAAAATCTAAATGTTTCCATATGCGATAAAAGGACTCCAAATCCGAGTGCGGATGTTTGGATCTCGGGCTGACATGGAGCCCATTTTTTCAAATGGTGTTGTGAAGTTTAAAAAAAATGTGAAAACAACTCTAGATGAAGAAAACAATGTAGTTTACCAACATGAAAATCTCAACTTGAAATACCCAGTATTTGGGCTGCATAAAAAAAGAAAAAATCCAACATCTAAAGTAGTGAATAATGCAAAATTTCAAACCCTCCAAAACTGTCGGATTTTGTCATTTTTGTGTATGCATAATACAAAGTATTTTGAGATGAGATTTGTATGTTTGTGAAATACAGTGTTGTCTGCGCCAACGATTTTGTTTGGAATTTTTGGAAACTTGTAAATTCAGTTTTCGAATTTTCAAAAAAAAACGAGCTCCATGTCACCCGAGCTCAAAAGTGCTTTTTTGGTTCAAACCCACCATATACATGACTAGTACCCTAAAAAAAAGTAGCAACCAACATTTCCTCACACAGCCCAAATCCACCCGCCGCCTCCCTCCCCGGCGGCCCGGCCAGCGAAACCGCCTCGCCTCCTCCCCGCTCAGCCTCGTCGCCTGCGCCGCTGCTGCTCGGTTCTTCCTCCGAGGCCTCTCCCCTGCCGTCTCCTGGTAAGTCCTGTCCCGTTCCCCACGCAATCCCACTCCGCCGCGTCGCTCGGTTGCTTGATCGCCTGGTGGTTGTGGGTTCCTCTCCCGGTTCACGAATCGAATCCGCAGCGCCGCCTTTCTGTGCGTGCCCCCGCCGGGAATGTTCGATTTCTCCTTGTGTCGTCGGTTGAGTTTTTCCTTGTCCTCCGCCGCTTCTTTCGCTTGCTCAGTTGGTTTTCCGCCCTAAGCTGGGAACTTCGTGCTGCTCGCCACCTGAATATTCGAGAACTTTATCTCGTTGGTGGGGTTTTCTCTTTTTTCTTCGGTTCTTGGTTACTTTTCGTTCAAGGCCGCCAATTTCTTGTCTGTTGTTCGATTTCATCCTGTGGAGTTTTTTCTCTGGGTGGATAATTCTTGATATGATCGCCTCTGAATGTTCGGTTCTGTTGGCCTCTTGTCAGAGTTTTCTTGGTTTGTTCCTTCCTGGTCCGGAGAGTTCTTTCTCTTTCTTGGTTCTTAGCTTGGATTGTTTCTTGGACGGGTTTTAACTTTTAAGGACTCGTTCTTGCTGTTTCTTGGTTTCCAGGCGGCGGCGTGATGGGAGAGGAGAAGAGGAAGACGGTGACGGCTGATGAGGCGACCGAGAACCCGCACAAATTGCCGCGCCTGGACGCTTCTGATGCGGCCGAGACGCTGCTGGAGTTGAGCCATCCGCCCTCGACAGAGGAAGAGGAGGCGACAACCGGCGACAGTACCTACGACATCGGATCGTGCGAGCACTTGTTCAAAGACAGCGAGGAGCTGGATGAGATGGTGTGTGATCTCAAGGCTGCCCACAGGCCCCCGACGTGTGAGCATGAGCCCTGCATGACCTCCTCGAGTGGAGCTGCTGGGATGATGGTGTGCACAGAGTGTTACTATACTTCCTGCACCGGGGAGAAGGGCGACAGGGAAAATCCGCAGGGACACGCCCGCTGGCATGCCTCCACGAACCAGCATTGGGTTGCTCTGTGGTGCGATGAGCCGTCTAAGGGGTACTGCTTCGAGTGTGGATTCACCCTGATGCTCGGTCAGAACAAGGTGCAAGATGATTATGCACTGGTGCCCAGAAATAAAAAGGATGAGTGGGGAATGGTAGCCAGCAATTCAAAGGTTGATTGGGGATTGGCAGGCAGTAATGCAATGGATCCGTGGAGAATATCTGTCAGCAATGAAATGAATCTCTGGGGAATGGTGGACAGTAATGCAAGGGATCACCTGGGAATGGTGGCCGGCGATGATCATGTTATCAGAGGGATACCGAATCTTGGGCTCTCATGCTACATGAATGCATCGCTGCAGTGCCTCCTTGCGCTTGGTAAGCTGAGGACAATGATTTTAAGCCCGGATGCTCGGTTGGGGGACATTGGCCTGCACCTGAAGCAGTTGTTTGTAGAGACAAGCAGTGGAAAAAATAATGCCAGACACCTGCTGGACCCAAAGATGATACTGGAAGATATGTGCTCGCTTTATCCGATGCGATTCAAGCCCAAAGTGATGGCCGACAGCCATGAGCTCCTTACATCCTTGTGCGATGCTTTGGATAATGAGGTGCAGCAGCTAAACGAGTTGCATATCATGCAAGGGGATGGATTGTTGCCTACATTTGGCAGTTCCATTTTCAAGTGCGAGCTGCTTCAGACCATTTCCTGCAAAAGTTGCTCACATACTGAAGTTAGTTATCACTCCTTAGATGGTCTCCAACTGAAAGTGCCATCAAAGGACTCTCCAGCCAGAAGCAGGCGTTTGCAAGGTTGTAAGTCTGTTCAAATTGCAGGAAAAACCCTTTGGGATGGCTACATAAAATTAGGGAAAGGATGTTTCAGCAGCCTTAACATGGCAAAGTGTTTCCTATAGTGTACTAGTTCGAATTGCCATTGCATATAGCTCAGGGTGTGGAGTCCTTATCTTCACACAGTGAGTATTACCCCAAATGGTTGGTTACCTAGTATGTACGTATATTGTCAAAAACAACAGATTAGAGTGTGGATGGTAGATCCTAAATATGCAAAGTATTAGGGTTTCTGGCTGCTTGTTCTTGCCAATGAAGATAATAATAAATCCTTGTATGCTTGAATCTGCAGATTCTACTGAAGCGAAGGGTACTGTACACGGTCGTCTGCAGACTCAGAATGATCATGTACCGAGAGGGGACGTTGAAGTGCCAATAAAAGCTTTCAATTTCTTTCCGAAGGTTCTTGATGACTTTGAAGGAATGGAGGAATCAACAACAGATTCTCAAAATCTAGAAGATAAGGAGAAAGCTCAGAGCAGTGATATTGTTCCTGAATTGTCAGAACATATGAACTCTTATGCGTCGATTGAGGACTGCCTGACACTATTTTCGCATGACCTGACAAATTGTAATAACTGTTCCAAGGTTGCTGCTGACCTGCCGGAAACCAATGAGAGTAAAAATGTTGAACCGATCATGGCAGGTACCAATCTAAATACAACTGTTGATGTAGACCAGACTGAATTTTCAGACAGGAAAACATGCCCAAGTGAGCAATCTATTGACTTAAGCAGCTTGTCGGTAGAATCTCCAAGTGGGCAACAGTGTAGTCCAGATTCACATCATCAAGTTATACTCTCTAAGGACATAACTTCTGAAGAAGTCACTTCAGGGAAGAGCTGTGGTGAAAAGGACTTAGCCTCTTGCAGCACAGCCAATGAAAAAGCAGAAAGTCATGAAGGTGCTCAAGAAGCTTCGCCTAGTTGCCTTACAACTGATGAAGAGACTGACCTGCTGAGTGCTAAGGATATTCAGGGTACCAGCACTCTAACACTGGGCAGTGGAAAGCAGGTGAACTATGATCATAGTGTCCAACAAGTGGCAGAAAAACAAAATAAGCAGACAGATGGTAATGGTTGTGCAACTCAAACACAGTTGATTAGCAAGCTGCCACCGGTATTAACCATTCAACTTCAGAGATACACAGACGATCTTTCTAAATTTAGTGAGCATGTGAGGTTTAAGGAGATTCTTCATGTAGGACCATTCATGGACCCCAGGTAATGATTTCGGTCAGTCCTACACAGTAATATCTACCTTTCTTGTTTGCCAGTTCCGTTAAGTTCATGATCTTCATAAATGCAGTAACTATTTTGCTTCATAGTTTGCTTCTAATAGCTTTAACAAAACCCCCGCATTGCAGATCAAAGAATTAATTAGTACTTTTCCATTTTCCATTATGTTATATTTTTTATCACTGGCAGACAATCATGATTTAGATTAAAGAAAAGTGAATAAATAAACCAATGTTATAATTATAACACAAACATTTCAGTAATTATCAATGCCACAGATGGGCATTCCAGGAATACATTGCATTCACTGAACGACTGCAGCAGCATAACTGTAAAGTTAGTAGGTATTCTAAAGCTGTGGCAGGCGAAACTGCATTCCCTCTAACACCAGGCTAGTATAGAACATGCATACAGTGTTAATTTGTGCCTTTGAACACTACTTACCCATTTAGCCCTGTAGTCTTGCAGTTTCATCTATTTCAGTTACTGATGAATAGCCATTGCTTACTCCAGGGAGTACATTTTTTTCATGATGGTTTATCACTATCTTGTGTTATACTTGAACTCGTATGGTTCAAAGTATTGTATAAGTTTCATGTCTATATTTTGATGTGGTTGCTGGAATCTAGTGACTCTTGGTGACTCCTAGTGTGATATCAGGCGGATCGTCACAAAAATGTAGTCGTGTTGAAAGGATTTAAACATAAAACAAACACCAGACACAAAATGCATATGAAAGTTAAACAATCTTTTAGGTTTAGATTAAAATTTCTTCTCAGGACACGATTGGAAGCTTAATTGAACTGTATGAACGTATCATTCAGATACTGGCAGTATATTTAAGAAAAGGTTTATTTGTTATCTCTTAGAAAAAAGGAAACACGGTGACAGTGCGAACGGTCTAATTGTACCGTGAGTTTAACTATGAAATTTGGGTGTTTATTGACTACATGATTTAGACCAGAACCCTGTACCATCAATCCGAACCTTAAGTTTTTTTGTATCATATTTGGATATGTTTCAGATGTATATGCTGTATGCCACAAATTCTCTATTCACCGTGCCAGTATATCACCGGTCCTAGACATGGTTATGTTTTAAAATTACCATTGCATGTTATGGTACTACGCAACATTTTGGTCTGTTGGTGGTTAGGTGCCTTGCAATGCCCTAACCTGACAAACTTTTTGTGCTTAAAGTTGGGATTTTTAAGTATAATTCTGCTTTTATAATTTCAGAGTTAGATGTTGCAAAGCTAATATCTTTCAATGGCTGTTGAAATTAATTCGAGCCTTCATTTCTTGCAATTTCGACTAGTACATAGTCAGTCGCTTCAAATGCAGCATATTATTTTTATGTGATAGAATTTTCTTATTAGCAATATTCAGTTTGTTGTTTCCAAGAAAAACATGACATAGTTTGTACTCCGGCTAATCTTCAGTTTCTTGTTAACTTGATCCTTGCATTTGGTTTGGCTATTTAATTTCCTTTTATCTTCAGTTCTGAGGACAGAGATAACTCCAGCTATAGTCTAGTTGGTGTCGTTGAGCACCTTGGCCTCGACATGAACATAGGGCATTACATTGCTTATGTGAGGGCAAGTGGAAAGCAACAGGGCAGTGGCCCTTCCTCATGGGTTTGTGCGAACGATTCCATCATCCGAAGAGTCTCTCTAGAAGAAGTTCTCAGGTGCGAGGCGTACATTCTTTTCTATGAGAGGATAGATGACTGAGGCATTGTACCCGCCAGCTAACCAGATGATGCGCAATGAGAAAGGATATAGAGGTTTGAGATTAGCAAGCATGGCCGAGTGTACATACAAACTATTATTGGGACATAGAATCGTCGTCATGTCCAATTTTGTTGCTTCTGCCGAGTCCGCTGCAGGATTTTGCATTTCTTGCAGGCTGTAGACGGTACTCTGCTGGAGATAGATAATTCAGCCATTTTTGTTGGCCAGGTGATCTTGGTCACACTCATTCATTACCATTTTTTTGTGTCTATGAGAAATACTGCGATTTTATTTTGTGTGTGGAGAAAGGCACCAACAGAGTTATTTTGTTAGAACAACACTGAATATGTAGACACTGGAAAACATGGAACGCGTATCCGTTTGAATACTGTTTGCGATGGTCAGCTTTCTCCAATGTTTCTGTTCTGGATGAACAGTATTATGCATCTTCAGATAACAGTTGATTGTTCTCAACTTCTGTTTTCTGGATGAACAGCCTGCAGCATGCCGTAAGACGCGTATCCTCGTTCATGCGCATGTGCGTACGTAGCAAAACCCAGGTCAGCATCTAAGAGCATGTCTAACGGCACCCTTATCCGTCCGGCCCTTAAAACCCGAGTACAGGCTTCCAAACTCTTTTTTTACGGGCGCAAAAGGGTCGGCGGAGATCGGTGCTCTTATTCACAACCCGTAAAACAGAAATATCTATTTTACAAGTTGTGAATAAGGGCACTGATCTCCGCCGACACATTTGCGTCCGTAAAAAAAGGGTTTTAGCCTATTTTCACATGCAAATGAACATACAAACACATCACATACTTCATCAATAGATTACTGAAACTAATAAAATAATAGTTCACATGATCAAACAAATAGCATCCAAATTATTACAACAATTTCTCAATCAAATTACAACAATTGTTCGAATCAAATAAATGAACAAATGTTCGAAAAATGGTTCATCTCACATATACAAGCCGAAGAAAAATGGTTCATCTCACACATACAAGCCGAAGAAAAACAAGGGGAGATCAGGAGCGAGTGCATTGGCCATGCAGCTGCCAGTGGTGCTGGATGAGATCATTGACCAGCTGCTTATGGGTTGCCTTATCTTCAATCTCCCGATAGGTTTGAAGAAAACCTTCTAGCCGATTGGGGTTTCTTTCAGGCCGCACTCGAGTGCCAACATTGTCATAGAAGCACGACAAGTTTAACCCTCTCCCATCCTCGATGATCATGTTGTGTAGAATGACACAACATGTCATGATGTTGATAAGGGTTTTCTTGTCCCAAAATCGAGCTGGCCCTCAAACAATAGCAAACCTTGCTTGTAAAACACCAAAAGCCCTCTCAATGTCCTTTCGGGCTGCCTCTTGTACCTTGGCAAATATTCTCTCTGCATCAGTTGGGGGATCTTTAATGGAATTCACAAAAGTTGCCCATTCGGGATATATGCCATCGGCTAGATAATATCCCATTGAATACTCATGACCCATGATCTTGTAGTTGAACGTTGGTGCATCTCCGGCAATAAGTTTTTTAAACAAGTGGGATCTTTGTAAAACATTGATGTCATTGAGTGTTTCGGGCAGCCCAAAAAAATAGTGCCAAATCCACAAATCCTGTGAAGCAACTACCTCGAGCATAATGGTAGGATCATGGCTTTTTCCACAATACATGCCATGCCATGCTTTTGGACAATTTTTCCATGTCCAATGCATGCAATCTATACTACCAAGCATGCCCGGCCATCCCCTTTTTTCATTCATCTCCATTAACCTTTTCGTATCTTCCTCATTGGGAGCTTGAAGATATTTGCTCCCATACAACCTGATAACCATCTTCGCAAACCTACGCACCGAATGGGTGGTTGTATCTTTGCCTATGTGAAGGTATTCATCAGTGTAGTCTGCGGGGATGCCGTAAGCAATCACTCGCATGGCAGCCGAGATCTTTTGGTAGGCGCTAAATCCTAGTTCGCCAGCAGCGTTGCGCCGTTGCTTGAAGTAATTGGAATTGGCTTCCACATCGTCGAATATTTTGACAAATAAGCTACGGCGCATCCGGTACCTCCGACGGAAAAGATTGGGCGGATATGTAGGTACCTCGGCGAAATAATCCTGCATCAGCGTCGCGTGGCCGAGGAGGCGGTTGTGCTGGATGCAGGTGCGGCCCTTCACCGAACCGCGCCTCCGATCCAGTAGCTTGGCGTGGTCCTCGTGGTCCTTCACGGCGAGGAGGAGAAGGGCTATCTTGCAGTCATCATCGTCGTCGTCGTGGAGCAGATCCTCGATGTCGGAATCGTCCGAGAACGACGAATCCGACAGATCTAGGTCCTCGCCCGAGTTCATCCTCAGAGGGGCGAGTGGCGGCGACGGCTTGGCAAGGCGGGGCGCGGAAGGGAGAGAGGACGGCCAAAAATGGTTCCTTGCGGTGGCGGCGGGGGAGGCGGCGGCGGGGACGCTCGAATCGGTGGGTCGCGGTGGCGGCGGGGGCAGGGAACTGGCGGCGCACGCGGGAGGGCGGCGGAGGTGGTCCTGAATCTTCAGCGCGTGCTAGGGCTCTATGTAGTGCGGGCTAACGTTCGGGTCGCTCTCGAAACCCTCGTTTGTGAAGGCCGGAAGCGGATTCTCGGCTCGGTCTTTAATTTTTTTTTACCGTTCGCGTCGTTTAAGGGTGCCGATCTGCGCCGATTTTTTAGCAACAACCCATAAGTGACGGTTATTTTGAGGGTTTGGCCCCTTTAAGGGTGCTGTTAGACATGCTCTAAGAATGGATACAGATGAATGGGTGGTGCCGTGGTGTAGTCGCCGAGCCTGCAGCCAGGCATATGCATCGCCCACAGACAGCCGGAATGGGAGGGAGAAGGAGTAGCTGAAAAATTAGGGATTCCAATTTTCAACGGTGTTAAAAAAAATCAACGGGCGGTGGAAGGGAGACCTTCCTGAAGGTCGGTCTGCGCGCTGAAAGCCGAGAACTACTTTTTTTAACATAGTACAACACAGATGTTTATAAACATGCATGTACACTCACCCTATGAACGCACGCACACACGAACTGAGTCGGCAGATTTTAAGATTGACGAAGTCATCACAGACGTCTCGCTGTTGACGAGCACATCACCTTACCACTGAAAGAATAGCGCTGAATAATCCTAGAATAACTTCACGTAAATACAGACGCACATACTAAGTTTAGGATTTAATCCTAGATGGGCTGGTTCCACCACATAAAACCCAACCAACTGAGCCAAGCTCCGTTTGTGCACCGAGAGCTAGTCGATAAGTCTCGCTTGTGAAGAACATTTCTTCGCTTTTTCCAGTTTGACGATGATCGGTGCAGCAAGCGAGCGGGCGAACTTTGCGGCAACACGTGGAGCTGTGTTTTTATTTCTTATTTTCTACTGTTTTATTTGTTTTTACGGATTTTGTATACTTATTTACAGCTAGTATGTGTACTTTCAGTATAAAAAAGAGTACACTATATAATATATACATTATACACAAAGCTCATTGTATGTATTATTGGGTAACGATAAGTATACTAAAAACTACTCCCTCCGATCGAAAATAAGTGTCGACATACTAAGTTACCGACACTTATTTCTGATCGGAGGGAGTAGGTAGTATGAAGTATATAAATATACTAAAAACCAAAGTCATTGTACAAGTGTTCTAAAATCCGAAGTACAAGTGCCCAAAAACTAAGATTCTATGAAGTACAAGTATATTAAAATACCAAAGTACAAGTAAGAAATAAATGGTCAAAATATATCAATGTGGAATATAGTTTTAAAGATCTCGACGAATGGAACACAACAGTGAAAACGGTACATAATTTGAACGAGCGGTTCTAAAGATATTTTATTTTAAATAAAAATACAAGTACAAACATCTCACCAATGTCACATCGGAGAAAAAATCTCACCAAAACTCTACCATTGTGACACTTGTATAGCATGCCACACGCCACATGTTGCGATTAGAAAGATAACAAACAAACATTTGCAAATGTTGACATTTTTCTATAGATTACCAAATGAAGATATGATACTCTCTTTTTCCAAAAAAAATCTAGGTGGATAAATGATAACCCAGCCCACTTTGTAGGGCTGCCCCGTGGTCTGTGGATTACTTTTATGCTTGAAACTACTTGTGACACTCTAACAATACAATGGCAGTTGTATGTACACATTCCACATCACGATCTCCAGTAAATTTTGGTTAGAGCATCTCCAGGAGAGTCCATAGACCCTAAATAAGATTTTGAGGGTTGTGGCTATAAATCGTTCTGCAATAGGCCCCATTAATAGAGCCCTCAATAATTAGGGCTCTCAAAGTTTGCCCCAAAGCTCTCCATTCAAGGTGAGCCTGCAAAATATGAGGACTTTTCACTGATGTCTACGCACTTCTATTCTTGTAGACACTTGTTGGGCCTCCAAGTGCAGAGGTTTGTAGAGCAGCAGCAAGTTTCCCTTAAGTGGATCACCCAAGGTTTATCGAACTCAGGGATGAAGAGGTCAAAGCTATCCCTCTCAAACAACCCTGCAATTACGATACAGAAAGTCTCTTGTGTCCCCAACACACCCAATACACTTGTCAGATGTATAGGTGCACTAGTTCGGCGAAGAGATAGTGAAATACAAGTGATATAGATGATTATAAGTAGAAAACGTGATGTGAAATAAATATCGCTGCGAGCAAACATGTAACAAAACAGCAAGTAAACGGTGTGCAAAGCTTGGAAACAAAGCCTAGGGATCATACTTTCACTAGTGGATACACTCCCAACAATATAACATGATTGAACAAATAAACAACTTCTCTCCACTATGGTACTCTGAATTACTCTCCTATTGAATAACACTAATCATTGTGTAGTGGCTACAGAAGCACCCCTTAAAGTTCATCAAGTACTTGACAAACATCACTCATAGAGATATCCAAATCAAAGAACAACTCAAGATAGATATTGTTGCAACTTAGACCAAGTACTAACACGGTGCACACACTGTCAACATTACACCATGAAAGGAGGAATAGATCACTTCAATACTATCATAGTAATAATTATTCTCATAATCCACAAGAGATCACAATCATAGCCTAAACCAAGTACCACTATGATGCACGCACTGTCACCGTTACACCATGGCAGGAGGAATAGATTACTTTAATAACACACTAGAGTACACATAATATCTGAATAATAACATCTACTTGTTCAACATGATACAAAGCTCACCATCACATAAAGATCACATCATGGGAGAGAGAGGTGAACCACATAGCTACCGGTGGAGCCCTCAGCCCCGGGGATGAACTACTCCCTCCTCATCATAGGAGACAGCAAGGTTGATGGAGATGGCGGTGAGGTCGATGGAGATGGCGGAGACGGCGATGGAGACTGCTACTCGGTGATGGCGCCAGAAAAGAGCTGTGGCGTGTAGTTGACGTGGGAGCAGTAAGTCCTTGTGCGTGGTGATGACCAGCCCGTTGGGAACCCCAAGAGGAAGGTATGATGAGTGTAGCGGCAAGTTTTCCCTCAGTTAAGAAACCAAGGTTTATCGAACAGGAGAGGAGAGACAATGACGACTGAAGGTGTTGTGGAACCTGCACACACACAAACAAATACTTTGTTCCCAACTTGCGATGAGGTTGTCAATCTCACCGGTTTGCTTGAAACAAAGGTTATGAGCGTATCGAATAGAAAACAGTAGAGTATGCTAGTAAAGTAAACAGTACGAGAAAAGTAAACAGGTGATTGCAATATGATGTAAATAGGACCGGGGTCCACAGTTCACTAGTGGTGTCTCTCCATAGATAAAATAACACATGCTGGGTAAACAAATTACAGTTGGGCAATTGATAGAATAGAGATAACGTGATATGTCAAGAAGATCACTATGAGATTTACTCTGGGCATTACAACAAAATACATAGACCGCCATCCAACTGCATCTATGACTAATAATCCACTCCCGGGGATATCAATCCGAACACCCTAGAAGTATTAAGTTGCGAACAACAGATAATTGCATTAAGCAAAGTGTGTAATGTAAACAAAGCATATGCCCTTGAGCATATGAATGTTGTTTTCTCCCTAGTAGCAACAGCACATCTACCACCTTAGAGGTTTCTGTCACTCCCCCAGGTGAAATAGAGACATGAACCCACTATCGAGCATAAATACCCCCTCTTGGAGTCACTAGCAACTACTTGGCCAAGATAGCTACTAACAACGGAGAGCATGCAAGATCATAAACAACATAGAGATAACAAAAGATATAATTCCGTACAGCAACTTAATCATAAACACCAATATTCATCGGATCCCAACAAACCAAACATGTAGAATTACATAACGGTGATCTCAATCATGTATCGTAGCTCATGAGATCTAAACATGAAGCACATAGTGGAGAAGACAACCGTCTAGCTATTGCTATGGACCCATAGTCCAAGGTAGACTACTCACTCATCGCTCCGGAGGCAAGCATGGCGATGAAGAAGACCTCCGGTGGCGATTCCCCTCTCCGGCAGGGTGCCGGGAAGAGCTTCTGGACCCTCCCGATCTTCGGGTCGACGGCGGTGGCGTATCGCGATGTGTTCTAGAAATCTGATCGGGCCCTTAGGTTTTTCTCGTCGGGGGGTATTTATAGGCGAAGGGGCATCGTCAGAAGAGGGGCCAGGTGGCCTCACAAGGCGGTGGCGCGGGCCAGGGGCTGGCCGCGCCACCCCTGTGTGTGGGCCCCTGGTCCCTCACCTCCTACTCTCCTTCGGATCTCTGGAAGCTTCCGGGTAAAATAAGACTTCAGGAACTTGTTTCGTCCAATTCCGAGAATATTTCCTGTGTATCACTCTGAAACACAAAAACAGCAGAAAACAGGAAACTGGCACTGTGGCACTTCGTTAATAGGTTAGTTCCGGAAAATGCATAAAAATGCCACTAAGTGTAACGAAACAATAGGCAAATGGTGTAAAAACAAGCATGGAGTATCAAAAATTATAGATACGTTTGAGACGTATCAAAGACCGATGGAGATGGCTCTGGGGGCACTTCCCCGTCCCGGCAGGGTGCCGGAACAGAGACTTCTGTCCCCCGAAATTCGTCGACGGCGGCGGCGGAGCTGCGGAACTCTTTCTGGAAAATTGTCGACTCTTTTAGGGTTTTCTGTCTCGAGGCTTTATATAGGCGAAGGGGCGTCGTCAGAGGGGGAGCCAGGCGCCCTCACACGGGGCTCGCGCGGCCAGGGGCCTGGCCGCGCCACCCCTGTGTGTGGGGCCCTGGTGGCCCCCCTCCTACTCTCCTTCGGATCTCTGGAAGCTTCCGGGTCAAATAAGACTTCAGGAACTTGTTTCGTCCAATTCTGAGAATATTTCCTGTGTATCACTTCTGAAACACAAAAACAACAGAAAACAGGGAACTGGCACTGTGGCACTTGTTAATAGGTTAGTTCCGGAAAATGCATAAAAGTGCCACGAAGTGTAACGAAACATCGGGTAAATGGTGTAAAAACAAGCATGGAGCATCAAAAATTATAGATACGTTGGAGACGTATCAGCATCCCCAAGCTTAACTCCTGCTCGTCCTCGAGTAGGTAAGTGATAACAAAAGAATAATTTTTGAGGTGACATGCACCTACACAATCTTGATCATATATGTAAGCATTGTGAGCTGGGATCATAAGAAATTTAAACATGGGCATGAAAGACATAATCTTGATAATAAAGAACTTAGCAACCATGTTATAACATGAAAATGAACACAAACAAAAGATCATGAAAATGAAACAATGAAAGTCAAACGTGTGCTCGAATCATAAGGAAAAACATACAAGTGGTTTTCAGCTTGTCCTTAAAAGAGAGCAAAACATAAATGCATAGGACACCTTCAAGTTTAAGAGGGCGACTAGATACAAATAATTTAAGAACAAGTGAAACCAACAATATGAATCAATCAATGAACTTTGGGACAATGCATATTACACTAAGAATGACAACTATGCTCTCTTAATGGTGCATAAAGAGAGAAGGTGGTGACTCAACATAAAAGTAGAAGAAAGGCCCTTCGCAGAGGGAAGCAGTGATTAAACATGTGCTAGAGCTTTTCATTTGTAAAACAGAGAGATAAAAATTGGTTTTGAGAGGTGGTTGTCTTTGTCAACGACTGACAATGGGGTTCTTACTATCTTCCATACAAAAATGAAGCAAGTTTTTGAGAGAGAGATTGGCACTTTTGTGCTCTTTTATAAAGCTTGGCACTCCTCCCCACCTTTTTTCCTTTCTCAAACCATGGCTAACCGATTCCATCGGGTGCCCACCAACATTCACATACCATGGAGGAGTGCCTTTTTTCTTTCTTTTTTCTTTTCTTTTTGGAATAAGCAATATGGAATATAGCAAATCCGACCACTACGTCCTCATGAGATGAAAACAGTGTCACAAAACGAGAAGTATTTTGAAGGTTTTGAAAGGTAGCACATGAAAATTTACTTTGGAATGGCTTACAAATACCATGCATAGGAATTTATAGTGGACACAATGGCAAACTTGGTTTTTAGGATTTGGATGCACGAGTAGAGCTCATACTCAGTACAAAATGAGGGCTAGCAAAAGACAGGGAGCGACCAACTAAGAGAGCAATAATGGCCATAATCATGCAAAGCGACAAAGCAACATTAAAAGAAGCATAAGAAGGCATCAAAAGTCAAAAACTAAATGATCATAGAGGCTATTGGCGACTTTGTAAGAGTCTAACATGTGTGAGCATGCGCCAAGTCAACCCAAATAAAGCATCAAAGGAGAAAACCAAAATAATGCTTCCAAACGATAAAAACAACGCATGATTTTTTCAAAGGCTCATTAAGCAATCTCAATTGTTTGAGACAAGTCATGCTACAGAAAAACCACTAAGCATACTATCAAAAAGACATCAAGCATGACATGAAAAAGCCTAAGCCGCAGTCTACACAAGCTCCTTCTTGTACCACTATTTTGCATAAAGGTTTTTCTCTTTTCCAACACCATTAAAACCTTTTTTTTAGGAAACTATTTTGAGGAAAACCAACATATACCAGAGGTCCAAATACACCTTGATGCAAAGATAAAACAAGATCTGAACAAAAATTAAGGCGAAAAATGCAAGCTAAACGCAGTAGCAGAAAAAGAGAACACTCATTGAACGATAAGAGTGAAAACTAGAGTGTTCTTGGCAAATGAAAAGCGAGTTCATCTCCTCCAAAAGAAACATGATGTGATCTAACCATTTATTGCAGCAAACAAAACTAAACTAACTAAGAAAACTAAAACAACTGACGCTCCAAGAAAAACACATAGTGCATGAAGCAATAAAAATATAGTGTCTTGAAAGGTGACCTGATTTTTGCCGATGAAGAAGGGGTGCCTCGGGGGCATCCCCAAGCTTTGATGCTTGTACCCCTTGGATATTTCTTGGGGGTTGCGTGGGCATCCCCAAGCTTGAGCTTTTGTCCATTCTTCAACTCATCTCATCATTCTCCAATCCCTACACTTGAAAACTTCCTTCATACAAAACTAAACACAAATCTATTAGCATCATTAGTGTAAGCATATCATATAATCAACCTCTTTTGCTTCAGGTTTCAATATAAAACCACCACATATTAAGCATATACTACTGTAGCAACTTCCCTAAAAGTTCCGTGATAAAAAGAACTCAAAATAAAGCGATAAAGCGGCAAAAACAAATAGTGGCAGAAATCTGTCAAAACAGAACAGCTGACAAAGGTCGAATTTTTGAGGGGTTTTCTGTTGCTCAAATCAAAAAGTGTTCAACTAACAAAAGTTTGGATATAACCTGGGGCATATGCACAAGAAATCGCAGGTCCAAAAGATATACAGAGAATTTTCACGAATTTTTACGGCGCAGCACCGAAAACTGTTTCAGGACAGCAACATCCCCAAATCTTACCTCACTCAAATTAGAGGCTTCTCTTGGCACAAAAACGAAATAAAAAGGATAAGGAGCGGTTATTACAGTAGTAATAACTTCCAAGACTCAAATAAAAGAAAAAGTACTGAAAATAAACAATGGGTTATCTCCCAAGAGTGCTTTTCTTTAACGCCTTTGAGCTAGGCGCAGAAAATTGTGAAGATGCTCATGTGGGCGCCATATAAGAGCTTGAGGCAAAGGCGCCATATAGGAACTTAAAGCAATAGAGAGCATCAAAAAGCAAGTGTGAAAGACATTTATATCTGAACCACTTCCTATGCATAGGAATCTTGTAAGAAAATAAATCAACGAGGCACATAGTAGCAAGCATGGATAGATAAAACAAGTGCCACTTCAAGATTTGCAACATAAAGAGGGGAAACTTAATATTGTTGAGATCCATCAAACCATGTTTCCCTCTCTCATAATAACTTTCAGTAGCATCATGAATAGAACTAACAATATAACTATCACATAAAGCATCCCTATCATGAGCCACATGCATAAAAGAATTAATACTCCCCACAGGAACAATCATAGTAGGAGCAGATTCAACAGAATAATTATTCTCATCACCATAATCATCATAAATAGGAGGCATATTATAATCATAACTAGTTTTCTCCTCAAAAGTAGGTGAACTGAAAATATTATACTCATCATCATAACCATCATAAACTAGAGGTTTAGTATCATCACAAACTAGAGAACAACTATTTCGCATAGCATACTCTTCAAACATATCATCATAAGAAGGAACATGGATAGCACTAATGGTACAACAATTATTAACCTTAGAATTGGTACCAAAAAGATTTTCAATATCAAAAGTAGAGTGCTTTTCCCAATCATGATCACTAACATAGGTAACAGGCATAGGAACATCATCCCAATCAGAATTATCATAATCAATAGCAGGATCATAACGCTTAGGGGAAGATACCGTGTCCTCTCGCCTTTTACTCCTCCTCTTCTTCTTCTTCTTCTTCTTCTTCTTCTTCTTACTCTTCTTACTCTCTCCTTTAGGAGGGAGAGACTTGAAGGGCATCTTCTCCACATATTCTTTAGGAGGGAAAGGCATCTTCTCTACATAATCTGGTTTGCTGACAGAAACAACAGAAGAAACTTTGGAGGATTCCTCTCTCTATTAATAATATCGAAACATCTATTAGTCCTGTCATAGCTTGGCAAAACATCATGTTTTATAAGATCTTGTAAGTAAGTATTTGCGAGGCAGTCTTTAGCACAATAGAGATGACAACCAAGAAGGGTGCTATTAATGTCAACATCATTCATGTCTACCAAAGCAATCTTTCTAGATATCTCTTCACAATTCAAAAACAAAGTAAGCTCATTATACTGATTGAAAGTAATCTTATCATCACAATACAAATCTGCGGTACTCATTCGATTAATTGGGCATTGAAAATTAAAGTGCCCCTTTTCACCGCAAAATTCACAAAGAAAAGGATAAAGCTCACAAACCCATTCACCAAGCACATCTAGATCCTTGAGCCACATACTGGTTTCTTCATTTGCGTGGGTGATGCAATAATCTTCCTTGTTGTAACTCTGTTCACAAGGTCTATGTACTCCACAAAAATTAACATGCTTATAAGAAATAGGACTTTTAGAGGTTTGAGCATGTTTATTGCAATCATCAATAACAATATCACTTTCTATGCAAGTGTCCTTAAAAGGTTCATGATACACGTCCCCATTTCCTTTAGGAACATTCATATGGGAAGCAAAGGCTTTAAAGCAATCAACCATAATTTGAGGATCAAGACCATACTTAGCACTAAGCTCTTGAAAATTAGCAGTTTCAGCGAAAGACTTAATGCAATCAAACTCATAATTCATACCTGATCCTTTACCTTTATCGCTATCCCAACCTTCAATATTGTTTTGAATTGTTTCAAGCAGACCCCACTTGGTGTCGACATCCTTGCTTGTGAAAGACCCATCAAAGCATGCATCTAGATAGTCCTTGTAATGTCCTGAAAGAGTTGCATAAAAAATATTAATAATAATATTACGGGGAAGATCATGAATAGGACATTTATGCATTAGTAACTTCAATCTTCCCCACGCTTGGGCAATGCTTTCTCCCTCATGAGGCCAAAAGTTATATATCCGATTACGATCTTTATGAATTTCACTTGGAGGATAAAACTTGGAATAAAAGAGAGACACAATTTCCTCCCATGCAATAGATGGACCATCTTTAAGCAGCCGATACCATTCCTCAGCTCTGCCTTTCAGTGACAAAGAGAATAGCTTCTTCTTAACTTGGTTCATTGAAATACCTGCACACTGGAACAACTCGCATAATTCATGTATAAAAAGCAAATGATCACCAGGATGGACAGTTCCATCTCCTAAATAGCAGTTATTCTTAACATGATCAACAATTTTCATAGGTATTTTAAAAGGATGAGGAGCACAAGCATCATTAGAAACATCACATATGTGAGATAAAATATCATCAGTGCAAACTTTCTCCACTAAAGCTGGGGGACTAAAAATATCATACTTAACAAAACCAGCTTCCCCAAGCTTAGACTTTTCTATAGCATTAGCATTAACAGTATTCAAAGCATTCGTACTAATAACATTGCTATGCGAAATAAGCTCCAAAGGATTTTCACTTTTCTCTTCAAATCTAAAATCAGGAAAAAGACTAAAGAACTCTTTATTTTCCATTAAGCCTAACTAGTGAAAATAAAAACAAGAAACAAAAAGATATAATTGCAGAATCTAAAGGAAATAACTTTGAGCACTCACACAGGAGGATGCGAGTACCTTTTACCTTACCTCCCCGGCAACGGCGCCAGAAAAGAGCTTGATGTCTACGCACTTCTATTCTTGTAGACACTTGTTGGGCCTCCAAGTGCAGAGGTTTGTAGAGCAGCAGCAAGTTTCCCTTAAGTGGATCACCCAAGGTTTATCGAACTCAGGGAGGAAGAGGTCAAAGCTATCCCTCTCAAACAACCCTGCAATTACGATACAGAAAGTCTCTTGTGTCCCCAACACACCCAATACACTTGTCAGATATATAGGTGCACTAGTTCGGCGAAGAGATAGTAAAATACAAGTGGTATAGATGATTATAAGTAGCAAACATGATGTGAAATAAATATCGCTGCGAGCAAACATGTAACAAAACAGCAAGTAAACGGTGTGCAAAGCTTGGAAACAAGGCCTAGGGATCATACTTTCACTAGTGGACACACTCCCAACAATATAACATGATTGAACAAATAAACAACTTCTCTCCACTATGGTACTCCGAATTACTCTCCTATTGAATAACACTAATCATTGTGTAGTGGCTACAGAAGCACCCCTTAAAGTTCATCAAGTACTTGACAAACACCACTCATAGAGATATCCAAATCAAAGCACAACTCAAGATAGATATTGTTGCAACTTAGACCAAGTACTAACACGGTGCACACACTGTCAACATTACACCATGAAAGGAGGAATAGATCACTTCAATACTATCATAGTAATAATTATTCTCATAATCCACAAGAGATCACAATCATAGCCTAAACCAAGTACCACCATGATGCACGCACTGTCACCATTACACCATGGCAGGAGGAATAGATTACTTTAATAACACACTAGAGTACACATAATATCTGAATAATAACATCTACTTGTTCAACATGATACAAAGCTCATAATCACATAAAGATCACATCATGGGAGAGAGAGGTGAACCACATAGCTACCGGTAGAGCCCTCAGCCCCGGGGATGAACTACTCCCTCCTCATCATAGGAGATAGCAAGGTTGATGGAGATGGCGGTGAGGTCGATGGAGACGGCGGAGACGGCGATGGAGACCGATGGAGATGGCTCCGGGGGCACTTCCCCGTCCCGGCAGGGTGCCGGAACAGAGACTTCTGTCCCCCGAAATTTGTCGATGGCGGCGGCGGAGCTGCGGAACTCTTTCTGGAAAATTGTCGACTCTTTTAGGGTTTTCTGTCCCGAGGCTTTATATAGGCGAAGGGGCGTCGTCAGAGGGGGAGCCAGGCGCCCTCACACGGGCTCGCACGGCCAGGGGCCTGGCCGCGCCACCCCTGTGTGTGGGGCCCTGGTGGCCCCCCTCCTACTCTCCTTCGGATCTCTGGAAGCTTCCGGGTCAAATAAGACTTCAGGAACTTGTTTCGTCCAATTCCGAGAATATTTCCTGTGTATCACTTCTGAAACACAAAAACAGCAGAAAGCAGGGAACTGGCACTGTGGCACTTGTTAATAGGTTAGTTCCGGAAAATGCATAAAAGTGCCACGAAGTGTAACGAAACATCGGGTAAATGGTGTAAAAACAAGCATGGAGCATCAAAAATTATAGATACGTTGGAGACGTATCATTCACCACTGACGAGGTTTGACTCTAACAATGCTCATGCTTAAGGGCTTTCGAATCATGGTGCGATCAGGGGATCCGGCGAACTCGACGACGATCAGACGACACAGGGAAACACATGTTTTACCCAGGTTCGACTCCCTTATTGGGTAACGACCTACGTCCTGCTTATCTGACTTTATTGCTTGGGTGTTTACAATGGTGGTGTTTACAGGGAGGTCGTAGATTGGATCTAGCCGAAGGTGAGGAGCTCTCGAGGATTCGAGCGCTCGGGTGGATGATGGAAAAAGTGTCTAGCCCCTCTTGGATCTCCCTCCCAACCTTTTATATGCGAAGGTTGGGTCTCCGGATTGTTCTCCAAGTTAACTACATATAGAGGCGGTTTCAATAAACCCTAGACACGTCCTAATTTGACTAGGTCATGTTCTTCGAGTCTTTGCAGTACACGCCAAGTCTTGCTCCTGGGCCGCGCTAGTCGACCGTGCTTGTGGGCCTTGATCATCCCTTCGCTGGACTCTCATCTGGGTAGGAAACCAGGTAGGCCAATGTCGAGGACCCAAGGGGTCATTCCTTCGTCAACCACCATTCTCCGTAGTCGACTTATGTTATGAGACCTCATGGTCGAGCGTTGTCCCTTCACCACCATCCCATCATCGGGGTGCCGCCCCTCCGTGGCCACCCCATTTTGTCGACCACCACTGCTCTAGCACGTACGTCGATAACCGCCTCCTACCTCGTCGTGATCATCAACGAGATAAGAGGGAGGGAGAGATGGACAGGAAAAAAAATAAAGTATAAAAAAGAAAGAAAAAATCTCTAATGAGTGGAAAAGCTGGTTGGGTGGGTTCCAAAATGGTCTTGTGAAAACTCAAATTTGAGGGCTATCAGTTTGAGTTCTTTGCTGAAGATGCTATTAGAGCGGTGCGAGAAGAAATATGTTACTTAGTGCATTTTTTTTAGAAAGAAATTTGCTCATCAATTTTTTTTTCGCCAAGTTTCACTTAGGTTTTTTTTTTTGTAGCGGGTTTCTTAGGTTTGTTCGCCCAAGTGTAGGTCTCCAAAATGGCCCAGCAGGCCTGGGCCATCGGCGATCTAGACGAAGAGCGCGATCAAGGGCTCCAAAACCCAATTTATTAGCATTCGGCACGCACGGCGCGGCCGCAAACCCAAACCCCCGCCCGTCGCCACCAGCGAAACCGCCTTCCCCTCCCGCCCGCCGGCCTCCACCTCCTCTCGGCCTCGCCGCGGACGCCTCCCCCGGCTCTTCCTCCGAGCCCATCTCCCTCGCCATCTCCCTCGCCGTATCCCGGTAAGCCTCGTCCCCTCTCCCCCAAATCCCGCTCCGCCGCGTCGCCGGGTGCGCGCTCGCTTGATTTTGCTTTAGCGCCTGCGGTTTGGTGGACCGGTGGTGGGCGTGGTGGCGTTTCCCGAGTCGAATCCGCGGCGGCGGCGCTCTCGTGCGCGTTTCCCCGCCCGGAACGGTCGATTTCTCCTCATCTCGTCGGTGGGGGTTTTTTCCTTCGTGTTCTCGGCCGCCGAAGTTGGTGATGCCGCGGTACCGGAATGTTCGATTTCGTCTCGTCTTGTCGGTGGATTTTATTTTCTCTTGTTCTGCGGTTCATGGCGCGGCTAGCTCTAGATGCTCGCTCGGATGTTCGGTTTTCTTGGCTTCTTGATGGATTTTCTGTCTACAAATCTCTAATCTGTGAAATGTCCTTGGTCCAGTCTTTAGCCCTTACGGTTCTTGGCCTTGCTTGTTTTCTTTCTCTAGTGGGGTTAAGGATTCGCTCCACTCATTCTTGCTGTTCCTCAGTTTCCAGGCGACAGGCGGGATGGTGAAGAGGAGGAGGGAGGGGGTGGTGTCGGACGCCGACAAGGCGCTGAAGTCCCCGCGCCCGAACGTGGGCGGCAAGTCGCTGGCGTCCCTGGGCCTGGAGGGCGTCCAGCCTCTGACCGCGCTTCCACCAGATTCGAGCGACTCGTCGGAGGAGACGACAAGCAGCGGCGGCAGCAGCGGCGACAGTGCCGGCGACAGCGGGCGGTGCCCCCACATGCGCTTGGACGCCGAGGCGATAGACATTGTTATCTGGGGCATCCAGGAGTCCGACGAGCCTCCGACGTGCCAGCATCGCGGGTGCAGGATCACCTGGAGGGGAGCCGGTCGGAACAAGGAAGGGATGATGCGGTGCATTGATTGCCGCTATGTTTCCTGCGCTGCGGGGGTGGTCAGGGAAGATCCGCGGGGGCACGCCCTCATTCATGCCCTCCGCACCGAGCACTATGTTGCTCAGTGGTACGATGAGCCCAATCTGGGGTACTGCTTCAAATGTGTTATCCTTATGAGGCTCAGTGACAACCCGGACCTGATGAGCGAAGAGGTGAAGGATGTGCAGGGAATGGTGGCCAGCAAATCTGTGGTGGCCAGCAAGCCGAAGGATGACTGGCGAATTGTGGTCAGCAGCAGTGCAAAGGTCGATCGGCCAATGGTGGCCAGCAGTTCAATGGCTCACATGGAAACTTTGGCCAAGACTGCACTGGATCAGTGGGGATTGAACGACGTGGGTGACTGTGCTTTGGGGAATGGGTATGTTGTCAGAAGGATGCCGAATCCTTATAGCAGCACGTGCTACATGAATGCATCGCTTCAGTGCCTCTTTGCGCTTGGTAAGCTGAGGGCGATGATTCAAGGGCCGGATGCTCGGTTGGGATGCATTGGTCAGGACCTGAAGCAGTTGTTTGTAGAGACAAGCAGTTTGAATAATGCCAGACTCGAGCTGGACCCAAATGTGATATTGGTATATTTGCAGTCGCTTCATCAAGATCTGTTCCAGGACAGAAAGATGGAAGACAGCCATGAGTTTCTTACATCTCTGTTTGATGCTTTGGACAATGAGGTGGATCAGATAAACGAAAGCGGGCCAGGGGGTGAAAAGCTCCCTACATTTAACGACGCCCTTTTCAGGGGCCAGCTGATGCAGACCATTTCCTGTGAAAGATGCTCACATATTTCAGTTATGCATCAACCATTGAATGGTCTCCAACTGTCAGTGCCATCAAAGGAGCCTCCAGCCAGAAGCAAGCCTTTGCAAGTTGGTAAGTCTATGCCGCTCCTGTACCTGACTTAAAAGAACTGTGGTGAACAGGCCCGCATATATGCCAGGGTGTCCGAGGTCATAGAACTTTTGAGGAAAGAATGCGGATTGTGCGGTCTACTTTATTTGCAATTTTTTTAACACGAGCAAATGACACTTTTTGGAATGGATCACCAGTACTAGCTAAGCAGAGAAAATTGTTGAGGACATTTTGCCCATGGATAAAGAAATAGCAGGAAATCCCTTGGGGTAGATAACAAAATCTGCAGGATGTTTCAGCTGTCTTGACATGGCAAAGGTGTTCGCTGTAGTGTAGTAGTTCAAATTGACATGGGATGCACAGGGTCTTGAGTCGTTATCATCATACAGTAAGTGTTACTCCAAATGGTTGGTTAACTTAAGTGTGTTTGGATATTTTCGAGAAAACAGCTTAGAGTTTGGAGGATAAAGATTCTAAAAGATGCAAAAGGGTGAGGGTTTCTGGTTGAATGATCTTGCTAACTCAGATAATGCTAAACCCCTGTATGCTTGAATCTGCAGATTCTACTGAAGTGAAGGATGTTGTACAGAGTCGTATGCAGAATCAGAAGAATGATAACATTGAGGTGCCTATAGCTTTGGATTCCATTCCTAAGTTGTTTGATGACTCTGAAGAAATGAAGGAATCAGCAACAGATTCTCACAATACAGAAGATAAGGGAAAAGCTTGGGGCAGTGCTATCCCCCACGATAAGGCGAAACATATTAACACTCTTGGGTCGATTGATGACTGCCTGGAATTTTTTTTTCGTGATGCCCTGGTGACATGTCCGAAGTGTTCCAAGGTTGCCAAGCTGCCGGAAACTAGCGGAATTAAAATTGTTGAACCAATCATGGCAAGTATCAATGTGAATACAACTGTTGATGTTGACCAGACTGAACTGTCAGACAGGAAAACATGCTCAAATGAAAAGGACTTGGCCTCTTGCAGCAGAGCAAATGAAAAAGCTGAAAGTCATGAAGGTGTCCAAAAAGCTGCGCCTAGTTGCCTTCCAACTGGTAAACTGTCTGACCTGCTAAGTTCTCAGGATATTCAGGATACCAGCACGCAGAAACAGGACAGTGGAAAGCATGTACTGGATGACCATAGTGCCCGACGAGTGGAGGAAACCCAAAATGAGCAGACAGATGATAATGATAGTGCAATTCAAACACAGTTGATTAGCAAGCTACCACCTGTATTAATCATTCAACTGAAGAAATACGCACCTGATCTTTCTAAAATGAGAGGACATGTGAGATTTGAGGAGATTCTTCAGTTAGGACCATTCATGGACCACAGGTACTGACATCTAATAATTCTATACCGTAATATCTAATACCTTTCTGTTATGCCAATTCCATAAGTTCCTAATCTTAAGAAATACAGTAACTATCTTGCTTCATAGTTTGCTTCTACCCTTTGCTCAGAAAAAAACAAAAGCTTTAAGAAGACAACGACATTGTAGGTCAAAGAACCATTTGGACTGTCCATTTCTGTGGATTATTGTGTACTATGTGCATATTACTTTTTTGTTTATCTTGAATTCTTGATCAGTAGATATCTGAAACATGCAGGCTTTGGAGTGTGTGAACAAATGATTGCCACACATGGTGGTAATTGCCTTTCCTTTAAACAGAGTTAGGTTGATATCTTCACTCTTGTTTCTCAGTGGCAGATTAATAGTGATTTTGATGCAAGTGAACTAAACCAATGTTATAATTATCACGTTAACATATGCTGTTCAGAACCTCAGTAGTTTTTAGTGCCACAGATGGTTATACTAGGAATATACTCCTTTCACTAAATGACTGCAACAGCGTAACAGTAAAAGTGAGCAGACATTCTAAAACTGCTTCAGTCTAAACTGCATTCTGCAAGGGAATATACATTCTAAAATGCATTCCCTCCAATGCAAAGGCATATAGAACAGCCTTTGAACATGACTTACCCATTTAACCCCCAGTAGTCATGCAATCACATCTATTTCAGTAACTGATGAATAACTAAATTGCTTATCCTGGAGCAAGATCACTTCATGATGAATAACCCTTTTTCATGCAAAGGTATATATTTCAGTGCATGTGTGCTCCACCTCTTGTAAATGCTAACAGACCACAGTTGTCCTCTTTTCGTCGAATAAAAAAAAAGGAAATGTGGTGACAATTTGAACGGTCCAACTGTACCATGGATTTATTTGCGATATGTGTATCAACTGAATTTAAGGGTTTACTCACAGCCTCATTTGGACAGAACTCTGTGCCATTGATTGAGACACTTTTTTTCTGTGTACAGTGTCGTCATATTTGCATATGTATCAGCTGTACAGGTCATCTACCACAAACTTTATGCACCCTAGCAGTGTATCACTGGCGAAGTTATGATTATGTTCTAGTATTATCATATCATGAAACATTATTGTGCTCAACATTTTTTGTTCGTAGGTGTTAGGTGCCTTGAAATGCCTAACCTGACAATCTTTTCATCTTGTTAAAGTTTCTGCTGTTAAGTACTCCCTCTGTCCCCAAATAGGTGGCGTATAAATTGAGTCAAAAAGTTAATTCTTTATAAGTTTGACCAAGTATAAATGCAAAGATTTACAATATTAAAGAAATATCACTAGATCCATCGTAAGATATATTTTCCTAATGTATTTTATTCAATATTGTAGTTGTTGATATTTCACTCTAAATACTTGGCCAACCGTGGAAAGTATTGAAACTTGGACTAAATTTATACGCCGCCTATTTGGGGACGGAGGGAGTATAATCGTGTGTTAGTTTTTCAGTGTTGATGGATATGGTATAAACCTAATATACTGCAGCGGCTAGTTGAAATTACTAAGTTGCTTAAATATCTTAGTATTTCGATTAGGACATAACCAGTCACTGCAGATGTACCATATTATTCTTTTATCTGATACAGTATTCAGTCTGTTGTTTTGAAGAAAGAAATGCAATTGTTGCCACTCCAGGTAATCCATCAGTTTCTTGCTAACTTAAATCTTTACATCTAGTTTTAAGTATTTTGATTTCTCTTATCTTCAGCTGTAACGACAAAGATAACTCCAGCTACCGTCTAGTTGGCGTCATTGTGCACTTTGGCGAAGCACTGAACTCAGGGCACTACATTGCTTATGTGCGGGGCGGTGGCTCCTCCTGGGTTTGTGCAAATGACCTCAACATCTCGGTAGTCTCCCTGGAACAAGTTCTCGGATGCGAAGCGTACATTCTTTTCTATGAGAGGATGGAGGGCTCATGCATGTCTGGCATTCCACCCACCAACTAATCAACAGTACAACGCCAAAAGAAGCAGAAGTGTGAGATTAGCAAGCGCTGTTTAGATGGCTAGTGTGCCAAGTAACATGGAGTTGTGTCAGCGATTCCAATTTTGTTGAGTTGGCTGAGTCAATGCAGGATGATTTTGCACTGGTTGCAGCATGTAGGGTAATCACTAGTCAGCAGGAGAGAAGCATTTTTTTGTGTCCATGAAAAATACGGAATAGAACATTTTTGTCAGGTAGGATAGTCCCACTGAATACATTCTTTAGAACAACAACATTGAGTAGGTAGGATGACACTGAATTTGTTTGTGATTGGCAGCATTTTCCAGTTGGATACACCTCTGAGAATACAGTTGATTGTTGTGAAGCTCTGTTTACTGGATGGTCCGTCTTACTGAACTGCTGGTAGGGGGAAGCTTATTTGGTTGTTTGTTTTTCAATTTACCCTATTTTTTATCAAAGGTCAGCCGGGAGGTGATTTCTGTCGCTGGTTATGTGTTGAAATGCTCAGTGTCGAGCAGCTTTTTGCTTTGTGTGGTGGTAGTAGGGAGCGTTTGTTTTGTGGGCCGCTTGGCTGTTTCTGGGCCGCGGATGCTACTGCCCAGACTGCCGCTGAATGTTGTGTTTGGAATGCAAGCGAAGAAGACTGGGACGGATGGCGACTTGGAACTTTCCTCACCCTACAGCGACAGTGTCGCTAGCGTAGCGGTTCAACTTTTTGACCGAGCCTTTTTGTTTCTTCTCTCGATCGACAACATAGCTGGTGCGATAAGGCTGTTGGATCTACCACTACCAGGTCGGTCGGCACACCGGCACAGGTCGCAAGATCTCAGAATCGCGATTGGAGCCAGATTCCTCAGAAACTGGAGCAGATCACACACACTCAAATCAAGTCAAATCTCATCAAAATTCCCAACTGCATCGATGGATCCCGGCAATGGCACGGCAGCAAGCGTATTGCAACCAGATGCAGATCACACGCCTCGCTCCCCTCCTGCAGCACTGCACTGCACTCATGACACTCCCCTCTCGCTGCGCCTTTATTACTCCCACCACCACTGCTTTCTTCAAGCTCTGCTCTGCTACCTTCCAAACCCGGGGTCGTAGGCGTAGCGCAAGGAAGCCAAAACCCCCGCGATTCCGCCCCCAAAATCGTCTCTCAATTCCCCACCACGCCTCTTCCCGAGCGAGATCCACACACCCCGCTCCCTCCGCTCATACGCACAAGCTCACGCGCGCCACGCCATTCTTTAAGGAAGGCCGCGCGTCCTAGCTCAAGCTGATTATTAGAGGAACAAAGAAAGCCGCTTCCTTTCCCCTCTGTCCTTGTCTCCTCCTCCTCTAGCCTGGGTGCCGTCTCCTCTGGCTACTGACTCATGGAGGGGAGGGTGCTGCGGCGGAGCGTCACGCTGGCGGACCAGCTGGCCGCGGTGGGGCCGGCAGCCTCGGCGCCCGGCTCCTGCAACCTCCGCGACCTGCTCAAGCTGAGGGACGAGGACGACGGCCGCCGGGCTGCCGCAGCGGTCACCCTGGCGTCGGCCATGCAGGCCGACCGCCGGGCCTCCTCGCCGCCCGCTTCTTCGCCGTCGGCCGTCGCGGCTGCCGCGGCGGCGCGGACGCTGCTCGACATCATCCGCGACGACCAGCCAGCTCCGGCTCCATCCTCGCACGGCGCCGCCGACACGTTCGTCCGCCGCGCGGTGTCCCTGCCGGCCCCGCAGACCGCCTCCCCGCCCGCGTCTACCACCAGGGCAGTCGCCGCGCCGCTGCCGCCGTCGGATCAGGATCCGGAGGAGGAGGAGCAGGGGGAGAGGGTGTCCCTCATGGCGCTGCTGGAGCAGACCGACAGGCACTGGAGCGCCGTCGCGGCGGTGCCGAGCGAGCTGGACCCGGCGGCCGCGGCGTCCGAGCAGGACGCGTTCGGGCCGGAGGACGACGCGGACCTGCCGGAGCCGGGCCGATGCGCCGGCGCGGCGGGCGGCGGGTGCTGCTGCGTGTGCATGGCGCGGGCCAAGGGCGCGGCCTTCATCCCCTGCGGCCACACCTTCTGCCGGGGCTGCGCCCGCGAGCTCCTCGCCGGACGCGGCCGCTGCCCCCTCTGCAACGCCGCCATCGTCGACGTCCTCGACATCTTCTGACCCCGACGCCAATCCCACGGTCTCCGCTATCCCATCTGACCGCCCCCAGCTCGCCGCTGGCGACGAAATGAGCTCCTGCGGCTGCCGGAGATAGGAAGGATCCCAGACATAGATAGATCTCTGCCCTGTTCTTGCGAAAACAGTAAAAAAAGAGATAACGAAATGATCAGCTCGCAATCGTTGTCCTAGATGTTTGCCAGAGACCAATTTCACTTCTGCATTGCGCATTTCTACATTTTCCCCTTTCACATTTCAATCCCTAAATGTCGACCTCTCGCTTCCAACCAATCAAAGTTTGGTGCCTGGCTGGGTGGTAGCTAGGTTAAACTACGATTACTTGGGTTTGACTCGAGATTAATCTGTCAGTGGCAGAATTGGAACTCCCAATAGAGGGCGTCTCGAGGTTAAACTATGATCACTTCTTGTCCAGCTAGCAAGCACGCGCTGCTTGAAGATCTCGAGACGCCCTCCATTGGGAGTTTCAATTAATCTACTGTTTCACTCTGCTGTCCGCTCCACTCCAAGCGCAGCTCTCACGCATGAACACATTTACTTTCCTGGCGCGCATTTCATACTATTCAGATCCAGTTCGATGATCGGCAATGCCACGAACCACAAGTAAGCTTAGTGAGGGTGTGATTTTACCGCAAAAGAACAACAACAACAACATGTGCGGCAAGGTTACACAAAAATATTGAGCCCATGACACTTGGAATATCGAAAGTGAGAAGTTGGAATCTCACAAGTCCTATAACACCGGCAGAATCATAGAATTCGTCTTATTACAGAAGACAGGGCTGCAGCCTTCCCTGTCGTCTTGTTTGACCATACAGAGCTACGGCGCTACAAATTCTTTCATACAGTACGCCTGAGCAGATCAACCTTCCTGATTCGTGCAAGAGCTGAGCTTTTCCAGCAATATTCTCGCGGAAATTCAGTGGTAAAGACAAGGAATCTTCAAAATTCGGCCGTAGAGTAGCACGACGATCTCTCCTTGATCGCGGGTGAACCGTCAAAGTTCGTCGGTTCACCGACGGCGACCCGATGAACGGAATTGCTTGCGCGCTTTTTTGCTCCGTCCGTAGCTTCATGGGGCACACGCGCAGACGGCGGACGGGGATCGCTGGTCGAGAGCACCTGTCCATGCATGGTCGTGCCGGTTGGACGAGCCGCTCACCGGCTGGACATGAACCCCGGCGGGTACGAGGTTGACGCGCGCTCCTATTGTCACATGGCAAAGCCTGGAGTATGGCGCACCAACTCGGCCAATTTGTTAACAACCGTCTCTCTTTCTGGAATCCAGTGGCTGATCACATCATCGGGTGGGGTTCTGTTTGCGCAAAGATAGACGCGAGAGCCTACTTTTGTCCGGCATTATTGATGCATTTTTCCAGGGTTAGTGAGGGCGTCACTGGGATGATCTGACCCAGCTAGTTTAGTTAGTTGGTTAAGCTAACCTTTGTTGAGCGTCACTCGTTCGTTCACATCCATCGCGCCTCCGTTATCCGGTTATCCCCTCCAATTTGGACTTTTCTGACGTTAAGGCGGGTCAAGGCTCCTGCCAATCAGCCATGCGTGGCGGGAATTTAGTAATCATGGGAGAGGCCTTCGTCGACTAATGGAAAGCAGCTGTCCTGCTCAGGTTCAGGAAAATTAATAATGATAGACGAGCTTATCTGCCTGTAGTTTCGTCGTCGCCGACAGCAACGGCACACGCCGACGTGTGACGACTAGAGAAGAAAAGAGGGTACTCGGAGGAGAAAGCGACCGGGAACGGTGGGGGTTCGGCCACCGCCCGGCGGTGCGGGGACGGGACAATCGGATCCTCCTCCGTGGGATTCCTGGCGTGTGAGAGTTGGGAAAGGAGGTGGAGGAGAACGTGGGGAAGATCTACCTCCCCGTCCCCGGCTAACCTGGCCACCGATATATGGTCTCAACATGGGACATCAGCTGCGCGTCCCGAATATCGGCACTGTCTAGCAGAATTCCCCGTCGCCTATCGATCACAGGATTACTTCAACCCGAACATGAGCAAGCACCAACTTACCAATCACAACATAGTCCGAAAACCAGCCGCGCAAAAATAGGCGATCTACAATTTTGCATAGCCAGGGGCCTTACGGCGCGATTGCCGGGGATTAAAAAAGGATGATTGGATGACTGGCTCAAGCTGCGTTGTAGCTGGCACCCGCATCAAAGCACCTCACGGCCAGGCCCAAGGGGTAAGTTTGATTCGGGCGTTTTTTCCTAGAGCCAACCTCGTCTCCGGCTTCCGACATCCAAAAAGTGGTCAACACTTGCACATGCTGTTGCGACTATGTGATGGCGCGAGCTTCCACGCAAGCGAGAAAGGGGACGGGAGGATTTCGTCACCTCTCGCCGAGACCGCCCCCTATTTCTACCCCCTTCTCTCACCGTTGATTTCGAAACCGCCATTTCCCCTTTCCCGCTCTCTTGTTCGGTCGGCAAGCAAGGTAAGTAGGCGGTGTCGGCGGTGTTGGCGGCGACGACAGTGATGGCTGCTGGGCGACTCCGACCACTTCATCGAGGTTGGCTATAGTTCTGAGCAGCCTCAACATGCGCAGCTCGAATCATCGTCCTAGGCCACAGTGCATAGCCTTGTCCACAATGTGGCATCAAAGGTTGCCCCGAACCTTGCTAGGGCAAGGAAGGAGGAGGACCTGCTTGATGCTCGCGCAGCCCGCAAAACACACGCTGCGCAGATGATGGGCACGATCAAGTGGATGCCCCTCCAGTCCTCCTTCCTGGAGAAGATGTGTGAGATCATCAAAACCGGCGTGCATACTGACAAAGGGTTCAAGGAAGTCCACCTCACTTATGTTTCCAAGGCTCTCTTTGAGCATTGTAGAGCCGAGGTGACTTCTACTAAGGTGTACAACCACCTGAGGAAGTGGAGGACGAGATGGATCCATGTCAGCATGCTCAGAGATCTGACCGGTGCTCAATGGGATGAGGACAGCTGCATCATCATGTTAGAGGCTGACCACTACCAAGGACACATCATGGTTAGCACAGTTTTGCACTTGTCATTTGATCATCCTTGTCCACTGCTAACAGTCTTCCTTGCCGTCCTTGTTTAGGATCACCCCAAAGACGCCGAGTTCCTCAACAATCTCATCCAGAATTACCATGAGATGAACACCATCTTTGTTGGTGGTATCGCCATCGGCAAGTTTGCCATGGGATCCAATGAGCCCCTGGGCATACCTTCACTGTCACATGAGGAGAGAACTAACACGCAGGAGTCCGAGACCATCATCATCGATGGCCCGGACAAGGCTAGCATTGTCCCGACACCTCGAGGCGAGAGGAAGAGAGGTGGGCTGGCTGAGGATGAGCACCATGCCTTCAGTAGCATGACTGAAGTCGTCAAGGATATCGCTCAAGCGATCAAGGACAACAAGCCTACTGTCGTCCACCCAGACCTCTACAAGGTCGTCATGAGCATAATTGAGTACTCCTAGGAGGCTCTCATATGGCGGCTCTAAGCCACCTTGTCCACCTCAAGGCCTAGGGCACCAACTTTGTTGGCATGTGGGACAGCCACAGGTCCCTTTGGCTCAGGAACTATCTGTCCAAGCACTAGTAATGTGTAGTGGGTGCCCTGGGGCATTGTGGGGGCTGGGGAGGCATGCTTACTTGCTTGTGATGGGTGATGGTTGATGATGATGATCTTGTCATGTACATTTTGGTGGTAGCTAGGACTCAAAAACTTCTTATGGTCTGTAAGTAAGATGAGGTGGTACATACTAAACCCATCATGTGATGAAGACTTTGCGGTGGTAGGACGACACCCACTTTTGTTGTGGTGCTAGGTTAACCTCTTAGTGATAGGATGAAGTTACATCCCCTTTTGGTAACTATATCATGCATGCTCTCCTTAGTTTATGAACTTGTGGAATTGTTCACTTGCTTGGATGATCTTGTTGACCTTCTAATTTGCTTCTCATCATGGAATTACATTTGTTGTTTCTGTTCTTTGTTAGTGGTACGTCGTGTTTAGGGGAAGGCAGCCACGAGTGTATAGTTCTTGGAGGATCTGCCAGGCTCAGGTTAATGGTTTCTCCAACAATAGCTACAGAGGGTACCAGACTAGAGAGGAGGCAGAGGAAGAGTTCAACCTATTCCTGGCTGATGAGGCTATGACTTATCAAGATATGGCTGTTCAAGCACTCCCTGCTCAAGGTATAGCTCTTAAATCTATGTATTTTCAAGGTATGCATGTGAGCTATGGCTGTTGAAGCAATGCCTCAACTAGGTGGACACAGGTTTAGAGATTTCATGATCGTTGTACAGCTGGTGGTTATCGCCAAGCTGGTATTCTTCTGATAGCTGGTGTATGATCGCATGCTGTGGTAACCTCACAAAAATTTGAATGGGGTAATCGTCAGAACACTAAGATGGTTAATCAAACAGCTTGACATTGCATCTACCTTGTAGGAAAACGATTTTGCTATCTACCAAACAAATGGGCCAAAGTTGCCCAAGAAATGCAGCTAAGTCCCTTGTGGGCTACCAAACGAAATGCCAAAGTTGATTTTTGGCCCGTTCCATCCCATCCTAGCCCCAGTGCCTGCCCCTAGAGAGCCCAAAATGAAGTGCAACCTACCAATTGCTCCCTTATTTCACACGTGCACCATGTTTTTTGAGTGCACAAGTCATTGGTGGACAATATAGAGCCTAACATGTGTTTTTGCTGAATTTTAGAGCGGGAACTCTTGTTGGAGCTTGAGCTCCATGTAGCTTTAAAAAATCTAAAAAAACATTTATAAGTTTTCAATTTTTTTGAATATACACAAGGATGTTTTGTACGCTCGTGTAACATTTCAATGAAAAGACCTTATACTTTGTTCTACACGAAAATGACAAGTTCTAACCATTTTAAAGAGTTTGAAAATGCATACTGATTCTTGTCATTTTTAGTAGACTAAAGTATAAGGTCTTTGAATTTTTACACACTTGCGGGATACACCTCTAGCTACATAAAAAACATACTTTTTGAAACTTTAATACATGGTTTTGATATTTTTTCAACAGGGCCTAGTCCATCAGCTCTAGCAACAACAAGTGACAAGGGTATAGATAATAGAGCCCGATAGTTAAGTACCCCTGAGGCCCGTTAAGCTAGGCCCAATTGTAATACTAGTCGAAATACGAGTTCATGTCGTATGTCGATATTGTAATCTGTATCGGATCCCTCCCGATCCCTGAGACCTGGCCACCTATATATAGGGGCCAGGAGGGGACGGTGAGAGACAGATTGAAAGCAAGCCAGGTTCTACACCCACGTTTACTTTCGATACACACCTTGTTTGACTGAGTTTACCTTCGAGTTCATCCGACGCCCTATCTCCCCGATCTAAGTCCTACATCTAGGACATTTGCCGAGTTAACCCTCGTCAATTGGCGTCGACCGTGGGGACCCTGGGCGTTGGAATCACGAATTCGACGGCTTTTTTGCTTCTAGCCAATAGCAGTCCAGAAGTCGACGAAATCCAGACACCCTTCGGAACCATCGATTTTCAACCTCACCAGTCAAGTTTCACGCAAGTATTCGAGAGCATGGATCAAGATATGGATTTGACGATCGGAAGTCTAAACTTTCGTGTCGGATCACTAGGTTCGATTCGCCTTTCAGATCTGGCGAAACCGGGTTTGTCGGCAAGTGAACCCAAGACAGTAGCAATGTCAGAATCATTAGAAGACTCTTCCAGTAAGGTAAACTCACCGGTCAGCTTAGCAGAAGTAGAAGAAGGAAAAATCACAGGAGGCGACAAAACCATGGAGAATTTTGACTTAGAAGTTCAACTCGAAGATCTCATAATCTGCCATGACGATACTTCAGATAAATCAACAGACACCTGGAAGACAGGATTAGAGCTTTCTGAAGATGACAATTCGATCTTCTCAAGTTCCAACAGCAAACTAGACAATCGATACCAGGTACTCGCCATCACAGGAGATAACTCAGAAGAACTCGACGAAAACAACAATCCAGTGCTCAATCCAGCAAACATAAATAGAGGGGCGAATCATCTAGCAGAAGGAGAAACTGTAGACTCCCTCACAACTAGGGAGTAAGTTCGACTATCAGTCGACGAGTGGAGAACAATCAAGACAGCTGTGGAGCACGGCACGCCAATACCAACAAACTCCAACAAAAATATGCTTCTGGGGTACCACTATGCCCTAAGGCAGCAGGCGAAGCAACTAGCGAAGGAGAGGATTGAAATACAGAAGAGGAAAGACTCAGCCATTGCAGCAAGCGACGCTGCTCGCAGAGCATGTAGTGACGCGTCATACACAAACAAAAGGCATCGTCGACATGGATCAAGGTTTGAAAACCTTGAGTACTCAGAAAGGCAAAGCATCTCCAAAAACCTCGACTCATCTTTCCTATCGATCGACGAGCAAGGAAATATCATACCAAAAACTCCTAAAGCAGCATTGGTGGCAGCCCAAGCATACCTACATACAACACAACCAAATCCAGGAGACCCGAGGGAACATATGCATCGGGCAGCACTAAATGGATTGAAGATGGTAGGCAACAAATTATCAGCGAAAGAGGAGGAGGCATATCACAACAAAGGAACCCATAAGCCATGATCACCACGCCATCACAATAGTCCTCAGCATAGGAGCGAAAGTCGACGATCTAGAACACCATCACCAAGGCGACATAGAAGCCCAAAGTATGGAAGAACCCGAAGATCCAGGTCTCCAAACAAGACATACGATTACGAAGACGACAAAAAAGAGATGGGGGCATCATGCTTTACCCACAGGGTTCGCACCACGCCAATACCCAAAGGTTTCAAACTACCCCATGACCAGCAAAATACGACGGATCCCAGGAGCCACAGTCATGGCACTCGGATTATCTACAAGCAGTAAAAATATTGGGAGGAACAAAGGAAACAGTTATGCAAAGTTTGCAATTACACATCACCGGCGCGGCAAGGTCATGGTTGAGCAAATTAGAAAAAGAAACAATTGGAAGCTGGGAAGAGCTTACAAAGCAATTTATGAGCAACTTCAAGTCGACATATAAGCGGCCAGCGTCCATAGAAGAAGTCAAAGCCTGCGTACATCAACGCGGTGAGACATTAAGGGCATATATTCAAAGATGGAGCATCATCAAAAATTCGTCAAAGTTTCAGACGAAAGAGCAATAGATGCATTCATAGTTGGGTTAAGGCGAGGAGACCTAGTCGAAGAGATGGGCAGAATCAAGCCGAAAACAGTATCAGATCTAATGGATATAGCAAACAGATTTGCAGACGGAGAAGATGCGTGCAACAACAAACGGACACGATCGCCAGAGGATGATAGAGGGAACAGATATGGAGGTCAAAGGAGAAGATCCTGCAATTACGACAACTATGGCTCTCACAGCCAAGTAGCCGCAGGATATAAGGACAATAACTACCAAGGTAACGACCGGAAAAGCTCGGGATATCGTAGCTATGGAAAAGAAGACTACAAAAAGTTTCAGCCAAGAGAATCCAGAGATTACAACCCATTGCCAGAGGATATGCTAAACGGACCATGTCATATACACTCCGCGTTTGTCGATGGGAAACGAGTATCCACACATGCGATGAAAGATTGCACGACATTCTTGAAACTACAAGAAGCGGCGCTAAACAAGCAAGCCGAAGCAAAAAGGCAGGGATACGAAGGAAACACAAGTAACGCACCTACAAATCAACAAGGAAACAATGGAGTTCCTCAGGGACAAGATCAGCCGAACCAGGGACGCAACGACGACGAAGGATATGTTCCATCTAAAGGGCACATCACAGCAATGATACAGCCAGTGCCCAAGTCGAACAAAGAGGAGAAAAGTATAACTCAACAAGTTAACCTCGCGATAACTTCACCTCCAGCAACAACGGAATATCTATACTGGTCAGAGCAACCCATAGAATTCAGCAGAGACGATCACCCAATAATAGTACCTCAGCCAGGAAACGCGCCTTTGGTACTCAAAGCTCAAATAGGGACGTATGATGTCGACAGAGTATTCATGGACGCAAGAAGTGGAATAAATCTGATCTACGCAAAGACTCTACGAGCAATGCACATTTCATTAGAGTTCCTGAAGCCAACTGACTGCTCCTTCCATGGAATAGTCCTAGGAAGTGCAAACTATCCACTTGGTCGAATAGCACTCAACGTTTGCTTCGGAAATCGGTAAAACTACAGAAGGGAGAAACTCAACTTTGAAGTCATGGACTGGCCATCACAATATCATGCGATCCTCGGGCGACCCGTGTTTTCACGATTCATGGCAGTACCTCACTACACTTACCTGGTATTAAAAATGCCAGGACCTAATGGAATTATTACGGTTAAAGGAAGCTTCGAGCTATCAGATCTATGTGACAAGGAATTTCACAAGATGGCTCAAAACTTCGGCATGATGGCAAGCTACAGAGAACCCAACTACAAAGCAAAAAGCGCGACTACAGGAGTTACACAGCAACTCGAAGGACACCCAGCAGAGCCAGAAGTGAAGAAACCGCGGGTACAGCACTCAGAACAAGAGAAGCCTACAGGAGAAGAAGAGAAGACTCAAGCGACATAGGCGACAAGACGAACAAAAAAGTAGAGTAGAAAAATAAGGCTATAAAAGCCACGAGTTATTCCAGGGCAATACCCTCTAGATCCAGAACACAGGTCATTGGCCGGATCTCTTGGGTAACCCTATGTATCTTACATTATAAGCATAAATAAAGACAAAAGTTCCTCTTATTCGAGTTTACGCGTCTTGTCACAGCACTAAAATCCGCAAAGGTAAAACGCTCTGAGAACAAAAATTCTGACAAAAGAGTTAGAAAACAAAAACTCTCACGTTCTACACACAAAAACATACAAATGTCACAGCAGTGGCTGATCAGAATTATCTACGCCCAAAGGATCCAAATAGTGATGCTCGCGGAAAAACGCAGCATCTTGCTGAAGTAACCTAGCTATGAGCCTCCTTGCTGGTTGAAGAGTAGCATCCATGTGGACTCGCAACATAGCTCCCCCTGGAGGCAAACTTAGCGACATGGAACTATAATTAAGCCTTGGATGCCACTTACGTGTCCAACCAAGCGCAAAATTGGCACCAGCCACTAAGTTGAGTTCTATCAGTCGATGAATTCGCTGACTAGATCTAAAAGCGTCGAGTAGCTGCGGAAAGGTTCCAGGAAGAGGATTACGAGGGAGCATCACGGAATACATGGTAGTCAAAGATCTTTGACAACCATTGACGAGGGGTTAACTCGACAAATGTCCTAAATGAAGGACTTAGGATCGGGGGAAGAGCAACGACTAGAAATTCCGGGATCGAGATTGGCACACGACGTACCCAGGTTCACGTCCCCGTGGTGGAGGATCGCTACATCCTGCTAGCAATCTAGTAGATAATCACAATGGTGTTTACATGGTGCCGCCGTAGGCGGAATATTGTATCTAGTCTATGTCTAATCTATCTTGTCTAGTCGAGATATTGCTTGTCTATGATATTGTAAGTTGTAACTTATCTCTCTAGGGGCACCCCTGCCTGGCTTTATATATGCAACCGGGCTAGGGTTTACAAGTGTCCTAGTCGAATACGGATTAGAGTCTTCCTTCTTCTACTCCAAGTCAACTTGTCGAGTCCTTGTTCCGGTCCACCTCCTTAATGGGCCGGACCCGGTATACTAATCCGCGGGTACCTGAAGGGCATACCCTCGTCAGTAGCCCCCGAGACTCTACTTGAGTCGCA
Organism: Dactylis glomerata; assembly: GCA_007115705.1. Lineage (NCBI taxonomy): Eukaryota > Viridiplantae > Streptophyta > Magnoliopsida > Poales > Poaceae > Dactylis > Dactylis glomerata. The sequence goes on from QXEO01001756.1 coordinate 1,466,762, forward strand.
GACTCAGGTTGAGTCTCAAAACTTCAATCTTTGACTTCTTCAATCTTAAAATGCTTCAATCTTCGACTTCCTGAAATCTTCGATTTTCTACAATCTTTGACTTCTTCAATCTTCGACTTCTTAAAATCTTCGACTTCATGAATTTTCGATTTCAATTCTTTGACTTCCTGAAATCTTCGGATTCTTGAATACGCTCTCCCGATGGGAGTAAAATGTTGAGTCCATGGACTCGAAATTTTCTTCCTCATTCTTCTCGAAATTTTTCATCTTCGACTTGGTCAATACTTGAATTCTTCAGATCTTCAAATCTTCGACTTGGTCTTTCGACTTACTTTCATGATAATATCTCGCAAGGGGTTTTGATGAACAAGCCTGACAACTCTGACGGATCAAGAGGTCAGTTAACTGCCGGAACAGATACTTGCCACCTACTTCAAATTCAATCCCCTTGGACTTGAATTCGGGAAACCGGTCAAACCCATTCTTTTGCCGTATTTAGGACTTACAAAGAATAAGTCCCAGTGGTTCTCAGGGTACCCAGTGCGTCCACCAGGATTTTCTTCGCGTCGTAGACACGGATACATGCCAGCAGAGCGTATCCATGTGCGTATACCGGGCCACACAGGACGGATCCCGGGGTCTTACCTTCGTGATAAATCACGGCATTCGAGTTTCGTTGCGATAACGCAACTCGAGAATCTCATGTCGCAGTCAAAGTTTGACTGAAAATATTCGGTTTTATACAACCTTGATCAATAAAAACTCGCTCCCGATAGGAGTAATGATGATTCCTGAAGCTTCTCTCGCCTTCATCTCTGTAATATTCATGAAAAGACATTGTCGGGTGCGCGCCCAGCGCTCCCGATGGGAGTAGCCCCCGAGTCTATGTTCGGATACTTGTAGCCGGGCATAGACTCAAGTCGTACAACTCGAAGAAGTTCGGCTTCTTTTGAAGGACTTGATGATTTTAATGAATTTGTCGACTCCTGCAGAAAATATGAATAATTGTGAAGTACTTTGCCACTTCAAGAAATATTGTGCTTATAGATTGTAATGACGATGTAGTATGTAAAAATAAAAACTCGATCTTTTTTGTGCAATTTTGTTGCTCGTACGTAAGACCCTTTCGTTAGCCTGATGCACTTCACGGCTCGATCAGCTACTCAGGTCAAATGTAATTCGATGCGTTTCCGCATTTGAATTTCAAGATACTTGCTAAGCCTTTTCGTTAACCTGTCGCCCAAGATTTTGGCCTTGCCAACCGTTAGTCGAGCTTCATGCGACTGTAAACTAAATTGACAAGTATTCGACAAGGAACGCCAGCTACCTACTAGGGCTTTCACATTTTTTTTTTCGAAGTCAATGATATGCAAGATGATTGTTCATAGCGGAGCCCCCGAGTGTTGGGTGCGATGAAATTAAATAATAATCGACTTCTTGGAAGCGGAGAACTTAGCTTTTATCGGGTGCGCCGTCGTCGGTGCAGCCGTAGTCGACGAAGTTGAAGACGAAGTGGTCGAGGTAGTCGCAGATGTAGTCGAGTTGTTGTCGTAGAATCATATCCACGATCGAAGGCGAAGTTGTTGTCGAGCCCCCGAGCGCTGTTGGGATCGTTGCGTTGCTGATGTCGATGAACTCGCAGGTCTTGAAGGTTATTTTTCGCACTCAGGGGCGAGTTGATGTCGAGCCCCCGAGCGATGCCGATAGCTTGCGCGATTGCGCGATGACGAGCCCCCGAGCGTGGCAAGCCGCAGTTGACGTTGTAGTCGACGATGTTGAAGACAAAGTAGTCGAAATATTTTTCTCCTATTTGTCCGAGCAGTATGGCGAGTAGTCAAAATAGTTTGATCCTTGGTAGCTTGTGGGTGAATCATCACTTCCAACACCAATTTCCTTGGTTGGGTTACGTGAGATAACAAATTGGGATGGCTTTTCTTGAAGACCGTGTCCAACTCAGCTAGCTTTTCACGCGAGTATGCATCGCCTGTCTGCATGTTCCGACATGTTGTCTTTCTTGTACAATCTGGATTATGGCATTGGAAATTGATTCCTGTCGCTTCTGAACGTGGTCGCGGTATAGATTGGTACTCTCGTAGAAACGTGTTCGAGATCTTCACGCCCGGTCGTCAGTCTTCATGATGGATTTGGACTTGAACTGCTGGTGGCAGCGTCTCAGACTGTTTTTATGCTAATGTATGTCTCCTTGTCGATTACGGATTTCCTTCTCGGTTTTCATGGTAGTCAAGCTGGCCGATAATAATCCTGTCACAGCTCTAGTCGAAGATCCTTTCCGGATGACGAATTTTTTTGAGATGTAAGCCCCGTGACTTTGTATAGGACTCGGAGTCCTGCACCTTTGAATTTAGCAGCTGATTTTTTTATGGAACTTGATCCGATCGGGTATCGATTAGAGTTTGCCCAAATATCTTCTGCTTTCGATGTGATCCATCGCGTAGCTGATGTAGTACTTGCGTGTCTTGAAATTTGTACCATGATACCAGCGCCTCCTGCACTTGGGTCTTGTCTCCACAGCGAATCTCCTGCATGGCTGAGTGCTCTTTGATTGAACAAGATCAATTTGCTGTCACGCGACGCTGTTTCTCGACAAAAACTCTGGCGTCGGCAACTCTCTAGCGATCCCTCAATTTGGATGAACTCGAGGATTCCTGACGGCGAAGCTTTGAAGATCTTGACGATGTAGATGATAGTTGATGTTGATGACGAATTCTGCTTGAAGCGATCTGACTGTTGCCCTTGGCAGCCGTGAAATTTGTTGATCTTGATGATGTAGAAAAAAAAATTGCTGATATCGCCGATGGAAAAGTTGAAGGATCCCGCCCGGATAACAAAATCCAGTCGCCGCGATCCCCACGGTCGGCGCCAATTGACGAGGGGTTAACTCGACAAATGTCCTAAATGAAGGACTTAGGATCGGGGGAAGAGCAACGACTAGAGATTCCGGGATCGAGATTGACACACGACGTACCCAGGTTCACGTCCCCGTGGTGGAGGATCGCTACATCCTGCTAGCAATCTAGTAGATAATCACAATGGTGTTTACATGGTGCCGCCGTAGGCGGAATATTGTATCTAGTCTATGTCTAATCTATCTTGTCTAGTCGAGATATTGCTTGTCTATGATATTGTAAGTTGTAACTTATCTCTCTAGGGGCACCCCTGCCTGGCTTTATATATGCAACCGGGCTAGGGTTTACAAGTGTCCTAGTCGAATACGGATTAGAGTCTTCCTTCTTCTACTCCAAGTCAACTTGTCGAGTCCTTGTTCCGGTCCACCTCCTTAATGGGCCGGACCCGGTATACTAATCCGCGGGTACCTGAAGGGCATACCCTCGTCAACCATCGACAGCTTCTCCAATGTGCTGAGCACGATCTTGAAGAAGCACAATAGCATGACGGCGCCGAGGATCATACCACAAACTTTCGACTCCCTCTGATGATTTCTCGAGAGCCGCGATTCATTCAGAAACCTGACATGTCTCACCAACAAAGTCCAAGCAAGTGCCTGCGGTAAAGAGAAGTCATTAGCCACCAAAAATGGAGTAAAAGGACAAAATAAAGGTTGCAAGGAACCTCACATCGCAGCATCTCGCAGACAGATTCAACAATACCAACGAGAAAGGAATCGCATTCTTCAAGATGCACAATTTGGGCCATCAGACCCGACACTTTATCCTCGAGTTTGGATATCTGCTTCATAAAGCCGCAAGATTTACTAGCTTTGTCCATAGCAATCTGTGCCTGGCGCTTCATCAAGGACAAACGGCTTTCAAGGTCCGAAATTCTCAACAAGTGTTCAGAACACCGACACAAAGAATGAGGAGGCGAAGGAACTACGGAGTCGAACATATGGGCAGGAGGTGAAGCCCGACCACAACCCGACGATCCACCAGCACTCACAAGCTGGAAGCCAAGCAGAAAGAAGAAAATAACATCTCAGAAATCACATCTAAGCCAGACATTTCATAAAAGAAAAGTATTTACAATGAGTACAAGCCCTCTGACTAGTCCTCGGGCAAAATACAACTAGAAGTTCACCACAGCAAAAGAAATGAAGATTACAAAGAGAGGCTAAGTCTACGCCACCTCAGCCTCAGGGTCTGCAACAGAAGTAGGCATGGCAGAGGTAGCACCAGCGTTGGGAGGAGGCACGGATCCACTTGTCGTCGGAGTCAAAGAAACCGACATAGCGGAGGTCGTAGAAGCCGCCGAAGGAGAAATTATCGACACGATGCCTGGCGCGTACTTCTTCGCCTTCTCGAAGAAAACCCTCAACTCCAAAAGGGGTCGACCGCGGGAAGAGCTCACCTTCTCCCAGTTGACCTCCTCGCCATGTGCGTATGTAAGCGCAATGGCTCCCTCGGCACCTCGCTTCATGGAGCGGCCCTTCATAAGAAGGATAGGATCGTCAGGGGTGTCAAAGGCCTTGGCAAGTTTCTTCAAATCATTATCTGGCATCTCCGCTCTTTGCTTGGGCCACAACCCGATGAAAATCCGCGTGAGCACGCGGCTAACCAACTCGAAGATCTCCTGGACAGAAATCCAGTTCGCTTCCAGCAAGTTAACTGCGGCCATGAGAGAATCATCGTCTGGTTGCAAAGATGACGCAGACACCCCAGTACATTCTACACAACCAAGGAAAGAAAGGCAGAGGAAAAAGCACACATCAGCAAGTATAAGAGCGGGCAACTCGACAAAAAAAAAGAGAAAGGCATGGTATGCACCTCCAGCAAGAGCAGACATTTTATTAAGCCGATCAGTCACGGCATGTTCCCACTGAATGTGCTCCTTATTCGCGTCAGAGAGGGCCTTCTCCGTTTTCTTTGCCTTAGCCAATGCTGATTTAGTAGACTTCTCAGCAGTGGCTTTGGCAGCAGTGGCGGCATCAAAAGCTTTTCTGGAAGCTTCGAGTTCAGCTTCCAGAGACGAAATGCAAGCATTAGCTGCCGCCAAAGCATCTGCAATTCAAAAAGGGAAAAGAAAGTCAAATAAAGCAGCAAAGAAAGGCACTCAAGACAAGCAAAGTATAGGAAAGAAGATTACCCTCGAAAGCCCTAGTAGCTTTCAAATACTCGACACATTCAGTACCCAAAGTGACAAACTTCTTCATCAAGATCTGTCCAGAAAATTTACTTGAGTATGAAGATCACGCAGGAAACAAAAGAAAACATACCAGTATCAACACGCACATCGCCGGAGGAGCTCGTGGACTGATGGGTCTCAAGGGAAGCACCAGCGTCTATCGACTTCTTCAGACGCTTGGAACCACGAGTAGCGATGACCTTTTTAACAGGAGCCCTTGGAGCCTTTGGAGATTTTACCACTGGATCAACCTCTTGTGAAGGTGGTTCCTCGAGAACAGGAGTATCAGTAACAGTGGCAGTAGCAGCAAATCTCTTTGGGTCCTCCTCGTCACTGAAAAGGAAGCAAAAGGTAGAGTACTCTGTCCAAGTCGACAAGGAAGAAAAGAGAGTATATGAAAACAGCAGCAAAATACTTACGAGTCCAAGAGGTCGAAAAGCTCTACTCCTTCCTCCAGCACAGAGGTCTCCCCGATCACATTCTTGTGCACCGAAGTACTCGAAGAAAGGAGCTCTGTCACACGCTTCCTCTTCTTATCAAGACCAAGGTCTTCAGAAAGTGCAGGAGGAGGCGACGTAGTCGAGCTGGTCCCTTCCAAAGAATCTTTGGCTTCGTCTCCTTCTTGGCTGTTGATACGTCTCAAACGTATCTATAATTTTTGATGCTCCATGCTTGTTTTTACACCATTTGCCTATTGTTTCGTTACACTTAGTGGCACTTTTATGCATTTTCCGGAACTAATCTATTAACAAGCGCCACAGTGCCAGTTTCCTGTTTTCTGCTGTTTTTGTGTTTCAGAAGTGATACACAGGAAATATCCTCGGAATTGGACGAAACAAGTTCCTGAAGTTTTATTTTTCCCGGAAGCTTCCAGAGATCCGAAGAAGTGTCAGAGGGGGGCCACCAGGGCCCCACATGCGTGGGTGGCGCGGCCAGCCCCCTGGCCGCGCCGGGCCCATGTGAGGGCACCTGGCCCCTCCTCTGACATCGTCCCTTCGCCTATAAAGACCCCCCGACGGAAAAAAACTAAGTACCCGATCAGATTTCCAGAACACATCGCGATCCACCGCCGCCGTCGACCCGAAGATCGGGAGGGTCCAGAAGCTCTTCCCGGCACCCTGCCGGAGAGGGGAATCGCCACCGGAGGTCTTCTTCATCGCCATGCTTGCCTCCGGAGCGATGAGTGTGTAGTCTACCTTGGACTATGGGTCCATAGCAGTAGCTAGATGGTTGTCTTCTCCACCATGTGCTTCATGTTTAGATCTCATGAGCTGCCATACATGATTGAGATCACCGTTATGTAATTCTATGATGTTGGTTTGTTGGGATCCGATGAATATTGGTGTTTATGATTAAGTTGCTGTACTGAATTATATCTTTTGTTATCTCTATGTTGTTTATGATCTTGCATGCTCTCCGTTGTTAGTAGCTATCTTGGCCGAGTAGTTGCTAGTGACTCCAAGAGGGGGTATTTATGCTCGATAGTGGGTTCATGCCTCTATTTCACCTGGGGGAGTGACAGAAACCTCTAAGGTGGTAGATGTGCTGTTGCTACTAGGGAGAAAACAACATTCATATGCTCAAGGGTATATGCTTTGTTTACATTACACACTTTGCTTAATGCAATTATCTGTTGTTCGCAACTTAATACTTCTAGGGTGTTCGGATTGATATCCCCGGGGGTGGATTATTAGTCATAGATGCAGTTGGATGGCGGTCTATGTATTTTGTTGTAATGCCCAGAGTAAATCTCATAGTGATCTTCTTGACATGTCATGTTATCTTTATTCTATCAATTGCCCAACTGTAATTTGTTTACCCAGCATGTTTTATCTATGGAGAGACACCACTAGTGAACTGTGGACCCCGGTCCTATTTCCATCATATTGCTATCACCTGTTTACTTTACTCGTACTGTTTACTTTACTCGCATACTATATTATTTTCCACTCGATACTCTCATAATCTTTGTTTCAAGCAAACCGGTGAGATTGACAACCTCATCGTAAGTTGGGAACAAAGTACTTAGTTGTGTGTGTGCAGGTTCCATATCACCTTCAGTCGTCACAGTCTCTCCTCTTCAAGATCGACATTAAACCTTGGTTTCTTAATTGAGGGAAAACTAGCCGCTACACTCATCATACCTTCCTCTTGGGGTTCCCAACGGGCTGGTCATTCACCACGCACAAGGTCTTACTGCTCCACGTCAACTACACGCCACCAGTTCTTTTCTGGTGCCATCACCGAGTAGCAGCTTCTTTTCTGGCGCCGTTGCCGGGGAGGAAGAGAAGACTTCTGCGAGGGGAGTTTTTCGCACACACATCCTTTACTTTGTTATTGTTTTGCTTTACTTTATTTATTTTACTTGCATTGCTTTTTATAAAAAACCCAAAAAAAATTAGAATCCTTGGTAGCTGTTTTTACTTGTTTACTTTAGTTTACTATGTCTAGTTCCGTTGCTACTACTATGTCTCCTGAGGACATGATTTTCACTTTTAAGCAGAAAGATGAGGAAAGCTTTAAAGAAGCTTGGTCTAGAATTTATGATTGGCATGAGAAAACTGAACCTAAAATGACTTTGAGTTTGCTTCTTAGTAGCTTTTACTTTGGACTTTCTCTTCGTTATAGATATGCTTTGGATGCTACTGCTGAAGGAGATTTCCTTCATTGTGATGGAGATCAAGCCTTCAATATTATAAAAAAGTTGATTACAATTTATAGCATGCCAACCTATTTTGATTCCTCTCTTGTGTGCATTTTCAATAGACTTAATACTCTTGAGGCTCGCACTGCTAGCTTGAACTCTTGCTACAATACTTTGCACCAGCATTTTGATTATGTGCCAATAAATTCTGAACCTTCGAGTTGGAATCCTACAATAAAAAACACCATTAATGGTGAAACTTTTCATGCTCGTTGTGATATTATGTCTGAATTTTGTCTCATGCCAAAGGATGTTTATGAATCTTTGAGCCTTTGGAAGCTTTCTGAGGGAGGAGAAGAAATTTCTCTTACTAACAATGCCACTATATTTCCCCTTGGAATAGCTGAAGGAGTCTTTACAAAAGTCCTAGGAAGAATGATATCTACTGATTATCTTGTTATTGAATGTGTAGGAAAAGGACAAATCACACTTGGAAGATCCATTCTGAAGCTCCTGGGCGCCGTCATCGATGTGGGAAAAGGCAATATAACATTTACCTCTCCACCTTGCAATAACCATGTCTTTCCTAGAGTCAAGAGCAAAGGTAAGAAAGGGAGACGTAAGGCACGTGCTGATCCTAGTGCTTCATCTATTGATATTACTTGATTCGCAATTTTCTGCGCCTAGCTCAAAGGCGTTAAAGAAAAGCACTCTTGAGAGATAACCCAATGTTTTCTTTTCAGTACTTTTTCTTTTATTTGAGTCTTGGAAGTCATTACTACTGTAATGACCGCTCCTTATCCTTTTTATTTCGGTTTTGTGCCAAGAGAAGCCTCTAATTTGAGTGAGGTAAAGATTTGGGGATGTTGCTGTCCTGAAACTGTTTTCGGTGCTGCACCGTAAAAATTCGTGAAAATTCTCTGTTTATCTTTTGGACCTGCGATTTCTTGTGCATATGCCCCAGGTTATATCCAAACTTTTGTTATTTGAACACTTTTTGATTTGAGCAACAGCAAATCCCTCAAAAATTCGACCTTTGTCAGCTGTTCAGTTTTGACAGATTTCTGCCAATATTTGTGTTTGCCACTTTATCACTTTCTTTTGAGTTCTTTTGATCATGGAACTTTTTGGGGAGTTGCTACAGTAGTATTTACTATATATGTGGTGGTTTTGAGTTGAAACCTGAAGCAAATAGAGGGTTGAATATATTTTATGCTTACACTAATGTTGCTAAAAGATTTGTGTTTAGTTTTGTATGGAGGAAGTTTTCAAGTGTAGGGATTGGAGAATGATGAGATGAGTTGAAGAATGGACAAAAGCTCAAGCTTGGGGATGCCCATGCATCACCCCAAGAAATATCCAAGAAGTACAAGCGTCAAAGCTTGGGGATGCCCCCGAGGCACCCCTTCTTCATCGGCAAAAATCAGGTCACCTTTCAAAACACTATATTTTTATTGCTTCATGCACTATGTGTTTTTCTTGGAGCGTCAGTTGCTTTAGTTTTCTTAGTTGGTTTAGTTTGTTTGTTTGCTGCAATAAATGGTTGGACCCCAACAAATTTCCTTTGGAGGAGATGTACTCATTTTCATTTGCAAAGAACGCTCTAGTTTTCACTCTTATCGTTCATCGAGCGTTCTACTTTTTCTGCTACTGCTTTTGGTTTTCGTTTTCGCCTTGATTTGCGTTCAGATCTTGTCATATCTTTTCATCAAGGTGTATTTTTGCCTCTGATCTTTATTGGTTTTCATCAAAAGAGGTGTTTATAAAATTTTCAAATGGTGTTGGAAAAGAGAAAAAGCTTTGTGCAAAATAGTGGTACAAGAAGGAGCTTGTGTAGACTGCGGCTTAGGCTTTTTCATGTCATGCTTGATGTCTTTTTGATAGTATGCTTAGTGGTTTTGCTGTAGCATGACTTGTCTCAAATAACTGAGATTGCTTAATGAGCCTTTGAAAAATCATGCGTTGTTTTTATTGTATGGAAGCATTATTTTGGTTTTCTCCTTGATGCTTTATTTGGGTTGACTTAGCGCATGCTCACACATGTTAGAATCTTACAAAGTTGCCAATAGCCTTCATGATCATTTAGTTTTTGACTTTTGATGCCATCTTATGCTTCTTTTAATGTCGCTTTGCATGATTATGGCCATTATTGCTCTCTTAGTTGGTCGCTCCCAGTCTTTTGCTAGCCCTCGCCTTGTACTGAGTATGAGCTCTACTTGTGCATCCAACTCCTAAAAGCCAAAGTTTTCCAAAGTGTCCACCATACATACCTACTAGCAATTTGCTATTCCAAGTAAATTTGACTTGCTTTTATTTTCTCTTCAAATTAAACTCTTACCAGTGTTATGTGAAATTCGGTCAGTAAAGCTCTCACGAACCGGACGGCACACTTTACTTTTTCCTGTTCTTAAAAATTTGACATTGTGGTCTTTTATGTTAAGTTGTTATGCTTGCAAGTTGTAAGTTGGATTCTAGCCCATCCATGTTGTCATGGGGCAAGCTTTCAACATTGCACTTCTTAATTGAGTTGATATCGTGATCTTTCGTTTATGGATGCCCGCGGTGTGAAATGAATTGGGAATCTTGTGAGGATCATGGAGTTTGTATATGTGTTAGGGAAACGCCAGGCCGCCAATCTAAGCCATGCATAATTCATGGTGGAAATTTGTAGCATACCCATGGTGAACATTCGACGACGCATCTCATAATAAAAAGCTAAACAAAAGGCAAATAAAAGAGATGTCGAGGTGTTCATTGTCTGCTTGTTTTATCATTTTGGTGTGGGCTTGTTCCATGTCATCGGGCACGGACGTACCCCATTGGCGGTTCTCAATGATATGCATATACTTACAATGACAAGAGCCTTGCTTGGGACTCTAAGTAAAGTAGCATGAGGTTTGGGTACTCGTATTCATGGGGCACGAGGTTTTCAACTTATGATTTGTCAAGCATATGCATCATAATTGTTCTCGCATTAACTTTAACCATTCAAGATGCTTATGATGGGGGCAATGAGAGCTCAAAGCCGGTAAGTACCATAATTTTTGAAGGTTATAAAACTTGCAATCACTGCTTCCCTCTGCGAAGGGCATTTCTTTTACTTTTATGTTGAGTCACCACCTTCTTTCTTTATGCACCATTAAGAGAGCATAGTTGTCATTCTTAGTGTGATATGCATTGTCCCAAAGTTCATTGATTGATTCATGATGATTGGTTTCACTTGTTCTTAAATTATTTGTATCTAGTCGCCCTCTTAAACTTGAAGGTGTCCTATGCATTTATGTTTTGCTCTCTTTGAAGGACAAGCTGGAAACCATTTGTATGTTTTTCCTTATGATTTGAACACACGTTTGACTTTCATTGTTTCATTATCATGATCTTTTGTTTGTGTTCATTTGCATGTTTACAACATGGTTGCTAAGTTCTTATTGTCATGATTATATCTTCATGCCCATGTTTTAAGTTCTATTGATCCCAGCTCACCAATGCTTACATATATGATCAAGATTGTGTAGGTGCATGTCACCTCAAAAATTATTCTTTTGTTATCACTTACCTACTCAAGGACGAGCAGGAGTTAAGCTTGGGGATGCTTGATACGTCTCAAACGTATCTATAATTTTTGATGCTCCATTCTTGTTTTTACACCATTTGCCTATTGTTTCGTTACACTTAGTGGCACTTTTATGCATTTTCCGGAACTAACCTATTAACAAGCGCCACAGTGCCAGTTTCCTGTTTTCTGCTATTTTTGTGTTTCAGAAGTGATACACAGGAAATATTCTCGGAATTGGACGAAACAAGTTCCTGAAGTTTTATTTTTCCTGGAAGCTTCCAGAGATCCGAAGAAGTGTCGGAGGGGGGCCACCAGGGCCCCACACACGTGGGTGGTGCGGCCAGCCCCCTGGCCGCGCCGGGCCCACGTGAGGGCACCTGGCCCCTCCTCTGACATCGTCCCTTCGCCTATAAAGAACCCCCGACGGAAAAAACCTAAGTACCCGATCAGATTTCCAGAACACATCGCGATCCGCCGCCGCCGTCGACCCGAAGATCGGGAGGGTCCAGAAGCTCTTCCCGGCACCCTGCCGGAGAGGGGAATCGCCACCGGAGGTCTTCTTCATCGCCATGCTTGCCTCCGGAGCGATGAGTGAGTAGTCTACCTTGGACTATGGGTCCATAGCAGTAGCTAGATGGTTGTCTTCTCCACCATGTGTTTCATGTTTAGATCTCATGAGCTGCCATACATGATTGAGATCACCGTTATGTAATTCTATGATGTTGGTTTGTTGGGATCCGATGAATATTGGTGTTTATGATTAAGTTGCTGTACTGAATTATATCTTTTGTTATCTCTATGTTGTTTATGATCTTGCATGCTCTCCGTTGCTAGTAGCTATCTTGGCCGAGTAGTTGCTAGTGACTCCAAGAGGGGGTATTTATGCTCGATAGTGGGTTCATGCCTCTATTTCACCTGGGGGAGTGACAAAAACCTCTAAGGTGGTAGATGTGCTGTTGCTACTAGGGAGAAAACAACATTCATATGCTCAAGGGCATATGCTTTGTTTACATTACACACTTTGCTTAATGCAATTATCTGTTGTTCGCAACTTAATACTTCTAGGGTGTTCGGATTGATATCCCCGGGGGTGGATTATTAGTCATAGATGCAGTTGGATGGCGGTCTATGTATTTTGTTGTAATGCCCAGAGTAAATCTCATAGTGATCTTCTTGACATATCACGTTATCTTTATTCTATAATTGCCCAACTGTAATTTGTTTACCCAGCATGTTTTATCTATGGAGAGAAACCACTAGTGAACTGTGGACCCCGGTCCTATTTCCATCATATTGCTATCACCTGTTTACTTTACTCGTACTGTTTACTTTACTCGCATACTATATTATTTTCCACTCGATACGCTCATAATCTTTGTTTCAAGCAAACCGGTGAGATTGACAACCTCATCGTAAGTTGGGAACAAAGTACTTGGTTGTGTGTGTGCAGGTTCCAAATCACCTTCAGTCGTCACCGTCTCTCCTCTTCAAGATCGACATTAAACCTTGGTTTCTTAATTGAGGGAAAACTAGCCGCTACACTCATCATACCTTCCTCTTGGGGTTCCCAACGGGCTGGTCATTCACCACGCACAAGGACTTACTGCTCCACGTCAACTACACGCCACCAGTTCTTTTCTGGCGCCATCACCGAGTAGCAGCTGTCCTCAGCCTCGGGGGCTTCGGAGGCAGCAGAAATGGGCACATCCTGAAGGGCTCCTCCCTCTGGAAGAGGAGGACGAGAAACAAGAAATTGGTGATCCTGAAAGGAAAACAAGCCAAGGGTTACAAGACAAAATAATGATAAGGTCAAAGAAGGTGAATAAAGATAGCAAGCATACCGCAGGCAAGGGGTGCTTGGAGTCGAAGTATCTAGCGGCCAAGTCCGCAATTTCATGATCTTTAGTGAGAGTAGTAAGAGCTCTCACTCGCTTGTCGAGGTCTTTCTTCTCCATAAGATCTTCAGATACTCGAGAAGAATCTCGCAAGCCAGAAAATGTCCACAATTTGGAAAGACGATGCTGCAGAGGTTGAACTCGACGTTGCAAGAAAAACGCCATAAGCTGAGTACCCGACAATGCACCTCCTTTACCGCCCTTCAGTTCTTGGATGTGGGCTAGAAGTGGTTTGACTTCATCCATCTCAGATTCCATGGGAGGTGAATCCCACGAGGCCAATTTCTTCACTTCTTTGGAGACATCAAAAGGGGCAATGCCGTACTGGTCAGAGGGAGAAACTTTCCAATCTTTGATATAAAACCATTTTTTCCTCCAACCTTGTACTGAGGCATCCATGGAAAACTCTAAGTACTGAGATTCAGCACGAATAGAAACAATAGCTCCGCCCAGTTCAGGCTTTTTTGATAAAGTGACACTGGGGCAGAGCCGAAAGAGGAATTTCCAAAGAAGAAAGTGGGGTTCGTGAAGGGTTTCGCAGCATAGTAAATCAAAAAAATTCCTACGGATGCAAACAAGAAAGCCAAGATCTAATCTAGGAGATGTAATCAACGAGAGAGGTAGATGAGATCTTCATACCCTTGAAGATTCGCACAGCGGAAACGTTCAATAGAACGTGGTTGACGTAGTCGTACTCGCCGTCTCCTCCTCGCGATCCGATCCGATCCTACGCCGCAAGTGGCGGCGCCTCCGAGAGTTGCACACGTGCGGTGCAGCGATGTCTCCTCCTTCCTTGTTCCAGCAAGTATGGTGGAGAGATAGATTGGATCAGCAGCACGACGGCGTGGTGCTTATGGTGGAGAGTTTCTGCAGCAGGGCTTCGCCTACGCGCAGTCGCGAGAGAGAGAGGGAGGGCAGCAGTTGGCGGCTAGGGTTTAGGTTAGGGGTGGAGAGGGCTGCGCCCTTGCCCCCCTATATATAGAGGGGTGGCCGGCCAGCTTGGCCTCTCCCCAAACCCTAGGGCGCCGACTTGGAGTAGGAAGAGTGGGGGGCAAGTTTCCCCCCCTTCCTTCTTTGAAGACTCCCTTAGGGTTTCCCCTTGGGCTGGCCGGCTGGGCCTTAGGGGCCTTGTGCGCCTGGCCCAGGGCGGCCAGGGCACTTCCCCTTAGGCCCACGCAGGCCTCCATCAAGTGGGCCCACGTTGGTCCCACTCCGGAACCTTCTAGAACCTTCCGGTACAATACCGATAAACTCCGAAACCTTTCCGGAATCCAAAAACTGCTTTCCTTTATATGAATCTTATTCTCCGAACCATTCCGGAACCTCTCGTGACGTCCTGGATCTCATCCGAGACTCCGAACTAAAACTCATAAACCAATTATCCATTCTATCCTAGCATCGATACACGTTAAGTGTGTGACCCTACGGGTTCGAGAATATGTAGACATGATCTTCTATCAATAATCAACAGCGGGATCTGGAAACCCATATTGACTCCCACATATTCATCGATGATCATATCGAATGAACCACGATGTCAGGATTCAATTAATCCCGTATATGTATTCCCTTTGTCACACGATATTTTACTCGCCCGAGATTTGATCGTCGGTATCGCCATACCTAGTTCAATCTCGTTCACAGCAAGTACTTTACTCGTTCCGTAATCCGATATCACTTTGTGATTAACTCCTTAACCACATGCTTGCAAGCGGTGTTGATATCGATTACCGAGTGGGCCCGAAGTATATCTCTCCGACTTGGGAGGGACAAATTCCATCTCGATACATACAACCCAACAAGTACTTTCCGATCACCTGAGAGACACCTTTATGATCACCCTCACATAGGATGACGTTTGATGACCTCAAAGCTTTCTTCCGATACTAGGGAGTTGTATTATCTCATGGTCTAAGGAATACAATACATGACATAGAAAAAGCTTCGCAAAGATGAACACGATGACACGATCTAATTGCTCTGCTTTATTTGGGTCTGTCCATCACATCATTCTCCTAATGACATGATCTCATTATTAATTGACAACTCATGTCTATGATTAGGAAACCTTAACCATCATTAATCAATGAGCTAGTCTAGTAGAGGCGTACTAGGGACACGGTGTTGTTCATAAACCACACAAGTATTAATGTTTCCGCTTAATACAATTATAGCATGGAGTATAAACATTATCATGAACAAGAAATATGATAATAACAATATTATTATTGCCTCTAGGGCATATTTCCTTCAGTCTCCCACTTGCACTAGAGTCAATAATCTAGTTAATACTTGCGCCTTTAACACCTATGGCATTCCGGTGTTATTCATACGCGTTGCACGCGGTAAACCTTATCTACGGGTCTGACACTTTCAGGTCCGTTTGTATTTGCATATTCTTTTGCGTCAGTACGCATTACTCATTTTGACATGAGATGGCATCGTATAAACTTGGTCTTCTGGCAAGACCTCAATTTCTTTGCCGAGACTATGTTGTCACTATTGTCATACAATAGAACTACATGGTACTAGCACACTTAAAAATAGCGATATCCACCGTGCGTCGAAATACTCATTGGTCCGCACACATCGGTATGTATGATTTCCAATAAGTCCGTTGCTCGCTCCATTATTCCGGAGAACGGGTTTTTTTTTGATCATCTTGCCCATGAGGCATGGCTTGCACGTGTCAAATGATTCAAAATCAAGAGACTCCAAAAGTCCATCAGAATGGAGTTTCTTCATGCATTTTACGCCAATATGACCTGGACAATAGTGCCACAAATAAGTTGGATTATCACTATCTACTTTGCATCTTTTATGCCGCTTCTAAAGCGATTATATACTTAGCCCTCGTTGCAGTGTCCGCCACAATGTTAACATTGGAACTCATCCAAGTCATCATGGAACTTTCTTCCATCTTATTGTGCCACCTTCTTACTCAAAACAAATAGCTTAAATTGAGATAAAATTTTACTTGTATGTGTGACAAAGCCAATGTAACTCATTGCAATGAACCATTTGTCACTTCTGCATACAGAACATATTCTTACTTCTTCGAAAGTGCATAAGAATATCTTTACTATTGTCCAACGATCATCATATGAATGCTATAACCCTTAGAGCATTGGACACATCTGGATCTACATATCATGGTATACAAGATTGATAAAATCATTCTTGTGGTTTCACTCATCAAGTGTCAAAACAATTGATTCTTGCTCCAACCTCTTCCATGCAACAAGAACCGTTCTTATTGTTTCCATATTGAACAAATTCAATATTTCATCTATGTATTCTGGCAAAACTATATTAGTGCCTCAATCTATCTGCATAGACATTGATGCTTAATATTCTGGTTTTACCTAAGTCTTTCATCAAAAATCTAATTTTAGTGAAAACTTCACAAATATCAAGAAAAACACATAATTTCCAATGAACGATATGTCATCTACATAAAGCATTAGAAATATGTCTTAGCGCTCCCACTTACTTTCTTGTAAATACAAGCATCTTCAAATATCTTGATGAAATTAACACTTTAACATTTTCATCATTGAAGATTCCAACTTCGATATGCTTACTTCTACCATAGAAGTTTGCATACATATCTAGCAACCTTTGAATCAACAAAACCCATTGGGTCGTGTCAGTTACACGTCCTTGGTGTGCATTCCGGTAGAGGAACGTTGTTTCGTTTATTCAACTATCATATCTCAATATGTAATTGTTGCTAGAATAATTCATATGACGAAGTCAGGGCCCATCACCGCTTCTTTGTATATTGTTGGTTACTATTATCTAATAATATCTCGTCCTCAAATCTTGCTATTTGATTACGACCAACTTGGTTAAATAGGAACTTCGATGCCGTGACTACAACATATTGTAGACGCGAGAGCTATGAATGCAGTTTGCCGCTTCCAGAACATATTCTGGTGCTGCGCTACTCGGATCATCTTGCTCAGATTCAATAACCTCATCAAGTCCTATCTTCCTCCCACCTAAACCTTTTGCGAAAAACTCCTTCATAAGAAGTTCACTTCTTTCAGTGACAATCACCTTTAATTGGGTTTATGGCAGAAGAAACACCCATCGACATTCTTTGGGATAACCTACAAAGACTTACTAATCCAAATTTGGTTGTAAACATTTTTACACATATGCCTTGCATACCAAAATTCAAGAAAAGACAACTATAACTTGTATGGTGTCATTTCGGCAGATTATGATGGCACTCTATTCAGTGAAAAGCGGTAGTCTCTAAAGCATAATCCACAAATTATATTGGTAGTTTATTTCATCATTGATCTAACCATGTCAAACAAGGTTTGATTACATCCATCGAAAACTCCATACTCCTATGGTGTTTATCATGATGTAAGTTTGTGGAACAATTCCCTTAACTCTTAGATGTTTGCTAAACTTGTAACTCAAATATTCTTCTTTATGATCCAATCATAAAAACTTGAATTTTTCTTGTTACAATAATTTCCACTTCATAAATTGAACAATTTCAATTATTTCATACTTCTATCTCATCAAGTAGATATACAATACATCTATTTGAGTCATTGATGAAATAGAAAATACACCATGATCGACTTCACACCATGGACTACATACATCAATATGTGTGATCTCCGTTTAGTTAGTCGCTTGTTCTGTCCATGGCCCATGAACGAAGTTTAATCATCTTTAGGAAAAGTCTCACAAGCGTCAATCAAATAAAAATCAATTGACTCGAAAATCTATCAATATAGAATTTCTTTCATGTTTTGTTTCCAATATGACTTAAACGGCGGTGTCAAATATAAGTGAAATTCATTTTGTCTTGCGACCTTTAGCATCAGTGTTATAAATGGCTATTTCACCAACAAGATAATAATAATCTATCCATCAATTATGGAAGACGGTAATAATTTGAACAACCATTGCTCTCATAATACCAGAACAAAATAACAATTATTAAGTTCTTAACATATCTAGAAGGCTAGGTTTTATGCCGACGGAAAAACACAATAACACATTTATTTGTTTCTCGATGCGCATTGTTACCACATTCTTTTGCTAGTTACTTAGGCCATCGTAGTTCTTGTATTGTTGCTTTGTATGACATTTCATACCAACAATCTAGTATCCAATACCCAAGAATTACATTATGTACTTTAGCAAAGAATACATCTATAACATGTATATCATTTATATACCTGAGCTGGACAATTCCAGTCTTTTCCTTTTTTTTCTACCAAATAATTTTGCAGATCCTATTTAGCATTTCCTCTCCTTTTAGAAGAATCTATCGACATCAATAGTGGCGTCAATCATTTGACACATAGTCCAAAGGATTTTTAGTCAAATACTAATAGCCTTGGATTTTGCACTTTGAAGTGGATCACTATCATCATATGATTGGTATTCTTCCAGATTCCATTCTTTAGTATTCCTTTTGGTATAGCAAAACAATTTAGCCGATACCTTTTCATTCGTCCTATCATGACATCTTTCATGATGAAACTACTATAGCTTATAAGGATGAATGTAAGTATAATATTAGTTCCCAAACTTTTGGGTGATGGGGACGCCTAGCATCTTCAATCTTCGCATATAGTCATACAATATGAGCATATGTTCTTTTACTAAATTATACTTCATCATTTTGCAAACAATCAAAGTCTTAGATATCAAATATCTTTCACTTCTTATTTGTTTCTGAAACAATTCTTTCAGCTCGATGATCACTTTGATTCTCAAACAATTTTGAAGATCAATTTATCATGAAGGCAAACATATGATCTTTAGATACTAAACTTGAATCGTTGCTCTTAGATTAATACAATTTATTAAATCGTATGGAGCAAGCAAGGTTTGCTAAAGTTTGCAATAGGACTTAATCTTTAGTCTTGACATTCTAACTAAACGGCACTAGACCGAAAAGTGATTATCCAGAATTCTATAGTTCTTTAAACTCAATTAAGCTAAGTGTCGGTGGAAAACGGTGCCAAAGACTACAACGACTTTATGCAAATACAACAAGATTTAGTTCAAGATAATTAGTTCAAGTTAATCAAATTACTAGATGAACTCCCACTAAATTCAACATCCCTCAAGTTGTTTAGTGAACACGATCCAAATTCACCACACCTAATCCGATCTTCACGAGAAGAGATGTGGTTTCAATGGTGGACAACTCAGTGTCGATCATATCATTCATATGACTCATGATTAACCTTTCGGTTCATGTGTTCCGAGGCCATGTCTGTACATGCTAGGCTCGTCAAGTTAAACCCAAGTATTTTCCGCGTGTGCAAAACTGGCTTGCACCCGTTGTATGTGAACGTAGAGTTTATAGCACCCGATCATCACGAGGTGCTTGAAAACGACGATCTTTCGCAACGGCGCATACGAGGGGAGAACACAATTTTATCTTGATCTTTAAGTGAGGAATCATCTTATAATGCTACCGTCGCGATCTAAGCATAATAAGATACATAAAAGGATAAACATCACATGCATATAATTTTATGTGACATGGTATAGCCAATCTCCGCGCCATGATCTCCATCTTGTGCGCGCCGGCATGATCTCCATCACTCCACCATGATTGCCTCCACCACGAATAGCAACTACCACTATTGCTAACTACCTAGCGATAAAGTAAAGCTATTACATGGCGTATAAGAAGTTGACACGCAGGTCATACATAATTATAAAGACAACCATATGGCTCCTGCCGGTTGTGAACTCATCGACATGCAAGTCGTGAAAGATTACAAAACATGATCATTGCATACAACTCAATTCATACTCATCATGTCTTGGGCCATACCATATCACAAAAACACTCCCTGCAAAAACAAGTTAGACGCCTCTACTTTGTTGTTGCATGTTTTACGTGGCTTATGGGAGTAGCAAGCTAAGAACGATTCTTACCTACGAAAAGCCACAACGGTGATATTATGGTTGCTAACATCCGATGTAAGTCCCATGACTACTATAGTGAGAGAAACTGGCATCCACCAGCCGCATGTGTGGAACAAGCCACACGTCAAGTGCGGAGCCGGTCTCGCGAACGCGGTCGCGTAAAGTTGGCCTGGACCGCTTCAATCTCACTATACCGCGCCATAAGAAATACACAACAAGAGGTTTGCAACAGAAAACATCAATGCCCGCAACAAGCATGTTGCGTTCTACTCGTGAAACACATCTACGCATAAACCTGGCTCTGATACCACTGAAGGGTTTCGCAGCATAGTAAATCAAAAAAATTCCTACGGATGCAAACAAGAAAGCCAAGATCTAATCTAGGAGATGTAATCAACGAGAGAGGTAGATGAGATCTTCATACCCTTGAAGATTCGCACAGCGGAAACGTTCAATAGAACGTGGTTGACGTAGTCGTACTCGCCGTCTCCTCCTCGCGATCCGATCCGATCCTACGCCGCAAGTGGCGGCGCCTCCGAGAGTTGCACACGTGCGGTGCAGCGATGTCTCCTCCTTCCTTGGTCCAGCAAGTATGGTAGAGAGATAGATTGGATCAGCAGCACGACGGTGTGGTGTTTATGGTGGAGAGTTTCTGCAGCAGGGCTTCGCCTACGCGCAGTCGCGAGAGAGAGAGAGGGAGGGCAGCAGTTGGCGGCTAGGGTTTAGGTTAGGGGTGGAGAGGGCTGCGCCCTTGCCCCCCTATATATAGAGGGGTGGCCGGCCAGCTTGGCCTCTCCCCAAACCCTAGGGCGCCGACTTGGAGTAGGAAGAGTGGGGGGCAAGTTTCCCCCCCTTCCTTCTTTGAAGACTCCCTTAGGGTTTCCCCTTGGGCTGGCCGGCTGGGCCTTAGGGGCCTTGTGCGCCTGGCCCAGGGCGGCCAGGGCACTTCCCCTTAGGCCCACGCAGGCCTCCGTCAAGTGGGCCCACGTTGGTCCCACTCCGGAACCTTCTAGAACCTTCCGGTACAATACCGATAAACTCCGAAACCTTTCTGGAATCCAAAAACTGCTTTCCTTTATATGAATCTTATTCTCCGGACCATTCCGGAACCTCTCGTGACGTCCTGGATCTCATCCGAGACTCCGAACTAAAACTCATAAACCAATTATCCATTCTATCCTAGCATCGATACACGTTAAGTGTGTGACCCTACGGGTTCGAGAATATGTAGACATGATCTTCTATCAATAATCAACAGGGGGATCTGGAAACCCATATTGACTCCCACATATTCATCGATGATCATATCGAATGAACCACGATGTCAGGATTCAATTAATCCCGTATATGTATTCCCTTTGTCACACGATATTTTACTCGCCCGAGATTTGATCGTCGGTATCGCCATACCTAGTTCAATCTCGTTCACAGCAAGTACTTTACTCGTTCCGTAATCCGATATCACTTTGTGATTAACTCCTTAACCACATGCTTGCAAGCGGTGTTGATATCGATTACCGAGTGGGCCCGAAGTATATCTCTCCGACTTGGGAGGGACAAATTCCATCTCGATACATACAACCCAACAAGTACTTTCCGATCACCTGAGAGACACCTTTATGATCACCCTCACATAGGATGACGTTTGATGACCTCAAAGCTTTCTTCTGATACTAGGGAGTTGTATTATCTCATGGTCTAAGGAATACAATACATGACATAGAAAAAGCTTCGCAAAGATGAACACGATGACACGATCTAATTGCTCTGCTTTATTTGGGTCTGTCCATCACATCATTCTCCTAATGACATGATCTCATTATTAATTGACAACTCATGTCTATGGTTAGGAAACCTTAACCATCATTAATCAATGAGCTAGTCTAGTAGAGGCGTACTAGGGACACGGTGTTGTTCATAAACCACACAAGTATTAATGTTTCCGCTTAATACAATTATAGCATGGAGTATAAACATTATCATGAACAAGAAATATGATAATAACAATATTATTATTGCCTCTAGGGCATATTTCCTTCAGTTCGATCCCCAGAAATGATTCGCAGAGGGTGATAAAACAAGCAATGTGAAGGATTGAGTTTGGTGTGAGCTGATGAAGCTGCACACCGTACACAAAAAGTAGCCCATGAAGGAACTCGTGGGCTGGGAAAGAAAGACCGCATAAGAGAAAGGCGAGGAACATCACCCGGAAGCCGCTCGGGGGCTTGGGGATGCGATCGGCGCTTGGGAAGACGACCTGGTCATCGACGGAGATGAGGCCATCAGCTTGGGCCTTTTCCAGATCCTTCTGCTTGAAATCAGAAGGCACCCAGCTGGTCGCGGAGTTCGCAGTGATGCTCTTGCCCATGTTGTTCTTCTGCGCGCAAGTCTTGACGCACATCTATGGGTTGCGCTCGGGGGCTATGTAGGAGCTCAGAGGGGCGCAAGGTTAGCAACAATGGTAGCGGCGGCAGAAGCGAGGTAGCTGGTAAACAGTAAAATTCCCCACTCTCCCCCTTATATAGCTTCCTAAGAAAGGAACGTGGGCTGAGACATGGCGTAAGGAGCGGAAATGGCAGGCCACTAACGGGCAGGGATATTGCAAAATTACCGCACTGCCGACGAATAACGGTCAGCGACAAGTCACAATTACGAACGAATTAATTGTATTAATGATGTCACGAACATTCGAGTAACGGGAAGTAAGGACTATGACAATGGTGGACACTGTTAGGGAGAATATTCAGAAAATGTCTGATGTATCATATCTGAGTACTAATGATGACAAAGGAAGTCGACGAAACATTGGTGGAAAGAAACAACGAGATCAAAGAAGAAAAACTCATTCTTTGAGTCTATACCCAAATATATTCGACTATAGCCTCGGGGGCTACTACCATCGGGAGCGCTGAGCGTGTACTCGACGATATTATTAAAGTGAAGCTACGATCTGATAAGATGAAAGTAGGCATAATGTCTTTGAGCCTATACTCGAAATAAGATTTTTCAACTATAGCCGCGGGGGCTACTCCCATTAGGAGCGCTGGGCGCGCACCCGATGATGTTTTTTTTCTGAGTAATGGAGCCAACACAAAAGACGAAAGAAGATTTGGGAAGCGTCATCACTCCCATTGGGAGGGAGTTTTTATTAATTAAGGTTGAATAACCCGAATATTTTGCACATTGAAACAGTCAAACAAGGCTGCGACATATGATTCTCGAGTTGCGTCATCGCGACAAAACTTGAATGCCGTGGTTGAAATATATCACGAAGGTAAGACCCCAGGATCCGTCCTGTGTGGCCCGGTATACGCACATGGATGCGCTCTGCTGGTGCTTATCCGTGTCTACGACACGAAGAAAATCCGGGTGGACGCACTAGGTACCCTAAGAACCACTAGGATTCATTCTTTGTAAGTCCTAAATGCGACAGAAGAATGGGTTTGACCGGTTTTCCGAATTCAAGTCCAAGGGGATTGAATTTGAAGTAGATGACAAGTATCTGTTCCGATAGTTAACTGGCCTCTTGATCCGTCAGAGTTGTCAGGCTTGTTCATCAAAACCCCTTGCGAGACTTTATAATAAAAAGATAAGTCGAAAAACCAAGTCGAAGATTTGAAGATATGAAGCAGAAGTATTGATCAAGTCAAAGATTTGAAGATCTGAGATTCAACCCAAATCTGCAATTCTGGTAGAATCTCGGGGGCTACTGACAAGGGTATAGATAATAGAGCCCGACAGTTAAGTACCCCTGAGGCCCGTTAAGCTAGGCCCAATTGTAATACTAGTCAAAATACGAGTTCATGTCATATGTCGATATTGTAATCTGTATCGGATCCCTCCCGATCCCTGAGACCTGGACACCTATATATAGGGGCCAGGAGGGGACGGTGAGGGACAGATTGAAAGCAAGCCAGGTTCTACACCCACGTTTACTTTCGATACACACCTTGTTTGACTGAGTTTACCTTTGAGTTCATCCGACGCCCTATCTCCCCGATCTAAGTCCTACATCTAGGACATTTGCCGAGTTAACCCTCGTCAACAAGGGTGCCAATGGCAGAGCTGAGATTAGCGGCATGTGATATCAAAATGCCAAAATAAGTGATAAAATAGGCTAGTGAGGCTATTATTTAGTATTTTTTAGGGTCAAAATTGTGCATTTATAGCTAGCATAATGGTGCTCTCAATTTTTTTGTGATACTTGACATCATAAACAAGTAGTAGCTCCACCATTGGGCAGCAGCAACAAGACCTAGTCAAGCTCTAGCAAGAACAAGGGCAGCAGGAACAAGGCCTAGTCCATTTACTCAGGTAACGAAAAGGGAACCAACACGAAAACAAGCATTCACATCTCCAAGAGCACTACTCCAATTCTAGACCCTGCAAATGTGGTGGGGTATGGTACATGTGAAACAAAATAAATCGTCCTACGTGATCACCCAAGATCTATCTATGGAGGTACACAAATTTAGATTGAATCTATATGATCCCAACAAGAGGTGTATAAGAGCTCGATGAAGATTCTATTTAGGCGATCCCTGCAGCTAGGCATATCCGTCCGAGACGTGAGGGTATCTCTTCCTTGCTACTTAAGATCAAACAAACTATCTCTCTATCGATACCCACGGTGAAAGAGCAGGGAGTCCTTGATACGTTGCAAACGTATCTATAATTTTTGATGCTCCAAGCTTGTTTTACACCAATTGATTTATGTTTTGTTTACACTTTGTGGCATTTTATGCATTTTCTGGAACTAATCTATTAACAAGATGCCATAGTGCCAGTTCCTATTTTCTGCTGTTTTTCTATTCTAGGTTTTTACCAAAGTAAATATTATCGGAATTGGATGAAACAAAAGCCAAACCTCCTATTTTTCCCGACACGAAGATGGAGTCCAAAGCAGAGTGTAACGCCTTGCCTTTTGCTAAAGGCAGAACTCCTGTGTGTTTGTGCCATTCCCTGGATCAGTAGATAGCACCACAGTACAAAATATAGTAATCATTGCAATAGCATCAATATTACAACGTAAATCCAGTTACATAGGTATTCAACCTTACGAGTACACAGCATAAAGCATAGATTGCAGTGAGCTTCCATCTTCATCAAGTGCCACAGGCAGACATGTTGGAATGTAAGCTCGAGATCCTACTCCTGGTTCCTTACTCAAAATAAAACCTGCACGTTGGAATATGCAGCCCCAGAGGGGTCAGTACAATGATGTACTGGCAAATGACACATATTTGGTGGCATTTTGTGGAAAGACTATACTACATGATATTTGGCTGGTGGATCTCATAGGCTGATTTGCATAAAGCCAATTTTATCCTAAAAATCCCTTTTAATACTTTCTTTCAAAATTTTATTTTCAAGGGTCAAGACAACCCCCATACACTACATACTGGCCGGTATGTAGTTCTGGGCGCAACTCAACAAAGTTTGAAACCTCAGGCACCACCACCCCTCGGAGTGTATGGTCCTTAGTTCCTACCTAGAGGTTTCTAGACAAATTTTAATAATTCAGAAATGGTGATGAGATTCTTCCGTACATTCCTTGTCTAGAAACTCAATTGTCCATAACCGAGGACACGGCTAATCGATTAGTTTAAACACCTTGCAAGGGTTGTGCACTTTCACCTTACGATTCATTTTATGCCCATACATAAAATGAAACGAGACCTTTTAGAAGGAGAGGGCAACTAACTTGGCAAGCTCCGTCCCCAACCTACAATTCAACTACCACCACTTCTTGCCGACAAGTTGCATCCCCACATCTAATCAGTCAAGACAGAGCCCATAATGTCATAAGGCTGCACTGGAAGCACACTAAGCATGGAAGACATGTTAACCTCTTTGTTCCTGGGTGGCCATCCCGAGCGGCATTCTGAACCCACATCCTCTCGACGAGGCATGCGTCCCAGAACCCACCTACTTCGCCGCCTCTTATCAAACCAATCCACCCAGGTGTTTCATTTTAGTTGAGGTTCTTAATTTTGTTCACAAAACACCTTTATCAAGTGATCAAAGCATGGCATCAATATTTTTCAAAGTATTTAGTATCCTAACAGGTGGGGTTTGAGGATAGCTACACACTACTAGGATCTAAGCATTTGATAAAACAGTTGAATAATTCACCTATCATGCATACTACAAGAGGTGAATACACTAATGCATAAGTAAAATGGGTAAAGGGACATGTGTGTCACTTGCCTTTTTGAAGATCACGACGTTTCACTTCTCTCAACTAAGCACGTAGCTCTTCGCACCAACTATAGCACAGAAATAGCATACCATAAACATATCATTCAAACACAAGCAAACAAACAAACAATTGAAATGGGTTTGTTTAACAATTTAGATTTATTGAGATGTTATGATAAGAAAGATATGGTAAAGGATCATGAATTGTGAGATATGAATTTGAGAGCTTAGTTGGGAAAGATCAACTTGATTGGAGAGAATTGGACTAGGCAAAATATAATTGATGAAGTCTTTATGCTTTACCAAAGCATATAAGAGTTTTAGGGATAGCTCATGTATAATAAATTACACAAGAGTCAAATTGTGCAACTACAACACTATTGAGTAAATGTGACAACAATTACTCTTAAATAGCATCTATTGCACTTAGGAACTAGGCTTGGTTTTAAGAATGCTTGAACAACTCAATTAGCACATTTGCAAGTTGAATAGTTCAATACATGTGAGCAAGACTAAGTAGGCATTGGATTGGGTATGAATGATTGATATTTGAGGACATGGCTCAAATGGTTCATTGTTCAACATGGTGTATAACATATACTATGGTACGGGTTATAACAACTCCACAGTAATAGAACCTAAGTTTGAGATGAATTCATATTCTACTCAAGTAGCATAATTGCAATTTGAGTACATATATGAATTAGATAAAATATGATGAGTGAGATCTTTATGCTTTATTAAAGCATATTGAATCTTGGAATATCTCATGTGGGTAAATCACATAAGAGACGAAATAGTGCAATAGCAATACTATTGAATAAGTGTGACAACAATTATTCTTAAATAGTATATATTACACTTAAGCTTAGGCTAGGATTGAAGTACTCAATTAACTCAAATGCAAATTGAATAGTTCAATGCAAGGCTAAGATTGAGTAGACATGAACAAATGGCTATAGGTAATGGATATGTATAGATGATGTTTGAAAACATGGCTTAAGGTTTCTAATGAGTAAATGGGATTGGGTTAAGTACTATGATGTTGATTTGATCAATACCATAGTAGCAAAGGTAGAAACTAAGATTGAAAGTGTCACACTTTACTCAAATGACACATTTGTAATTTGAGTAAGTGGGTACTATATAAGATAGGTCTAAGTGAATATGATCTTGATCGAGATGTTGTTTAGATAACATTGATGACTAGGTATGAATATAAGATTTGCTATGGTAGAAGGAAACATCACTGAACAGAAGTAGATTTAGTCTTATGATGGAAATTACTCAAATCCTCATATTAGAATTTGAATAATAGTGAAGTGTTTCAATAAATTATGGGAGTGATGCTACTGGATAGCTTGCAGTAATACAAAGTCACTGCAATTGGAATCATCCCAAAATAAGTTATAGAATTTGGATCATCACCAAAATGGTGATTTGGACAAATTTGAATGCACCAAGTGTGTGCACGTATCAAATTTGGATTTTCTTGATCCTACGATGTTCTACAAGATCAGAGGATTCCAAAGACTACAAATTTGTAATTTTTGGATTAACAGAACTAAAGATATGAATTTGACAAGCTAACAGAAGGTTTGATTCAATTCTGCAAATAGATTCAAATTGAACCCATAAAATATAAGATTTTATGGTACTGCTGGATTCTAGATTTCCTAAGGATTCCAACAAGATATTATTTGCCCAAATCTGAGTTTTAGAACTTTTTATATGAATTTTACAAGATCTGTACTGAATCTGGATTTTGAAATCAATTTTGAATTAAGAGTTTGACTGAATTGACCGGGGCTGACTGGCTAGGGGTGACGTGGCGTGATCTGGTTGGCTGGGGAATTTCCCGCGCTGACCTGCTGACTGGGCTGGTCAATGAAGAGATCTGGGCCATAGAAAATGGGATCAACGGTTGGGATCTGGTCTACAGGGTCAAACCCTAATTCGATCACCGGAATCTGGCCAGAGCACGACGACGACATGGCCGGCATGCGCGTTCCCAGAGATACAGACGGAGAGAGTGATAGGGGAGCTCACCGCGGTGTGCAGAACGTCGACGCGGACCAGGTGGCGAGCTGGTTGGGATGGGGACGGCTGGAGCTTGCCGGAAAAGCTCGCCGGAGATCCACCTGGGCTCGGGATCTTACGGTCGCACACGGGCACCTCGTTCCTGGATGCGTGCAGGAAACAATGATGTCTGGGAGGTGCGCCAGGATGCGGGGAGTGTAGGGGTGGGGCTAGAGGCTCGGGAGTCGTCGGAGTTCATCGGAATCGACGAAAACATAGGCGGGTGCTGCGAGCTCTGGCGATCGATTCCGTCAGCCTTGCGGCGATGCTAGAGGGGGAGAAAGGGGGAGGAGGTAGAGCGGGCCTGGGGGATTAACTAGGAGTAACCGGGGCAAGCTTTTACTGCCAGAATCAATGGGATTTAACCAGGGAGGAGAGGACGCTCGCGGTGATCACGGGGAGGAGTAACCGCCGGGGATTGAAGACGAACCTGACAACGCGGGCCCGCGTGTCAGCGAGGTGTGAGGGAGAGAGGGGATATCGGTTCGGTTTGCTTAACGGGCCGCGGCTGGCTTCTGTTCTGGGCTGGATTGGGTCCCGGGCACGGCCCAAGTTGGGCTGCTGGCTTTCTCTTATTTTTTTTGTGCTGTTTCTTTTCTTATTTTCTGTTTTCTTATTTCTTTCATAACTTTTGCATTTGTTACTCAAATGACTTCAAACCAATTTGTAAAATTTTCTAAAATTCCAAGAAACATTCCAGAACAGTAACAAACATGTTTTCAGCACCAAAACAAGATTTTTAATAAAAGATCTTAATTAAGCCTAATGGCTTTGCTTGCATAAAATAATAGAGTTTGAAATCGATCTTTTCTAAAATAGTAAATAATAGTTTATAAAATATTGATTGAAAAACACACTCAATTATGGTTTGAAAAAGCAACCTATATTGAATAAAGCAATTTTGTAAAACAATCTTTTGCAAGCAAGCTTGCATAAAGCTCATTAAAAGCAAGAAAATAATATTTTGATTTTAGGTTTTTCTCGAAGAGGTTCTTCCAGAAAATAATAGAAAGTTTAAAATAGTTTCCTAATAAAGCTTTCAAATAGACTCCAAAAGTTTTAAATCCCTGTGAAATTTCAATCAATGCACTCAAAACAAAAGCAAAAAAAATTCCCCCAAAATTTAATAAAATCTTGGGATGTTACAGACTACCACCCTTAAAAGAAATCTCGTCCTCGAGATTGGAGAAGGCTAAAAAGGGTAGAAGGGTTTTGGGTATTTGGGTGGCTACAACCCTTAAATGAAAATTCCTCTTGGTGGTATCTTGATGCTTCCTTAGGCACTTGCATTTTGTTCCCAGCTTGCATTCACTGTTGTGTCATTTTCTCTGAATCATCCTTCTCAGAAGTTTTGATGTTCACAACTATGTTCAAAAGTGGGCATACCAAGGGTTCCATCCAATTTTGGTGATAAGCAGATATCATCCATTGCGTTGTCACCAATAAGGTAGTCCACATCTTCATTTACAATCGGTGGGTGTCTATTCACAAATCCGGGCACCAACCTTCCTTATGCGGTTGCTTGAGGTAACCTTACTCTATTGTAGAGCTTTCTATCCAACGGGGTAGTTGTTGAACTACTTTGGACACTGAGGAGTCACTCTTTGGTTCAATCAGAGGACCAAGCTGAGTTGTCTCCTCTTTGGGTCATTCAGAAGACCAAGCTGAGAGGGTATCCTCTCATCATCTCAACTTCCTTATCATCACCCTTAGAGGTTCTTCATCTTATGATTGCTTCATTATATCATTTTGCTCTTAAATTTTCAACGATACCATTCTGTTCTGGTAACCTTCCTGGTTGTTGTACATCTTCCAAGAATGTGTATCTAGCCTTTTCTTGGTCGGTCCTCACCAAGGCCAAGAAATCATACAGGTTATCACCATACTCCTTGTTGCTTTTTAGCTGATTTTCATTGCAGAATCTCAAAAGATGACTCAGTGCCAAGTACTGCATGCTTGCCCCTCGAACATGATGAGACCACACATCCCAATGAATTAGGATGGCATCTCTTTGCAGTCTTCTCAAGCATTTCATAGGGGTAAACAAGGTGGACTCTGTAAGAGGTACTTGCACCTTTAAGGGACGGAAGGTCGCCTTATAACCAGCATTGTTGAACCTTTTCTTGATACCGGTGTTCATCATGCTATCTGCCACTAGTACCAGATGTTCTTTAAGAATTCCTTTCGCAACCATCTTCATAGTCATTGGAAGACGCTGGTCGACTTGATCATATCTTGAAGATGAACGCCTTTGCAAGAATAAGGGATCTAGCGAAGCTCTCATGGGCAGGAAAGTAGTTTCAGGGATTTGGAGAGTTGCCTCATAACATCGCAGGTCGGGATGGGGTAGACTTCAGTGGCGTAAAGCTCCGGAATCAGGAGGCAATCCCATAGGTAGTGGTGGTTGTCTCTATTGTGACTCTCTGGAGAGGAGTGACTCCTCTTTTATAGGCTCAGGGAGGTAGCCGAACATGCCACGTGGGGAGTCGAAACGAAGGGTCGGGAAGGTAAACCGAACTAGCAGCAGCCGATACTGAACAGTCTTCGTATTCAAAGTCCACTAAGCAAAACGTTTCTGATTCATGTAGCCGTTCAATAAACCAAATCCTCACCGTATTCCTACGTTTTGGCCACACTGGCTCACTATAAGGGGTGAAATATATTATCCTCCTAAGGTTATGGTTTAACGACGTCGTCTCTCATGGGTATGTCTCTCTAGATTCACCATTCCTCATACAAGAGTAAACAATATGAGTAGTCGTCACGGGGCGCAAATCCATGTCGCACCCAATCGTTTCCTTGTATTTGGTTTGGTGCATCTCGTATTCTAACTCTTGGTCAACCTCACTAGCTTTTAAACAAAAGTTTTGTTGAAATTGGAACCAAGTTCCCAAATCCTATTTTGAATTTTGAAAACAAAATCTATCGTTCCTAGTTAGAGGTTTTCAACAAGGTTCATGGCAATAATCCTTAAGTTGTAGATCCTTTGGTTTGCCATTTAAGAGGAAATAAAATCCTTTCCATTGCTCTGTTTGCTCTTTCCATTGCTCTGTTTGTCTTTTCCATTGCTCTGTTTGTCCTTTCCACCTTTCTTGCATGAGGTGGTTGAATAGTATTACTTCCACATTAGTTACACCTTGGGGTGTCTTCTTATTGTTTGCGTGGTATCCTTCTGCTATCCTAGCTTACTGGAGTCTTGGGGTATCATCCTTTGTGCACCCTCTTACGTAATGTTCCAGTCTCTTGTACTTGAAACACTACCTCTTGTTGTTGTACTGTGTATCCTTATCTCCAACAGAGGATCATTGTAGTTGTTCTGTCATTGTGAATACTTTGGTTTGGGTTTTGGGACAAGTTTAGTGTCTTAGCATAGACGAGAATTAGATGGAAGAGGTCTAAAGAAGATTCCTACCCAAATATAACAGATCAAAACAATTCATCTTTCAAGAAATATCTAACAAACATTCATCACATCTAGCAAACTAGTTTTCAAACAAACGGGAAGGTACGATCATCCACAAGTCGGTATGACCATAACATTTATTTCACGTCGTTGCTTATCAAAATTTCCTATATGGAGGTCCAACTAAGGCTTCTTAGTACTCTTCTAAGCAGATCCATTGTTCTGGTCCAGCTGCTTCAGTAGATTGGTAATTTGCTCGTCCTTGGTTTTGATGAGATCTCCTTGAACACTAAGTTCAGAAACCAATTTTTCCTTGTCACCTTGAAGTTGGTTTATGGTTTCCTTCAATGTAGTAGTGTCTTCCTTTTCTTCTTTGAGGTCTTGCTGCGTACTGTGAAGTCTCCACTTGAGTCTTTCTCCAAGTTCCTTTATAGCTGACCAAGCAGCACATCTTGCTGAGTCAAGGAATGATGGATACATCTCGGAGTTGGTGAACATCCAAAGTCCCATCTTCTTGTGGTCATCTTCCTTGTTCTTGTATAAATGAAGCTGCACCCACCAATATTCTTCACCTTCCTCAATCATGGGAAATCCTTTGTAAACAGCTTCTCCTTGCATTCCCATACTTAACATGAGGTTCTTCAAGGCTTTGGGAAACTCAGTCTCACTGTTCAGGGTCATGGTCATCACTGGTCCTTTCTTCAGTGATTCAATGAGGCTGGTCATCTAATTTAAAAAGAAGAGTAGTGTAAAACAAATGAATGGGGTAAGTTCTTACAAGAAAATTTCAAACTGAGAAGTAGATAGATTTCAATTTAGAAAACTGAATTAATTTTCTTGTGAATGTGAGAAAAGAATCCTAGGGCTTCCTAGTCTATTCCAAACCTAGGGTCTTGATCCTACAGGCAACACTATGCTCTGATACCATTCTGTAACGCCTTGCCTTTTGCTAAAGGCAGAACTCCTGTGTGTCTGTGCCATTCCCTGGATCAGTAGATAGCACCACAGTACAAAATATAGTAATCATTGCAATAGCATCAATATTACAACGTAAATCCAGTTACATAGGTATTCAACCTTACGAGTACACAGCATAAAGCATAGATTGCAGTGAGCTTCCATCTTCATCAAGTGCCACAGGCAGACATGTTGGAATGTAAGCTCGAGATCCTACTCCTGGTTCCTTACTCGAAATAAAACCTGCACGTTTGAATATGCAGCCCCAGAGGGGTCAGTACAATGATGTACTGGCAAATAACACATATTTGGTGGCTTTTTGTGGAAAGACTATACTACATGATATTTGGCTGGTGGATCTCATAGGCTGATTTGCATAAAGCCAATTTTATCCTAAAAATCCCTTTTAATACTTTCTTTCAAAATTTTATTTTCAAGGGTCAAGACAACCCCCATACACTACATACTGGCCGGTATGTAGTTCTGGGCGCAACTCAACAAAGTTTGGAACCTCAGGCACCACCACCCCTCGGAGTGTATGGTCCTTAGTTCCTACCTAGAGGTTTCTAGACAAATTTTAATAATTCAGAAATGGTGATGAGATTCTTCCGTACATTCCATGTCTAGAGACTCAATTGTCCATAACCAAGGACACGGCTAATCGATTAGTTTAAACACCTTGCAAGGGTTGTGCACTTTCACCTTACGATTCATTTTATGCCCATACATAAAATGAAACGAGACCTTTTAGAAGGAGAGGGCAACTAACTTGGCAAGCTCCGTCCCCAACCTACAATTCAACTACCACCACTTCTTGCCGACAAGTTGCACCCCCACATCTAATCAGTCAAGACAGAGCCCATAATGTCATAAGGCTGCACTGGAAGCACACTAAGCATGGAAGACATGTTAACCTCTTTGTTCCTGGGTGGCCATCCCGAGCGGCATTCTGAACCCACATCCTCTCGACGAGGCATGCGTCCCAGAACCCACCTACTTCGCCGCCTCTTATCAAACCAATCCACCCAGGTGTTTCATTTTAGTTGAGGTTCTTAATTTTGTTCACAAAACACCTTTATCAAGTGATCAAAGCATGGCATCAATATTTTTCAAAGTATTTAGTATCCTAACAGGTGGGGTTTGAGGATAGCTACACACTACTAGGATCTAGGCATTTGATAAAACAGTTGAATAATTCACCTATCATGCATACTACAAGAGGTGAATACACTAATGCATAAGTAAAATGGGTAAAGGGACATGTGTGTCACTTGCCTTTTTGAAGATCACGACGTTTCACTTCTCTCAACTAAGCACGTAGCTCTTTGCACCAACTATAGCACAGAAATAGCATACCATAAACATATCATTCAAACACAAGCAAACAAACAAACAATTGAAATGGGTTTGTTTAACAATTTAGATTTATTGAGATGTTATGACAAGAAAGATATGGTAAAGGATCATGAATTGTGAGATATGAATTTGAGAGCTTAGTTGGGAAAGATCAACTTGATTGGAGAGAATTGGACTAGGCAAAATATAATTGATGAAGTCTTTATGCTTTACCAAAGCATATAAGAGTTTTAGGGATAGCTCATGTATAATAAATTACGTAAGAGTCAAATTGTGCAACTACAACACTATTGAGTAAATGTGACAACAATTACTCTTAAATAGCATCTATTGCACTTAGGAACTAGGCTAGGTTTTAAGAATGCTTGAACAACTCAATTAGCACATTTGCAAGTTGAATAGTTCAATACATGTGAGCAAGACTAAGTAGGCATTGGATTGGGTATGAATGATTGATATTTGAGGACATGGCTCAAATGGTTCATTGTTCAACATGGTGTATAACATATACTATGGTACGGGTTATAACAACTCCACAGTAATAGAACCTAAGTTTGAGATGAATTCATATTCTACTCAAGTAGCACAATTGCAATTTGAGTACATATATGAATTAGACAAAATATGATGAGTGAGATCTTTATGCTTTATTAAAGCATATTGAATCTTAGAATATCTCATGTGGGTAAATCACATAAGAGACGAAATAGTGCAATAGCAATACTATTGAATAAGTGTGACAACAATTATTCTTAAATAGTATATATTACACTTAAGCTTAGGCTAGGATTGAAGTACTCAATTAACTCAAATGCAAATTGAATAGTTCAATGCAAGGCTAAGATTGAGTAGACATGAACAAATGGCTATAGGTAATGGATATGTATAGATGATGTTTGAAAACATGGCTTAAGGTTTCTAATGAGTAAATGGGATTGGGTTAAGTACTATGATATTGATTTGATCAATACCATAGTAGCAAAGGTAGAAACTAAGATTGAAAGTGTCACACTTTACTCAAATGACACATTTGTAATTTGAGTAAGTGGGTACTATACAAGATAGGTCTAAGTGAATATGATCTTGATCAAGATGTTGTTTAGATAACATTGATGACTAGGTATGAATATAAGATTTGCTATGGTAGAAGGAAACATCAATGAACAGAAGTAGATTTAGTCTTATGATGGAAATTACTCATATCCTCATATTAGAATTTGAATAATAGTGAAGTGTTTCAATAAATTATGGGAGTGATGCTACTGGATAGCTTGCAGTAATACAAAGTCATTGCAATTGGAATCATCCCAAAATAAGTTATAGAATTTGGATCATCACCAAAATGGTGATTTGGACAAATTTGAATGCACCAAGTGTGTGCACGTATCAAATTTGGATTTTCTTGATCCTACGATGTTCTACAAGATCAGAGGATTCCAAAGACTACAAATTTGTAATTTTTGGATTAACAGAACTAAAGATATGAATTTGACAAGCTAACAGAAGGTTTGATTCAATTCTGCAAATAGATTCAAATTGAACCCATAAAATATAAGATTTTATGGTACTGTTGGATTCTATATTTCCTAAGGATTCCAACAAGATATTATTTGCCCAAATCTGAGTTGTAGAACTTTTTATATGAATTTTACAAGATCTGTACTGAATCTGGATTTTGAAATCAATTTTGAATTAAGAGTTTGACTGAATTGACCGGGGCTGACTGGCTAGGGGTGACGTGGCGTGATCTGGTTGGCTGGGGAATTTCCCGCGCTGACCTGCTGACTGGGCTGGTCAATGAAGAGATCTGGGCCATAGAAAATGGGATCAACGGTTGGGATCTGGTCTACAGGGTCAAACCCTAATTCGATCACCGGAATCTGGCCGGAGCACGACGACGACATGGCCGGCATGCGCGTTCCCAGAGATACAGATGGAGAGAGTGATAGGGGAGCTCACCGCGGTGTGCAGAACGTCGACGCGGACCAGGTGGCGAGCTGGTTGGGATGGGGACGGCTGGAGCTTGCCGGAAAAGCTCGCCGGAGATCCACCTGGGCTCGGGATCTTACGGTCGCACACGGGCACCTCGTTCCTGGATGCGTGCAGGAAACAATGATGTCTGGGAGGTGCGCCAGGATGCGGGGAGTGTAGGGGTGGGGCTAGAGGCTCGGGAGTCGTCGGAGTTCGTCGGAATCGACGAAAACAGAGGCGGGTGCTGCGAGCTCTGGCGATCGATTCCGTCAGCCTTGCGGCGATGCTAGAGGGGGAGAAAGGGGGAGGAGGTAGAGCGGGCCTGGGGGATTAACTAGGAGTAACCGGGGCAAGCTTTTACTGCCAGAATCAATGGGATTTAACCAGGGAGGAGAGGACGCTCGCGGTGATCACGGGGAGGAGTAACCGCCGGGGATTGAAGACGAACCTGACAACGCGGGCCCGCGTGTCAGCGAGGTGTGAGGGAGAGAGGGGATACCGGTTCGGTTTGCTTAACGGGCCGCGGCTGGCTTCTGTTCTGGGCTGGATTGGGTCCCGGGCACGGCCCAAGTTGGGCTGCTGGCTTTCTCTTATTTTTTTGTGCTGTTTCTTTTCTTATTTTTTGTTTTCTTATTTCTTTCATAACTTTTGCATTTGTTACTCAAATGACTTCAAACCAATTTGTAAAATTTTCTAAAATTCCAAGAAACATTCCAGAACAGTAACAAACATGTTTTCAGCACCAAAACAAGATTTTTAATAAAAGATCTTAATTAAGCCTAATGGCTTTGCTTGCATAAAATAATAGAGTTTGAAATCGATCTTTTCTAAAATAGTAAATAATAGTTTATAAAATATTGATTGAAAAACACACTCAATTATGGTTTGAAAAAGCAACCTATATTGAATAAAGCAATTTTGTAAAACAATCTTTTGCAAGCAAGCTTGCATAAAGCTGATTAAAAGCAAGAAAATAATATTTTGATTTTAGGTTTTTCTCGAAGAGGTTCTTCTAGAAAATAATAGAAAGTTTAAAATAGTTTCCTAATAAAGCTTTCAAATAGACTCCAAAAGTTTTAAATCCCTGTGAAATTTCAATCAATGCACTCAAAACAAAAGCAAAAAAATTCCCCCAAAATTTGATAAAATATTGGGATGTTACACAGAGACGGAGGAGGGAACCGAGGCAGCCACACCATAGGGTGGTTGAAAGATCATATCGAGCCCCATGTGTGTTTTTGGTAATTAATGACAATCCCTATGGAGTAATGGTTGCATTGATTTATATGTGTAGGACTTGTCCATAGACAATGCTTGAACCATTTGTTGGATTCAAGGTTGTAAGAAGAATTGATTCGAGGATTGATCAAGTCAAAGCGCAAGTTCAAGATGAGCAACTAGAAGAGAACATATGCTTGAAGCTTGCCATCTATATTGTGATCATGGATATGTGAATATATGCTTAAAGAGAGTCTCTTCCATAGTAGAGTATGGGGGAGCAATCCGCAAGACTTCACGAAGCAAGCTCAATCAAGAAAGGTGGTCCAACTTGAGAAGATCAAGATCGTCTTTATCCACCTCAAGTGGAATGCTCAAGGCAAAGGTATGATAGTGTTAGGGTTTCTTTCTTACCGGTCTCATTGTGTTAGTTGTGAGACCGGGTTATAGGATCGGTAGCCGTACTATCAAGAGGGGCTCTCGAGTGAGTAACTTAATTGTATCGTTCGGAGAGAGCTCAAACCTTTGCATACTTGGCATCATCTTTCTTGGTTCTTATTTGGGTTTTATCCATTTGAGATTCTAGAGCTTGTGGTTATTTCCATGACAAGCTCTAGCTCATCAAAAACGGATTTCGCATGAAACTCTTATTGTGTTTTTGATGTTTGGAGATTTTACCGGTTTGCCTTCGAAGAGAGGTCAAACCTTTCACCATTTGGTTTTATTCTCCTTGGTTGGAATATGATGTTTCTATGGATGAAGTTGTAGAGCTCATTGGGGTGATTCCAACGAGCCCAAGATCATCGAAAACGGAGTCCGGATGAAAAAGTTATCACCGTTTTTGTATTGCAATTTCTTCAAGCTCGAATTTCTGCTAAGGACTTAGCTCAACATCACCCAGATAGGGGGCCAGATTATTTGGCCGGATATTTCATCCAGGGCCGGATAATCCACCCCCTCGCGAATTCGACAAAAATGGCTAAGGACTTAGCTCGGCGTCAACCAGATAGGGGGCCAGATTATTTGGCCGGATATTTCATCCAGGGCCGGATAATCCGCCCCCTCGGGAATTCGACAAAAACGGCTAAGGACTCAGCTCAGCGTCAATCAGATGGGGGGGTGGATATTTCGTCCAGGGCCAGATTATTCATGGGGGCGGATATTTTGGCAGATATTTTGTCCCAAGGCCGGATAATCCGGCCTAAAATCCTGCAACGGTCATTTTTGGAAGGGGGTATAAATACCCCTTCTTCCTCCTTGGGCTGAGCACGTTTTGGGCTTCTCTCTCCTCCATTGTTGACCTTGAATAGCTTGCCCTTCCTCCTCCATTCCTCCCATGATTCTTGCATATTTTTGAGGGAAAAGGGAGAGGAGATCTAGATCTATATTTCTACCAATCCATCTCTCCTCTAAGTGAGGGGAACATAGTCAATCTAGATCTTGGAGTTCTTTGTGGATTTCCTTTGTTCTTCCTCTCATATCTCTCCATAGTATTAGTTTCTTTGGTAGGATTTGAGTGAGAAGGATTTGAGCACTTTGTGTGCTCTTGCCATTGCATAAGTTGCATCAGTTTGAGTTCTCCCGGGAGATTCGAGTAAGTGAAAGTTTGTGAGCTTATTACTCTTGGGTTCTTGGAACCTTAGACGGCTTTGTGGCTTTGTGGTGCCTTTGTGGCTATTCTTGGGAGCCTCCAATTAAGTTGTGGATGCATGCCCCAAGCTTTGTGTAAAGGCCCGGTTCTGCCTTGAGGAACCCCTTAGTGGAAGAGTGAGCTAGGCCTTTGTGGCGCAAGCTCACACCAAAGAATAGGGTGAGACCTTTGTGGTGTTGGTTAGGCCTTTGTGGCGATACCACACCCCTCCAACAAGATGTACTCCCTTTCAAGGGAGGAACTCGGGAATACATCATCGTCTCTGCGTGCCTCGGTTATTTCTATACCCGAGCTCTTTACTTATGCACTTTATATTGTGATAGCCTTCGTGCTTGATGTCATATATCTTGCTATCACCTTGTTACTTGTATTGCTTAGCATAAGTTGTTGGTGCACATAGGTGAGCCTACTTTATTTAGGTTTTGTGTGCTGGACAAAATAAACGCTAGTTTAATTCCGCTTTTGTTCAAGCCATTCGTAAAATTTGATATCGCCTATTCACCCCCCCTCTAGGCGACATCTGTGTCCTTTCAGTGGTGCGCCCCCTGGCCATGCCACCGTATGGTGTGGGCACCCTTTGACATCGCCCTTCTGCCTATAAATTGCCTCTAGTGCGAAAACCCTAAATCAATCGGCATCCATCCACGAAAAGTTCCGCAGCACCGCTGCAATCGAAGACGAGTTTCAGGGGACAGAAGTCTCTGTTCCGACACCCTGCCGGGACGGGGAATTGCCCCGGGAGCCATCTCCATCGACTCCACTGCCATCCTCATCGCCGTTGCTGACTCTCGTGATGAGGAGGGAGTAGTTCTCCCCCGAGGCTGAGGGCTCTACCGGTAGCTATGTGGTTCATCTCTCTCTCCCATGGTGTGATCTTTATGTGATCATGAGCTTTGTAATCTAGTAGAATAAGTAGATGTTACTCTTCATCTATTATGCTACTCAAGTGCTTTTATTAAGGTAATCTCCAGAGACACCTTGTCCCACGATGTGAAGGTGACAGTGTGCGCATTGTGTGTGGCTCTTAGGCTAAAGATTATAGTAATACTTATCATGAGTTATGATTTGAGTTGGATGTCTCTATGAAATTGTGGTGTTTGTCTGGAACCATCTAGTGCGCTCAAGGTGATAGTGTGGGGCTATCTAGATTGGGGAATGCGAACTTCAAGGAGTGCTTTTATAGCCCTACGCAATGAATTGGTGTTTGTTATCCAACTGGAGAATAGTTCAGGGTAGCATAGTGAAGAAAGATATTTATGTGTTCAATTATGATATCATTGTTGAGAGTGTCCACTAGTGAAAGTATAATCCTTAGGCCTTGTTTCTAAGTATTGAAACACCATTTACAACCAGTTCTACTACATGTTTGATTGCTGCCATTTTTATTTCAGATTGCAATTACCACTTATAATCATCCATATTACTTGTATTTCACTATCTCTTTGCCAAACTAGTGCACCTATACACCTGACAAGTGTATTGGGTGTGTTGGGGACACAACAGACTTCTTCTATCTTAATTGCAGGGTTGCTTGAGAGAGATAGATGTCTACGCATGCGTCTGTTCTTATAGACAGTGTTGGGCCTCCAAGTGTAGAGGTTTGTAGAACAGCAGCAAGTTTCCCTTGAGTGGATCACCCAAGGTTTATCGAACTCAGGGAGGAAGAGGTCAAACCTATGCCTCTCAAGCAACCCTGCAATTACGATACAAGAAGTCTCTTGTGTCCCCAATACACCCAATGCACTTGTCAGATGTATATGTGCACTAGTTCGGCGAAGAGATAGTGAAATACAAGTAATATGGATGATTATAAGTGGTAAATGCAATCTGAAATAAATATCGCTGGAGCAAACATGTAACAAAACTGAATGTAAATGGTGTTTCAATGCTTAGAAACAAGGCCTAGGGATCATACTTTCACTAGTGGACACTCTCAACAAAGATAACATAATTGAACACATAAATATCTATCTTCACTATGTTATTCTAAACTATTCTCTGATGGATAACAAACACTAATCATGTGTAGGGCTACGAAGCACTCCTCAAAGTTTGCATTTCCCCAAATTAGATTGCCTCACACTATCACCTTGAGCGCACTAGATGGTTCCAACAAACACCAACAATTCATAGAGACACTAGCCAAAGAGACACATATAATGCGCACAATGTCACCTTCACATTATGGTACAAGGCGACTCCGGAGATTACAATAATAAAGCACTTGAGTAGCATAATAGATGAAGAACAACATCTACCAATTCAACTAGATACAAAGCTCATGATCACATATAGATCACATCATGGGAGAGAGAGATGAACCACATAGCTACCGGTAGAGCCCTCAGACCCGGGGGAGAACTACTCCCTCCTCATC
Organism: Dactylis glomerata; assembly: GCA_007115705.1. Classification (NCBI taxonomy): domain Eukaryota; kingdom Viridiplantae; phylum Streptophyta; class Magnoliopsida; order Poales; family Poaceae; genus Dactylis; species Dactylis glomerata. The sequence goes on from QXEO01001756.1 coordinate 1,508,094, forward strand.
ATAGGAGACATCAACGTCGATAGAGAAGGCGGTGAAGTCGATGGAGATGGCTCCGGGGGCAATTCCCCATCCCGGCAGGGTGCCGGAACAGAGACTTCTGTCCCTCGAAATTGGTCTTCGACGGCGGCGGCGCTGCGGAACTTTATCTGGGAAAATGCTGATTCCTCTAGGGTTTTCGCGTCGGAGGAATTATATAGGCGGAAGGGCGATGTCAGGGGGTGGACCAGGAGGCCACACCCCCTGGTGGCGTGGCTAGAGGAGGGAGGGCGGCCACCCTAGGTGTGCCTGCCTCCTGGCCCCCCTCTGTCTTCCCTTTGGACTCCGTCTCGTGCCAGGGAAAATAGAAACTTCAGGCTTCGTTTTGTCCAATTCCGAGAATATTTCCTATGTAACTTTTCTGAAACACAAAAACAGCAGAAAACATGGAACTAGCACTGTGGCATCTCGTTAATAGGTTAGTTCCGGAAAATGCATAAAAATGCCACGAAGTGTAAACAAAACACAAAGCAATTGGTGTAAAACAAGCATGGAGCATCAAAAATTATAGATACGTTTGAGACATATCAAGCATCCCCAAGCTTAACTCTTGCTCGTCCTCGGGTAGGTAAGTGATATCAAAACAATAATTTTTGAGGTGACATGCACCCACACAATCTTGATCAACTTAAGGTAAAGCATTACATGCCGAGATCAAAGTACTCTAAACATGGGCATAAGAGATATAATTCTAACCATAGAACTTAGCAACCATGTTACAACATGAAAAGTAACACAAACAAAATATCATGAGTAATAATGCATTGAAAGGTGTATGTTTGTTTGAAGCATATAGAAAACATAGAAAAGTGGTATTCAGCTTGTCCCTCATGGAGTAGCAAAACATAAATGCATAGGACACCTTCAAAGTTCAAGAGGGCAACTAGATACAAATAATTTGAGAACAAGCAATACCATAATCATGAATCAATCAATAATAAATTTTGAGACCATGCACATTATACTCAGAATGGCAACTATGCTCTCTTAATCGGTGCATAAAGGTAGAAGATGAAGACTCAACATAAAAGTAAAAGAAAGGCCCTTCATAGAGGGAAGTAGTGATTGCAAGTTTTATAAACCTTCCAAAAATTATGGTACTAATTAGATTTGAGCTCTCATTGCCCCCATCATAGGCATCTTGAGTGGTTAAGGTTAATGCGAGTACAAATATGAGATATATCCTTAACAAGTCATAAGTCGAAAATCTCATGTCCCGTGACTACAAGTACTTAAACAATGCTAATCGACATAGGTCCCAAGCAAGTTCTTGTCATTGTAAGTATATGTGTATCATTGAGAACGCCAACGGGGTACCTCTTGCCTGATGACATGGAAACTAGCCCACATCAAAATGACAAGACAAACAGACAATGAACACCTCGACATCTCTTTTATTTACCACTGGGTATAGCTTTTTATTTTGAGATGCGTCGTCGAATGTCCACTATGGTTATGCTATAAATTTCCACCATGAATGATGCATGGTTTAGATTAGCGGCCCAGGCGTTTCTCTAACACATATACAAAATCCATGAACTCCACAAGTTTCCAACTCCTTTCACACAGATAAGCATCCATAAACAAAACATCATAATATCAACTTAAATAGAAATAAGTGCAATGTTGAAAGTGTGCCCCCATGACAGCATGGCTGAGCTAACTCTTAACTTACAACTTGCAAGCATATAATCAACATAAGAGAGCCACAATGGTCAAGTTTATTAAGTGCAAGAAAGTAAATGTGCCGTCAGGGTCGTGAGAGCTTTACTAACTAATTTTCACATAACAAAAAGTTTAATTTGGAAGATAGATAAAAGCAAGACGAATATACTTGGAATAGCAAATTGCTAATAGGTAGATATGGTGGACATATTGGAAAACTTTGGTTTTTGGAAGTTGGATGCACGAGAAGTATTCCCTCTCAGTAAAGGTGAAGGCTAGCAAAATACTCGGAGCGACCAACTAAGAGAGCAATAACGGCCATAATCATGCATAGCGACAAAACATTATTAACCAAAGCATAAAGTGGTATCACAAGTCAAAAACCAAATGATCATAGAGGCTTGAGGCGACTGGTTAAAGTAAAACATGGTGTAAGCATGCGCCAAGTCAACCCAAATAAAGCATCAAAGGAGAATACCACAAAAATATGCTTCTATAAGATAAAAACAACGCATGATTCTTTCAAAGGCACATTAAGCACTCTCAGTTATTTGAGACAAGTCATGCTACAACAATAACTACTAAGCATATAATCAAAATAATATCAAGCATGACATGATAAATTCTAAGCAACAGTCTAAACAAGCTCCCTTTTTGCATCACTATAAGCATAAAACGGTTTACTCTTTTCCAACAGAAATCAACCTTTTTGAAACAACTCCCAAAGATGAAAACCAATAAAGACCAGATGTCTAAACACACCTAGCTACAAAGAACTAACAAGTACTGAACAAAAACAAAGGCATAAAATAAAAGCTAAACGCAGTACTAGAAAAAGAGAACACTAGTTGAACGATAAGAGTGAAAACTAGAGTGTTCTAGGCAATGATAACAGAGCGTGTCTCTCTCCAAAAAAAACATGGTGTGATCCAACCATTTATTGCAGAAAATAAAACAAAATAAAATTGAAAGCAAAAATAAAGATGCTCCAAGAAAAACACATAGCATATGAAGCAATAAAAATATAGTGTCTTGAAAGATGACCTGGTATTTTTTGTTGATGAAGAAGGGGTGCCTCGGGGCATCCCCAAGCTTTGACGCTTGTACTTCTTGGATATTTCTTGGGGTGACATGGGCATCCCCAAGCTTGAGATTTTGTCCATATTTCATCTCATCTCATCATTCTCGTTTCCCTACACTTGAAAACTTCCTTCATATAAAACTTCACACAATTCTCATTACCAACATTAGTGTATGCAAGATAGTAGATCCACTCTTTGGTTCAGTTTCAACTCAAGTACAACACATATTAACACATAAGCTACTGTAGCAACTTCTTCTAAAAGTTTCGTGATCAAAAGAACTCAAAAAGAAAGAGATCAAGAGGCAAATGCAAATAGTGGCAGAAATCTGTCAAAATAGAACAACTGGTAAACATCAATTTTTTCGCAAATGTTATGTTGCTCAAATCAAAAATTGGAAAACTAATGAAAGTTAGATAATAACCTGGGGCATGTGCACAAGAAATCGCAGATCAAAATGACTTTCTGGGAATTTTCATGAATTTTTATGGTACATCATAGAAATCTGTTTCAGGACAGCAACTTCCCAAATCTTACCTTCCTCCAATTAGAGGTTCTTCTTGGCACAAAAATGAAATAAAAATGATAAGGAGAGATCATTACAGTAGTATTAAATTTCAAGACTCAACAAAAATAAAAATTACTGAAAATAAAACATTGGGTTATCTCCCAAGAGTGCTTTTCTTTAACGCCTTTGAGCTAGGCGCAGAAATTTGAGAAGATGCTCACATAAGTACCGAAAAGAACTTGAAGTAAGAGAGAGCATCAGAAAGCAAATACGAAACAAATTTAAATCTAAACCACTTCCTATGAAAAAGAGTCTTGTAAAGAAACAAGCCATGAAAGCATAAAGCAACAAGCATAGGAAAGGAAAGCAAGTGTAACTTCAAGATTTTCAACATAAAGAGGGGAAACTTAATATTATTGAGATGCATAAAACCATGTTTTCCTCTCTCATAATAACTTTCAGTAGCATTATGAATAGAATTAACAATATAACTATCACATAAAACATTCTTATCATGAGCCATATGCATAAAAGAATTAATACTCCCCACATGAACATAGTCGTTCTTATTAATTGTAGTGGGAGCAAATTCAACAAAATAGCTATCACTATTATTCTCATCACCATAATCATCAAAAATAGGAGGCATATTGTAATCATAACTAATTTCCTCCTCAACAGTAAGTGGACTGAAAATATCATACTCATCATTGCAATCATCATAAACTAGAGGTATAGTATCATCATAAGCAATAGAATAGCTATCTTCCAAAGTGTATTCATTTGTAAACATATCATCATTGGAAGGAACATAGATAGCACTAATAGTACAACAATTATTAACATCAACATTTTCAGAATTGGTACCAAAGAGATTTTCAATATCAAAAGTGGAGTGCTTTTCCCAATCATGATCACTACTATAGGTAACAGACATAGGAACATCATCAAGTTCAGACTCATCAACAAAAACTATAATAGGAGCAACATGCTTAGGGGAAGATACCGTTTCCTCTCTCCTCTTACTCCTCCTTTTCTTCTTCTTCTTCTTCTTCTTCTTCTTCCCTTCTTTAAGAGGGAGAGGCTTGAAAGGAAGCTTCTCCACATACCCTGGTTTATTGACAGAACTGATAGAAGAAACTTTGGAGGATTCCTCCTTTTCATTAATAAGAACAAAACACATATTAGTCCTGTCACAATTTGGTAAAGCATCATCTTTTATAACATTTTGTACGTAAGTATTTATGTGGCAATTATCAACACAATAAAGATGACAACCATGCAGGACACTATTTATATTAAAAGCACTCATATCTACCAAAGAAGTTTTTCTTGATAACTCTTCACACCCCAAAAATAAAGTAAGCTCGTCATGCTGATTAAGAGTGATCATGTCATCACAATACAAACTTGCAGTACTCATAGGATTAGAAAGGCTATTATCATAGCCTGAGCATTGAAAATTGAAATGACCCACTTTATAGCAAAGTTCACAAATAAAAGGATAGACCAAGCTCATTTAGAGCCTTGTCCCACATTCTAGTTTTCTCATTCATGTGGTGGATACAATAATATTCCTTGATTTGATTCTTTTCACAAGGACTAAGTGCTCCAGAAAAATTAACATGTTTATAAGAAATAGTACTTTCAGAAGTTTGAGCATGTTTATTGCAATCATCAATAACAATTTCACTTTCCATGCAAGTGTCTTTAAAAGGTTCATGATACACGTCCCAATTTCCTTTAGGAACATTAATACGAGAAGCAAAGGCTCTATAGCAATCAACTATAATTTGAGGATCAAGACCATATTTAGCACTAAGCTCTTGAAAATCAGCAGTTTCAACGAAAGACTTAATGCAATCATACTCATAGTTTATACCTGATTCTTTACCTTTGTCACAATCTCAATCTTCGATATTGCTTTGAATTGTTTCAAGCAGATCCCACTTGGCTTCAACCTCCTTGCTTGTGAAAGACCCCTCAAAACAGGCATCTAGATAGTCCTTGTAATGTCATGAAAGCCTTGCATAAAAATTATTAATAACAATATTACGGGGGAGCTCATGAATGGGACTTTTGAGAATTGGTGACTTCAATCTTCCCCACGCTTGGGCAATGCTTTCTCCATCACGAGGATGAAAATTGTAAATATAATTCCTATCTTTATGAATCTCACTAGAAGGATAGAATTTTAGAATAAAAGAGAGGTACAATTTCCTCCCAGCCAATAGGTCGGCCATTCTTCGACATCTTATACCATTCCGTAGCTCGGCCCTTTAGTGATAAAGAGAATAGCTTCCTCTTAAACTGGCTTGTTGAAATACCTGCACACTTGAACAACTCGCATAATTGATGTATAAAGAGCAAATGATCACCAGGATGGACAGTTCCATCTCCTAAAAAGCAGTTATTCATAGCACGTTCAACAATTTTCATAGGTATTTTAAAAGAGATACTTTCAGTATGATAATCACAAGCATCATTAGAATTATCAAATATGGGGGATAAAGTATCATCAGAGCAAATTTTCTCCTCTAAAGCTGGGGAAGTAAAAATATCATTCTCATCCAAACCAGCTTCCCCAAGCTTAGACTTTTCTACAGCATTAGCAATAACAGTGTTCAAAGAATTCATACTAACAACATTGCTATTAGCATGCAAATGAAGTTCCATAGGTTTTTCAAATTTCTCTTCAAACATTTCATGTCCTAACTCAGGAAAAATACTATAAAGATCTTTGTTTTCCATTAAGCCTAACTAGTGAAAATAAAAAAAAATAAACAAAAAGATATGATTGCAGAATCTAAAGGAAATACCTTCGAGCACTCACACACCAACGATAGTACTAGAAGATAGCTTAGTAGTCAGAGGATGTAAGTACCTTTTACCTTACCTTCCCGGCAACGGCGCCAGAAAAGAGCTTGATTTCTACGCACACGTCTGTTCTTGTAGACAGTGTTGGGCCTCCAAGTGTAGAGGTTTGTAGAACAGCAGCAAGTTTCCCTTAAGTGGATCACCTAATGTTTATAGAACTCAGGGAGGAAGAGGTCAAAGCTATCCCTCTCAAGCAACCCTGCAATTACGATACAAGAAGTCTCTTGTGTCCCCAACACACCCAATACACTTGTCAGATGTATAGGTGCACTAGTTCGGCGAAGAGATAGTGAAATACAAGTAATATGGATGATTATAAGTAGTAAATGCAATCTGAAATAAATATCGCTGCGAGCAAACATGTAACAAAACGGAATGTAAACGGTGTTTCAATGCTTAGAAACAAGGCCTAGGGATCATATTTCACTAGTGGACACTCTCAACAAAGATAACATAATTGAACACATAAATATCTATCTTCACTATGCTATTCTAAACTATTCTCCGATGGATAACGAACACTAATCATGTGTAGGGCTACGAAGCACTCCTCAAAGTTTGCATTTCCTCAAACTAGATTGCCCCACACTATCACCTTGAGCGCACTACAAGGTTCCAACAAACACCAACAATTCATAGAGACACTAGCCAAAGAGACACACATAATGCACACAATGTCACCTTCACATCATGGTACAAGGCGTCTCCGGAGATTACAAAATAAAGCACTTGAGTAGCATAATAGATGAAGAACAACATCTACCAATTCAACTAGATACAAAGCTCATGATCACATATATATCACATCATGGGAGAGAGAGATGAACCACATAGCTACCAGTAGAGCCCTCAGCCCCGGGGGAGAACTACTCCCTCCTTATCATAGGAGACAGCGCTGTCGATGGAGATGGCGGTGGAGTCGATGGAGATGGCTCCGGGGGCAATTCCCTATCCCAGCAGGGTGCCAGAACAGAGACTTCTATTTCCCGAAATTGGTCTTCGACGGCGGCGGCGCTGCGGAACTTTATCTGGAAAACACCGTTCCTCTAGGGTTTTCACGTCGGAGGAATTATATAGGCGGAAGGGCGATGTCATGGGGTGGACCAGGGGGCCACACCCCCTAGTGGCACGGCCAGAGGGGGGCACGCCACCCTAGGGTGTGCCTGCCTCCTGGCCCCCCTCCGTCTCCCCTTTGGACTCCTTCTCGTGCCGGGGAAAATAGAAACTTCGGGCTTCATTTCGTCCAATTCCGAGAATATTTCTTGTGTAACTTTTCTAAAACACAAAAATAGCAGAAAACAGGGAACTGGCACTGTGGCATCTTGTTAATAGGTTATTTCCAGAAAATGCATAAAAATGCCACGAAGTGTAAACAAAACACAAAGCATTTGGTGTAAAACAAGCATGGAGCATCAAAAATTATAGATACGTTTGAGACGTATCAGGGATATCTTTGACCTCTTCCTCCCTGAGTTCGATAAACCTTGGGTGATTCACTTAAGGGAAACTTGTTGTTGTTCTACAAACCTCTGCACTTGGAGGCCCAACACTGTCTACAAGAATAGAAGTGTGCGTAGACATCAAGCTCTTTTCTGGCGCCGTTCCCGGGGAGGTAAGGTAAAAGGTACCCACATCCTCTAGCTACTAATCTATCTGCTAGTACTGTTGCTGGTGTGTGAGTGCTCGAAGTTATTTCATTTAGATTCTACAATTATATTTTTTTGTTTCTTTTTTTATTTTCACTTGTTAGGCTTAATGGAAAACAACAACAAAAATAGAGAGCTTTATAGTATTTATCTTGAGTTAGGCCATGAAGTGTTTGAAGAGAAAATTAAAAAACCTATGGAACTTTATTTGCATGCTAATAGCAATATTATTAGTATGAATTCTTTGAACACCATTATTGCTAATGCTATGGAAAAGTCTAAGCTTGGGGAAGCTCGTTTTGATGATCATGATATTTTTAGTCCCCCAAGCACGGAGGAGAAAATTTACTTTGATGATACTATACCTCCAATATGTGATGATTACAATGAATAATATGATATTTTTAGTCCACCTACTATTGAGGAGAAAATTAATTATGATTACAATATACCTCCTATAGTTGATGACTATGGTGATGAGAATAATAATGATAGCTATTTTGTTAAATTTGCTCCCACTTCAATTAATAAGAATGACTATGTTTATGTGGAGAGTATTAATTCTTTTATGCATGTGGCTCATGATAAGAACGTTTTATGTGATATTTATATTGTTAATTTTATTCATGATGCTACTAAAAGTCATTATGAGAGAGGGAAACATGGTTTTATGCATCTCAATAATATTAAGTTTCTCCTCTTTATGTTGAAAGTTTTAAAGTTGCACTTGTTTTGCTTTCCTATGCTTGTTGCTTTATGCTTTCATGACTTGTTTCTTTACAAGATTCTTTTTCATAGGAAGTGAGTTAGATTTAAAAGTGTTTCGTATTTGCTTTGCTTCAACTCTTATTTCTTACGTGGGCATCTTTTAAAATCACGATGCCTATCTTAATGGCTATAAAGAAAGAGCTTTTTGGAGACAACCCATTATATTTTTGCTTTCAGTTTATTTTTCTTTTGTTGACTCTTGGAAGTTGTTACCTCTGTAATAACCTCTCCTTATCCTTTTTATTTCGTTTTGTGCCAAGAATAGCCTCTAATAGGAAGAAGGGAAGATTTGGGGAATTTGCTGTCCAGAAACAGATTTTTGTGCTTCGCTGTAAAAAATCGTGAAAAATCTCAGAATGGTACTTTGGTCTGCAATTGTTTGTGCACATGCCCCAAGTTATTATCTAACTTCTGTTAGTTTTGCACTTTTCGATTTGAGCAACAGAAGATTTTTGAAAAAATCGATCTTTACCTGCTGTTCTGTTTTAACAGATTTTTGCCACTATTTGCATTTGCCTCTTAATCTCTTTCTTTTCGAGTTCTTTTGATCGGAAGAGATTTTTAAAGAAGTTGCTACAGTATCTAATGTTTTAATAGATGTTTTACTTGAGTTAAAACTGAACCAAAAGTGGATCTACCATCTTGCATACACTAATGTTGCTAATGAGAATTGTGTGAAGTTTTGTATGAAGGAAGTTTTCAAGTGTAGGGAAAGGAGAATAATGTGATGAGATGAAGAATGGACAAAAGCTCAAGCTTGGGGATGCCCATATCACCCCAAGAAATATCTAAGAAGTACAAGCGTTAAAGCTTGGGGATGCCCAAGGCATCGCCTTCTTCATTAACAAAAATATCAGGATACTATATGTTTATTGCTTCATATACTATGTGTTATTCTTGGAGCGTCAATTGTTCTTTATTTCAGTTTTGTTTTGTTTTGTTTGCTGTAGTATATTGTTGGATCCCAGCATGTTTGTTTTGGAGAGAGACATGCTCTGTTTTTATTGTTTAGAACACTCTAGTTTGCACTCTTATTGTTCTGCGAGTGTTCACTTTTTGCTAGTACTGCGTTTAGCTCTTGTTTTCCACTCGTATTTGTTCAGAGCTTTTTAGTTTTCTTCAGTTATATATGATTAGCTCTCTGGTCTTTATTGATTATTATCTATGAGAGTTGTTTCAAATAAGTTGATTGGTGTTGGAGAAGAGTAAAATATTTCATGCTTATAGTGGTGCAAAAGGAAGCTTGCTTAGACTGTGGCTTGGACTTTAGCATGTCATTCTAGATATTATTTTGATTATATGCTTAGTAGTTATTTTTGTAGTATGATTTGTCTCAAATGACTGAGAGTGCTTAATGTGCTATTGAAAGAATCATGTGTTGTTTCTTCCATACAAAAGCATAATATTGTGGTATTCTCCTTTGATACTTTATTTGGGTTGACTTGGCGCATGCTTACACCATGTTATGACTATGAACCAGTCACCTCAAGCCTCTATGATCATTTAGTTTTTGACTTGTAATATCACTTTATGCTTTGATTAATAATGTTTTGTCGCTATGCATGATTATGACCATTATTGCTCTCTTAGTTGGTCACTCCCAGTCTCTTGCTAGACTTCACCTGTACTGAGTATGAGCTCTACTCGTGCATCCAACTCCCAAAAACCAAAGTTATTCCAAAGAGTCCACTATAAATTTCTATGCATGGCATTTCAAATCATTCCAAGTAAATTTTTATGTGCTACCTTTAAAATCTTCAAAATACTTCTCATTTTGTGACACTGTTTTTAGCTCATGAGGACGTAGTAGTTGGGTTTGTTATCTTCCTTACTAAATTAAGTACCCCCCCCGACTTGCATTTTTCATCTGCTCATCACTAATTTTGCAAAGAGCTGGTTAGACCATTATAACTTCAAAAAGAAAAAGGTACTCCTCCATGGTATGAGATTGTTGGCAGGCATCGGAGGATTCGGTTAGCCATGGTTTGTGAAAGCAAAGGTTGGAAGGAGTGCCATACTATATAAAAGTGCATGTAAATGCCTATTTTCAATAACTCAGAACCGCTCTCAACTTGTATAGTATGGAAGATAACAAGAACTCTATTGCCATTCGTTGACAGAAACAACCACCTCCCAAAACAATTTTTATTTCTATTTTACAAATGAAAACCTCTAGTACATGATAATCCCTGCTTCCCTCTGCGGAGGGCCTTTCTTTTTTACTTTTATGTTGAGTCTTCATCTTCTATCCTTATACACCAATTAAGAGAGCATAGTTGTCATTCTGAGTATAATGTGCATAGTCCCAAAATTTATTATTGATTGATTCATGATTATGGTATTGCTTGTTCTCAAATTATTTGTATCTAGTCACCCTTTGTACTTTGAAGGTTTCCTATGTATTTATGTTTTTATATTCCATGAAGGACAAGTTGAATACCACTTTGCTATGTTTTCTATATGCTCAAAACAAACAAGTAACTTTTGATGCATTATTATTCATGATGTTTTGTTTGTGTTGCTTTTCATGTTGTAACATGGTGGCTAAGTTCTATTGTTAGAATTATATCTTTTATGCCCATGTTTAGAGTACTTTGATCTCATCTTGCAATGCTTTACAATAACTTGATCAAGATTGTGTTGGCTACATGTCACCTTTAAAAATTATTTTTGTTATCACTTACCTACTCGAGGACGAGCATGAGTTAAGCTTGGGGATGCTGATATGTTGCAAACGTATCTATAATTTTTAATGCTCTATGCTTGTTTTACACCAATTGCCTTTATGTTTTATCTACACTTCGTGGCATTTTTATGCATTTTCTGGAACTAACCTATTAACAAGATGCCACAGTGCCAGTTCTTGTTTTCTGTTGTTTTTCTATTCCAGGTTTTTACCAAAGGAAATATTCTCGGAATTAGACGAAACAAAAGCCAAACCTCCTATTTTTCCTGGCACAAAGACGGAGTCCAAATCAGAGATGGAGGAGGGCACCGAGCCAGCCACACTGGGCGCCCTCTGACATCGCCCTTCCGCCTATAAATTGCCTCCAACGCAAAAACCATAAATCAATAGGCATCCATCCATGAAAAGTTCCACAGCGTCGCCGCCATCGAAGACGAGTTTCGGGGGATAGAAGTCTCTGTTCTGGCACCCTGTTGGGATGGGGAATTGTCCCCCAGAGCCATCTCCATCGACTCCACCGCCATCTTCATCGCTGTTGCTGACTCCCATGATGAGGAGGGAGTAGTTCTCCCCCGAGGCTGAGGGCTCTACCGGTAGCTATGTGGTTCATCTCTCTCCCATGGTGTGATCTTTATGTGATCATGAGCTTTGTAATCTAGTTGAATAAGTAGATGTTACTCTTTATCTATTATGCTACTCAAGTGCTTTTATTAATGTAATCTCCGGAAACACCTTGTCCCACGATGTGAAGGTGATAGTGTGCGCATTGTGTGTGGCTCTTACGCTAAAGATTACAGTAATACTTATCATGAGTTATAATTTGAGTTGGATGTCTCTATGAAATTGTGGTGTTTGTCTGGAACCATCTAGTGCGCTCAAGGTGATAGTGTGGGGCTATCTAGATTGGGGAATGCGAACTTCAAGGAGTGCTTTTATAGCCCTACACAATGAATTGGTGTTCGTTATACAACCGGAGAATAGTGAAGAAAGATATTTATGTGTTCAATTATGATATTATTGTTGGGAGTGTCCACTAGTGAAAGTATAATCCTTAGGCCTTGTTTCTAAGCATTGAAACACCATTTACAACCAGTTCTGCTACATGTTTGCTTGCTGCCATTTTTATTTCAGATTGCTATTACCACTTATAATCATCCATATTACTTGTATTTCACTATCTCTTCGCCGAACTAGTGCACCTATACACCTGACAAGTGTATTAGGTGTGTTGGGGACATAAGATACTTCTTGTATCTTAATTGTAGGGTTGCTTGAGAGGGATATCTTTGACCTCTTCCTCCCTGAGTTCGATAAACCTTGGGTAATTCACTTAAGGGAAACTTGCTCCTGTTCTACAAACCTCTGCACTTGGAGGCCCAATACTGTCTACAAGAATAGAAGTGTGCGTAGACATCAGTCCTCATATGTGTTTTTGGTAATTAATGATAATCTCTATAGACTAATGTTTGCACTGAGTTATATTTAAAGAATTTGTCCATAGACAATACTTGAACCATGTGTACATGACATAAGCTAACTAAATTTAATATGGATAAATAAATTGAAATCGACTTGATTAAATTGAGTTAGATTTTTTTGACACAAATACAATAGGAAAAGGCTCCCTACTCTGTATAAAATGACGGGACATGTACATGATTAAATTCAGTTAGATAGAAGCTTAATTAAACTTAAGTAGACATAAGCAAACTAAATTTAGATACACGAAACCTAACTCATTTAGACAGGACCTAACTAAATTCAGATAAACAAAAGATAATTAAGTTAAACATGGCTAACTAAATTAACTAATTCAATTAATTTGTAGCATTATATCACCTACCTTTGAACAAAAAAACAAACAAGCAAGTGTACCACAAATTTAACAAATATACATAGGCATAACTTTTAGACCCCATACAACACATCCAAGCAATCTTCTACCGGTGTTAGTGCCTTGAAAAGTAACATCTTTATGAAGCTCGCCGAAATGGTGGCACCGCTTCTTCCCATTGGTTCCATTGCCGGCGAAACCAGGGTCATATATACTCTCGAGGACCTAAACAAAGCAATTCAAGCAACAAGTTTGGATGAAATCGAAGAATCAGATCATGAATTGATACATTTCCAAATCTTCAAACTGTAACCCCAATTCCAAAATCTGCACTGAAGAGGGACTCATATCTGACTGAAATTCAAACTCCGATAGGAGGCTGCCACCGCTGGTAGCTCCATCGTTCCATGAGGGCTTGACGATGGTGGTGATGACAGTAGCGAACTAACTGGAATCGATAGAGAAAGAAAGAGAGAAAATGGAGAAAGGCGCATGCAAGAGTGACAATAGTGAGAGAGAGAGAGAGAGAGAGAGAGAGAGCATACGAGTTTCTTTTGATTCGTCATAGAAAGTGTAAGGTAAAAACACCGTTAATAGTTGTTTGGTCCGGTCCATTTTCGCTTGCCACGTCGGTCTAACAAAGGGTCCTATAGGTTAAAATCTTCGTTAGTGAAGCTAAGCGATGCTGCCAGCGGTATTTGAAAAAATGTTGGTATTTTTACGTAAAATTGGAGCCACAATGATTTTTTTTTTGTAATAGTAACGAGACTTTCTTGACATACAAATTATATTTTATTGATCAAATTGATGACTAAGGATTACACACTTGTCTTATAAACCGAAAAACTGAAAGACGGAAATACGAAGTACTCCCTTCGAATGAAAAAACGTATCGGATAATTTAGTATAACTTAGTATAAAGTTTATGCTAAGTCACCGGTGAGTATTCTTTTTTCATTTGTAAAATCAAGTAGTAAGCCCGAATCAGAGGATAAAAACGTACGATTGTTTAGAATGGCCGTTGGTCAAAAGGTACAGCTATGTTTTAGTCTACTAGCTAGGCGTGGTAGGCAAAGCATGGACTCGAAGGAGAGATGTGGTCCATGCTTTTCCTTGGAATTCTGCGCGCAACCACGCTCGCTCCATGGACAGATTGGACCTTGGTTACAGCATTCCTTCTTGGATTGGAGGTAAATACCATTCCGCTCTTTTTGTCATGCATTGTTCCATCGTGAACAACGGTGGCGTGCCGCGTACCGGTCGGTCGTCCACTTGGATCGACGACATTGCCGCCGTGGAAGATCGAGTACAGTGATCGGCGCGTCGCGTCACCGACGGGCGACGGCGTTGGATGCATCTGCTTCGTGCTGTTGGAGTAGGCCGATAGAGAAGTGGAGCTGGAGAAGAAGAGAGCACAGGGCGGCATAGGATTCCATGTGCGCTGCCTCCGATGGATGGATGCATGCATGAATTGCCTCGGCCCATCCCCATCAATCATAGCCCATGTCCAATCCACGCCCTCCTTTGTCGGAGCCCTATAGCCTACCTGCAGCCTACTACTGCAACCCTAGCTACAGTATAGGAATACTTTTATTTATGAAGCATCATGCGCCCATGCCAAGAATTATTGCGTTACGTGCAGCGTCATTGCGCTTGCACGGGCCATGGTGGTGACGTCGAGAAGCACACGACACGAGCATTCAACGAAGGCGTTGGATCTCCGGTCATGAATGATCCGTCCGTTCCGTTCCGGTGCTGTACTGTACTGTACTGTACTACGGGAGAAGAGATCGCGTCGGCCGTGCCACATCCTCTGTCCTCTGCTCCAGGGTACTACTCTGTAAATGCAAATCAAGAACCAAAAGGTGATACACATATTACTACTTTCAGTCGTACGATTGCACTGAGATGAGGCTAAATGGCTAATCATCTTTGGAAAACAGTAATTTGAGTCGTCTCTAGGTAGCGAGGCCTCGACCTCACGGGGCTCCTATGCTACGGATCGTCCCAGGGTTGTTGATAGTGTTTTTTCGGAAGAAATCCTTGTCAGCTCGTCTGACACCGACGCAGTGCCGTCTGAGGAGGCACCTTACCTTCATGGAGGGCACTGTGGCTACCCTTCGTCCACTTCTCTCTGCGTGCCGAGAGAAACCCTAGGATCAATCTCTGATCTGGGCATCAGCGTCGTCACTTTCATTCTTGAGGGTGCTGCTTGGTCCTTGATGATTCGGCGCTAGGAGAGTGGTGGAACTTCTTCGGAGGACGCAGCGGTTGCAGGTCACCTTTGTTTAGTTGATCCACCTCTATCTCCATCTTGTTTCTTCTTTGTTCTTTCTTTTGGGCGTGTGTTTGCTGTTGCCCCAATATTTTTTTTTGTTTCGAGACTAACGTGGTTGTATCTTGTGGTTGCTATATTAATATAGCGGGGCGAAAGCCTGTTTCAAGGAGGAGTTAATTAGTTAGTGCGAACTGACTATTGCCTAGAGATCAAGCCACATGTCTAATGTCTCGTTGAATCTATATTATCCTTGTGGTGGTAAGTCGCCACTTAATTATCGTCGAGTTGGTGGCTTCGGCAATCTTCAAACTCTACAATTCTAGCATTCAGTAGGCACATGCTACATTTGCTTACATTTTGTGTTTAGTGTTCTTAAAGGAATGTTAATCAGCCGGTTCACGTTTTCCTTTCGTAATAACCAAATCACACAGAGCAAGCAAACAATGTATTTCGATCACGTTCCCCTCTCTGACGAGAAAATTCCAAAGAAAAAACAGGGACACCAAGTACTCTTGGAGTACAACGGAACAGATCGCCATGTTACATATTCCCCGGAACATGCAACGGTTTTGGACTCTTGCTGCCACTACGTCCAACCTTGCGGATTTCGAATCGTCGCTGAAGATCTCCATCAGAGAACATTCCTGCTTAAGACAAAACTTTTCTCAGCCCATCAGACAACATAACTTGATTCCAACAGGGTTCGACTAATGGGCAGATGATTAGAGCGGAAAAATCCATGTCCCAGAAGCAGCTATCAAGAAGCTGCTGGTTTCTGAATCCAGGACGGTCCCTCCACATGCAGAATTGAAGCTCCGAAAGTACAGTACAGGTGCACAAACAAAAAGCTCAAAGCATCTCATGTGCCGACAGAAGCATTGCGAACAGGGACAGGGTCCTTTCCCTCTACCCCGGAGAATAAAAGGAGTTCAATGTTTTGCTCCCCGAGCAACAGTGACCCAACGTTATTAAGGCACAGGTTTAGTACTACTTGTCAAGCAGAAATGACACGATTTTATTTCTCCTAGACGAGCATGAAGATTACAGTTGCAATCACAGACCGTTTTCTTTGGTAAGATGAGAAATAACAAGGGCCAGGGCTGAATTGTTGAACATCGTTTTGCAGGCATCTATTCTCATTTGTTTTGATTTTGTACACCACGCCGTTGTTGCCAGGAAATCCTAGGATTCATGGATTACAATGCTGCTATAGTACACAATTTGTCGGAAACAGGAGATAGATCCGATCGACGAGATCCATTCGCCACAGTGCCGTCCATTCACTGGTATTCCCATCTCATGGCCACAAAGCTCGTACGAAGTAGATGAGCTCTTAATGGTGAAGCAGAGATGAATGAACCCTGCCCCGCTCACTTGGAGAGTAGCCCGAAGTAGGGGTTCTCCATGGCGGACGCGATCTCAACCCCTGCCGCGTTGAGGAGCGCCACGTCGACCTTGACCCGTGGCATGAACAGGTAGCTGTTGTTCCTCAGCTTCTGGAACCCGCACAGCTCCAGAAACTCCACGCCGCCTCGCAGATTACCCACCTTGTCCTGTTAAAACAGCACAAGTTGAGCTTTGACGCGGCTTGCTGAACTATAGCCACATTCAGCGTATCGTGTTCTCTAGCTTACCTTGAAGACAGGATTGCTCAGTCGAATCCTCCTGAACTTCTCCTCTTCTGGGTTCTTTATTATGTTGCTGATTATCTTCAGTAGTATTTGGAATGCTCTTTTGACTCTAGCATTGTCATCCTACAGGTACATAAAGTGGCAAACACCACACATCAAATTGGTTTCTTTCATTCCCGTAACACGAGGGGTTATTGTGTTATAGAGCTTAATTTTGCATTTCTTGCAAAAACAAACTGCTGAATTTTAAGAGGGGTGCTGATGTTATACTGTTGAGAAACAAATGGAAGGCCCAGTCCCGGACTACAAAAGATAGCCTGAAAGAGCACATGATGCTGAAACTGAATATCCTGGTGTGCGGAAAGGCTAGTTTCAGTTATCTGCACCGACTGAAGTTGAGCAGCAGCATTTGTGTGAAATAGAAATCAAGATTGTTATGCGGAAGAAGGTAAAAGGTTTATTGTGCTATTTGCGGAACATCATATTTATAATGTGCAAGAACTTCTAACACCTCAATGGATAATAAATTATATCTGCGGGACTATCATTTTACCTTGTGATTCTTTTTCAGAGTTCGCAGGCAGTCTCTCAGTTGTTCCGATGTAACAACAGGTTCAGTAGGTTTTACCTGAGCAGTCAAAAAAGATGAGGAATGTGTTGCCGGGGTTTTGCTCATGACATGTAGTACTATGGGGGGATCTAGACCTTTTGAGGAGTTAGTATCGGAGTTGATGGTACTGTTGTTTCCTGCGGCAAACCAAGTCCTCTCCTCCTTTCTGCCTGCATAGAGGGAAGTGATTTAGGGATTTTCAACAGTACAACAAGCAATGTAGTATCTCGCTGAAAGTCTGAAAGTTCTGAAGAAAAGTAGTGGCAAATGAGTAACGCAAGGAAGTTCCCAGTCTGAAGATGTAGGAAATATTAATTACGCTCTAATGATAATAATGGCACGAGTGGACATAATTGATCATTGCAAGGTATGCTTGCTCCATTGTAAGGAGACCAATTTTTTTTAGGTTGAATTGGAAAATGTTCACATACACTAATAGGATATGTAACTGCATGTAGTTGTGGGTTTGCGGAGTCAAGATATAGGCATATAGCAGTAACTACATTGACATATAAAAACATTGAAATGAATATAACACATGGAATAAAATAACAAAGAACCAAAGTAATAGTTAGATTAGAATCAGGGGACCTTATCATCATTTATACGCTGACGGATTCTCTCTCTTGCTCTTTTCTCCTCCTCTCGATCCGCTTTTCGACTTTCCATCATGCTGCATTAAATAAAATCTTCCCCATGAGTACATTTGAGTTGAAAATAGTACGATTTGCATACAAAACTGACCGTTTTCTTTGATTTTCTTCAAGAGTCCGTTTTGCTTCCAGAAGATCTTTAGCAGCTTGAATTCTCTCCCGCTTCACAAAACAATACATAAATTACACATGAAAGATAACGGTATAGAATATGTAATAGAGCTGACCAAATGTGTTTGCAAAAAAACATCACAATATTAGCACTGAGCTGACCATAGTAATTTCTGTCATCCTCTATCATGTAACCCTTAGCTCAATGTAGGATGTGTCATAATGGACTCAGTTTGTTGCAAACCAAATTAAATGGTTTTCATGTTGATGTGTTATCATTTTTAACAAACAGTGTTCCTAATAGGCTAATACTACTTCTGCATGCAGTATGCAACACAGCGAAAGATGGTGGACAAGCGACAGGTTACAACGAAGAGGGTTCCCACTAGCGGAAGATTTGACATCCCAACAGAGAACAGTGCAGACCAACATGAAGTTTTTCTCCAATGAGGCCAACACAAAGTTATTGCATGATAGCTGCTACGGTGAAATATGATTAAACACCACAAGGAGCACATTTTGCTCTTTCCCTTTACATTGTTATGATCTTCACTTCTTAATAGCATGGAGAAGTTGTCAGACCTTATCCTCTTGGACTTGATTTTGGGCTCTCCCTCTTGCTATTTCTTCCTCATTGCGCTTTGACTTATATAGTGCTAAAATCCTGCAAAAAGTAGGAGGGTGGCAGCCTTGCAGGAATAGTAAACAAAATGCAAGCAGCTCACCGAACAGTATATATAAACAAAGGACAAACCTCTTTCTATCCTCTTCCTCGTGTTCATCTGCTTTGAGTTCTCTTTCCACCAGTGTAGTCTCCTGATAAAAGAAGTATGAGTGGTGACACAAGATTATGAAGTACAAACCACGCCTGGATAAGGTGAGGCAGAAAACAAAATGCTGGTGAAGTGGCAGGTGGATGCGATGTGGCACCTACTACTCAAAATTTGAGTACGGTATGTACATGATGTAAGAAGATGGAATCAAGGACAACAGAAAACAAGTGCATTTGTATCTTGTTTGCAGACATAATATTTTTAGTTCAATGTGATATGAGAAATCCTTTATTGAGTCTAGTTGTGAGTTAAAAATGGAGGAAAGAAATTGAAGTAATTTCAACCTGGTTTAACATTTTCCAATAATGGTTATGAATGTTCTATAGCTCCGTGAATAACAAAAATACTTTACTTAACCATAACATGCTAACATGATTAAAAAGGACCGAGATATCAAAATTACAAAGAAAGCTTAGATGGCACCTTTTTACTTCCAGCTGCAGTTTGATCCTCTTGTTTTCTGTCCCGTGCATGAGTCCTACAAAAAACCATACCCAATCCGATGATGCATTTTATACAACAACAGAATAGCGAATGCAAGTAAATATCAACTGGTACATGTGTCGAGTTACTTGTGTACATAAGTTTTTCATGAATAGTAAATAAATTGTAGTAATACTCCCTCTGTTTCATTATGCAAGTTAACCACGCATTCCGGGCTTGAAGTTTGACCAAGCAAACGACAATTATATCAAGAATATGTAAGTTCTGTGGAACAAAAATACTACTGTTGGCTTCATATTCAACGGCATTTTGCGATAATATCATTTTTGTGTGTATAACCCACATTTCATGGTATAAATGCTCTTGAATTCCAAATTCATGGTAGCCTTGCATAAAAAACGGAGGGAGTAAGCATTTAACTCTGATAAATGGAAGCGTTGCATAAGAATATGGAGAAAGTAAGCATTTAACTCTGACACGTGACTTGCCCAGTTGAGAAAAATACTATACTCACTTGCAACTTCCATTTTTTTTCATTGTGTGACATCAGACTGTTGATTTAGCAAGTGGGCAGGCTTAATGGCACATTAACCCCGAACAGCTATTTTTAATTTTGTACTCCCTCCGTTTCAAAATATAAGATGTTTTAGCTTTGTAAAGCAAATGTATTTAGACATCTTTTAGTGTGTAGGTTCATTCGAATACACACACTAAAACATGTCTAGATACATTTGCTTCACAAATCTAAAACATCTTATATTTTGAAACGGAGGGAGTAAGAAGGAAGGGTGGTTAAAGCCGTTTGCTCCCTTGAGCTATCCTGAACAGCACTTTTTTCCCTCGAGGATGTCATAGCAGGATGAAAAAACATAACTAGAAAATGCTGCACGTTGTCAAGTTCAGACTTCCGGATGGTGTAGCAGGATGACAAACATAACTGGAAAGTGCTTAAAAACATTTGGTGTCCACCACAGTTACACTGAAATAATACTTGATACTTTCTATTGAATTTTCATTAATTTCAAAAGGCTAGGCTCTTTGGGAAAGATGGGCAATATACTCAGACTTCAACACTCACACATGCATCTAGGTCCTCCAGCCAAGTCTAAGACTCATGGATGTTCTGGTATCATATTTGATATTTTTAGTTTATACACCAACCAGTCCATCCAAAAGCTTTAGGCTCTGGGGAAAAGGCCAGCACTATCTTCATACTTTCTTTTCTATGGCACTATGGCAGTCTGGAGAAGCTAACCTCATTCCTTGAGCGCTGTCTCTCACTTCGTTTGATGTGTCACCACACTCAATGCTGATTTCTCTTGGAACCTAAAACATCCAAGGGAGTACCCAGAAGTCAGAGCAAGAGGTTTGAAAAAAAAATTGATAGGGCAATGCAGAAATGTGGGCATAGAATAAAGAAAATATACTAGGATTTCTAGCACTACAGAGAATTAGGTTACAGACTGCCACACAGACATACACCAACATGTAAGTTGCTTCAGATTTAAACATTTGACAAAATTAGAAAATGTTGCATGCTGTAATCTCAGAGAAAACAATTTACAGTTATATATTTAGAGGATAGCTCTGCTGAGAAATATACTGGGATTTTTTTTTCCCGCAAAAAAAAGATCTCTGCTAACAAATAACGATTGCACTATTAAGCAATAACCTACCGATGGCAGCTGATCAATATCTGGGTCATTTTCATGTTCCAGAAGCCAATTTACCGCAGATTCAAGATTGGAATTACCTGATAAGGACATTGGATTATTTCTCCAGTTCATTCAACACGATATAGAAAAAAATGAATATATTTGCAAGAAATGTGTGGCCACAGCCTTTCGCAATTATATCATTTACTTTGCAGTTTTTTAAGAAACATAAACAATATGATGGTTCAGTTAGTCAGTACTAATATAATTGGTGAAACCACAGAATCAAATGCCTTGTAGTGATACAGTTGACGGATTGTCAGCCTAACTATGATAGGAAATAATGTAATACTCCGTACAAGATCTTTACCTTGAAATCTCATTTGAAACACACGTACCAGAATAATGGAGTGCCCTTATTGAACGAACTGCGGGGAATCCCATAACTTCAAGTTCACCCAGCATTTTCTTGTCAACTTGTGGGACAGCCATGTCTAGAAGTATATGAATAAGAATAAGTGCATGCCAATTTGCCACAATTGCAAAACTAGAGAGGGGAAAAAGGAAGGAAATTCGACTGGTAAAGAACATCGGCTCACTTGCCACATAACATTAAATAGACAAAACAATCTTGTAAGCATGGATAATTAGGAAAAAAAGTTAAAGTGAGTATCGCCATGGTCTTATATATTTTGAGCTCACTTCGAAGAAAGATATATAGCATACTCCCTTCGTTTCATAAATCAAGGGGTATAAATTTTGTCAAAATCAAGGAATGTAAAGTTTGACTAAACTTTTGGAAAAACTAACAACCTCTACAATGTGTCAATGTAAATCAAGGAGTATTATTAGTTTTTTCTATAAACATGGTCACGCTTTACACTTTTTGACTTCAGAAAGAAAATTATATGCCTTGTTTTGAGGAACAGAAGGTGGTAACATTTCTGTCTCATGTCTAGCTGAAGTTACACATTCTGCAATTTAGGATATGGAACCTGTTGATATGCTGATCTTAGTTATTCCTCTATTTGCCTTAATTTCCATACTCAATAGAACAGGTGTACCACACTGCAAGTATAAGATAGAACTACAGACCATAATGGCAGAATTAGGGCAAATTGCACTATTTGGAATCACAGGTAGCAGAGCTAGAAAGCGGGACAATGGAACATGTTCTAAGTAGTTTGAAGAAGTAATTCAGGTTGCAGGATGCATTGAAACTTTGAATACGACATCATGATTAGCAGAAATTCTTACCTTTTGAAGTTTTTTCCCACACTTTGTCACTTTGGAGCCAAGTTGGTGTACAATCATCTATAAGTAGGGTAAGAAGCAATGCATTACTGCAATTGGAGGGGCATGGGAAAATTATCTGAGGAGGCTTAGAGCTTTGCTTCGTCTGTACTTCATTCTTGTCTTGTCTTCCCAAATGGTTTTCAGGAAACTCAAGTCACTTCTTTCTTCTTCCAGTTACTTATACCTTCCTTCCTACTAAGGATTTCCCTCTTAAATAAACACCCTGCTCACAACTGATCAGTTGCTTATTTGACATGACCATAAAAGATCCATAGGAAAACTCAACTAGATAGTTACCAAAATGTAGAATTATAACTTAACTAAGCATTTGACGGTGATTATCAGCATGAAATTATCCTAAATTTCACATAGAACATGTCAACATTGCCTTAGATAGACTTAGTACATGATTTGCACAACAAACTGAGCAGAGAATAAAAGAACTTGGTTCAATCAAATTGGTATGCCTATCAAGACATGGATACCTCTGAATTGCTAAAAGGTTAACTGAAATTTGAGTCCATGGCTGCGATAAAGGAACAATTGGTTTTCCTAAAAGTGGTCAAGACTATGAGAAAATATTTAACTCCTAACTGAACTTTTCTTTGCCACCTGATTCTGGTGACAAACTGCCCTGCCTTCCAGAAGCTAATAGCACATACTCTTTTCTTGAGTAAGATTACTGACCAGGGTGTGAACTTACTAAGAACAAGGACATGTAAAAATCTTAATAGCTAACACTGGAGATAAATGGCGTAGGATTTGGGCAAAGCTGAGCGCAAGAAGCACAGTTTTGTTTGTTTGATGAAAACATGATCATTTCTAACTGATGCAGGATTCGCCTGCCCATCATTGCAAGCCTGGATTTGGATGTTTTACAAGAGGAAAAGGTGCACATCATAAAGCATCAGGCTAGCAGACTGGTGGATGGCAGCCAAGAATTCCACCATAAAGCCGCTGCAGAAAGGCCTTGCTGACCGCTTGGATGCTCTGGAAACATCGCAACGAATGCACCTTTGACGACAACGCATGCCCAAGCTGCAGCAACGTGCTCAGCAGAATCAAAGCCAAGGCAAACCTTTGGGGGCACGCTGGGACTGTAGGGCTATGGGTTTACCTGCCAGAGACATGGGACGTTCATTGATTTCATGTTTTCTTATGATGTAATTGGCCTCTCTAGGCTTGTAATTACTCTATTAACTTTTTAATAAAACGAGACGCAACACTTTCACGTTTTCTCAACAAAAAAAGAGGAAAAGGTGCAGACACCGACACAGCCAAAATATTGACATGACAAAATTTTACAGGAATCTCCACAGTTTCCAGATTTCTCCTTGAAGGTAACTCTGCAAAATGGAAATACCAAACACTAATAATATTATAAGAAAAGAAAGCAACTCAGACTTCCCTTTTTTATGGGAGGTGGGAGTAGGGGTTGGAATAACATCAGTAGGAAAAGAGGAAAATATGAGAATCCTAGGCAGTACTTCTACAAGTCATGTTTCATCCAATTTACCGTTAGCAGCAGAAAAAAGGGATCTCATAGAAAGATTCAAGGCTATGAACATCTTATCATGGGAATGTTGCCTCCCAGTTAGAGCTGATACAACGTTGTCCACAAGAACAGGATATATTAGTACATCTGATCCGAAGTGAACCTACAGGACGCATCATCATCATAGAGTTCTATTTTACTGCTTCAACCTACTACTACTAGTAGAATGCCCAACGTGGTATTGAACAGAAAAGGTAACATTTCTTGGGAACTTATGATGTGATCATTACCCCCAGCTAATGGTGGTAATACTTCAAACCTACTATTTGCAAAACATGCGACTAAATGTTGTCTTCAATGTTTTTTTCCAGGTACTCTTGTTGTCACAGATCTCAAGAAGGATTGGAACAATTTTAAAGCGTCGAAATATACTCATTGGTTCGCCGATGTAGCTCATCCATAGTTGCTATCATCTCATCAGCAGCCTCATTTATCATTCTTGGAAGGTACTTCTCCATCCGGTCAAACCACTCCCCCAATGTCATAGTCTCCAGGCTGCTTCTACCAGCACGCTTCTCCGCCTTGTCCACATCATCTACCTCTTCTCCATTGCCAACTGCTTCAGTCTTGTCATCCTCTTCCTCTTCTCCACCACCCTTTGTCTCCTCACCTCTGTTGTCAGAAGCAGCACACTGAGCATTGGTCATCCCCTTTGGCGCTCTTTGTGCCTGCTCTCTCCGAGCAACTGGCAGGGTCTCCAGGCTGCTTCTCCCAGCATGCTCCTCCGCATTCTCCACATCATCTACCTCTTCTCCATTGCCAACTGCTTCAGTCTTCTCATCCTCTTCCTCTTCTCCAGCACAATTTTTCTCCTTGCCAACATGGTCAGAAGAAGCACACTGAGCATTGGTCATCCCCTTTGGCGCTCTTTGTGCCTGCTCCATCCGAGCAACTGGCACGGTCTCCAGGCTGCTTCTCCCAGCACGCTCCTCTGCATTCTCCATATCCCCTACCTTTCCTCCACTGACAACCGCTTCCCTCTTGCCATCCTCTTCCTCTTCTCCAGCACCATTTATCTCCTTAACGACATTGTCAGAAGCAGCACACTGAGCATTGGTCTTACCTTTAGGCGCTCTTCGTGCCCGCCCTCTTGGAGCAACTGGCATTTCTTCCAGCGTCACCGCAGTCCCTTCCACTTCTCCATCCCCAGCTGCTACCTTATCACCCTTCTCTGCCTGTGCAGCCACCTCCTCCTTCTCCTCTTCCTCCTCAAAAACAGTCGCCATTGCACACGGCGTTGTAATCCTTCCTCGAGCCCTTCTGGACCTTGTCTTTGGAGGCAGTGGTGGAGGGGCGACTCCCTTCTCTGATTCACAGGGCTCAGCATTCTTCTTCCTCACGCGGCGTGTCGCCACCACTGCCTTCTCCTCTTTCTGTTCTTCTGGTTCAGGGGGCTCCACGGCCTTCTTCTTCCTCCCGCGGCGCGTCTCCTCTGCGGCCACCTCGATCTCTTCCTCACCCGCTTCCTGGGACTCGGCTGCAGCCGCCTTATTCCGTCTGCTACGGCGAGTAACCATCTGGGGTTTCTCTTCCTCCACCACCACAACCACTGCCGCTGCATCCGCCCCTTCCTTCTCGGCTTCGGAGTGCTCCGCCGCGGCCCCCGCCTTCTTCCGTGTGCTCCGGCGGATCACCGACGGGGTCGGCTTCTCCTCCACCACCTTCGCCGTCGGCGCCGCCCGGCGCGACGAGCGCCTAGGCCCGGGTTTCACCTCCGAATCAGGCGCGATGGACACGGCGAGCTTGGTGGACTCACCGAGGACGATTAGGTCACCATGGGAGAGCGGGGCCGGGACGGAGGGCACGAGGCGGGCGCCGTTGAGGAAGGTCCCGTTGGAGGAGCCGAGGTCGGAGACGGCCCACCCGGGCGCGGGCGGCGGGAGGAACTCGATGGCGAGGTGGCGCTGCGAGGCGCCCACGTCGCGCACGGCGAGGTCGTTGCCGGAGACGACGCGGCCGACGCGGAGCGCGGCGCCCGCGCGGCACTGCCGGGTCTCCCCCTCGCGCGGGCCCTTCTCCACCACCACGGTGAGCACCGGCGGCGGCGGAGCGGCCGCCATTGGGGTGGAAGTGGGGAACGGCCTTTCTGAACTTGCTGCTTGGTTTTCGGTTCAGAATGCGGAGGTGTTTTTGAATCCAGTGCGAGCGAGATCCAGTTTCGGGGGTATTTTTGAACGTGGGTTCAATATTAGGTCCTTCTCTGTAAA